>OZ024904.1:24100494-24141507 GCA_964017125.1 Flabesymbios commensalis | reverse complement strand
CACTTTTTATATTTTGTTCATATAAAGACATGCTGGTATTCGAGTTCACAGTGATTAAACTGTTTGGCTGACAACGAAACACATCTTCGTCATTTGGAGCTCCATCCTATTTACGTTAATATTTTCCAGCACACAAAATGTGATCATTTATCATCTATGGAGTATTTAGTCTTAATATAAGTTTTATGTTTTACTTTCCCATGGACCATTCGGTTTTAAGGTGCTTTTTCCTTTTTTTAACGTGGAGATCAATGCCCTATATTTAGTGTAGTGGGGGTTCTGTATGAACTTTGTCAGATCTAGCGCAGTACATTTGAGATATTGTTGATTACATCGTCTAACATACGTACATAACAAAAACGAAATGCTGAACAAATGTTGGTATAATGTTGGTCCACCGTTTACGACGCTGAGCCAGCATTAGGTCAATATTGGTTCAAGATCGCATGTTTGCTGGGATAACACGTGGTCGAAAGTGGATCTTTTTTTAGCTATGCTCTTAACAGACATCCCCGTGAGCCAAACGAGTAACAAAAAATAATGTTAGTAATGTTGTTATCTTCGCAGTGACTATGTGATATCATCAAATATTTCAAAGAACATGGTATTCGGAAAATACGCAGATAAGGACAGCAATAGAAAAACTAGAAGACTGTCAGACTATTTTTATAATATGAAGCGATAGTACTATTGATCAGCATCGAAATATCTACTCAAAAAGATTCAATGATACAAGACATCGCTCGAGCCGAAAGATGACTAAATTAAGAAATAAAGCTTCCCACTCTTTAGAAAGCAACTCAAAATTATTCAAATTATTCAAATGTAACTTATGGATAACTACGAAGAAAACTACAAATCAAACAATAAAGCTAATCATAACTTTGTAAGCTACTAAGACTCAGGCACAACACTAATAAATAACAAAAAAAAGATATAATTTGTTTTATTATTCTGTCGAATTTCCGAAAAAAGCTACTTCCAATGATCATGATGGTGACGTACATTCCGTCAAATTTTATTGCTCATCGTGTTCACATGATTTTCTGACGTAAACATGAATCATGAATTATTGGGCACATTGTTCACATGGATTTGAATAGCGAGCTGACTGGTTTGAATATCCATTCAACATCAATATCATTTATTAACCGGTTGAATAATAATTTTCCTAATTGACAGATATCACCTTGAATGAAACAAATTATAGAAATGGTAAACAGTGGACAGTGCTATTCCGATATATACTTTATAACGTTCACAGGGACATCAAAAGTGAATTTTAAAAATCCTTTGAATTTGACTTTTAAGTATTTCGCACAAAATTAAAACCTATACTATGTACGTAATATGATAATCTGGACAAAAGGTGGAATGGGATGAGAATAAAAGAAACAAATCACCATAAATAGACGAATTAAGGGGTAATGGTCATTGATAAGCTCTTATGTACAGCTGTATATATACGAGGGATTCTATAATTTTAAGCACCAGCACTGTCCGCACGTTGTAATATTTATTATTGAATATTTTGATTTAATTTGATTACATAAATGCAACGAATGACCTTTATTTTACAATATAGCAATATTACAACTCAAAAAATTCTAACATAAATGTGTTTTTTGAAAGAAATATTGTGTAAATTTAGCCAATTTTAGCCAAAAAGCCTCGTCCCACATTCTAAATTCCACATAAACAGGCGATTTATTCTAGACTTCCTGTATTATATATTATATTTGTTTCTGATATAATGTTAGTGCACAACACTATCTATAAGATTATATATAAGTTTTTAATTTTTTTTAAATTCTTTTACAATTTTTTATGCAATTTATGTCTGTCCCACGCTGCAGCGACTCTCCGTAACGTCAGGTAATTTCTATACTTTTTCTGACCAAAATATCACTTGTCTGGTGCCTAAGTTTTGCGCGAGACCTTCATGCAGTGAATCGTGAAAAAAAGTATAATAAATGTGTTTTTGTTTAGAAATAATGTAAGGTTTGTGCAAGTCTTTGGGTGAGTATTTTATCTCAACGTCTCTCCGTAACGCGATTTTTTACAAATAAATACTGCAATTAAACTTTTAAGCACCCTACAACCTCCAAGCCAACTACAACCTCATTTGAAAAAAACAAAAATAATCATAGTATAGCATAATACATAGATGCTATGCACGATTTAGTAAAAAAACGTCTCTCCATAACGCGTACTTTCTGTCTCTCCATAACAAAAATAAAACGTTATGGAGAGAAAAAGTGGTCACGAATTACCCTTTTACTCATTTAAAAATAGCTACAAACTTTTATGAATTTGGTATTTTAACCAACAAGTGACACTTGTTGAAATAGTAACTTTTCTTTTTGTCTTTTAAATTGTGTTAGCATCGATATTTAGTATTTGTTTATTGTCACTCCATAACAGAAATAATTGTCGTTATGGAGAGACAATGCTCGTTATTATTACTCTCCATAACGTCAATAAACGTCAATAGATCACTGATCAGTCCGATGACGTAGGGCAATCATCGAATAGGTGCATCTATATAGAGTAATATAGATCACTGATCAGTCCGATGACGTAGGGCAATCATCGAATAGGTGCATCTATATAGAGTAATATAGATCACTGATCAGTCCGATGACGGCGGGCAATTATTGAATAGGTGCATCTATATAGAGTAATATAGATCACTGATCAGTCCGATGACGGCGGGCAATTATTGAATAGGTGCATCTATATAGAGTAATATAAATCACTGATCAGTCCGATGACGGCGGGCAATCATTGAATAGGTGCATCTATATAGAGTAATATAGATCACTGATCAGTCCGATGACGGCGGGCAATCATTGAATAGGTGCATCTATATAGAGTAATATAGATCACTGATCAGTCCGATGACGGCGGGCAATCATTGAATAGGTGCATCTATATAGAGTAATATAGATCACTGATCAGTCCGATGACGGCGGGCAATCATCGAATTGGTGCATCTATATAGAGTCATATAGATCACTGATCAGTCCGATGACGGCGGGCGATCATTGAATAGGTGCATCTATATAGAGTAATATAGATCACTGATCAGTCCGATGACGGCGGGCAATCATCGAATTGGTGCATCTATATAGAGTAATATAGATCACTGATCAGTCCGATGACGGCGGGCGATCATTGAATAGGTGCATCTATATAGAGTAATATAGATCACTGATCAGTCCGATGACGGCGGGCAATCATCGAATTGGTGCATCTATATAGAGTAATATAGATCACTGATCAGTCCGATGACGGCAGGCGATCATTGAATAGGTGCATCTATATAGAGTAATATAGATCACTGATCAGTCCGATGATGGCGGGCAATCATCGAATAGGTGCATCTATATAGTGTAATATAGATCACTGATCAGTCCGATGACGGCGGGCAATCATTGAATAGGTGCATCTATATAGAGTAATATAGATCACTGATCAGTAGGATGACGGCGGGCAATCATCGAATAGGTGCATCTATATAGAGTAATATAGATCACTAATCAGTCCGATGACGGCGGGAAATCATCGAATAGGTGCATCTATATAAAGTAATATAGATCACTGATCAGTTCGATGACGGCGGGCAATCATTGAATAGGTGCATCTATATAGAGTAATATAGATCACTGATCAGTCCGATGCCGGCGGCAATCATCAAATAGGTGCATCTATATAGAGTAATATAGATCACTGATCAGTTCGATGACGGCGGGCAATCATTGAATAGGTGCATCTATATAGAGTAATATAGATCACTGATCAGTCCGATGACGGCGGGCAATCATCGAATAGGTGCATCTATATAGAGTAATATAGATCACTGATCAGTCCGATGACGGCGGGCAATCATCGAATAGGTGGATCTATATAGAGTAATATAGATCACTGATCAGTCCGATGCCGGCGAGCAATCATCGAATAGGTGCATCTATATAGAGTAATATAGATCACTGATCAGTCCGATGACGGCGGGCGATCATCGAGTAGGTGGATCTATATAGAGTAATATAGATCACTGATCAGTCCGATGACGGCGGGCAATCATTGAATAGGTGCATCTATATAAAGTAATATAGATCACTGATCAGTCCGATGCCGGCGGGCAATCATCGAATAGGTGCATCTATATAGAGTAATATAGATCACTGATCAGTTCGATGACGGCGGGCAATCATTGAATAGGTGCATCTATATAGAGTAATATAGATCACTGATCAGTCCGATGCCGGCGGGCAATCATCGAATAGGTGCATCTATATAGAGTAATATAGATCACTGATCAGTCCGATGACGTAGGGCAATCATCGAATAGGTGCATCTATATAGAGTAATATAGATCACTGATCAGTCCGATGACGTAGGGCAATCATCGAATAGGTGCATCTATATAGAGTAATATAGATCACTGATCAGTCCGATGACGGCGGGCAATTATTGAATAGGTGCATCTATATAGAGTAATATAGATCACTGATCAGTCCGATGACGGCGGGCAATTATTGAATAGGTGCATCTATATAGAGTAATATAAATCACTGATCAGTCCGATGACGGCGGGCAATCATTGAATAGGTGCATCTATATAGAGTAATATAGATCACTGATCAGTCCGATGACGGCGGGCAATCATTGAATAGGTGCATCTATATAGAGTAATATAGATCACTGATCAGTCCGATGACGGCGGGCAATCATTGAATAGGTGCATCTATATAGAGTAATATAGATCACTGATCAGTCCGATGACGGGGGCAATCATCGAATTGGTGCATCTATATAGAGTCATATAGATCACTGATCAGTCCGATGACGGCGGGCGATCATTGAATAGGTGCATCTATATAGAGTAATATAGATCACTGATCAGTCCGATGACGGCGGGCAATCATCGAATTGGTGCATCTATATAGAGTAATATAGATCACTGATCAGTCCGATGACGGCGGGCGATCATTGAATAGGTGCATCTATATAGAGTAATATAGATCACTGATCAGTCCGATGACGGCGGGCAATCATCGAATTGGTGCATCTATATAGAGTAATATAGATCACTGATCAGTCCGATGACGGCAGGCGATCATTGAATAGGTGCATCTATATAGAGTAATATAGATCACTGATCAGTCCGATGATGGCGGGCAATCATCGAATAGGTGCATCTATATAGTGTAATATAGATCACTGATCAGTCCGATGACGGCGGGCAATCATTGAATAGGTGCATCTATATAGAGTAATATAGATCACTGATCAGTAGGATGACGGCGGGCAATCATCGAATAGGTGCATCTATATAGAGTAATATAGATCACTAATCAGTCCGATGACGGCGGGAAATCATCGAATAGGTGCATCTATATAAAGTAATATAGATCACTGATCAGTTCGATGACGGCGGGCAATCATTGAATAGGTGCATCTATATAGAGTAATATAGATCACTGATCAGTCCGATGCCGGCGGCAATCATCAAATAGGTGCATCTATATAGAGTAATATAGATCACTGATCAGTTCGATGACGGCGGGCAATCATTGAATAGGTGCATCTATATAGAGTAATATAGATCACTGATCAGTCCGATGACGGCGGGCAATCATCGAATAGGTGCATCTATATAGAGTAATATAGATCACTGATCAGTCCGATGACGGCGGGCAATCATCGAATAGGTGGATCTATATAGAGTAATATAGATCACTGATCAGTCCGATGCCGGCGAGCAATCATCGAATAGGTGCATCTATATAGAGTAATATAGATCACTGATCAGTCCGATGACGGCGGGCGATCATCGAGTAGGTGGATCTATATAGAGTAATATAGATCACTGATCAGTCCGATGACGGCGGGCAATCATTGAATAGGTGCATCTATATAAAGTAATATAGATCACTGATCAGTCCGATGCCGGCGGGCAATCATCGAATAGGTGCATCTATATAGAGTAATATAGATCACTGATCAGTAGGATGACGGCGGGCAATCATCGAATTGGTGCATCTATATAGTGTAATATAGATCACTGATCAGTTCGATGACGGCGGGCAATCATTGAATAGGTGCATCTATATAGAGTAATATAGATCACTGATCAGTCCGATGCCGGCGGGCAATCATCGAATAGGTGCATCTATATAGAGTAATATAGATCACTGATCAGTTCGATGCCGGCGGCAATCATCGAATAGGTGCATCTATATAGAGCAATATAGATCACTGATCAGTTCGATAACGGTGGACAATCATTGAATAGGTGCATCTATATAGAGTAATATAGATCACTGATCAGTCCGATGCCGGCGGGCAATCATCGAATAGGTGCATCTATATAGAGTAATATAGATCACTGATCAGTTCGATGACGGCGGGCAATCATCGAATAGGTGCATCTATATAGAGTAATATAGATCACTGATCAGTCCGATGACGGCGGGCAATCATCGAATAGGTGCATCTATATAGAGTAATATAGATCACTGATCAGTCCGATGACGGCGGGCAATCATCGAATAGGTGCATCTATATAGAGTAATATAGATCACTGATCAGTCCGATGCCGGCGGCAATCATCGAATGGGTGCATCTATATAGAGTAATATAGATCACTGATCAGTTCGATGACGGCGGGCAATCATCGAATAGGTGCATCTATATAGAGTAATATAGATCACTGATCAGTCCGATGCCGGCGGGCAATCATCGAATAGGTGCATCTATATAGAGTAATATAGATCACTGATCAGTCGGATGCCGGCGGGCAATCATCGAATAGGTGCATCTATATAGAGTAATATAGATCACTGATCAGTCCGATGACGGCGGGCAGTCATCGAATAGGTGCATCTATATAGAGTAATATAGATCAATGATCAGTCCGATGCCGGCGGGCAATCATCGAATAGGTGCATCTATATAGAGTAATATAGATCACTGATCAGTAGGATGACGGCGGGCAATTATCGAATAGGTGCATCTATATAGAGTAATATAGATCACTGATCAGTCCGATGCCGGCGGGCAATCATCGAATAGGTGCATCTATATAGAGTAATATAGATCACTGATCAGTCCGATGACGGCGGGCAATCATTGAATAGGTACATCTATGTAGTGTAATAGATCACTGATCAGCCCGATGCCGGCGGGCAATCATCGAATAGGTGCATCTATATAGAGTAATATAGATCACTGATCAGTCCGATGACGGCGGGCAATCATTGAATAGGTACATCTATGTAGTGTAATAGATCACTGATCAGCCCGATGCCGGCGGGCAATCATTGAATAGGTACATCTATGTAGTGTAATAGATCACTGATCAGCCCGATGCCGGTGGGCAATCATCGAATAGGAGCATTTATAGGCTATATGTTTTTTTAACGAGCATTTGAGTAAATTTGCTGGGCTTGTTTAAAATAAGGCCGGCCCCGATGGGTCGTTCGGTCCGGTTGTGGCTCGAAACTCAGAGGTACTGGGTTCGAATCCCGTTATGCAGGTCGGATGTTTGTCATCGGAGTTGTGCATATACAGTCACAGAGCCCCAAATTTTTCAAAGGCCTGGAGTGTGCAGTTCTGTCTATAGTATTGTGCACTATAAAGAACTCTTGAAGTCATTCGATAATAAAATATACTTCAGAGGTTTTGAAACTGTTTGAACAGACACAGCTAGACGATTGCTTGCCGTTTTTAACGACATTTCCATGGTGTTAGTCTAGCAGACTACGATGCTGGACAAACGTTAACCAACATTGATTTAACGTATTTTTTCCGTTGGGAGGCAATATCAGTGATGGATTTTTCCTTGAGATATGCACAGTGCTGACATGTGTTACGTGGTACAGAATGATAATTGTGGTTGGAATTTGTCTTCATATACTTACACAGAATATTGGAATGCCAGTTTTGGCGTAATCACCGTCGTGTTTATTATTATAGTATATTCGCATTATCATTAAAAAAAATGCAGTGATGATGTATAAAGCAATGACCCGCTCTCTGACCATTTTATCGTATATGCACTATACAAACGTTAAGCATGGTATTAGTACACACCTTAATATGAGTAGAACATTGGCATACTTTCTGTCCTGTACCTAGACACCCCATAAATGTAGTTTGTGAGAAGGACGTCATTCTTTTCGGTTCAGATTTAGCACTCACTGCCCTCCCTATCCCCTATCCCCTCTCCCCACATATGACTTTTATAATCGATATGTGACAGTAGCCTTGCCAACCTAAAAAACTCAAATAACTTTTTATGATTCGTTCAGTATAATACTAGGCGTATACATCATTACCTGTATAGATAATTGGCCTAGACCAGGGCCCCAGACCCGCTAAACACTACATTGCTTTTAAACCATTTCGTCCCTATATGTAAAAGTATTACCTTCATTTGAATAAGAATGATGTATGATACGACAAGGGATTCAGTGATTTAGGCCTATACTCATTGGAACGTGCTATCAGATGAAGCTAGAATTACTGAAAAAACAGGAACTGATATTGATAAAAAACATTCTAATTATTGTAATTAAATCAATGTATTACACATGACATTCATTTGCAGATCGAATTGGGCGGGGGCCCTAGGGTAGTGGTTAGCACCGCTGCCTTTCACGCCAGAGTTCGGGGTTCGGTTCCCGGTCTCGGCGGTTTGAAAGAAACAAAAAATGTTTCTTCCTCATCCACGTGTGAAAGTCAGTATTGTGGGGAGCCTCCTTGACCGAGAGGTAGCGTGCTCGGCCTCAGACCGCCAGGGCTCGAATTTCGAATCCTGTGTCTGGAGGACAGTGTCATCTCAATCTTCTCACCATCCTCAGGAGGTTCTCCTAGTTTAGCCTATATGTGCACAAAGGTGGCCTAAAGCTCGATTTCATTTCATTTCACAGATTGAATTAGCTTGGTATGTACATATTCTATTTAAATAGTGTGAAATCATAGAGTCAGAACTGGTTTCATTTAAAAATTGCAAACACGAGACGTTGACGCAATGCAACTACAATGTTGGCCCACCGTCTGCAATGCTGGCTCAACATTGAACCGGCATTGCGTCAACGTCTGTGCTTGCTAGGAACACTGTCAAACCAGGCTGTCAAACCAGTATGCTGAGTGTTTTGCATACGCAATATCATCATAATATCAGGTGGATGAACAAATTGCATACTAAATGTAACGCTATTTAGATTTCCACGAGCTAAAGCCGTTGATTTCAGCAGTATAGTAGCACTATTTTGCTGTACCAGGTTTGAAAAAAACCAATGATGTTGCATTGACCCTTTCTTCACATTATGTCAAACATGGTGATCGGTTTCGCTATAAACTCGTAACCAGAATGTACCGGGTTCGAATCCCGACTGAGCTGGATGTCATTGATCAGCGATTCTGCAAATTACATACAAAGTGTTCGGAATATTCTGGTGGGTCACTACTATTCCGGTTTTCCTCTGTCGCGATGTTGCCACAAAGCTCACAATTTGATATGTACAGTGGGATGATGTGTTATCACTCTAGCTAACCACGGGGGTTATTAACCCTTGTCCTGCTGAACCCGGATATATACGTTTTCAAGAAAGTTTCAACCCAAATAAAACGCCACTGAAATCGATGAAATATTCAGTGGTAGATGCTCAGCTAATCATTTATTTCAATTTGGGAGACGTTTATTTTTCATAAATAGAAATGTTTTTCGTCATTTGAAGCTGGAAATTGCGTTAGCAATTCCAGCTTTAAATGAATGAAAAATAATTTGAAACATTTTAGCAGGACAAGGGTTAAAACGGCTGTAAAAATCCGGTTAGATTGTAGGCCAAACATTACATTTGGCATGTACTTGTTTTATACTTGTTTTCTTTATGGCTGTTAGTATCGATATTTGAATTATAAAGAGATAAGACATTTATGATGATTTCAAACTGAAAAAAAACACATTTGGTCTCCATGGTTTATACAAAATAATTCAGCGTTGTAAGGGTTAACCCTTACAGCGCGGGGATCGACTTTAGTCGTCAGAATCTGACGTCTGTCAATATTTTAGTACAAATATTCCTAATGGCCGTAGACCCATAACATAAGTATTCAAATGAATCAGAAAGATCTAACTAAGACATTTATAATGATTTCAAACTGGAAAAAACCCTTTGGGCTACAATGTTGTCATAAAACAATTCAGCGCTTCAAGGGTTAAGCAAATTTCTACCTGATAGGAATGTAGTTCACGCCTGCATATACATAATTCTGTACTCTAGTTCACGCTGAGGGCACTCGTGGTCATAATTATTAGTGTGGTACCGCACCACACATTAATTTTATTTTTGGCACGTATTTACTCAGGAAACACGGGACGTTAACCCAATGATGGTTCAATGTTGGGCCAGCGTCGCAGACGGTGGGCCAACAGTAACCCACCATTGTGTCAATGAGTGTTTTCTGAATTGACGCTCGCCTGCGATAATACATTCAAATACATGTACTAAAATATGTTTTATCATATATTAAAAAAACCACTCTGTTGGGTTAATGGTGGGCCATTATTAACCTATTGGGCCAACGTCTTGTGTTTGCTAGATAATTTTTGATTAAACGAGCTCTCCCAGCAAACACGATGCATGATGTTGAACCACCAAGTTATTTTAATGTTGACTCTTAATGTACAACTTCGGTGATGCCTAACAATAAACTAACTATTAGCGTATCGTATTGGCTGGGTCTTTCTACAATGCAATGTAACGTTACTTGTATCTGTTTTATCATATACACAGAAAACAATATTCCCCAATTAGCCATTAAGACAATATCTCAACCTGCAGTTTTCCTTACACACTCTGAGACAAATTATTTTTTTCGAATCGCGATTTGAAGTGTTAGATGGCGCTAATGTAGCTTTGGTGTACGATGTTGTGGTATAGGCCCTAATTATTGCTTCAAATGAAATGCAATAAATGGGGTCTTAGGCCACCTCTGTGCACATCATTATAGGTTAAACTGGGCCAGGGGAACTTCCTGGAGATGGTGAGATGAATGAGATGACACCGTCCTCCAGACACAAGATTCTAAATTCGAGCACTGGCGGTCTCAGGCCGAGGACACTACCACTCGGTCAAGGAGACTCTCCACAATATTGAATCTTTACGGGTTTCTTTAAAAACTTCAAGGCCAGAGTGGGGTTCGAGCCCGCGATCTCCGGCTTTTCAAACGGACAGCTTTAACAACTGCACCAGGGCCGCTGACCCTAGTATTGCTTTAGGCGTACACGCTTCGCTTGCAGTGAGGTGTCACGCAACAATTATTGTTTGCTGTAAGCCTATTATGTTTCGGTGCAGAGGTGTGCTAAGGTGCTGACTCATATATCGTATAGAACATAATGTTAGTTACAGATTATATTACGTACTAGATCAAATAAATATGTTTTGTGTTTCGTACAATTAATTTGCAGGTGCTTATTCAGAATTGATTATTATATCTGCCCATGTACTTGAGCGATTAAAAAATTGTTTTTGCATACATTATAAGTTTTCAAATAAATTTCGTCATGTTACCGTCATCGCTTCAGTTGGCAATGGAACTCGGTTTTTACTGCATAATAATAACTACATTGCATAGTAGTAGTACTTCATGTATTTAATGTAATAGCTGAGATGTGAGGTAACATGCCATAATTACAGCAGATACTGCTCATTTAGCAGTTGGCCTGTCGGGCTGAGCACGCTGATTTACTGCCTAATACCATGCCGCCATATTAGTATATGATCATTCAACTCACAACTTTAATCCACAGAATATCATAAGTCTATTATCGGATTATCCGAGGGAGTCACGCGTACGAAATAAAACTATCCGCATACACATGTTTTTCAATCTGACCCTTGTGCTGCTGAATTGTTTGTTCCTATTTTTCAATTATTTGAAGCTGGAATTGTTACGTGATCTTAACCCTTACAGCGCGGGGATAGACTTTACACGTCAGAATCTGACGTTTAACTCGATCCCGGCACTGTAAGACTGATAATATTGATAGTGACCGTAGACCCATAACATAGGTATTCTAATGAAATCGGAAAGAGCTAACTAGACATCTATGATGCTTTCAAATTGAAAATAACTCTTTGGTTTCTATGGTTTGTACAAAAATATTTTCAGCGCTTTAAAGGTTACCTTACTGAGCATTTACTACAAACTCGTTTGTGCATTTTAGTGACATTTCCGTCGGACTGTGTAACACACAAGAAAATGCATATAGGCCTTATACCTTAAACAGCTGAAATAATTTTAACCTTTTCACTACCATACATGACGGAAATTTCCGTCGTCATTCGTCAATGAACGTAGCCATAATATGACAGAAAGTTTCGTCAAATATACTACATTTATGTATTTTTCGTCATTTGAAGCTGGAAATTGCGTTAGCAATTCCAGCTTCAAATGACGAAAAATAGAACTCCTACACCAGTATATCTGGATCATGGCATGCACTTCGGCCTGGAAGTCAAAGGGTTAAGTATAAATCATGGAGACCAAATGGTGTTTTCAATTTAAAATCATTATAAATGTCTTAGTTAGCTCTTTCTGATTCATTTGAATGCCTATCCCATGGGTGTATGGCTATTACAATTAGTTTTACTTTTACAGTGCGGGGATCGACTTTAGACGTCATAATCTGACGTCTACAGACGTCAGATTATGACGTCTAAAGTCGATCTCCGCTCTGTAAGGGATAAACTTCCATCAGTACAAGAGGTTATCCTTAAAGCGCTGAAATATTTTTACATAAACCATGGAGACCAAAGGGTTTTTTTCAATTTGAAGTCATTATAAATGTCTTAGTTAGCTCTTTGCGTTTCATTCGAATACCTATGTTATGGGTCTGCGGCCATTATAAATATGTTTATAGATAGAGACAGGTCATTACCTCATCTCCAAGCCGTATCAAACAGACATTGACCAGTTGTATCAAAATTAACCCCTAACCTCTAACCTTTGCCTGCTGATCACGACTATTGTCGTTTTTAACCTATTTTAGTAATCGATCAAATCACTGATATTGGGAAAGAAACGTGTGTTTAAACATCAGGATTTGTACAATTTTGGCCTCAAATTAAACAAATATGAGTGATTTTCAACCACTTGAAGTTGTGGATCGCGGTAGCGAGACGCAACTGCAAGTGGCTGGAAATTTCCGCTTTTCCGCTTCATTTTAATACCTATGTTATATAAAATATTGTCCTCTTTCAGGGCGAGTAGTGGATTTTAGACGTGAGAATCTGGCGTCAGCACAGGCGTCAGATTCTGACGTCTAAATTTGATCCGACGTTGAAAGTGTTAAATAGGGTCTTTTTTCTTTAGCATAGTATTATCAGAGGAACAGCCAGGCAACACAATGATTACCATAGATATTGACAAAAGGTGCATTCTAGGTCATGAGCAAGATATGATTTATATGATCGATATAGAGAAATTATCTATGATTTATATATTATGCAGGCCTACACTCTCTCACCTGAAAAAATATTTCAATTTGAACCAAATCAATGTGATAAGAGTATTTCAAAGGTGGCACATTGTAAACATGTTTTTCTCAGTAGTACAAGACCATCAGTTATCAGTGTTTTTGATAACGCTCTTCATAGAGCTTTGCTCATAACACAGCAAGCACGAGGCGTTGAACCAATGTTGGGCCAACTACTGCGACGCTAGCCTAACATTAAACAAAAAATAGTTCAACGTCTTTTGTTTGCTGCATAGCCTGGGAATATAAAAACGTTGAATGCGATTATCTAAAAAAATCCAGTAGACGTGGGGGAGGGCTGGTGGGGAGGCTTTATATTATATTAGAGAATCGCAATTATTTTATGATACTTCTATGATACTTATTCTTCTTATAAACACAACACTTCCAAAAAGTCGTCGACGGTTTACGTACACATATGCGTGCAACAGCATTCCCACCAAACACAGCACATTTGCATAACATTTGTACAATGTTGCACCAACATCGAAGACGTTGGGTCGACGTTGTACCAATGCTATACACATGTTTTGTGTTTTCTGGGTTACCATTACCAATGTAACATAGGACTATATTAACGTCAATTCTGAAGCAGTAGGATAAACGACTGAGACGAAATACATGAAATCAAGCTCTCACTTTCAGTTGAACATAAAATGAAAAAGATTTTTATTTTAGTTATTTAAAATAACATAGACTTCATTCATGTGGTCTCTTAGCTATAGACTATAAGTGTGTAATCTATTATTGCGGTTTTTACAGTATCACTACATTCCTACATACCAATGATAATGAGCATACATGGATGCATTTATACTAATATGTATACGAATGTGTATAAGCGTATTACGAGTCTGTGTTATATTTTTGTAAGAAAGCAGCATTATAAACGCATTATACAAGTGGTGATATTTGTGGTATTTGGTCTGGTTATAAAGCTTGTTATTGACATGTAAGCATGCAGTAAGGTGAATCTAGGGAGTTATGATTGATTTTTAGTGTTACCTGTGTGTTTGACATTAGCTAATTCTCTTGAATAGATAAAAAACTGAATTAAATGTCTTCATAAAATTACACTATAAAATATATGAAAATAACGGGTAATGCTAATATGTATCATGTGCATGCATTACTATGAAAGGTAGAAGCGTAGAGTAACACACATAATTTAAATTCTAGTCTACCTAGTATCTATGCGGTTTACCCGCCACTTATCTATTATATTAGAGTATCAATGTATTGTATAGTGTCGAGTCATAGTGACATACCACTAGAATAAAAAGCACACACATACACCCTGAAACCCTGATACATAGAAGCAAAAACATAGGAGGAGAATATCAGCTTCGACAAAATTCAAATCATAAAATCGTTCGCTATACATACATTGTAGAAGTAGGCAATTTCCAACACGTTACTTCATCTATCTTACCCATTAAAACAGACATTATATCAATGTCGGTTTATTGTTGGGCGGCCGTCGGGGACGGTGGCCCAACAGTAAACAGACATCGGCGTAACGTTTTGTGTTTTTTGGGCAGGGTGATCAGGGTGCCATCATCCATATAGTTACGTATGATCTTACATTGTTGACACACTTGACCTCCTGTCGAGCCATGTATTACACATCACATTTTGATTGTGCCAAAGTTACCCGTTTCAGCGTGAATCAAGACAAAAATAGGTTCCAGTCCTATTTAGGATGTTTGTGAGGCTGCAGTTTACGAAGGTAAAACGCGTTTTCAAGCAGCGATACTAAATACATATTTGGACTCCTTCAAACAATCTCACGATTTTAAATTATTGCTGGCTCAGCCCCATACTCAGCTGAAGAGGACGTGCGGGTAGATGTGGGTAATTTTCACAATGCAGTACATAGAACGTAGATCAATCAATATAGGTTTATTGCTAAACTGAACATGGTAAAGCTCGTTATATTATACATATAAACGTATACTGTACACCACTAAGTTCACAATCACAACCATCTATCAGATAAAACCCACAATGGTTACCTACTAAAATAAAGGATTCTCAATACACAGTATTTGTTGTTGTATTTTATTTCACTGGCCTCCAGGTATATTTCTGGTTTGGTAGGCGCAATAAATGACCTTTTGTATGGAGAGGGTAGTTGAACTTGCCTGTTTTATAGAGTTAGTCTGAACTGTTGATTGTTGCGGTTCTTGGAAATTATAATCGTCCTATACGGGGCACGGCTCAATAGGTACCCAGCAAACACGAGACATTGACCCAATGCTGCTTTGATGTTGGCCCACCGTCTTCGACGTCGGCCCAACATCAAAACAACATTGGGTCAATGTATCGTGTTTGCTGGGTAGAGAGGGCCGGGGGGGAGGGGGGTATGTGAGCTGTATATACTTACACTATGGTAATCGACAGGTCTTCGTGATCTATGTACAATGCCATCGATTAACATAATGCACACGCGGGATTGCGGTCCCCAGCGTAGTGTTATATCGCATTTAAATAACAGTAAAATGATTATCGGTAATTAGCTATTTGCGTCATGTGACGTCAAGTTGTCACTGTCAGTTGGTAAGGGGCAGGTTTGGCTGCAAAACTTGATTTTAAATGCGATTTGATTTTACAACTGCATATATATATTGCTAGGTGATGTATACAGGCCATAGGCGTCAAAATGTACACCCCAAACTATGATCATTACCGTGTGCAAGAATTTGTCATCAAATGTCCTGGATTTATAAACTATAATAATGTTTATAAATAAAGGACATTTGATAATAATTATAAATCATTATTCTTTTAATTTAAGACGTGAATGTAAAATAACATAGACTCATTGTAAGAGAGCCTATTACTCGGTACATGTATATCGATCACACGATATCGTCATTTCGTGGTTTTGAACACATCACATGTGATATGGAAAGTAAATTGTGAATGTTTTAGATAATAGTGTTATTCATACATAGAAAAAGTCATGAATAGGTAGGTTTTTCAATTCCACTTTATCAGACTCGGAAATCAGTGCTTTAGTAAAAAAACATTTTCATTTGTCAGTATGTCTAACTTATCATGCTCATCATCTAACACATTTTGAATACCATGAATGATTAAGCAGTTACTGTTGTTTGATTTTGCACGAATGTACATATTTGTCCCCTTGGATATGAAAGGGTGTATCTGCCACTTTATAAAGTGGCAGATACACCCTTTCATATTCAAGGGGACGATACCTAGTCGTACAGTATGTACAGTATCTAGTCGTGAATGAGCACTCACCGTGAACACAGCGGATTGCTATGTTCGCTTTACCCGGGGGAATCAACATTTTTCAAAATAACGGTGACTGAGAACGATCTCGACACCAAGGTCCAAAAACTACCCAGAACTTTGTAATTGCATTGCGACAGATGAGCTGAGCAGGCGATCATATAGCCGACATTGTACTGATTCTGATCAAGTCTTAGATATGACCGTACAAATCAAACTCCAAAATTTTTTATTGGGCGCAATGTGTGGCCGAGACCTTCAGTTACATGTTTTCATCCATTTTTATGACCCAACTAATAGTATCTCGTTATACATGTTTACGTACAGGATAAAGCCCGAGGAGCTCTACATTCTTAGCTGTGGAAAAGGCCGTGGCCGAAGGCTGAAGGCTGAGGCCTTTTCCACAGCTAAGAATGTAGAGCTCCGAGGGTTTTAACTGACTTAAAACACATCCGACCATAATGAGGATCCTTCATAATCAACAGCTCGGTCACACCTGACTGATTATAGTATCATAGGCCTACCATGATAATTGGTCTGTACTTGGTCAACAATAATTCTCCATTCCCGGTTTAAAATGTATAATGGTCGGAAAGAAAATATAATGTAGCATGGTGTGTTTTAAATTCATGTAGATGCCGTATGATTGTTGTTCAGTACGATATCGACAAAAAATGAGCGCCGGTTGCAAAATTGGATATTTAAAGAGATAATATATATTCAATACTTCAATCTCGATATCGGTATAGACATTCGATGAGCATGGTTTTATGGCCTTATATAAACCACTTATTCAATATTACTGTCACTAGTAGGAGCGAATTTATGAACTCACTTGTTGTATTTTTGTGCACAGCTACGAGTATATATTTCAGTATATTCAGATGGCGCTCAACATTACAAATTCTAAATGACTGCCAGATTTAGAAAAGCATATTTAAATTACTTATATTAGACGTACACAATTGAGCTCCGCCGTGATATCTAAAAGCTGGATTAGGAGCTCTTTTCGTAACACCACATTGCCTGCATGCATCCTGGTGAAGGAAATGAAATGAAATGAATCGGGCTAGAGGCCACCTTTGTGCACATATAGGCTAAACTGGGCCAGGAGAACCTCTTGAGGATGGTGAGATGATTGAGATGACACTGTCCTCCTAACACAGGATTCGAAATTCGAGCCCTGGCGGTCTGAGGCCGAGCACGCTACCTCTCGGTCACAGAGGCTCCCCACAATACTGACTTTCACACGTGGCTGGGGAAGAAACATTTTTGTTTCTTTCAAACCGCCGAGACCGGGAACCGAACCCCGAGCTCTGGCGTGAAAGGCAGCGGTGCTAACCACTACCCTAGGGACCCCGCCCTCATGGTGAATTACGAAATGCATAATTATAGTATAATCTCTTAGGGTATACTCTGGTGCCCAAATTAGTACCACCGATTGAAACAAATTAAGGTACATAGAAGCTTAGCTTTTGATCACTGATTACGGGCTTGTCTGTTGTGTCATATCGATCAAGGAATGCATCATCGAATCTGACACTCTCGTCACTGCCAAACAATATTTCTTGTCATATGTTTCATATACCGGCATGTTTTTGTTATAATAATATCCGTGGTAAAATGTAAATGCTAACTTGCCTCAATATGAGCAAGAATGATATTATATGAGTAATGTGTGATTATCTAACCTATTAACATAATATCTGTGGTTTATATTATGATCATAGATCAGGGCCTGAGTACTAAGAATCACATTATGCCATGTCTAGTACCTTATTAATCGGTCTGCACGAACCATTCCTGTGATAGTAAAATCAGCTATCCAAAAAGATACTGACATTTAAATTGATAATAAGGATGACTCACTTAAACGCTTGGTGTCACGATCACAGCAATACAGCAAACCAATGATGAACCAATGCTGGACTAACGTCGTAGATGCTTTCCCGGCATTAGTTCATCATCAACCAAGCGTGTTTTTGGCTGGGGTAATTTTGAAGTAAACTGAAGGCAGGTTTTCCTGGAAGCCCTTCATACACGCTACGGGAAACAGTGGGAAATGGGACAAGTCACGCTTGTTTGACGAGAATATACATTTCTAGGGTTAAGCATGGTAAAATATGGTCTTGGACGCCAAATGGTTTTATCTTGTGGATCAGCTGCTAGACATTCATCTATATATTTAAAACGTATGGATGCTTGGTGATATATATATGAAGCCCATACCTGCCATTAAGCAGAAAATATGCAAATCATAATCATACCAGAATATGTATCTTAGATTAAATGAATAATTATAAAAAAAGTTTTGTTTTTAAACAATTTGTTGGGTTAATGCATGAGCAGGTGATGAGTCATCAAACTTACACTGTATGCATTCTTGATCTCATGTATATTATGCTGTGAACAGATCAACAGCCTTAACTTGTACCGCATCCTCTGACATTATTTGGCAGGGGGGTCGGGCTACATACACGATGCGATACAAACAGCTAATAGGAAATTCCCATGAAATCATAGCGTGTTTCACGACACCAAATAAATTACAGTGTCACGAATTAATCTAATACGAACTACAACACGAAAAAATTCCGACAAATTGATATAATAGATATACAAGATTTAAATTGCATTAGGGGACCAACATTCAATCAGGGGGGAGAGGAGGGGGGGGGGGTGGAGTTTTTGTTGCGGATAAATGATTATTTCAACCCGCTCGGCGGCGCGCTGTAAATTGCAAATTTTATAACATGTTTATATAAAACAATTCTTGAAATAAATTATTTATTTCATTAGGAGCCTGCTCGAAATTATTTATTTAAAAAAGATTCCATCGCCCCCCCCCCCTAACGATATAATGGTGCCCCCCCCCCCCCTTATCATGCTCATGCAGAAGATTTGATTATACGTGTATATGCCAATTTACTTTTGGCTCTAGTAATTTATCTAAAATACCAATGTTTTGTTACACTGGACATGAAGAAAATCCTGATCTCTTTGCAACCCGAACACCGGCGTGTCAGGAAGTAGTGATAACCATTACACCGGGGCTCGCGCCCGCCACGCTTTTTGCTTCAGTATTCAACTACAAATGAATAAGAATGACAATTTAGTAGCCAAGCAGCACTTAACTCTTATCATCCCAAAGCGATTTATGTGAGCTGAATGCTATGGCACTGCACTCAGCTCGAAACATATCAACGTCAGCGGTGAAGTGGTTATAACGATAGCTGGTAAATGGTAGAATTATAAATATTGTCATGTCGGCTTCTTGTCAAAGCTAACGACTACACAAGTCATGCATGCTACAGGGAAACACCATTTCAAAACAGTATTGATCCAAATGTTATACAAATGTTTTGTGTTGGCTGGGATGCCATGCAGACGTATACTTTGACGTATATATAATTGTACGTTATCATGTTTTTTCTCACCTCCACGCCGGTATACTGCACTTAAATCACCATCGTACAAAGTATAGGGCCTACTTGAACAATTGCCAAAAAATCTGTCCCAAATTGACGGATGTTTTTTGTGCTTCTCTTGGCAATGTTATCGACTGTTATCATAATTATTAAATGTAAAATTGTAAGACACGTAGGCCTAATCGTAACGACTCGTAACGACTATTGAAAGTCTGACTCCTTTTTTCGGAGCCTAACGTTACTTAGTGTAAAATTACTGTTGAATCGTGTAAATCATCCTTAAGTGGAAACAAAATGTCCATTTTACCACGCTAGTACTTTAATTGCACGCATTCTCTCGGAACATTCACCCAAAACAATTCCCCCATGCAATTTTTAGAATATAAAAACATTTTTCTGGCACGATGTTTTTTGTCAATGACGTTGAAATTTTAAATTACCCTTACTTCCGTAAACAGATCATATATATTGATTATTTGTTGTTATGACGTCATTATCGGGTGTGTGGGGAAACGACGTAAACAGATCGTATATATATTGGTAATTTGCTGTTATGACGTCATTATCGGGTGTGTGGGGAAACCACCCACCAGCAGAATACTCCCACACGACGCTGGGCCACCATCAGCCCAGCATTGGGTCAACGTCTCGTGTTTGCTGTGCTATGCCTTACTAGTACAGTATGTGCATACTGCAGGGCAAAGGCAAAAAGAAATAACTGCTTATATTTGCATTCACCCTGCATAATAGACAAACCACACGTGGCCACCATTAAGGTATACATGTACATATCATCTGATTCCAATAATATAATTCCTGTTCAAGTCGATACATAATTTTTTCGTCATTATTATTTCGGATATCACCACACGACAAATCCGTTTTATAGCAACCATTTTTCCCGAAGAAAATCTGAGACACCCATGAATTAGGCTCATTTTAAAATAAATTATTACAATTTCCAGAACGTCCAAACGGGTCTAAGAGTATGCAATACAAAATCTGTAATGACATGACGTTCAATACTAGTCCAATACGATCATTTGTAAGCAGGTACTATTATGTGGATTGGTAAGAATAGTATCCTTAAGTCATCTAGATAACGCCAGAGTCTTAATCCTTTATTATGAGTCAGGAATATTTTCACTTTTGCGTTGGCTATTTGTATTTTCTATTGAAAATGACGAATGACTGTACAGCATGCTGAAAAGCCAGAAAGCGTTCACCCATTGTTTGTTCGATGTTGAGCTGGCCCAACATCAAACTAACGTACGTGTCGTGTTTGCTGGACCCAGCAACCACGACTCGCTGAACAAATGTGTATTAATGCTGGCCACCATCTACGATGCTGGCCCGGTATTATTCCCTAATTGGGTTAACCTATCTTGTTTGCTGGGATAGTTACGTATGCATGTCGTCCCCTTGGATATAAAAGGGTGTATCTGCCACTTTATCAAGTGGCAGATACACCCTTTTATATCTAAGGGGACGATGTATGTAATGCGTTGTGGTATGACACAGCAGTGCAGATGGTGACCAGACAGCATGATGACTAATACTGACCCACACGTTGTCTTGTCTAGTCTTACAAGTCCATCCACGAACGATCTACACCCACACAAGAAAAAAGAAATTTCACGTCACTAAGCTAGTAATAGACGTAAGGAAATGACGTGACGAAAGATCATTTAAATACACTCTGATGATGCACATGTAGAGATTGAATGCGATATTTTGGTTTAAGGGTGGTCCAGGGTCGTAGACGGTGGGCCAACATTAAAGTAGCATTGGTTCAATGTATTGTGTTTTCTGCGAATTATAAATGCAGCTGGGTTGAACAATATTTTTGCTGCTATTGCCAGGTGTCGAATTTTGACAACAACATTTTAGTCATAAAAAATACGGTGTCAAAGCTGAAATTTTGCACATCCCAGCAAACACAAAACATTTGTACAACCTTTGTACAACGTCGTCCCAAATAATTGATAGTTGATTTTGAGGTCTACACCTATGTGTTTGTACCCAACGAATCCATTGAAATAATATATATATTGCTATTGGAGCATTATTATGTCTTTTTTTTCAAAATGGCCGCCAATTTGTTACTCCAACTCCTAACTTAAACTATGGCACTCAGGAGATTTGATTAAGTGGTCTACACTCCAAGCAATCCATTGAAACAGTGTATAATGCAATAGATTAAAAATTAATCATTTTGTGCCATCACATTTTTTTTATCAAAATCCTATGTTTAAAAAATGTATATCCTCGATTTTTCTGCCCACACGTATTCTCAAAGAAATAGCTTTATAATGTCAAAGGATAAAGCATTATCGTTTCAGGATTTCACAATTAAATATAAGGTATGCCATTATGTTTATGAATATGGTACTTTGACGTCACGATAGGGCTTTACAATAAATATTGCATTAAAATATTAGAATATCACATTGTTTGTAATTACAGTGTTATAGTGTGGCATTATAATATTTATCATTATTCAATCCGGATTCTTCATTGAAATTTAAGTAAATGGCGTATTCATGTCAGAATGTGATATTATCATAGAAGGATGTAGCATAATATATCAACAGAATTTGACATCATAATATCAGGATAAGGATTTTTGGTAAAACAAATGTTTTTTGTTTCTTTGTGTTTAAGACTGTGGTGTTACAATGTTGGAAAATAAAAGATTTAATATAATGCTTTGTCATTATAAGGGCAGGATGTGTCATTACAATAACATAGCATGGTAGTAATATAATTTATTATTATAAGGTCAGGATGTGACATTATACTAACATAACATGGTATTAATATGTCAGATAGGATGACATTTTAATGTCAGCATATACAATAATATTGTAGGGATATTACTGTAGAAAACGTCATTATATTGTATTATAATGACAGTATAAGGTTTGTGTAATATGTTGACATCGCAAAATGACATTATACTAGCATGTTACGGCTTATTATGTATGATACAGCATCTTTAACTCAGCATATGACATTATAAATTCACTACATGGAAATAATATGTTATGATATGACATTATATACTACGATTACAATTGCACAATATAAATTCTGATATAAGAATATTGCACTATATTCTCAGGATTTGGCAATCTAATGAGATGATAAATCAATATTATGTCAATATATGGCATTATAATAGCAACAAATATGCATTATTATATCAGGATATTACATTACAATGTAACGATATTGCAGTGTAATATCAGGATTTGGAATTGTGTTGTCAGAATACTATATTGCAATGTCAGTATATATGCATGCTGTCGATATCACAATGAGCATCATAATGTTATAGAACTATATTATGAGTGAGTGGAATCACAATGACACAATATCGTTATATAATGACAAAACATGGGATGTGACATTATTCTGGCAATACAATGTCAGGATTTGTCAGGTTAAATCAAAAATTCTTGTTATGAGGGCAGGATGTGGCATTATAATAGCATGACATGACATTAAGACGTCAGGATATAGCATTATGGTGTCAGAATATTGAATGTTACTGTTCTAGAAAGTATCAGTTTAGATTTTCCATCAGCCTGATTGCGATTATTTTATGTTTAAGCACGAGAGAAAAATAATTCTATATTCATTAACAACAATAACAAAATGTGACATGTAAATTAGCTAGACAATACACGGAAAAATGTGGTATTATATCAGATACTATGTGAAATATTGGAAAATCTATGTCTTGACAGGTGGCGGCCATCCTCGATTTATCCATCCCAGAAGGGGCAGTATTAGGTTTCAATAAAAAAGCATGATTATAGCGTCTTACATGCATTCGCCATGTAAAACACTTGAAAATGTGTTCTCGCAGAAAATGTGCCAAACAGTACATCATAATATATCTTTACAGGGCTTTGCGGCAGCCAACTTTAATTTTCGCTACCACATAATTCGTCCCACCTTTTCCAGAGGGGCATACGAGTTAACAAGTACCTCAAAGTACTAAAATCAATTGTCAGCCATAGGTTGATCATAGAAAAGAGGATGTTGCCCTAATATAATTTGTCCTACTATAATTTAATTTTCAAGATATCTTGAACATTTAACATTTCGCTGAAATAAATGGCGGCCATTTTGTAAAAAAAAGATAAATAACGATGTAATGATATTATATATGGTTTCAATAGATTCCTTGGGCATAAAAACATGGGTGTTGACCGAAAAATCAACTCTGAGTGACATAGTTTTTTTTTTGACAGTTCGATGATTTCACTAATATTTATTGCGGCCATTTTAAAAATGACGAAATAATGATCCAGTAATGTGTTCTATTGGATTCTTTGGAAACCTAGGCGTAGACACCAAAATCAACCCTCTGAGAGGCGTAAAAAAAATCATGGACGTTTTAGGATTCGGCGAAACATAATTTGCGGTCATTTTTAGTTTTCCTAATTTAACAAAACCATAAAATTCATGGAGTTTTTTATGTGATATCATAGGGGTCTCAGGCACCAAAGTTTCAGCTTTGACAATAAATGTCTATACCTCAAACCCTATATTTGGTAGACTACAATGAGTTGGTTCACAGCAATATATATATACCGGCATGAACATACGACTGAAAAATAGTAAGAGTAGTTTAATAATAGCCTAATAATGGTCACGGCGAGTGACCGGCGATGATAAAATCTAATTTGTCAATCAAACAGTGAACGGCGTGAAGTGGCTGACACTCACACCTTTATGAGTGTTTATATACTTATCTACCGTACCTTGGTACTCGGGCATACTGCCTATTGTAATTGATGGAGTTTTCTGGAAGACAGTAGCAGACATGTCTGATCAGACTTGATCAGATGTGTGATCAGATCATCTGATCAGACTGTCTGATCAGATTGTGGGATCAGATTGTCTGATCAGATTTTCTGATCAGTCATGTCTGATCAGACTGTCTGATCAGATTGTCTGATCAGACTGTCTGATCAGATTGTCTGATCAGATTGCCTTATCACACATGTCTGATCAGACAATCTGACATGTCTGATCGGAGACATTTCGTCAGATGTTGGGCTTAGACTGATCAGACAGAATCGGATCACACAAAAAGTCCTATAGTGTGAAAAACGCCGCTAGCCCTACGACCATCGCGTGTGCTCAAGTTTCACAATTTATGAAAGTTATAACACTGTAGGAAATTGTAATCCACACTGGCAGTTCAAACATTCGGAACTTGGATATAAGGCGAATATAATAATATCTCAGCAGCGAGCTATATCTATGCAAAATGTGCATGTATAGGCTACGACACGGGCCCCACGGGTACGTCAGTACTGTAAGCCGAAAGAAGCGATTCTGAGAAACGTTAATGACAATATACATGTAGTCCATCACGAAGAGGGCTAGCGCTAGAAGTGGGCCAGCAGCCCCTATAGTGTGAAGGTGGTGGTAGTGATTAGATGGAGCTACATACGTCAGCCTATATTATTATCTCTGTCGATATTAGGACACGGATTCACAGGCAGATAGACAGATACATGTATAGTGGGCTCCCTCAGCACCATAAAAGGAGCATAGTGTTAATTGCCGGACAAAATTACCAAACTTTCAGATATTATTCACAAGGGTGTTAACTTTGAATTTGTCCAAAGCGCCACGGATTTTTTTTTAGTTTTGACCGAAAATGAAGCATTTTTCAAAATGACCGCCAAATCGCTATAAATGCATGATAAGAGAACGGTTTTTACACCAGAATAGTGAAAGAGATTTAGCTAATACTGTATAAAACTTAGATTGAAGTGATTATAGGGGTTGAGTACATAATTAATACATAATTTAAAAAGCTAGTTGCAAAACAATGGCCGCCATTTTTTCAAAATGGCCGCCATACACCATGTATATTGACCGTGTTTTGTTACTGTGGCACTTGCTCCAGAATGTCCATATCATAATGACGCCATTGACTGTATAGTGATGATGGGTAATACATGTCAAATAAAAACACTAAATTACGGCAGTCACTTGCAACCACAACATATATATATATATATATATATATATATATATATATATATATATATATATATATATCTCATCATCATAGCATAAATAATTAGAAACAACTTCCATTTCTCTTTGAAAATATGGATGATCGCGCGTATGTTTGCTATAGTGGGCTCCCTTAGCGCATATAGGGAACATAGTGTTATTTGCCGATCACAATTACCAAACTTTCAGATATTATTCACAAGTGTCCTAACTTTAGCGCCACTGATTTTATCAAGGTTTAACCCAATGTTAAGGATTTTCAAAATGACCGCCAAATCGTTAGATATGCATTATGAGCAAACGTTTTGTTTACACCGGAATATCGGAAACGAATAGTTAAAGCACAGTTAGAAGTGATTATGATGTATCATCTAGAAAAAAACATGCAAAATAAATAAAAATGGCCGCTACTTTATCAAAATGGCCGCCATACAGTATATAGCAGACAGTGTTTTATTCGCTGTGGTGATTGATTGTGGTACACTGTGGTCCTTTAGCTGTGGTACTTGAATGCCTCTGTATGTCGATATCATTAAAGGAAGCCATCCAGAGTATACCTATGAGAAATACAGGTTTAACATAGTAAGATACGACAGTAATTTACTACCATAATATACACATTTCTCATCATTGAAATGACACAGAATGAGATTAATGTGGTTTTAAGCCACCTTTGTGCTCAAATAGTCTAAAGTGGGTCAGGAGATGAGGATGATGAGATGGCACTGCCATCCAGACAAATGATTCGAAATTCGAGCCCTGACAGCCTGAGGTCGAGCACGCTACCTCTCGGTCACGGAGATTCCCACAATATTGAATCATTACGAGGGAGCAGAGAAGAAATATTTTGCTTCTTTGAAACTTGAAGGCCAGAGTTGGGCTCGAACCCCGCTATCTCCGACATTCCAAACATGCAGCATTAACCACTGCCCCCGTCCTTGTAACATGGCTAATCAGAAACAACATTCTATGATGTCAATTCTATGATGTCATTCTATGTCTGGATCATGAATGTGGAAATTAAATAATCATACTCTACTATGCAACGGTAGTAAGCCAGACTGGTTTATGGTTATTATAATCTAGTCATGTTACCTGTAAAATTAGCCGTTGCTATCGAAGTCTGGTTTTATAATTTTATAAAAATTAAGAAAACAGCCCCATTCCTCGGGCGGAATTTCTGGAAGCCTAAAACTTCAAATGGCCGCTAAAATATAATAAAAATGAGTTCCTACCATTTATTTACCATATAGATATAATTTATGGCTTTTATGCGTTTCTGATCTAGAAATTAATTTCTTCTGTTTGTTTAGATAATTGAAAATTGCCCTATATTTCTAGATGATTTGAGGTCAATTTGTTTGTGTCTCTTGCTAGATAATTTGACCGATGTACCCCCCTTCCCTACCCAGTCTCCCCTCCCCCAGTCCAAAGTAGTTATAAACATTTAAGACTAAAAAGTTATGGTTAATAGTATAGGTTCTAGTAGGCAAAATTGCAGGTGGTCACCATTGTCAGAAAGAAGAACTAATATATGTTTATCTATCATATATTGCTTAATGTCATCAAATATATACCAATTCACGTGATATTTTAGACCAGCAAACTAATTGTGTCCTCTTGCGGTATAATTTAAGATTACTAATGTGCAACATACACATTAGTACATCTATTAGTACATTAAATTACATCTATACCGGGAATGAAATGGCTTGGAAAGTGGAATACTATACAATATCTTGTAATATTAACCAATAGTGGTGTCATGTGTGATTCATTTCATTACACTCTGTGATATTGTATTCTAAACTGTCGTATTTGTTCGATGCTACCATTAATGTGGAAATGGCCAAATCACGTGAACATAATAGCTTGTTTTATTAAAAATAATAGCAAATGTTATCTGCTGATACAATGCTCACAATTGCGGATTTATATATTATCATACTTGGAATTTAATATTCACAAAATATAATATTATTTTCATGAATAATCCATGTCCTATACCTGGGCTATAACAGATGAAAAGTAAAACACAAAACAAAACTATAATGTTTCATGGCATTGACTAATATCCCACTATCCAAGCCATTTCATTCCTGGTCTACTTGTAATTTAAAATTATTAATGCTCAACTTCAGAAGTGACAAACCCGTCTGATGGTTGATCTAGGCTTTGTTTTGAACTAGCCTATGTTGAGAAAGTAAGTCGGTCATGACAGCATTAGATACTTATTTATTTATTTATTTATTTGACTTCCAGTTAAAGGGACCCCATGGGATGAGACATTTTCAATGTTGTCAATTTTAATAATGTTATTTATATGAAGCTATATAGCCTACTGATATTAACTGAAAATACGAAAAAGTCAAAAAACAATTTTAAAGCACTGAAAAAGAGTGAAATAGTTGTATTTCCAGGTCGTATATTGCCACGTAAACAAAACAAGTCAGTAATATTCAGCACTTTAGATCACATATTCCCACGTATCAGACGGTAAGATCAAACCAGTCGCCGCTAATTGGTGTCTCATAGTCAGGACACGGGAGGACCCACCTGCAGCACTGATTGTCTACCCAACGCTGGGCCGATGCCATCAGCATGTGGCCCAATGCTGTAAAAACATTCAATCGTCCTTCAGGTATACAAATAGTTTGTTTGTGTTACTTCCGGTTTTATAGAAATATTGATTAAAAATATTTGTAAAAATATGAGAATTCTGAAAAAAATAAAAACAAGATCCGTGGGATACACTACTTCAGTACAGAACTAAAAACAAAAATTGATGTTATCCCAAGGGGCTGCTTTAACTTTGGTTGACGGGAACAGGTCGAGACGACCTCTACAATGCCTGTCAACCATATAAGTGAATTAAAATTATAGAATAAAATAATATCCAGTGTTTAAAATAGCAATGTTTTGTGTACATGCTATTTAAAAATATACATAGTATAGATTATATATTTTGCGATTTGTACACACAAAATAAAATAACCGACAATTGTCTGTCATCTGTTTCCCGCACCAAAACCAGAGATAAAAAAGGACACTCTGGAAAGCGTAGAAACCTAATTAAAATCTCTAAATGCTTTAATCGTTTATTATATAAAATGACATACAACTAGGGTATGTGTAGAGGGAAAATAGTAAAAACTTATGGCACTCTTAATTTTACCATAGGCCTACATACATCCCTAAATAAAAGTAATACTATAAACCTAGAATACGTCTACTGACGTCAGCTCATATAGCCGTCGCGCAGCCGAAATATGCTGAGTAGTACCACATATCCAATATTAGACTGGAGGGCGGAAAAACAATCCCAAACTCAAGGAGTAAATCAGTTGATTAGAGATTTTTGAAATTCAGCGTAAGGACCCACCTCGTCTGGAAACAAAGGCGACTGAAAAATCACTAAACCTAAAAATAAAACAGGAAAAAACAAATAATAATTTTGAGGGGAACAGCCATCCATGCCATGTGGTAATACTCTTAAGTCAGATTATGACAAGCGTGATCATGTAGAGTGATGTCGGTCTGCTCCGAACAGTATCAGAGATTGTCTCCGGCCTGAATTCGAGCCAGGCAGACAACACAATGCAACATTCGCAGATTATCGTTCATAGGTCGATCACTTAAGGTGGTTCTGTACCTAGATTTGATCACGGACATTCAAAGACTCCTCACTGAAAATTTCATACTTTATTCATTTTTTTGCACAATTGTTATGCTTAACAGCCCTACTATAAGGCGGGGCGGTTCGTCAATTGCCAACACATGAGTATCGACATCGGAGCCCTTCGTCCCTAGTCATGAGTGGCTGGTGACAGCTCAAATAGCCGTCTCACAGCCGATTTAAATTGCACAGGTAGTTTAAGACACAAAATAGTCCGCTATATTCGACAATTTACACAAGCACAAGCTAGGCTCCAGGTACATCGACTATTCACATCAAATAAGTTTACCATGGCGAGATATAATTCATTCATGTTCTTCTTAAAAATATGCAAGCTACTTGCATCTCGGATAACAAAAGGTAAAGTGTTCCATAAGCGAGCAGTGCGATAAAAATAAGTACATTGGAACTGAACAGTCTTGCACAGAGGTAATTTTAATAGAACATCCTGTTGAGCAGATCTGAGGCCATTATGCGGACAAGCTAACTCAAAATTACTAGATTAATCACAAGATAGTTTACCATGAAGGTATAAAAAACACAAGTCGATTATTTTTCGACGGAAGCACAAAGGCAAGATAGATAATGCTGTGCATCTTTAGTGATAGGGTGAAACATAATCATTGAGAATGAATTTTGAAGCTTGACGTTGCACCCGTTCTAATTTAATTATGTCTTTAACATGATAGGGACTCCACATCGGACTACAGTACTCAAGAATACTTCTGACATGGGCCAAATATAATTGGCGCTTAACATCAATGGGGCTGTTAATGCCAACAGAACGTTTTATAATTCCTACCATAGAATGGGCTTTTGATGAAACAGTTTTCACATTCTCACACCAAGATAATTTAGTAGTGATGGTTATTCCAAGATTTTTAAATTCAGCTACTCTAGATAAGATATTATTATCAATGGACTAGTCAAAATCTATTTTTACTTTACGGCATATCGACATGAATTTACATTTTGATATGTTGAAGTTCATTCTCCAAATTTTGCTCCACAGAAACAGTGCATTAAGATCATTCTGAAGAGAAAGTACATCTTGTCTTGACTTTATATTTCGATAAAGTTTGGCATCGTCAGCATATAATTTCATAAATGATGTACAGACATCGCAGATATCATTTATGTATAAAACAAATAATAGTGTTCCAATAATGGGACCTTGCGGTACACCTGATGTTACAGGTAAAGATACCATGCACTGTCATTCAATGTGACAATCTCAAAATATTGTTTTAATTCACTCCGTCGTTATAAATAATGAAAATACATGTATGGACAACGTCAGTTTTTCTGTATCATTTAAAATAACAAAAATACATCCCACCTTACATATCGGCGGGAGTGGAATTGCTGTGACCCTCCCCTGTGAATGTAACAATGTTTTTTTTTACCCCCCCCCCCCCCCCCCGACAAAAAACTAATCAAATTGGCCTTGACCTCCCCCCCCCGATCTGACTAGCACCGCTTGTAAAGAAATGTAATCCAGAGAGGCTACTGCGTTAGATGAAAAAAAAACTTAAAATAAATATTTGTTAAACCCCCATGTGCCCACCCTGCCTGAATTGTTTTAGTTGGCCTGGATCATCTCCCCTTCCCGCCTTACCCTCCCATTTGAAAAAAAAGTAATCCGGACGGAAGTTATAAAGGTAAAGGTGCAGGTTTATAGTCTGATATCAAGTCTGAAGACCTATCAACCGATTTAACATTTTACCCCCTGGTCACTGGACCTGTTCATTCGTGTGCCATTTTAACTCCACGGAGAGCATACAGTCCTGCAGCCGTTTCGGCGCATTGAACTTATCGTACACATTGCCATCTCTGTCCTACCAGGTACTCATTTTCACCTGGGTCAAGTGAAACATTTTAGGGTGAAGTGCTTTGCCCAAGGACACAACATCTTAACAATGTCCAGAGATTGAGAGGGGAGAAACATGATATTTCTCTGAAAATTCTGCACCAAGCGGGATTCGAAACCGTCCGACAGGCAGCGACATCGGCAGAGCGCCACGCTTCAGCCATTGCGCCATGGTCCTCTCTGTTATAGAAAAAAAATTGCCTTGACCCCCCTACTTTTTTGTTCGAATTTGTTTTGAACCCCCCACATCCCCCCTGGCAAAAAAAAAAAAATTGGCCTTGACCCCCACCCCCTCCCCCCTGGCCTGACCCTCCCCGCCCGTAAATAAATGTAATCCACAGAGGCTATGACGTTTAATTAAAAAAACCCATATATTTGGTAAAACCCCCCATGTGCCCACGTTGCCTGAATATTTTTAATTGACCTGCCTTACCCTCCCATTTAATAAAAAAATAATCCGGACGTAGATTATAAAAAAAATTGCCTTGATCCCCCTACCCCCCCTCCCCCCCCCACAGCCCCACTGGCAAAAAAAATCAAATTGGCCTTGACCAACACCCCCATCCCCGGCCTGACCCTCCCCGCCAGTAAATAAATGTGATCCACAGAGGCTACTGCGTTAAATGAGAAAAGATAAAAATAAATATTTGTTAAAACCCCCCAAGTGCCCACCCTGCCTGATTTTTTTTTTAATTGGCCCGGATCATCCCCCATTCCTGCCTTACCCTTCGATTTGAAAAAAAAGTAATTCGGACGGACAGACAGACGGACAGAAAGACGGACAGACGGACGGACAGACAGCCGGACAGCCGGAAGGACGGACGGACGGACGGACAACCTGACAACATAATGCCTCCGGCCGCAGGCTCGCGGAGGCAAAAACAATATCGGAAAGTTAGCGTGTACAGACTGTCGCGAAATTCGCCAGGTGGCGCCCAATGCAGACAAACGACAGTGGATGATTGCAGCAAGGCTAACTTTTTATCCATGGAAATTACCTTGGTTGCAGGCATCTCAGAATTAATGTTCGGTTTTTTTATTTCTTGATCAGCCCCTGTACACTGCTGTACTGCTGTTACTATGCTAGTTGTGGGTGCAATTATTTGATGTATATTCAGATGAACACGGGTGATTTTATTCGTTTATCTTGGAGTTAGAAGGTGCTAAACTGCCACCTTGTAAAGTGGCAGTTTAGCACCTTCTAGCTCCAAGGGGCGATGTAAAGGTTTAGTGAAATCTGAATCAAAAGCAGATGCTGCAATATTTGATATTCAGGCTCAGCCAGTGAAGTAGAACAAGGTGAACTATATAATTAATCATTTCGTAGAATGTACAAGACGCTCAATTCACACTCACCCAATGACAGACAGTCACATGGGGTCAAATCGCCAACCAGTAGTCGTTTTGTTGACCAGTAGTCTTCGACACTTCGGTTCAAATGGGTGGAGCGTTACAATTCGTTGAGCATAGGTTGTAGCGTAGATTAATAATACTGGTTAATCCATGCTTGTAAGCCCACCTGCATGTGTTCTAAGGAGTGGTTCCGTCAGAAGTAAATATTATAGACCAGTGTAGCGAGACGGCTTACCTGCTTAAAATGTTTGTGCAAAATGATATTGTGGATGTCCTTGAAGAGGCTCCACTGAAGCATCTGTTGATAGCTGCAATAAAATCTAATCGCAGGCTCGTAGCTCGTTTGACATAATATACCTAAGACCTAATGATAGACAGCTAATTGTTTCTGGGAAGGAGTACCTGTTTTAACCATGTGTGGACTGCAGTCTTTAAAATTCAATAAAAACTGGTCCTGCAAGTGACAAAGGTGAAACCAATTCACAATGACATTCACGCTTCTTATATTAACCCTTTATCCGCCAAATTATTCAATTTGAATTTTTACCCACTTGAAGTTGTGTCTCGCTGACGCGATCCACAACTTCAAGTGAGTGAAAATAATTCAGATCTGACAAAGTGGAGGTCAACTCTTTTCCGATCTTGCTGGTTGATTTCACATTTTATCTTTAACATGTTTTTAATGTGGTACTTAACGTGCTAAAAAAATGAAAACCTGAATATATGCGGCACCGGCGGTTGAAGGGGTTAAGATATTAAAACTGTCTCACGTTACCTGCAGGTCACTGTGGTCCATAGAAGACGTGGTGCACTCATTATGTAACAGACTTTAACGACCAATAAAAAATGTTTTATGTGTGAATATTTTTATAAACAGAATGTTTTCATTGAGCTCTATTATATGTACAGCAAAATAGTCGTCTGAAATGTTGTCAAATACATGCCACTAATAACCTGCTTGGTTCTAACCTGCTGTACTTAGTGGTTAGTGGACCACATACTTACAATAATATTGCCAATCATGCCAACCATATTAACCCTTTCAGTGCGGAGACCGACTTTAGACGTCAGAATCTCACGTTTAAAAACTCACTCACTGACGTCTCAAGTCGAGCCCCGCACTGAAAGAATAAGTACAATTATATTGGCTTTAGACCCAATATGAGCTTACTAACACATTTGTGCTTATTTCAAATGGGAAAAACTCTTGGTTTATATTAAAATAGTTCAGCGTTGTAAAAATATCACCCCCTAGCAGTAAAATGCTGTACGTACAACAGTTTTGGCCACCAAAGTGTATAGCAGAATTTGTATATGATTAAAAAAACATGACCTTTCCTTGTTGAACTATTTGTGAATAATTAAAAAGACATGGCCTTTCAATGTATTGCAAAAAAGTTCTTGGCTTATATTTCAATGGCGTTGTCACGTATGTTGTGAAAGAATAAAGCTTAGTAGAAGTATTGCACTTTTGCCAGTTGTTGCAGCCTTATTCAATTATGAACAGGTCTAATAACGAACCCCTTAATCAATGCGGGGTGTACATAAATAGGTTGACTAGCATTCCTTATTGTGTATTTGCTCCCCATCCGCACATCCGTCTGTCCAAATTGTTCTTCCGATCTACTATATCTCCATGTTCTAATATAGGAAATTTCTCTATTCATTCATCTATCATGTTTATTGATCTATTTGAATGCCAGAATGGATGATCATGATAATGTTTGAACAGAAACATGCTAAGACCATGGTAGTCCGGTCGAAATTCCACAAAATATAAGTCCTGTAGGCATTTTGGGGTAAAAGTTTTTTGAAACTTTTATTAACCTAATTTGGGTGTCCTGAATTCAAAAAAAATGTTTGCCAAGCTGTGGTTTGACTCTTTGAGCCCCAAGATCTCAAATTAAAATAACTATTGTTTTCTATGTAAAATACAAGATTTACGCTTTGTGTATAAAAATAAGCATATAAAAACATCTTGTATTAATAAATTATTCACGTTAAAATTATAAAAGGATAAATTTTTAGCTAACCCTTTGGTTACTAAAAGCTAAATTTATATTAAGCACATTTTATTATTCAATAGAGTAGGTTAATACTATTTTTTAGAACATTCACAAATCACAATTGACATGTGTAATAAATTATTATCAATGTTATGTTGTAGGTTGTAGATTTTTATTCAACACTTTGGGCCCTATAATTCAAACATTGTCCTTAATTGGTGAGAATAAACACAAGATAATCGGTTAAATGAAAGAACATATAAGATATTGAACATAAATTGTTAACTCTTTAATAAATTACTTACTCGTGAGGTCAGGATTTCCTTTATTAACCTGATTTGAGTGTCCAGAATTGAAAAAATACTGTTTGCCAAGCTCTGTTTTGACCCTTTAATCCCTTAAAGCAAAATAAAATAACCACCGTTTTTATGTGAAAATGAAAGATGCATGCGTTTTGCTTACAAATAGGTATATACAATGATATTGTATTAACACGTTTGAGATATAGCAGGATTATTAATTTATTAACCCTTTGGTTACTAAGCTACATTTATATTTAACACACATTTTATTATCTAACACCCCGCAAAATGTATTTTTTTTAAAATTAATTATAATATATCGGTATATGCAATGTCATGCGTAATATATTATTATCAATAACGAGATTGAAAGTTCTAATGCGACACTTCCTATCACAGTCCATATTATTATTCAAGAAAAACACTAGACAGTAGGTCAAATAAGGAGCTGATATACAAAATTGAAAATAAATTGCTAACTCTTCAGTAAATTGCCCAATAATTACCATATATAGGGTTTTATACAAGAACATGTTAACTCATGTTTTTTTAAACTGAGAACACGCGTTTAAAGTTTTTACCTCAGAAATGCTCGTATGACATTGGTTTTGTGGAATATTTTTTATGTGTATGTATGGAAATAAGACCGGTGTTGTAAAAGTTTCATCCTAGCCTTTTTGTTGGAAATACTAGTTTACACTTTTAAGAAATTAAAATGAAATGAATGGGATTTTAGACCACCTTTTTGCACATATAAGCTAAACTGGGCCGGGAGAACATCCTGAGGATGGTGAGATGAATGAGAAGACACTGCCCTCCAGACACATAATTCGAAATTCGAACCCTTGGTGCAGTGGTCTAATACCTTTAAGTGAATGAAAGCCCTAAACATTTTACAAACAAGACCCGTTATGATTTAAAATTATTTCTATTTGCGATACTTTTTTATTGTTTAATAAAATCAGTTCCAATAGGTCGTATAGCTTCCAATAGGTCGTATAGCCTCTTACACATCTCCAAAAACCTTGTTAGGAATATGCGGACGCGACATCTTTTTATTACAAGTTTACAACGAATGCAACAATAAGATGTGAGCCGGAATAGTTTGCCACCAGATAAAAAATGTGGTATTCTACGTGCCTCCTATAAAATTATATTACATGTTGTAATCAGGGTAGTTGTTCTTGTCCTTTTAATTTCAGAACAGAACAGAATGTGTGACCTACTACAACAGTCCACATAAAATATTCAGCACACAATAATACAGTACAGACAGTGGGGGGGGGGGGGGACAAACATTAGTGAGCGACGCACACCCCTGTCACACTTGTTGGGGCGCAGCGAATCTCCACGTCGCGTCACACTGCACAGGGGTGTTAGGGTGGGGCACGCGGCAGGTGGATCAAACGTAAACGTTAACAAGTGATAACGCTATGCACTGCTGTTCAAATAAGCCAGTTTAACCTGACTTCTCTTACCAGTCAATGATTTATTAATAAGTAACGAAAAATACAATTATCAAAGTATTATAGTATTCACAAATTTATAATATGATTGTATTTTTACAATTTTTTTATTATCAACGGCAATGTTTATATTTTTACTAATTTTCTGAAGTGCTAATTAGCTAATGTAACTACTGTTTTACTGTACGCCGCAGTCGTTCCCATGTTTTGTTGGTTGCTGTCTCAGGGAAGAATATGCCTGCATCTTTATATACTGCTTAATTGACGCTACTCGGATTGGATCTAGCATATATTTTCCTCGCGTGCCGAAGACGTTATATATATATATTTTAGTTAAAGCTAGGAATTTGTATCGCCCAGTAAATGCAAAACATTTGTATTACATTTGGAGAATGTCGGCACAACGTCTTCGACGTTGGTCGAACATTGTATAAATGTTATACAACTGTTTTGTGTTGTCACACCTCGCTAACTGTTTGTTATGTCTCAGCCATGCCGGGCGGGGGCCCTAGGGTAGTGGTTAGCACCGCTGCCTTTCACGCCAGAGTTCGGGGTTCGGTTCCCTGTCTCGGCGGTTTGAAAGAGGTAGCGTGCTCGGCCTCAGACCGTCAGGGCTCGAATTTCGAATCCTGTGTCTGGAGGACAGTGTCATCTCAATCATCTCACCATCCTCAGGAGGTTCTCCTGGCCCAGTTTAGCCTATATGTGCACAAAGGTGGCCTAAAGCCCGATTCATTTTATTTTTCTCAGCCACGCCAACACTGATAAACACTGCTTACCTTTCTAAATAAATAACTTTGCGAGTTAACGTGCAATCATAATATAATTTATATCATTTTTTTGAGTAATGAATAAGCTTTCTGGTGATATTTATTACGAGTTTGTACGATGAAAATTTAAAAAGTTAGGGATTTATATTGGGATGTTTATGACACCTAGCTCACGCACTGACACCACTGCCTTTCCCTGCTAATCTGTGGTGTAATTGCACCTTGAGAAGCCAAGGGTGCACTAGGTGTTAACTGCTCCGCATATAAATAAATATATGCTTTGAAAACCACATTCAAACATGGTTTTAAATTAATAACAGAAAAAGTATTATTACACAGTAAAAATAGTCATATCCCCAGAAAATATTTTTCAGCCACTATGATCTGATATGCGTCCTGGCGCTGTGCCTAGAATATTGACGTTTTTTTTTACATAATTATAAAACATTTGTATATAAGTTATTTTTTAGGAGCAAAATTATTTTCAAAATCTTTCACAGCCGACCATAACACATTTACATGTCTTTTTTTCTCTAGGCTGTTTCTGAATGGTAGCCGTTTTATAGCCCTCTATGGGTTTTTTCTATGATGAAAGCAATGTCTTGTTTAAATAATTTCATTTTGATTGATGGTGTATGTCCTATGTATGTCACCGATGAACTGAGGAATGTGAGTTTGTTGTATCATTATAAATACAAAAAAAAACATCTATCTAACTAGCGGCCACCCGTCTAACAGTCTGTTATCGAGTGTCTGGGTAAGACAAACATGACACTTTGATTCGATGCTGGTTTAATGTTGGACCACCGTATGCAATTATGGCAAAAACAATCCAACCAAGTTAATCTTCAACGTTTACTTACAATATATTATTCAGCGTTAATGAGTATTTTGTGTTTGTCATGGATGATCATTTAAGGAAAAAAATATTCGAACGAACTCGTGAGATCAGCATTATTTCCAACATGAAGTTCTTAAATTATAATGTTAGTGACCATGGTATGCTGTGATTAATCGCAGGAGAATCATTTGTTCAATGTGCTCACTATTGTAAAGCTTTGAAAGGATATAGAATAGCCGGCTCAAGTCTGGTATTCTACCCCTAATTTAAATTACAAGTGAATGACGGCGGTGATTGGCTGATCTCATCACGTGACAAGCTGAACCACTCTTCTAATAGTCGGGGTTAAAATACTGGACTTGGTTCGAATAGCCTATGGGGAAAACTTTCGTTTTTTCTTAGTATATACTGACATCTTGCCTTTTCAACAGATTAAAATGATCACTATCATTATTTTTTCACAGTCTGTTGAATTCGACGGTTTCCATATCTACTAATCAAGTGCGTTGTTTCATTTAACGTCATTGATCAATGATAGCTTTGTCATGACAGCCCCACTCCCCAAAGCGTTGCCCATGCTGCATGTGGGTGGCAGCAAATCGTGATCAATCCACCCAAACTAAGCACAAATACATTAAACCACATTAAAAAAAAAGTGATTGTATTAAATTGTTGTTATAAACATAAAATGTCGTCTTTATTAGCATTGTCTTGCTTACACCCGGATGAGTAGATCTTTTTTAAATTATATTCATTGATGAAAGCAATGAAGTGTTGGTTATAATAATATTTAAAAACCTGATACTTGATACTGTAACAGGAGAAGTTTTTTGTTAGGTCTAATAATAATTTTATTGGTCCTTTTTGTTGTCATATGGATCTACTATTAAGCCAATTATCTGGTTTTAATATTTTTAAATATTTGCTAACAAGTTGAGTCATGACACAAAAATAGAAAGGGATTTTATGGCTGAAATTTAATTCCTATAATTATCACTTAAAATGGAGGGATATGTAGGCTCACATCGTTAATGCGAAGAGAAAGGATGTTTGGAAAATGACTTTGTCATAGACCCAGCGGTCCAAGTCTTGTATTCTACCCCCGACCAATCGAAGAGTGGTTCAGCCTGTCACATGACGAGATCGGCCAATCACCGCCGTCTTTCAGTTGTTATTTAAATCAGGGGGTACGCCCCAAGGAAACATATTCTTTGGTGTATTAATTAAGTATATATACGATTGAATAATGTTTTAAAAATGATTATTTTTGCTTCGATCAGTTAAATATGATAGACATCTGTTTTTTTATTATAGTTGTCACCCCGCCTTCACACGCCGAGCAATGGTTGACATTTTTATCACTTGATTATTACGTGATTCACGGAGCAAAGGGTTAAAACGTTTAAATGTTATAAGGTTAAGACAAACCATAATTAGTTGAAATATAGAATCTTTATTTGCTACGCTCAAATAGTTTAAATGTCAAATTTGTGATTTGTGCCAATAAAAATTCAAGATTTTATCTCTAAATTAGCGATTTACATTGCCTATTTTGTTTTGCGATTTTAGGTGTCAAAGATTCGAAATCGAGATTGGCAAACAGCATTTTTGAAATCAGCACATTCAAATTAGGTTAAAACAGGTTTCAAAACACTTTTACCCCAAAATGCCTTCGGCACTTTTTTTAGAGAACATATTCCCTTATTTCGACCGGACTATGGTGGGCTTATATATATTACGGCCCATGCTCATTATGACTCATATCATGGCGTATGTTTTTTGTAATTGTATTTAATTTATTGGATCGTAAATAACTAATTGATGCTGTTTAGAACGTTGGCCTATAACTCAACATATTCACCACCCGCACGCACACTATGTCATCCAAGCAAACGGAACACAATTCATTCATTCATTCATTCATTCATTCATTCATTCATTCATTCATTCATTCATTCATTCATTCATTCATTCATTCATTCATTCATTCAACACAATGACCCAGTCTGAGTGTTGGTTTATTGTTGGTCCACCGCATTAAACCACTATTGTTTCATCTCTTTTGCTGGGATTGTCCTACCAACAGGTCCCTCGGGAAAATAGAGACAAACCTCGCAGAATAAGAAGACTGACTTGTGACTAATGAGGTTCATTTTTGACAGCTGTGCCCGCAAGCACAACCCATTGGTGAGTCAATGTCGGTCCAGCGTCTATGACGCTGGCCCAACATTGACCCACCAATGGGTGAATGTAGTGTTTGGTGTGCCTATCATCCGTTGTGATCCATGTACTCAGCAGGGATCTCACCTACTACATGTGCATTCTCTTACACCTAACCATACCAGCATGATAGGTAGACGCCCTGATTTCCTAATTCTTGCAGTGTGGTAATTACATTTTCTCTCATCTGTTTCATCAGGCTACCCAACAATAACAACAAAGA
>OZ024904.1:24062994-24095494 GCA_964017125.1 Flabesymbios commensalis | reverse complement strand
TATAACTACAGACCTACCAGACAGCTTAGCTCCGTCATATAACTACAGACCTACCAGACAGCTTAGCTCCGTCATATAACTACAGACCTACTAGACAGCTAGCTCCATCATATAACTACAGACCTACCAGACAGCTTAGCTCCGTCATATAACTACAGACCTACCAGACAGCTAGTTCCGTCATATAACTACAGACCTACCAGACAGCTAGCACCGTCATATAACTACAAACCTACCAGACAGCTAGCTCCGTCATATAACTACAGACCTAACAGACAGCTAGCTCCGTCATATAACTACAGACCTACCAGACAGCTTAGCTCCGTCATATAACTACAGACCTACCAGACAGCTTAGCTCCGTCATATAACTACAGACCTACCAGTCAGCTTAGCTCCGCATATAACTACAGACCTACCAGATAGCTAGCTCTATCATATAACTACAGACCTACCAGACAGCTTAGCTCCGTCATATAACTACAGACCTACCAGACAGCTTAGCTCCGCATATAACTACAGACCTACCAGACAGCTAGCTCTATCATATAACTACATACCTACCAGACAGCTTAGCTCCATCATATAACTACAGACCTACCAGACAGCTTAGCTCCATCATATAACTACAGACCTACCAGACAACTTAGCTCCGTCATTGAACTACAGACCTACCAGACAGCTTAGCTCCGTCATATAACTACAGACCTACCAGACAGCTTAGCTCCGCATATAACTACAGACCTACCAGACAGCTAGCTCCATCATATAACTACAGACCTACCAGACAGCTAGCTCCGTCATATAACTACAGACCTACCAGACAGCTAGCTCCATCATATAACTACAGACCTACCAGACAGCTAGCTCCGTCATATAACTACAGACCTACCAGACAGCTTAGCTCCATCATATAACTACAGACCTACCAGACAACTTAGCTCCGTCATTGAACTACAGACCTACCAGACAGCTTAGCTCCGTCATATAACTACAGACCTACCAGACAGCTAGCTCTATCATATAACTACAGACCTACCAGACAGCTTAGCTCCATCATATAACTACAGACCTACCAGACAGCTAGCTCCGTCATATAACTACAGACCTACCAGACAGCTTAGCTCCGTCATATAACTACAGACCTACCAGACAGCTTAGCTCCGTCATATAACTACAGACCTACCAGACAGCTAGCTCCGTCATATAACTACAGACCTACCAGACAGCTAGCTCCGTCATATAACTACAGACCTACCAGACAGCTAGCTCCGTCATATAACTACAGACTCATGTAACTACAGACCTACCAGACAGCTAGCTCCGTCATATAACTATAGACCTACCAGACAGCTAGCTCCGTCATATAACTATAGACCTGCCAGACAGTTATCTCCGTCATATAACTACAGACCTACCAGACAGCTTAGCTCCGTCATAGAACTACAGACCTACCAGACAGCTAGCTCTATCATATAACTACAGACCTACCAGACAGCTAGCTCTATCATATAACTACAGACCTACCAGACAGCTTAGCTCCATCATATAACTACAGACCTACCAGACAGCTTAGCTCCATCATATAACTACAGACCTACCAGACAACTTAGCTCCGTCATAGAACTACAGACCTACCAGACAGCTTAGCTCCGTCATATAACTACAGACCTACCAGACAGCTAGCTCCGTCAAATAACTACAGACCTACCAGACAGCTAGCTATGTCATATAGCCACAGACCTACCAGACAGCTTAGCTCCGTCATATAACTACAGACCTACCAGGCAGCTAGCTCCGCATATAACTACAGACCTACCAGACAGCTAGCTCCATCATATAACTACAGACCTACCAGACAGCTGGCTCCATCATGTAACTACAGACCTACCAGACAGCTAGCTCCGTCATATAGCTACATACCTACCAGACAGCTAGCTCCATCATATAACTACAGACCTACCAGACAGCTAGCTCCGTCATATAGCTACAGACCTACCAGACAGCTAGCTCCATCATATAACTACAGACCTACCAGACAGCTAGCTCTATCATATAACTACAGACCTACCAGACAGCTAGCTCCGTCATATAACTACAGACCTACCAGACAGCTTAGCTACGTCATATAACTACAGACCTACCAGACAGCTAGTTCCGTCATATAACTACAGACCTACCAGACAGCTATCTCCGTCATATAACTACAGACCTATCAAACAGCTGGCTCCATTATATAACTACAGACATTTAGCTCCAACATTTAATTGAGTTTTGACGGTCGGATCCTGTGATATAGTATCTAGATATATTGTGATATACAACGCCACTGGTCTACGAACCTGTACATGTAGGTCTACAAACACGTGTGGTCTGCAAACAATACAGTCGCCAAGTAATTCCTGGTATGAATGTACTTGGAAACCACAATCCCTGCGGACCCAAGTAAGAGGAAAGACCACTCCCTGAGGATGAATAGTCTGCTGATACATGTCAAACACACAGATGGAACTGTCAGGACAAAAGAATGAATCACAATGTGGTGTCTATCAAGTGGTACACTTGTCTATTCTCTGATAGGTTCATTTGTTACCGTGTTTCCGTTTCCCGTGTCGCCGTATGTAAGATAGACTGGCTCCTTTCAGGTGAATGAATAAACACAGTGGAGATCTAGCGGGATATGACCACCGACTTCAAAAGAAAAGTACTCAGGCTATAGAACAATACATGTAGCAGTGCACTTACTTACAGTGGGCACCAATACGTGCTAGCCATCCGACTGCTTCTTTTGGCGTGCCTATTTATTTTAAATATATATACTATTAGAATTAAAATTTCGCGTACTTCTCAAATTCGCGAATTTGTCCTCCTCGCGGAATTCGCGAAAATTAAAATATTACCAGATCTACAGTATATATTTCACTGAGTATGTAAGAAGATAACTGAATGTACTCTACACTTCTGAGAACACATGGTATTTCAGTGATAATAGCAAACAATAGAAGGAGAGTCATTGGTAATCACTAATGGCAAACAGTCACTTATTCTCAGCTTTACATTTAGCGTCTGTGGCGACCTTGATGATGTCATTACGCCACCAACGACGTTGATAAACTACTCTCCCAGCCCCCTACCATCCACTGAGCACTGAGCCACTGGGTATTATATTATGTATACTTGCAGCAAAATGCCAACCGACTATTAGCCCTTTAACCGCCGAATCATTCAATTTGAATTTTCACCCACCTGAAGTTGTGTCTCGCTGACGCGATCCACAACTTCAAGTGAGCGAAAATTATCCAGATTTGACAAAATGGAGGTCAACTGCTTTCAAATATTGCTGATTGATGTCACATTTTATCTTTACCGTGTTGAAAAGGTGGTACATGATGTGCTAATAGAAAATGAAAACCCTAATATATGCGGCACCGGCGGTTAAAGGGGTAAGCTAGTACACTAAAATCAATAAATGAAATGCACTAGTCCCAGTGGATAATGTAGTAAATCAGGAGATCTGATTTTCGGATGTCTTATATATGTAAAGCATCCGTTTGTAAATATTTTTTTCAAGCTGGAAATTACATGCGCATATTTTGTATCTACAATTTGTGTCAAAATTTCCTGTTTCAACAAACTCAAAAACGATTCGTGTTGTTTTAAAAGAAATAATTGTAGTGTATTTTATTGAATTTCGAGGGCATTTTAAATGAAGGATACATTAGTGAATTTGAATATAGATAATTTAAGTTGTAATGTGTGAGAAACATAACGTTTCCCCTGGCGCTCAATAGGTTTAGAGGCATTATTATGCTGACATAGACAGATTATTTTCATGTAGTTTCGGTACAAATAGTCCTTTTTTACTGTTCATATTCCATTGGTGTTTGAAATAATGTGCTCTGTGTGCATGTCATTTGTACAGGTATGTGCTACCAGCCATTATTTTCCCCAGAAATGTCCGCATGTTTTAGAACAGATTTTATTGTAGCGATATTGTTATCTGAAAAAGAAGAAGATTTCTCTATGGTATCTCAGTCCTCAGGTCAAAAGCTTAACCCTTTAACCGCCGGTGCCGCATATATTCGGGTTTTCACTTTCTATTACCACATTAAGTACCACCTTTTAAACATGTTAAATATAAAATGTGACATCATTCAGCAATATTTGAAAACAGTTGACCTCCATTTTGTCAAATCTGAATAATTTTCACTCTCCTGAAGTTGTAGATCGCGTCAGCGAGACACAACTTCAAGTTGGTGAAAATTCAGATTGAATAAATTGGCGGTTAAAGGGTATATCGCCTTTTGTAAATCTAATCTAAGATCGTACTTTGATGTAGCAGTGACAACTATCTTGAGTGTACATAGACCCAATATGCCGTGCAATGTCAAAAGGCAGTATCTGCTTACTTTACAAGTACTTTACAAGGCCGTGTAGAGTAGCACTGATGAGGGTGCCGTTATTCGTGTTTCGCATCAGTGAACAATGGAGGAAATACGTTTATGCTGGTCGTTAATTGTATACTGTCTAAGATACTATGACTATAAAGTGATCTGATTAGGTTAGTCCACTTTTTGTAAGGTCAGGTCATAGGGTACACAAAAAAAGAGATTTACAAACGGATATAACAAAAAGAACGAGTGTGAATACTTAATGATATTAATGACATATGACATTCCACGTGTTGTGAATTACCAGAGAGCTGGTAAAGGCAGGAGTCACAGTGAGTTTTCAGCGAAAAAAAGGAAATGAAATTAATTGTGTTTTAGGCCACCTTTGTGCACATATATGGTCTAAACTGGGCCAGGATAACCTCCTGAGGATGGTGAGATGAATGAGATGACACTTCCCTTCGGACACATAACTCGAAATTCGAGCCCTGGCGGTCTGAGGCCGAGCACGCTACCTCTCGATCACGGAAACTCTCCACGATATTAAATCTTTACGAGTGAGTGGGGGCCGGAAGAAGCATTTTGTTTCTTTGAAACTTGAAGGCTAGAGTGGGGTTTGAACGCACGATCTCCGACTTTCCAAACAGGCAGCTCTACCACTGGTCCAGGGCCTCTGAGTTCTCAGCGAACACGACTTAACACGATGTCGGGCCAGCGTAACAGATTGTGGACCAACAAATAACGTAACAACGGGTGAATTAACCGTGTTTGGATTCCGTCCAGGTTCCATCTGATCTTGAGCAAGAAAAAAAACCGACAAGCGGAGCTGACTTTGTTTTCCAAACTGGAGAAGTTGGGACAATACTGGCTTAATTTTGCTCGATGTTGCAGAAGGTGACCAACCATTGAGCAAACATTAGCACAACGTTTTGTTTTTATGTGATGTGTCTTAACCCTTTAAGCGTCGGTGCCGCATATATTCGGGTTTTCATTTTTTATTAGCACATTAAGTACCACATTTAAAAAATGTTAAAAATAAAATGTGACATCAATCAGAAATGTTTGAAAAGAGTTGACCTCTATTTTGTCAAATCTGAATAATTTTCACTCACTTGAAGTTGTGGATCGCGTCAGCGAGACACAACTTCAAGTGGGTGAAAATTCAGATTGAATAACTTGGCGGTTAAAGGGTTAACCCTTACAACGTTTAAATATTTTTTGCATAAAGCATGGAGATCAAAGGGTTTTTCAATTTGAAATCATCATAAATGTCGTAGTTAGCTCTTTTTGCTTCATTTGTTCTGCGGTCATTATAAATATTTTACTCTTTCACTGACTTTAGACGTCAGAGCCTGATGTCTGTAGACGTCAGATTCTTACGTCTGAAGTCGGTCCCCGAGCTGAAAGATTGAATCATAGAACAAATCAATAACGTTATATATCTCGTGCATTCAAGTAAGCCGCTAACCCATTTTGCTAGTTTAATGCTGGCCCAACGTCTTCGACGCAGGCCCAACAATAAACCGTCATTTAATTTATGTCTCCTATTTTCTGGGAATATCGATTACTCCACGATCTGATTAGTATTGATCTGTACTAGGCCCACTAATCAGATAATGGACAATAACAATCCGTCGTTGACTCACAGCTCCCCAACATAGCCTTAACATTGCACCAGCATTGTGCGTGAGTGACACAGATGGCTATTACACCTGATAGATACATAAAATGTATAACCAATCGCTAAGGATTATATTGACCCCCTAGAACACTGATTCTGTATTTTATTAACACCTATGTAACCCCTGATAACCAGATTTTAAAAGTAAAATATGCCTTCAATCTTGAAACACGGCTATATGTTGGGACTTAGATTTCACACATCACACACTTTTTCAGTCACTTGAAGTTGTGTGTCGCGGTAGCGAGACACAACTTCAAGTGACTGAATTTAAGAATGTAGCGAAATTATTATCATAATGGCGCCACCTATCATCGAAATCGAAATCAAAACACGCGAAAATTATCAGATCTACACTATTTAACATATATTTCAACATGTATATATCATCTGATTCTTATTATCAGTTTACATCGTTACCCCTTTTTATCAAATTAATGTATTTTCTTACGCTCTATAAAAATGAAATGAATCGGGCTTTAGGCCACCTTTGTGCACATATAGGCTAAACTGGGCCAGGAGAACCTCCTGAGGATGGTGAGATGATTGAGATGACACTGTCCTCCAGACACAGGATTCGAAATTCGAGCCCTGGCGGTCTGAGGCCGAGTACGCTACCTCTCGGTCACGGAGGCTCCCCACAATACTAACTTTCACACGTGGATGGGGAAGAAACAATTTTGTTTCTTTCAAACCGCCGAGACCGGGAACCGAACCCCGGACTCTGGCGTGAAAGGCAGCGGTGCTAACCACTACCCTAGGGCCCCCGCCCTTCTTACGCTCTAAAAGATTCGGCTCTTTCATAGCATCAGTGATTATGATGACCCCACTAGCGGTTACTCGCAACTGATTCCCCGTCCATCAAATTAAATCGATCCTGTAGATGGCAAATACAGAGAGAACCATTCGAATCAGCACTACTCTAGTACTATATAGCCATGTCCTGTGTGAATGGCACAGATAATTAGTATCCGTCATTATTATCACTTGAGAGGGCGCTACTACTGGAATATTGATATTTTATGTGGGAGTAAATTTGGTCTATATTAGTCCTAGTGTGCACGAGCAACGTGTACAGTACTTGCATTGTCACATGGCTCGGAACTACCTGTTTCGCGGATTGCCACATTTATTGTTCTTGTATGATATTATGTTTTATTTTTTAAATACCATATCATTTTTAACATTGCCTTATCACATACTCCACAAGCATATTTATGCACTTGTATGTATTTTTAGGGTTCTTTTTTTCTAGCATGTATAATTTGGGTGTTATACATTTTATCTCAGGTTTTGGTGCGGGAAACAAAATGATAGACCCCTATGTTCATATAATGTCTTTTAATTTATTTTAAGTAGTAGTCATTTCCATTATCAAATATCCAGTGTTTAGTATGTCAATGCCACTTAACATTTTAATTCTGTATATCATACTAAGTATATTGTCATATGATTTTTAACAAATCAACCATCTTGTATATCCATGTACATGTATCTCTCTCATTTTGAAGTCTGTAATGACTTTTCTTTATGTCAATACAATATCTATCTGTTAACATGATGGTCTGTTCACGTAGGCCTAAGTATCCTAACCTACAAGCCAATACTTGCGACTGTAGTGGATATAAAGATGATTTGAAATGGGTGACAAATTAAACACATTTGCCATACATTCTGAAATCAGTTTAAAAAAAAAAGTAATTCCAAACCCCTTGAAAGTAGGAAATTCAGTTAGTTTTCAAGTATGCAAAATGATGCTTTGATGCATGGGGTGTAAAGGATTACCCCTTTAACCGCCAACTTATTCAATTTTAATTTTCACCCACTTGAAGTTGTGTCTCGCTGACGCGATCCACAACTTCAAGTGAGTGAAAATTATTCAAATTTGGCAAAATGGAGATTAACTATTGTCAAATCTTGTCACTCTAACGTGACATTTAAGGTGATAATAATCTGTTTAAATAGAGTATAACCGGGGCCAGCGGTGAAAGGGTCAAGGGGAACCACCGGCGGTCGTAACTACTTTAGTTGTGAAGTGATCTGGTTGCATGGCGTGGTGGATCTTTCACTTACACTCTGCCTCTCAATCACAATAGGGTCTGATATGACGTCAATCACAAAGTTCACACTCCCGGGCCAGCCACACTGGACAAACAGCAGTGTTTCTATTTGCAGAATGAATGCTTTGACAATGTATCAACAATTTGTATTTGACAATGTATTAAGCCCCCCCCCCCCACACACACACAGGAAAAAAATCAGTCTCAGTTCTCGATTTGTGTTGTTTAAATCTGTTCACACTATTTCAAACCAAAGCAATGATTGTGTTATGTAATCAGAAGTGTGAAATTAAAAATATAAGTGTCATATCACATAAATACTGACCACAACTGGTGATCAAAATGTCGTGGAAATCGGATTTAAATTTTGTAATTCTGATATGATTTTGTGCTATATCTAAAAAAATACTTGTCATAATCGATTATATCTAAATAATAATTGGTCATAAGGGACTATACCCGAATAGCGACTGGCCATGATGGATTACGCCTAAAGCGTGCCTTGGAGGATTATACTATAATTATGCGTGATAATACCTGGTTGGATAATACTGTGGGCCTATGAATTGAAAGTGTAATTCGTTTAAGATGTCCACCTTGCTAACATTTATTAACGACATATTATATGATGAAATGTGAGTTAGCCCTTACAACGCTGGAATATTTTCGTATAAATCATTAAGACCAAAGGGTTTTTTAATTTGAGATCATCATAAATGTCTTTCCGCTTTACTCTAATACCAATGTTAGGGGTAGTATACTTTGAAGAATTACTTTGAATAATTTATTTTTTTATTCTATTTTAAATACAATTTTACTGACTGGAGAACTTTCTGTGATTAGGAGGTGGACATGTATCTGACTGATTTTAGTAATGCACATGTACATGTAACTGTTGTTGTACAACACATTTTTAAATGTTTCGACCCCAGTCGCGAACGTCAGACAACCACTACTGGCATGGCTTGACAACACCAAAGATACTGTCCCGTCAATGCAGCAGCTCCTGGTCGAAGTCACATTTGGACTCAGTTTCTTTGCGGGCTCACTGTGGAAATTTGAACGAGTTCATGTACAGTCATGCAAACACAAGGTGTTAATTCGGTACCGTCTCAATGTTAAGGCAGGGCCTAGATGTATGAGAACGTCTGATATATTGGCCTAAGTCAACGGGTGGGCGTTGCGTGACGCGTCATCAAGTGACACTCCACTGGGCTCAGAGATACAGTGTACATTTTCAATTTTCACTTTTGCTAAAAACTGATAATTAGTGGACCACAATTTCATGAGAGTTCACAGACAGAGCTTGGTGACATGTACTTTCGCTGTACTCGCTTCACCTAGCCTTCAACACGAGTGGCTCGGTTTATTTGTCTCAGATGGTGGCCCAATATTAGACAAACGTTTCGTGTTTGCTCCAGATCACATACCCAGCAAACACGTGACGTTAAATCGATGCCTATTTAATGTTGGGCCGACGTCGCAGACGGCGGGCCAACATTAAATTGACATTGATTTAACGTCACGTGTTTGCTGGGTATTTATTAAAATGGAAGACGTAGTTTGTAGTTTTTAAGACATTGTACCAGCATTGGCCCAGAATATCGCACTGTATCCTAGGATAATCGCTCATCCATTCATCTGCTGCGCTATGACGTCATTGACAGCTCATCCAAGGCAATTGTGCTCGCCAATGAAAATAATTTTCTGAATACACTTTGTAGTTTGGATGTCTGCCAGCAATACGTGAAGGTGTCTTTCCTTCTACAATATTCATTCACATCAATACTTTCTCGTCATATAATTAGAATAATTATTGTATATGCATTGATAGGCAGCCCAGTAGCTTCCACGTTTTGAGTCATGTCTAATAGTGTAAAACTAGATAATATGTCGCTTACAATATGTTCGCTCCTCCAGAGGCCCGTGGCCTATTTGATCATCATTACCCCCCTTTCGTGTTTACCGGGCCTGTAGAGTTACGACGCTGAGTCAGCTTAACTAACACCATTGGTTCAAGGTCTTGCCTTTACCAGAAGCGTTTCCAATAGGTTAACTAAAATTGTAATGCCTATTGGTCAACGTGTGTCCAGGCTACAGCGCAAGGCCTATGCTTGTGCAAAATACGAAGTTGATCCATCAATGACAAGGTGGTTTGCATAAGCATGACACACACATACAATTCTGTGAAACTCAATGACCTTGACCTCCTTTGTTTTCACCGAACTGGCTTATACAATAAAGTATTGGGGAGGGGTCTTATATAACCTTGTTTTCACCGAGTGACGTCACTGCTTTTCGCAGAATGAAGTATGGGGGAGGGGGTGTTATATAACCTTGTTTTCACCGAGTGACGTCACTGCGTTTCACAGAATGAAGTATGGGGGAGGGGGTGTTATATAACCTTGTTTTCACAGAGTGACGTCAATGCGTTTCACAGAATACTGATCGTTTAACAATCTTAAACTGACCATATGAGAGGCATATTTTTCACAAAATTAACTCTTTGATCGCTATATATCCGATATTAGACATTTTGGATGACTAACCAAGAAGTTGGAATTCATTATATTAGAATGATAAAAACAACATGACTTGTAGTGATACAACACGATAATGACTGGTATGGATCACTAATAATGTCATGGCACTGACAGATCAGACGTCAATGTGGGCAGGCGGGTTTCTATTATTGGGCATATTATTACAAGTAGTAACATGACAGCAAGATGTTTCACTTGTTCAGTGATATGACGCTTTATTTAACCACATTTAATTCGTTTGATGCATCATGTAGTGGGGAGGGGGGTTATGGTAAATATGCGTTGAAATGTGGGATTGTTCATTTCTTGGAATGATTAAAGATAACAGCAGAGAGTTATCCTGCCGTGCAAAGCCAAAAGGCAGTATCTGCTTACTTGTAAAGTGCATTTTGACTTAGCAGAAGAGTCCATACAAAAACCAAAAAGCAGTATCTTCTCACTTACAAGTAAGCATATATACTGCCTTTTGGCTTTTCAGACCAGCCTCAGTACGTGTACGTTGTTTAATTGGTGACTATAACGTACGTCAGTATATTGACAGGTAGTTTGTTACGTTGATATTGCTTCCCCTCAGAACCCGATTCGCGTAGCTCATTATAAAAACCACAAATAACAGCTATATCTGATACTGCTGACGTCAGTCAGAAGGGATCGCCTACCTGCTAGCCGCGATGAAGTCATCTCACACAATCACATATAGTGGTTTAAAATGATAGGTTTTTCATTTACAGTCTAATTGCCCATTAAATAGAAAACATGTTTATAACATTTAAGCAATATTGGGCCAACGTCGAGGACGGGATGAGCATTAACTGTTGGTATATTTATAATTGTTTTGTTACCGGGTGAGCAGTAACTGTTAGTACATTTATAGTTGCTTTGTTACTGGGTGAGCAGTAACTGTGAGTACATTTATAATTGTTTTGTTACCGGGTGAGCAGTAACTGTTAGTACATTTATAGTTGCTTTGTTACCGGGTGAGCAGTAACTGCTAGTACATTTATAATTGTTTTGTTACAGGGTGAGCAGTAACTGTTAGTACATTTATAGTTGCTTTGTTACTGGGTGAGCAGTAACTGTGAGTACATTTATAATAGTTTTGTTACTGGGTGAGCAGTAACTGTTAGTACATTTATAGTTGCTTTGTTACTGGGTGAGCAGTAACTGTTAGTACATTTATAGTTGTTCTGTCACTGGGTGAGCAGTAACTGTTAGTACATTTATAGTTGCTTTGTTACCGGGTGAGCAGTAACTGTTGGTACATTTATAATTGCTTTGTTACTGGGTGAGCAGTAACTGTTAGTACATTTATAGTTGTTTTGTTACTGGGTGAGCAGTAACTGTTGGTACATTATATAATTGTTTTGTTACCGGGTGAGAAGTAACTGTTAGAACTCTTATAGTTGTTTCGGGTCAGAAGTAATTAGCTGTTAGTACATTTATAGTTGTTTTGTTACCAGGTGAGCAGTAACTGTTAGTACATTTATAGTTGTTTTGTTACTGGATGAGCAGTAACTGTTAGTACATTAATAGTTGTTTTGTTACTGGATGAGCAGTAACTGTTAGTACATTTAAAATTGTTTTGCTACTGGGTGAGAGTAACTGTTAGTACATATATAGTTGTTTTGCTACTGGGTGAGAAGTAACTGTTAGTACATTTATAGTTGTTTTGCTACCAGATGAGCAGTAACTGTTAGTACCTTAATAGTTGCTTTCATACCGGGCGAGCAGTAACTATTAGTACATTTATAGTTGTTTTGTTACAGGGTGAGCAGTAACTGTTAGTACATTTATAGTTGTTTTGTTACTGGGTGAGCAGTAAGTGTTAGTACATTTATAGTTGTTTTGTTACTGGGTGAGCAGTAACTATTAGTACATTTATAGTTGTTTTGTTACTGGGTGAGCAGTAACTGTTAGTACATTTATAGTTGTTTTGTTACTGGGTGAGCAGTTACTGTTAGTACATTTATAATTGCTTTGTTACTGGTGAGCAGTAACTGTTGGTACATTTATAGTTGTTTTGTTACTGGGTGAGCAGTAACTGTTAGTACAATTATAGTTGTTTTGTTACTGGATGAGCAGTAGCTGTTAGTACATTCATAGTTGCTTTGTTACCGGGAAAGCAGTAACTGTTAGTACATTTATAGTTGTTTTGTTACTGGGTGAGCAGTAACTGTTAGTACATTTATAGTTGTTTTGCTACTGGATGAGCAGTAGCTTTTAGTACATTTATAGTTGTTTTGTTACTGGATGAGCAGTAACTGTTAGTACATTTATAGTTGCTTTGTTACCGGGTGAGCAGTAACTGTTAGTACATTTATAGTTGTTTTGTTACTGGATGAGCAGTAACTGTTAGTACATTTATAGTTGCTTTGTTACCGGGTGAGCAGTAATTGTTAGTACATTTATAGTTGTTTTATTACCGGGTGAGCAGTAACTGTTAGTACATTTATAATTGTTTTGTTACCGGGTGAGCAGTAACTGTTAGTACATTTATAATTGCTTTGTTACTGGGTGAGCAGTAACTGTTAGTACAATTATAGTTGTTTTGTTACTGGACGAGCAGTAACTGTTAGTACATTCATAGTTGCTTTGTCACCGGGAAAGCAGTAACTGTTAGTACATTTATAGTTGCTTTGTTACCGAGTGAGCAGTAAATGTTAGTACATTTATAGTTGTTTTGTTACTGGGTGAGCAGTAACTGTTAGTACATTTATAGTTCTTTTGTTACTGGGTGAGCAGTAACTGTTGGTACATTATATAATTGTTTTGCTACCGGGTGAGAAGTAACTGTTAGAACTCTTATAGTTGTTTCGGGTCAGAAGTAACTAGCTGTTAGTACATTTATAGTTGTTTTGTTACCAGGTGAGCAGTAACTGTTAGTACATTTATAGTTGTTTTGTTACTGGATGAGCAGTAACTGTTAGTACATTAATAGTTGTTTTGTTACTGGATGAGCAGTGACTGTTAGTACATTTAAAATTGTTTTGTTACTGGGTGAGAGTAACTGTTAGTACATTTATAGTTGTTTTGTTACTGGGTGAGAAGTAACTGTTAGTACATTTATAGTTGTTTTGTTACCAGATGAGCAGTAACTGTTAGTACATTAATAGTTGCTTTGATACCGGGCGAGCAGTAACTATTAGTACATTTATAGTTGTTTTGTTACAGGGTGAGCAGTAACTGTTAGTACATTTATAGTTGTTTTGTTACTGGGTGAGCAGTAAGTGTTAGTAGATTTATAGTTGTTATGTTACTGGGTGAGCAGTAACTATTAGTACATTTATAGTTGTTTTGTTACTGGGTGAGCAGTAACTGTTAGTCATTTATAGTTGTTTTGTTACTGGGTGAGCAGTTACTGTTAGTACATTTATAATTGCTTTGTTACTGGTGAGCAGTAACTGTTGGTACATTTATAGTTGTTTTGTTACTGGGTGAGCAGTAACTGTTAGTACAATTATAGTTGTTTTGTTACTGGATGAGCAGTAACTGTTAGTACATTCATAGTTGCTTTATTACCGGGAAAGCAGTAACTGTTAGTACATTTATAGTTGTTTTGTTACTGGGTGAGCAGTAACTGTTAGTACATTTATAGTTGTTTTGCTACTGGATGAGCAGTAGCTTTTAGTACATTTATAGTTGTTTTGTTACTGGATGAGCAGTAACTGTTAGTACATTTATAGTTGCTTTGTTACCGGGTGAGCAGTAATTGTTAGTACATTTATAGTTGTTTTATTACCGGGTGAGCAGTAACTGTTAGTACATTTATAATTGTTTTGTTACCGGGTGAGCAGTAACTGTTAGTACATTTATAATTGCTTTGTTACTGGGTGAGCAGTAACTGTTAGTACAATTATAGTTGTTTTGTTACTGGATGAGCAGTAACTGTTAGTACATTTATAGTTGTTTTGTTAATGGATGAGCAGTAACTGTTAGTACATTTATAGTTGCTTTGTTATCGGGAAAGCAGTAACTGTTAGTACATTTATAGTTGCTTTGTTACCGAGTGAGCAGTAATGTTAGTACATTTATAGTTGTTTTGTTACTGGGTGAGCAGTAACTGTTAGTACATTTATAGTTGTTTTGTTACTGGGTGAGCAGTAACTGTTAGTACATTTATAGTTGTTTTGTTACTGGATGAGCAGTAACTGTTAGTACATTTATAGTTGTTTTGTTAATGGATGAGCAGTAACTGTTAGTACATTTATAGTTGTTTTTTTACTGAGTGAGCAGTAACTGTTAGTACATTTATAGTTGTTTTGTTACCGGGTGAGCAGTAACTATTAGTACATTTATAGTTGTTTTTCTACTGGGTGAGCAGTAACTGTTAGTACATTTATAATTGTTTTGTTACCGGGTGAGCAGTAACTGTTAGTACATTTATAATTGCTTTGTTACTGGGTGAGCAGTAACTGTTAGTACATTTATAGTTGTTTTGCTACTGGGTGAGCAGTAACTGTTAGTACATTTATAGTTGTTTTGTTACCGGATGAGCAGTAACTGTTAGTACATTTATAGTTGTTATGTTACTGGGTGAGCAATAACTGTGAGTACATTTATAGTTGTTTTGCTACTGGGTGAACAGTAACTGTTAGTACATTTATAATTGTTTTCTTACCGGGAGAGCAGTAACTGTTAGTACATTTATAATTGCTTTGTTACTGGGTGAGCAATAACTGTTAGTACATTTATAGTTGTTTTGTCACCGGGTGAGCAGTAACTGTTAGTACATTTATAGTTGTTTTGTTTCTGGATGAGCAGTAACTGTTAGTACATTTATAGTTGTTTTGTTACCGGATGAGCAGTAACTGTTAGTACATTTATAGTTGTTTTGTCACCGGGTGAGCAGTAACTGTTAGTACATTTATAGTTGTTTTGTTACTGGGTGGGCAGTAACTGTTAGTACATTTATAGTTGTTTTGTTACTGGGTGGGCAGTAACTGTTAGTACATTTATAATTGCTTTGTTACTGGGTGAGCAGTAACTGTTAGTACATTTATAATTGCTTTGTTACCGGGTGAGCAGTAACTGTTAGTACATTTATAATTGCTTTGTTACTGGGTGAGCAGTAACTGTTAGTACATTTATAGTTGTTTTGTTACTGGGTGAGCCGTAACAGTTAGTACATTTATAGCTGTTTTGTTTCTGGATGAGCAGTAACTGTTAGTACATTTATAGTTGTTTTGTTACCGGATGAGCAGTAACTGTTAGTACATTTATAGTTGTTTTGTTACTGGGTGAACAGTAACTGTTAGTACATTTATAGTTGTTTTGTTTCTGGATGAGCAGTAACTGTTAGTACATTTATAGTTGTTTTGTTACCGGATGAGCAGTAACTGTTAGTACATTTATAGTTGTTATGTTACTGGGTGAGCAGTAACTGTGAGTACATTTATAGTTGTTTTGCTACTGGGTGAACAGTAACTGTTAGTACATTTATAATTGTTATGTTACTGGGTGAGCAGTAACTGTGAGTACATTTATAGTTGTTTTGCTACTGGGTGAACAGTAACTGTTAGTACATTGATAATTGTTTTGTTACTGGGTGAGCAGTAACTGTTAGTACATTTATAGTTGTTTTGTTACTGGGTGAGCAGTAACTGTTAGTACATTTATAGCTGTTTTGTTTCTGGATGAGCAGTAACTGTTAGTACATTTATAGTTGTTTTGTTACTGGGTGAGCAATAACTGTTAGTACATTTATAGTTGTTTTGTCACCGGGTGAGCAGTAACTGTTAGTACATTTATAGTTGTTTTGTTACTGGGTGGGCAGTAACTGTTAGTACATTTATAATTGCTTTGTTACTGGGTGAGCAGTAACTGTTAGTACATTTATAATTGCTTTGTTACCGGGTGAGCAGTAACTGTTAGTACATTTATAATTGCTTTGTTACTGGGTGAGCAGTAACTGTTAGTACATTTATAGTTGTTTTGTTACTGGGTGAGCAGTAACTGTTAGTACATTTATAGTTGTTTTGTTTCTGGATGAGCAGTAACTGTTAGTACATTTATAGTTGTTTTGTTACCGGATGAGCAGTAACTGTTAGTACATTTATAGTTGTTTTGTTAATGGGTGAGCAGTAACTGTTAGTACATTTATAGTTGTTTTGTTTCTGGATGAGCAGTAACTGTTAGTACATTTATAGTTGTTTTGTTACCGGATGAGCAGTAACTGTTAGTACATTTATAGTTGTTATGTTACTGGGTGAGCAGTAACTGTGAGTACATTTATAGTTGTTTTGCTACTGGGTGAACAGTAACTGTTAGTACATTTATAATTGTTTTCTTACCGGGAGAGCAGTAACTGTTAGTACATTTATAATTGCTTCGTTACTGGGTGAGCAGTAACTGTTAGTACATTTATAGTTGTTTTGTCACCGGGTGAGCAGTAACTGTTAGTACATTTATAGTTGTTTTGTTTCTGGATGAGCAGTAGCTGTTAGTACATTTATAGTTGTTTTGTTACCGGATGAGCAGTAACTGTTAGTACATTTATAATTGTTTTGTTACTGGGTGAGCAGTAACTGTGAGTACATTTATAGTTGTTTTGCTACTGGGTGAACAGTAACTGTTAGTACATTTATAATTGTTTTCTTACCGGGAGAGCAGTAACTGTTAGTACATTTATAATTGCTTTGTTACTGGGTGAGCAATAACTGTTAGTACATTTATAGTTGTTTTGTCACCGGGTGAGCAGTAACTGTTAGTACATTTATAGTTGTTTTGTTACTGGGTGGGCAGTAACTGTTAGTACATTTATAATTGTTTTGTTACCGGGTGAGCAGTAACTGTTAGTACATTTATAATTGCTTTGTTACTGGGTGAGCAGTAACTGTTAGTACATTTATAGTTGCTTTGTTACTGGTTGAGCAGTAACTGTTAGTACATGTATAGTTGTTTTGTTACTGGGTGAGCAGTAACTTTTAGTACATTTATAGTTGTTTTGTTACTGGTTGAGCAGTAACTGTTAGTACATGTATAGTTGTTTTGTTACTGGGTGAGCAGTAACTGTTAGTACACGTATAGTTGTTTTGTCACCGGGTGAGCAGTAACTGTTAGTACATTTATAGTTGTTTTGTTACTGGGTGGGCAGTAACTGTTAGTACATTTATAATTGCTTTGTTACTGGGTGAGCAGTAACTGTTAGTACATTTATAATTGCTTTGTTACCGGGTGAGCAGTAGCTGTTAGTACATTTATAATTGCTTTGTTACTGGGTGAGCAGTAACTGTTAGTACATTTATAGTTGTTTTGTTACTGGGTGAGCAGTAACTGTTAGTACATTTATAGTTGTTTTGTTTCTGGATGAGCAGTAACTGTTAGTACATTTATAGTTGTTTTGTTACCGGATGAGCAGTAACTGTTAGTACATTTATAGTTGTTTTGTTAATGGGTGAGCAGTAACTGTTAGTACATTTATAGTTGTTTTGTTTCTGGATGAGCAGTAACTGTTAGTACATTTATAGTTGTTTTGTTACCGGATGAGCAGTAACTGTTAGTACATTTATAGTTGTTATGTTACTGGGTGAGCAGTAACTGTGAGTACATTTATAGTTGTTTTGCTACTGGGTGAACAGTAACTGTTAGTACATTTAGAATGGTTTTCTTACCGGGAGAGCAGTAACTGTTAGTACATTTATAATTGCTTCGTTACTGGGTGAGCAGTAACTGTTAGTACATTTATAGTTGTTTTGTCACCGGGTGAGCAGTAACTGTTAGTACATTTATAGTTGTTTTGTTTCTGGATGAGCAGTAGCTGTTAGTACATTTATAGTTGTTTTGTTACAGGATGAGCAGTAACTGTTAGTACATTTATAATTGTTTTGTTACTGGGTGAGCAGTAACTGTGAGTACATTTATAGTTGTTTTGCTACTGGGTGAACAGTAACTGTTAGTACATTTATAATTGTTTTCTTACCGGGAGAGCAGTAACTGTTAGTACATTTATAATTGCTTTGTTACTGGGTGAGCAATAACTGTTAGTACATTTATAGTTGTTTTGTCACCGGGTGAGCAGTAACTGTTAGTACATTTATAGTTGTTTTGTTACTGGGTGGGCAGTAACTGTTAGTACATTTATAATTGTTTTGTTACCGGGTGAGCAGTAACTGTTAGTACATTTATAATTGCTTTGTTACTGGGTGAGCAGTAACTGTTAGTACATTTATAGTTGCTTTGTTACTGGTTGAGCAGTAACTGTTAGTACATGTATAGTTGTTTTGTTACTGGGTGAGCAGTAACTTTTAGTACATTTATAGTTGTTTTGTTACTGTGTGAGCAGTAACTGTTAGTACATGTATAGTTGTTTTGTTACTGGGTGAGCAGTAACTGTTAGTACATGTATAGTTGTTTTGTTACTTGGTGAGCAGTAACTGTTAGTACATGTATAGTTGTTTTGTTACTGGGTGAGCAGTAACTGTTAGTACATTTATATTTTTTTTTTGTTACCGGGTGAGCAGTAACTGTTAGTACATTTATAGTTGCTTTGTTACTGGGTGAGCAGTAACTGTTAGTACATTTATAGTTGTGTTGTTACTGGGTGAGCAGTAACTGCTAGTACATTTATAGTTGTTTTGTTTCTGGATGAGCAGTAACTGTTAGTACATTTATAGTTGTTTTGTTACTGGATGAGCAGTAACTGTTAGTATATTTATACTTGTTTTGTTACTGAGTGAGCAGTAACTGTTAGTGCATTTATAATTGTTTTGTTACTGGGTGAGCAGTAACTGTGAGTACATTTATAGTTGTTTTGCTACTGGGTGAGCAGTAACTGTTAGTACGTTTATAATTGTTTTGTTACCGGGTGAGCAGTAACTGTTAGTACATTTATAGTTGCTTTGTTACTGGGTGAGCAGTAACTGTTAGTACATTTATAGTTGTGTTGTTACTGGGTGAGCAGTAACTGCTAGTACATTTATAGTTGTTTTGTTTCTGGATGAGCAGTAACTGTTAGTACATTTATAGTTGTTTTGTTACTGGATGAGCAGTAACTGTGAGTACATTTATAGTTGTTTTGTTACTGGGTGAGCAGTAACTGTTAGTACATTTATAATTGTTTTGTTACCGGGTGAGCAGTAACTGTTAGTACATTTATAGTTGTTTTGTTACTGGGTGAGCAGTAACTGTTAGTAGACTTATAATTGTTTTGTTACTGGGTGAGCAGTAACTGTAAGTACATTTATAGTTGTTTTGCTACTGGGTGAGCAGTAACTGTTAGTACATTTATAATTGTTTTGTTACCGGGAGAGCAGTAAATGTTAGTACATTTATAATTGCTTTGTTACTGGGTGAGCAATAACTGTTAGTACATTTATAGTTGTTTTGTCACCGGGTGAGCAGTAAGTGTTAGTACATTTATAGTTGTTTTGTTACTGGGTGAGCAGTAACTGTTAGTACATTTATAGTTCCTTTGTTACCGGGTGAGCAGTAACTGTTAGTATATTTATAGTTGTTTTGTTACTGTGTGAGAAGTAACTGTTAGTACATATATAGTTGTTTTGTTACCAGATGAGCAGTAACTGTTAGTACATTTATAGTTGTTTTGTTACTGGGTGAGCAGTAACAGTTAGTACATTTATAATTGTTTTGTTAGCGGGTGAGCAGTAACTGTTAGTACATTTATAATTCCTTTGTTACTGGGTGAGCAGTAACTGTTAGTACATATATAGTTTTTTTGTTACCAGATGAGCAGTAACTGTTAGTACTTTTATAGTTGCTTTGATACCGGGTGAGCAATAACTGTTAGTACATTTATAGTTGTTTTGTTACTGGGTGAGAAGTAACTGTTAGTACATATATAGTTGTTTTGCTACTGGGTGAGAAGTAACTGTTAGTACATATATAGTTGTTTTGTTACCAGATGAGCAGTAACTGTTAGTACATTTATAGTTGCTTTGATACCGGGTGAGCAATAACTGTTAGTACATTTATAGTTGTTTTGTTACTGGGTGAGCAATAACTGTTAGTACATTTATAGTTGTTTTGTCACCGGGTGAGCAGTAAGTGTTAGTACATTTATAGTTGTTTTGTTACTGGGTGAGCAGTAACTGTTAGTACATTTATAATTGTTTTGCTACCGGGTGAGCAGTAACTGTTAGTACATTTATAACTGCTTTGTTACTGGGTGAGCAGTAACTGTTAGTACAATTATAGTTGCTTTGCTACTGGATGAGCAGTAACTGTTAGTACATTTATAGTTGTTTTGTTACTGGGTGAGCAGTAACTGTTAGTACATTTATAATTGTTTTGTTAGCGGATGAGCAGTAACTGTTAGTACATTTATAATTGCTTTGTTACTGGGTGAGCAGTAACTGTTAGTACATATATAGTTGTTTTGTTACCAGATGAGCAGTAACTGTTAGTACATTTATAGTTGCTTTGATACCGGGTGAGCAATGACTGTTAGTACATTTATAGTTGTTTTGTTACTGGGTGAGCAGTAACTGTTAGTACATTTATAATTGTTTTGTGACTGGATGAGCAGTAACTGTTAGTACATTTATAATTGCTTTGCTACTGGGTGAGCAGTTAATGTTAGTACATTTATAGTTGTTTTGTCACCGGGTGAGCAGTAACTGTTAGTACATTTATATTTGTTTTGTCACTGGGTGAGCAGTAACTGTTAGTACATTTATAATTGTTTTGTTACCGGGTGAGCAGTAACTGTTAGTACATTTATAATTGCTTTGTTACTGGGTGAGCAGTAACTGTTAGTACGATTATAGTTGCATTGTTACTGGATGAGCAGTAACTGTTAGTACATTTATAGTTGTTTTGTTACCGGGTGAGCAGTAACTGTTAGTACATTTATAATTGTTTTGTTACCGGGTGAGCAGTAACTGTTAGTACATTTATAATTGCTTTGTTACTGGGTGAGCAGTAACTGTAAGTACAAATATAGTTGCTTTGTTACCGAGTGAGCAGTAACTGTGAGTACATTTATAGTTGTTTTGTTACTGGGTGAGCAGTAACTGTTAGTACATTTAAAATTGTTTTGTTACCGGGTGAGCAGTAACGGTTAGTACATTTATAATTGCTTTGTTACTGGGTGAGCAGTAACTGTAAGTACAATTATAGTTGCTTTGTTACCGAGTGAGCAGTAACTGTGAGTACATTTATAGTTGTTTGTTACTGGGTGAGCAGTAACTGTTAGTACATTTATAGTTGTTTTTTTACAGGATGAGCAGTAACTGTTAGTACATTTATAGTTGTTTTGGTACTGGATGAGCAGTAACTGTTAGTACATTTGTAGTTGCTTTGTTACCGGGTGAGCAGTAACTGTTAGTATATTTATAGTTGTTTTGTTACTGTGTGAGAAGTAACTGTTAGTACATATATAGTTGTTTTGTTACCAGATGAGCAGTAACTGTTAGTACATTTATCGTTGCTTTGATACCGGGTGAGCAATAACTGTTAGTACATTTATAGTTTTTTTGTTACTGGGTGAGCAGTAACTGTTAGTACATTTATAGTTGCTTTGTTACCGAGTGAGCAGTATCTGTGAGTACATTTATAGTTGTTTTGTTCCTGGATGAGCAGTAACTGTTAGTACATTTATAGTTGTTTTGTTACTGGGTGAGCAGTAACTGTTAGTAGACTTATAATTGTTTTGTTACTGGGTGAGCAGTAACTGTAAGTACATTTATAGTTGTTTTGCTACTGGGTGAGCAGTAACTGTTAGTACTTTTATAATTGTTTTGTTACCGGGAGAGCAGTAAATGTTAGTACATTTATAATTGCTTTGTTACTGGGTGAGCATTAACTGTTAGTACATTTATAGTTGTTTTGTCACCGGGTGAGAAGTAGCTGTTAGTACATTTATAGTTGTTTTGTTACTGGATGAGCAGTAACTGTTAGTACATTTATAGTTCCTTTGTTACCGGGTGAGCAGTAACTGTTAGTATATTTAGAGTTGTTTTGTTCCTGGATGAGCAGTAACTGTTAGTACATTTATAGTTGTTTTGTTACTGGGTGAGCAGTAACTGTTAGTAGACTTATAATTGTTTTGTTACTGGGTGAGCAGTAACTGTAAGTACATTTATAGTTGTTTTGCTACTGGGTGAGCAGTAACTGTTAGTACTTTTATAATTGTTTTGTTACCGGGAGAGCAGTAAATGTTAGTACATTTATAATTGCTTTGTTACTGGGTGAGCAATAACTGTTAGTACATTTATAGTTGTTTTGTTACTGGGTGAGCAGTAACAGCTAGTACATTTATAATTGTTTTGTTAGCGGGTGAGCAGTAACTGTTAGTACATTTATAATTCCTTTGTTACTGGGTGAGCAGTAACTGTAAGCACATATATAGTTGTTTTGTTACCAGATGAGCAGTAACTGTTAGTACATTTATAGTTGCTTTGATACCGGGTGAGCAATAACTGTTAGTACATTTATAGTTGTTTTGTTACTGGGTGAGCAGTAACTGTTAGTACATTTATAATTGTTTTGTTACTGGATGAGCAGTAACTGTTAGTACATTTATAATTGCTTTGTTACTGGATGAGCAGTAACTGTTAGTACATTTATATTTGTTTTGTCACTGGGTGAGCAGTAACTGTTAGTACATTTATAATTGTTTTATTACCGGGTGAGCAGTAACTGTTAGTACATTTATAATTGCTTTGTTACTGGGTGAGCAGTAACTGTTAGTACGATTATAGTTGTTCTGTTACTGGATGAGCAGTAACTGTTAGTACATTTATAGTTGTTTTGTTACTGGGTGAGCAGTAACTGTTAGTACATTTATAATTGTTTTGCTACCGGGTGAGCAGTAACTGCTAGTACATTTATAATTGCTTTGTTACTTAGTGAGCAGTAACTGTAAGTACAATTATAGTTGCTTTGTTACCGAGTGAGCATTAACTGTGAGTACATTTATAGTTGTTTTGTTACAGGGTGAGCAGTAACTGTTAGTACATTTATAGTTGTTTTTTTACAGGATGAGCAGTAACTGTTAGTATCTTTATAGTTGTTTTGTTACTGTGTGAGATGTAACTGCTAGTACATTTATAATTCCTTTGTTACTGTGTGAGAAGTAACTGTTAGTACATATATAGTTGTTTTGTTACCAGATGAGCAGTAACTGTTAGTACATTTATAGTTGCTTTGATACCGGGTGAGCAATAACTGTTAGTACATTTATAGTTGTTTTGTTACTGGGTGAGCAATAACTGTTAGTACATTTATAGTTGTTTTGTCACCGGGTGAGCAGTAAGTGTTAGTACATTTATAGTTGTTTTGTTACTGGGTGAGCAGTAACTGTTAGTACATTTATAATTGTTTTGCTACCGGGTGAGCAGTAACTGTTAGTACATTTATAATTGCTTTGTTACTGGGTGAGCAGTGAATGTTAGTACAATTATAGTTGCGTTGCTACTGGATGAGCAGTAACTGTTAGTACATTTATAGTTGTTTTGTTACTGGGTGAGCAGTAACTGTTAGTACATTTATAATTGTTTTGTTAGCGGATGAGCAGTAACTGTTAGTACATTTATATCTGTTTTGTCACTGGGTGAGCAGTAACTGTTAGTACATTTATAAATTTTTTGTTACCGGGTGAGCAGTAACTGTTAGTACATTTATAATTGGCTTGTTACTGGGTGAGCAGTAACTGTTAGTACGATTATAGTTGCTTTGTTATTGGATGAGCAGTAACTGTTAGTACATTTATAGTTGTTTTGTTACTGGGTGAGCAGTAACTGTTAGTACATTTATAATTGTTTTGTTACCGGGTGAGCAGTAACTGCTAGTACATTTATAATTGCTTTGTTACTGGGTGAGCAGTAACTGTAAGTACAAATATAGTTGCTTTGTTACCGAGTGAGCAGTAGCTGTGAGTACATTTATAGTTGTTTTGTTACTGGGTGAGCAGTAACTGTTAGTACATTTATATTTGTTTTGTTACCGGGTGAGCAGTAACTGTTAGTACATTTATAATTGCTTTGTTACTGGGTGAGCAGTAACTGTAAGTACAATTATAGTTGCTTTGTTACCGAGTGAGCAGTAACTGTGAGTACATTTATAGTTGTTTGTTACTGGGTGAGCAGTAACTGTTAGTACACTTATAGTTGTTTTTTTACAGGATGAGCAGTAACTGTTAGTACATTTATAGTTGTTTTGGTACTGGATGAGCAGTAACTGTTAGTACATTTATAGTTGCTTTGTTACCGGGTGAGCAGTAACTGTTAGTATATTTATAGTCGTTTTGTTACCAGATGAGCAGTAACTGTTAGTACATTTATCGTTGCTTTGATACCGGGTGAGCAGTAAATGTTAGTACATCTATAATTGCTTTGTTACTGGGTGAGCAATAACTGTTAGTACATTTATAGTTGTTTTGTCACCGGGTGAGCAGTAAGTGTTAGTACATTTATAGTTGTTTTGTTACTGGGTGAGCAGTAACTGTTAGTACATTTATAGTTCCTTTGTTACCGGGTGAGCAGTAACTGTTAGTATATTTATAGTTGTTTTGTTACTGTGCGAGAAGTAACTGTTAGTACATATATAGTTGTTTTGTTACCAGATGAGCAGTAACTGTTAGTACATTTATAGTTGTTTTGTTACTGGGTGAGCAGTAACAGCTAGTACATTTATAATTGTTTTGTTAGCGGCTGAGCAGTAACTGTTAGTACATATATAATTCCTTTGTTACTGGGTGAGCAGTAACTGTTAGCACATATATAGTTGTTTTGTTACCAGATGAGCAGTAACTGTTAGTACATTTATAGTTGCTTTGATACCGGGTGAGCAATAACTGTTAGTACATTTATAGTTGCTTTGTTACTGGGTGAGCAGTAACTGTTAGTACATTTATAATTGTTTTGTTACTGGATGAGCAGTAACTGTTAGTACATTTATAATTGCTTTGCTACTGGGTGAGCAGTTAATGTTAGTACATTTATAGTTGTTTTGTCACCGGGTGAGCAGTAACTGTTAGTACATTTATATTTGTTTTGTCACTGGGTGAGCAGTAACTGTTAGTACATTTATAATTGTTTTGTTACCGGGTGAGCAGTAACTGTTAGTACATTCATAATTGCTTTGTTACTGGGTGAGCAGTAACTGTTAGTACGATTATAGTTGCTTTGTTACTTGATGAGCAGTAACTGTTAGTACATTTATAGTTGTTTTGTTACTGGGTGAGCAGTAACTGTGAGTACATTTATAGTTGTTTTGTTACTGGGTGAGCAGTAACTGTTAGTACATTTATAGTTGTTTTTTTACAGGATGAGCAGTAACTGTTAGTATCTTTATAGTTGTTTTGTTACTGTGTGAGATGTAACTGCTAGTACATTTATAATTCCTTTGTTACTGTGTGAGAAGTAACTGTTACTACATATATAGTTGTTTTGTTACCAGATGAGCAGTAACTGTTAGTACATTTATAGTTGCTTTGATACCGGGTGAGCAATAACTGTTAGTACATTTATAGTTGTTTTGTTACTGGGTGAGCAATAACTGTTAGTACATTTATAGTTGTTTTGTCACCGGGTGAGCAGTAAGTGTTAGTACATTTATAGTTGTTTTGTTACTGGGTGGGCAGTAACTGTTAGTACATTTATAATTGTTTTGCTACCGGGTGAGCAGTAACTGTTAGTACATTTATAATTGCTTTGTTACTGGGTGAGCGGTAACTGTTAGTACAATTATAGTTGCTTTGCTACTGGATGAGCAGTAACTGTTAGTACATTTATAGTTGTTTTGTTACTGGGTGAGCAGTAACTGTTAGTACATTTATAATTGTTTTGTTAGCGGATGAGCAGTAACTGTTAGTACATTTATATTTGTTTTGTCACTGGGTGAGCAGTAACTGTTAGTACATTTATAATTGTTTTGTTACCGGGTGAGCAGTAACTGTTAGTACATTTATAATTGCTTTGTTACTGGGTGAGCAGTAACTGTTAGTACGATTATAGTTGCTTTGTTACTGGATGAGCAGTAACTGTTAGTACATTTATAGTTGTTTTGTTACTGGGTGAGCAGTAACTGTTAGTACATTTATAATTGTTTTGTTACCGGGTGAGCAGTAACTGTTAGTACATTTATAATTGCTTTGTTACTGGGTGAGCAGTAACTGTAAGTACAAATATAGTTGCTTTGTTACCGAGTGAGCAGTAACTGTGAGTACATTTATAGTTGTTTTGTTACTGGGTGAGCAGTAACTGTTAGTACATTTATAATTGTTTTGTTACCGGGTGAGCAGTAACGGTTAGTACATTTATAATTGCTTTGTTACTGGGTGAGCAGTAACTGTAAGTACAATTATAGTTGCTTTGTTACCGAGTGAGCAGTAACTGTGAGTACATTTATAGTTGTTTGTTACTGGGTGAGCAGTAACTGTTAGTACATTTATAGTTGTTTTTTTTACAGGATGAGCAGTAACTGTTAGTACATTTATAGTTGTTTTGGTACTGGATGAGCAGTAACTGTTAGTACATTTATAGTTGCTTTGTTACCGGGTGAGCAGTAACTGTTAGTATATTTATAGTTGTTTTGTTACCAGATGAGCAGTAACTGTTAGTACATTTATCGTTGCTTTGTTACTGGGTGAGCAGTAACTGTTAGTACGACTATAGTTGCTTTGTTACTGGATGAGCAGTAACTGTTAGTACATTTATAGTTGTTTTGTTACTGGGTGAGCAGTAACTGTTAGTACATTTATAATTGTTTTGTTACCGGGTGAGCAGTAACTGTGAGTACATTTATAGTTGTTTTGTTACTGGGTGAGCAGTAACTGTTAGTACATTTATAGTTGCTTTGTTACCGAGTGAGCAGTAACTGTGTGTACATTTATAGTTGTTTTGTTCCTGGATGAGCAGTAACTGTTAGTACATTTATAGTTGTTTTGTTACTGGGTGAGCAGTAACTGTTAGTAGACTTATAATTGTTTTGTTACTGGGTGAGCAGTAACTGTAAGTACAAATATAGTTGCTTTGTTACTGGATGAGCAGTAACTGTTAGTACATTTATAGTTGTTTTGTTACTGGGTGAGCAGTAACTGTTAGTACATTTATAATTGTTTTGTTACCGGGTGAGCAGTAACTGTTAGTACATTTATAATTGCTTTGTTACATGGTGAGCAGTAACTGTAAGTACAATTATAGTTGCTTTGTTACCGAGTGAGCAGTAACTGTGAGTACATTTATAGTTGTTTTGTTACTGGGTGAGCAGTAACTGTTAGTACATTTATAGTTGTTTTTTTACAGGATGAGCAGTAACTGTTAGTATATTTATAGTTGTTTTGTTACTGTGTGAGATGTAACTGCTAGTACATATATAGTTGTTTTGTTACCAGATGAGCAGTAACTGTTAGTACATTTATAGTTGCTTTGATACCGGGTGAGCAATAACTGTTAGTACATTTATAGTTGTTTTGTTACTGGGTGAGCAATAACTGTTAGTACATTTATAGTTGTTTTGTCACCGGGTGAGCAGTAAGTGTTAGTACATTTATAGTTGTTTTGTTACTGGGTGAGCAGTAGCTGTTAGTACATTTATAATTGTTTTGCTACCGGGTGAGCAGTAACTGTTAGTACATTTATAGTTGCTTTCTTACCGGGTGAGCAGTAACTGTTAGTATATTTATAGTTGTTTTGTTCCTGGATGAGCAGTAACTGTTAGTACATTTATAGTTGTTTTGTTACTGGGTGAGCAGTAACTGTTAGTAGACTTATAATTGTTTTGTTACTGGGTGAGCAGTAACTGTAAGTACATTTATAGTTGTTTTGCTACTGGGTGAGCAGTAACTGTTAGTACATTTATAATTGTTTTGTTACTGGGTGAGCAGTAACTGTTAGTACATTTATAATTGTTTTGTTACCGGGTGAGCAGTAACTGTTAGTACATTTATAGTTGTTTTGTCACCGGGTGAGCAGTAAGTGTTAGTACATTTATAGTTGTTTTGTTACTGGGTGAGCAGTAACTGTTAGTACATTTATAGTTCCTTTGTTACCGGGTGAGCAGTAACTGTTAGTATATTTATAGTTGTTTTGTTACTGTGTGAGAAGTAACTCTTAGTACATATATAGTTGTTTTGTTACCAGATGAGCAGTAACTGTTAGTACATTTATAGTTGTTTTGTTACTGGGTGAGCAGTAACAGTTAGTACATTTATAATTGTTTTGTTAGCGGGTGAGCAGTAACTGTTAGTACATTTATAATTTTTTTGTTACTGGGTGAGCAGTAACTGTTAGTACATATATAGTTGTTCTGTTACCAGATGAGCAGTAACTGTTAGTACATTTATAGTTGCTTTGATACCGGGTGAGCAATAACTGTTAGTACATTTATAGTTGTTTTGTTACTGGGTGAGCAGTAACTGTTAGTACATTTATAATTGTTTTGTTACTGGATGAGCAGTAACTGTTAGTACATTTATAATTGCTTTGTTACTGGGTGAGCAGTTAATGTTAGTACATTTATAGTTGTTTTGTCACCGGGTGAGCAGTAACTGTTAGTACATTTATATTTGTTTTGTCACTGGGTGAGCAGTAACTGTTAGTACATTTATAATTGTTTTGTTACCGGGTGAGCAGTAACTGTTAGTACATTTATAATTGCTTTGTTACTGGGTGAGCAGTAACTGTTAGTACGATTATAGTTGCTTTGTTACTGGATGAGCAGTAACTGTTAGTACATTTATAGTTGTTTTGTTACTGGGTGAGCAGTAACTGTTAGTACATTTATAATTGTTTTGTTACCGGGTGAGCAGTAACTGTTAGTACATTTATAAATGCTTTGTTACTTGGTGAGCAGTAACTGTAAGTACAATTATAGTTCCTTTGTTACCGAGTGAGCAGTAACTGTGAGTACATTTATAGTTGTTTTGTTACTGGGTGAGCAGTAACTGTTAGTACATTTATAGTTGTTTTTTTACAGGATGAGCAGTAACTGTTAGTATCTTTATAGTTGTTTTGTTACTGTGTGAGATGTAACTGCTAGTACATATATAGTTGTTTTGTTACCAGATGAGCAGTAACTGTTAGTACATTTATAGTTGCTTTGATACCGGGTGAGCAATAACTGTTAGTACATTTATAGTTGTTTTGTTACTGGGTGAGCAATAACTGTTAGTACATTTATAGCTGTTTTGTCACCGGGTGAGCAGTAAGTGTTAGTACATTTATAGTTGTTTTGTTACTGGGTGAGCAGTAACTGTTAGTACATTTATAATTGTTTTGCTACCGGGTGAGCAGTAACTGTTAGTACATTTATAATTGCTTTGTTACTGGGAGAGCAGTAACTGTTAGTACAATTATAGTTGTTTTGCTACTGGATGAGCAGTAACTGTTAGTACATTTATAGTTGTTTTGTTACTGGGTGAGCAGTAACTGTTAGTACATTTATAATTGTTTTGTTAGCGGATGAGCAGTAACTGTTAGTACATTTATAATTGCTTTGTTACCGGGTGAGCAGTAACTGTTGGTACATTTATAGTTGTTTTGTTACTGGGTGAGCAGTAACTGTTAGTACATAATTAGTTGTTTTGTTACCAGATGAGCAGTAACTGTTAGTACATTTATAGTTGCTTTGATACCGGGTGAGCAATGACTGTTAGTACATTTATAGTTGTTTTGTTACTGGGTGAGCAATAACTGTTAGTACATTTATAGTTGTTTTGTTACTGGGTGAGCAGTAACTGTTACTACATTTATAGTTGTTTTGTTACTGGGTGAGCAGTAACTGTTAGTACATTTATAGTTGTTTTGTTACTGGGTGAGCAGTAACTGTTACTACATTTATAGTTGTTTTGTTACTGGGTGAGCAGTAACTGTTAGTACATTTATAGTTGTTTTGTTACTGGGTGAGCAGTAACTGTTAGTACATTTATAGTTGTTTTGTTACCGGGTGAGCAGTAACTGTTGGTACATTTATAGTTGTTTTGTTACTGGGTGAGCAGTAACTGTTAGTACATATATAGTTGTTTTGTTACTGGGTGAGCAGTAACTGTTAGTACTTTTATAGTTGCTTTGATACCGGGTGAGCAATGACTGTTAGTACATTTATAGTTGTTTTGTTACTAGGCGAGCAGTAACTGTTAGTACATTTATAGTTGCTTTGATACCGGGTGAGCAGTAACGGTTAGTACATTTATAGTTGTTTTTTTACAGGATGAGCAGTAACTGTTAGTATATTTATAGTTGTTTTGTTACTGTGTGAGAAGTAACTGTTAGTACATATATAGTTGTTTTGTTACCAGATGAGCAGTAACTGTTAGTACATTTATAGTTGCTTTGATACCGGGTGAGCAATAACTGTTACTACATTTATAGTTGTTTTGTTACTGGGTGAGCAGTAACTGTTAGTACATTTATAGTTGCTTTGTTACCGAGTGAGCAGTAACTGTGAGTACATTTATAGTTGTTTTGTTACTGGGTGAGCAGTAACTGTTAGTAAATTTATAGTTGTTTTGTTACTGTGTGAGAAGTAACTGTTAGTACATATATAGTTGTTTTGTTACCAGATGAGCAGTAACTGTTAGTACATTTATCGTTGTTTTGTTACTGGGTGAGCAGTAACTGTTAATACATTCATAGTTGTTTTTTTACAGAATGAGCAGTAACTGTTAGTACATTTATAGTTGCTTTGTTACCGGGTGAGCAGTAACTGTTAGTAAATTTATAGTTGTTTTGTTACTGTGTGAGAAGTAACTGTTAGTACATATATAGTTGTTTTGTTACTAGATGAGCAGTAGCTGTTAGTACATTTATCGTTGCTTTGTTACCGGGTGAGCAGTAACTGTTAGTAAATTTATAGTTGTTTTGTTACTGTGTGAGAAGTAACTGTTAGTACATATATAGTTGTTTTGTTACTAGATGAGCAGTAGCTGTTAGTACATTTATCGTTGCTTTGATACCGGGTGAGCAATAACTGTTAGTACATTTATAGTTGTTTTGTTACTGGGCGAGCAGTAACTGTTAGTACATTTATAGTTGTTTTGTTACTGGAGGAGCAGTAACTGTTAGTACATTTATAATTGCTTTATTACTGGGTGAGCAGTAACTGTTAGTACATTTATAGTTGTTTTGTCACCGGGTGAGCAGTAACTGTTAGTACATTTATAGTTGTTTTGTTACTGGGTGAGAAGTAACTGTTAGTACATTTATAATTGTTTTGTTACCGGGTGAGCAGTAACTGTTAGTACATTTATAATTGCTTTGTTACTGGGTGAGCAGTAACTGTTAGTACAATTATAGTTGCTTTGTTACTGGATGAGCAGTAACTGTTAGTACATTTATAGTTGCTTTGTTACCGGGTGAGCAGTAACTGTTGGTACATTTATAGTTGCTTTGTTACTGGGTGAGCAGTAACTGTTAGTACATTTATAGTTGTTTTTTTACAGGATGAGCAGTAACTGTTAGTACATTTATAGTTGTTTTGTTACTGGATGAGCAGTAACTGTTAGTACATTTATAATTGTTTTGTTACTGGATGAGCAGTAACTGTTAGTACATTTATAGTTGTTTTGTTACTGGATGAACAGTAACTGTTAGTACATTTATAGTTGTTTTGTTACTGGATCAGCAGTAACTGTTAGTACATTTATAGTTGCTTTGTTACCGGGTGAGCAGTAACTGTTGGTACATTTATAGTTGTTTTGTCACCGGGTGAGCAGTAACTGTTAGTACATTTATAGCTGTTTTGTTTCCAAGTGAGCAGTAATTGTTAGTTGATAGGGATATCTCGAAAACCCCCTCGACCCCCTCGACCCCCTTGCCCCTCGACCCTCGACCCACGACCCTCGACCCTCGACTTTAATTTGTTTTTCTTGGTTTAATTATAAAATTCGGGAACCAATATTAGGTCACTATTGGCTCACCGTCTGCGA
>OZ024904.1:23965494-24057994 GCA_964017125.1 Flabesymbios commensalis | reverse complement strand
TTTTTCAGCTCGAGTTTGCGAAAGCCTGGAACCGCCACCAGAAATAAATAGGCCTTATTTAATCCGCCCAGGCTAATTAGCAATTCGCCCGCGCAAATTACTAATTCTTCTCGGCCGGGCGGATTAATAATTTGCCCGAACTGATTTTTTATGTTGACAGTGGCTGGCTTTCGTATGACTTATAATATTTTGTCCACATGGCGTCCCGGCATGGCGTACCTTCCAGCATTACCTTCCCCCTCCCCTGCTCTCAGCGACTCATTACATATAGATCTGCTCTGTTTACTGAATTGAAAGCAATATTGTATACAGCATGGTATTGAATATTAATAAATACTGATACATCATACCACGATTGATATCTTGCCCACGCTTTCTTTTTATGTGGAAAAAAAGTGGCAAAGGGGCTGGAGGAGGGGACACATGAAGTGCTGACAGTCAGTCAGCGGATCGATATCGTCAGGATAAAAACAGCTGATTTGCAGGAATATTGATGAATTATTAATCTGCTCCGTTCTTTTTATTCTGTATGCCACAGGCACATTCATGCAGCATCACCCTCATGTGTACAGTTTCTAAATAATTAGCAGGTTGTCAAATTTAGAGGCGTGTTACTGGGTTGTGAATATCGACATGGTTATCACTAGAAAAGTGTTGCTCAGGATCTGAAGAGAGATGGGCAAAAGAGTTGGGGGACAAATTTAATGAACTTTTAAAATAATTCGGAGAAAATATGGCCCCACGCCCCCTCTCCCTTTGGTCTGCGCATGTATCAATCGGCTCATTCAATGCCCCTATATTTATTATGTTTAATTATATTATTTGTAGCAAATAATGATTCGGAAATTAATATTTATTTAGCACAACATATACTGAGGCCGCTCAGTCATACAAAGCCAACAAATAAAAACTAGTAGGCGGATCTCTGGACTTATGGTGTCGTCACCTAGAATACGCGATCCCAGTCTGATAACTCTTGATCTGTTCATTATTTATATAATAAGGATGTGAAACCTTGACCTATTTTAGTTTATAGTGCACACATGCAGATAGCGCACAAGATCAGGTATACAGCCCTCAAAAAACATGGAGTGTAGACAATATTCCAGACATAGTAAGCCTACATGGCTGGATCATGCCAACTATTAAATGGGAGACATTTAAGAAAGCGACGGAATTAGGCCTCAGCCTCTAATCATCGTTAAAAAAGGAATCTCATTTGAAAATACTTTTAAATTTTTGACTTTATATCTCATCGCCATTTATTTCAAATTAGTCATGTTAGACAGATATTTCCAGATATTACTCAAATTAAAGTCAATAAAGGCCGCATGTCGGCCATTTTGAATTTAATCAAGTTGATTTTTTTTAAGGCATATTCTTCCCTGAAGCCGCACATTTTGTTCTATAGTAATGGTCTAGATAGATATTACGCATTAGAAAAATAATTGCCGATAGTCGGCCATTTTAGCCGCCGTGACCGAGTTGTTGGCCGATGCGCGCCATTTTCGAACTCATCCGAGCTATTGGTGAAATTGATATATGGCATAAAGTTTGGATCGACGCATAGATAATTGTTGAGTGAATAACGTTAACAAGAAAATGTGCAGATCGGAAAAAATCAAGGACATAGATGCCACAGAAATTCAAATTGGAACTCTATCAAGGTTTAGTCATAGTTAAGTATTAATATTAGAAGTTTAATGGGCATTCCAATAACTTGAAACAGACGGACGGACTGACGTGCCGCACGACGACAATAATCATCCGCCAAAATTTGGCTGAGGCCTAAAAAAACGCTAAACTTCAGGCGCTTTTCATGAATTCAAAGCGATTGCTATCTATGCCTATCATAAACTGAGATGATTCCGTGGGAGGGAGGGGGTGCATACGGACAAAATATGTTTACTGATAAATGTTGAAAACATTCCATAGAATAAAACCCCCGCGTTTTTGCGTGTGTGTTTTTTTACACATATTACTATCAGCAGGTACCCGGTATGACTGGGCCGCCTAACTCATTACTTCGCCGTAGGTCCAATCACACAGACCGCCATTTTGTTTCCACAGCTAGCTGTGTAAAAACGACACTCGCGCTGCCTACCAAAAAAAACTCGATTGCCATGAAATTGAGACGAATATTTCAAGTCCCTATGAAAACTAGGCCATTTCCAGCAGGCGTAAACTTGTTATCGTATTAGAACTATTACATTTAAAAAAGGAGGTCACTGTGTCAGAGCCTTGCGATGTCATCAGGATAGTCAGCAGGCACCTAAAACACGCCAACTTTTCATGACCAAAGTTCTTCTGATTATCGTGATAATCGAGAAAACACGTGACATTAAACAGTGCTGATTTAATGTTGGGTGGAAGTCACAGACGGTGGCCCAACATTGAACCAACGTTGCCTTAACGGCTATCTACAGGTTAACTGCCAACAGCTTATATTGTCGGTGATTATGAAATTACATCTCAAAATAGAAAAAATTGTACAGGGCCTACGCTTACAAAATCTATCTGCTTGACAGACAAAATAAAAATTGTTATCACTTGGGAGATTAAAGGTAAAGATATATTAAGTTAGATACGATTATATCGATCTGTTCATGTTTTAATATGAGGTGAAAGGGGGAAGGGTCGACATAGGAAAAAAGTTAATGTATATGCCAGCTTCGTTTATGAATTATCGGGCTCCCATTGACTGCCATTATGACTCTGCCTACGAATAGCCACTGAGAACAAATGTATCGGTCTATGTAAATCAGCTGAATTATATAGACCGATACATATTTTGTTCGCAGTCAATATTTTATGTTCCGTTTTTTCGCTTTTAACCTTTTAACCGCCAAAATATCCAATCTGAATTTTCACCCACTTAAAGTTGTGTCTCGCTGACGCGATCCACAACTTCAAGTGAGTGAAAATTATTCAGATTTGACAAAATGGAGGTCAACTGTTTTCAAATATTGCTGATTGATGTCGCATTTTATCTCTAACATGTCTAAAAGGTGGTACTTAATGTGCTAATACAAAATGAAAACCCGAATATATGCGGCACCAGCGGTTAAAGAGTTAATGAAACTGTTTTGTTAGAATATATATCCTCTGCCATCAATAAAATGCCCTGGTGCAGTGGTTAACCCTTTAACCGCCGGTGCCGCATATATTCGGGTTTTCATTTTTTATTGGCACATTTAGTACCACCTTTTAAACATGTTGAAGATAGCATGAATCAGCAATATTTGAAAACGATTCACCTCCATTTTGACAAATCCGAATAATTTTCACTCACTTGAAGTTGTGGATCGCGTCAGCGAGACACAACTTCACGTGGGTGAAAATCAGATTGAATAATTTGGCGGTTAAACGGTTAAAGCTGCCTGCTTGGAAAGTCGGACATCGTGGGTAAAAACCCCTCTCTCGCATTCAGCCATGGTTCGAATTTCGAATCCTGTGTCTGGAGGGCAGTGTCACCTCATTCATCTCACCATCCTCAGGAGATTCACCAGGCCCTGTTTAGCCTATATGTACACAAAGGTGGCCTAAAACCCCAATCATGTTCTTTAATTGACTGTCCTGCCGAGCATCAGAAGTGACCTGAGCATGGTTCATGCGGTCACAAACATAGTATTCATGGTATATAGGGTGGCCAGAAAACCACACTGTAATCACGATAATCTTGAGCAGGTTCAGTAGAAGCCGACATTTTCGTCACACATAATTCTCGGATTTTGTTGAGTTTGTTTTTGTGAGGTCACGCTCTTGTGAGGTCAATGTATACCATTGTACACACTCTCACTGCGCAGTGTGCGTGCGCCGCTCCATGGAATGCGATACTTCAAACCCGCCCCCATTATAGTTTCCACGAAATGTTTCACGCACGGCTTGCCATACCATTCACAATTGCATATCCTGCTGTGGCTGATGTCCCAGCAAACATGAGGTGTTCACTCAATGTTGGTTTAATGTTGGATTACCCGCGACGCTGGCACAACATTAAATACATATTGGTTCAATGTCGTGTGCTGCCAGGGGTTATATCAGTTCAATGTTGGCCCAGCGTCGTTAACAGTGTGCCCACATTGTGGGGAGCCTCCGTGACCGAGAGGTAGCGTGCTCGGCCTCAGACCACCAGGGCTCGAATCTCGAATCCTGTGTCTGGAGGACAGTGTCATCTCAATCATCTCACCATCCTCAGGAGGTTCTCCTGGCCCAGTTTAGCCTATATGTGCACAAAGGTGGCCTAAAGCCCGATTCATTTCATTTCATTTTATTTCATTGATATCCCGTAGAATCAATCCACTATATTGGGAAAACTGTTAGGTGAGACCCCAAGGAAATTGTCACAGCCGGTTTGTCAACTGAATCAAGATTTCTTTGAAGTCTGGGAGGTTTTAGTTCCCGATGTAAATACTGAATAATATGTGGCAATGCCTATATGTTGTGACTGATAAGTGTTAAAATAACAAAGCATAAATTAAAGGGACCCAATCAGGGTAAAATCATAAAAAAATCGGTAATATTATTTTGGCATCTTAATATGACCATATGATGTAAACATGCAAACACACCAGAACTGCAAAAGTTTTTAAATTTTTGTGCAGCGCATTTACCAGCTAAGCGGATATAGAGTCTAAACTATTTCTTATTCCGGACATGCATGTCCAAAATAAGAAATACGGGAATTTTTGTCTCTATATCTCGCTTAACTGATAAATGCGCAGCACGAAAATTATATTTTTTGGGCTGTTCTAGTCTATGGACATGTTTACATCATATAGTCATATTAAGAAGCCAAAATAAAATTACCGATTTTTTTAATGATTTTATCCTGATTGTGTCGCTTTAAGTATGTAGGCCTAGTGTTTAACTATGTATATAAATATTCAGTTCAGTGTCTGTTTTACAATACTGGGCCCGTATTCTCGTACAAGTTACGATATATCGTAGGCTTCTGATTGGTCGAGATGGCCATCTCGACCAATCAGAAGCCTACGATATATCCTAACTTGTACGAGAATACGGGCACAGCTCAAGATATATCTTTTAGTGTTAAGACCATAATGCATATAGTTCGTAATATTGTTTTTTACATGCACTAGAAAAAATGTAAACTTGTATAACATTCTCAGGTTTCTACGCTTTCCACAGTGTCTTTTTTGCTTTTTGCTATGTATTTTTTTTTATTAAATCTATTTTATCTCTGGTTTTGGTGCAAGAAACATAATATATGCCCCTATGTACATATATAACGACAATGCTATTTAACGTTATTTTAAGTACCAGTAGTTATGATGCATATTGAAAATACCCTGTGCTTATTTTAAGTGTGTAAGATCCCCTTGGATATGTAGCTGCCACTTTGCAAGGTGGCAGATACACCCTTTCATATCCAAGGAGAAGATAAGCATGATAAGCGGCAAGCTTGATTCTAAGTAAGTATAGGCCTACATATCATGTCGATTTTCATGTGATTTTACAGCACTGACCCTGCTGTACTTGTTGTATATACATCCGACATGACTTTGCGGCAAAATGCATACGATTATAATAAATAACAATTCCTCGAACATTATTAAAAAAATGTATACCCATAGCTTACACGGTTTCGCTTTTTCTGCTCAAAATATATTCCTAAATGGTTACTCTTCTACATGCTCTATATTGAACTTTGTAATGCTTAGTTTATTTCCACTATTATACATTGTATCCACTTATATTATATAGATTATATTTACTACTTAATAGATTATGTATTTATGCGTCTATAATGGCTTTTTTTCTAAATATTTAGTAGCGCAAAACATATTATATACTATATTTCTTCAGTTATATATGAATATTCACGTCTGTGATATATTTCCACATGGGTGCGTATGTGTTTGCGTATGCTTATGCATTTATCAGTTTATATAGGATTGTAAATACACATGTGTGCATATGTGTATGTATGTGCATGGTGTATGTATGTATATATGGATACGTATAGTATGTGGATATATATAAGTCTGTGTGTGTATGACTATTGTTGAGAATTTTCTAAATATTTATTTGCTAAATTGTCTAAATATTATACTTTATTTCGATACATATTTTTATCCGAGTTTAGTTGTCTTGTTAGTTGTTCCTAAACTTTACGTGTGATAACAATATTAATATGCTTAGTGCTTCTGCTTATCCATGTGCATTTATTTGTGTAGTTTGTCTAGTGCAGCTCTAAAATGTATACTGATATGTCACAAAACTGTTTACATGTATACAATTGTCTAGGCCTACTGATTTCAGGGTGGCCCTCGCGTGAGCGGTTTTAGTCTTCCGTCTATTGCATATTGTTTCAAATGAACGTTCTTCTTAATCTTCTCTGCTATACTTCTTATGACTTCTAACTGTGTCAATGAAACTTCTGTCTATATATCTGTTAGCCAAAAGTATTGTAAAAACATGCATCGGTAGGGTCCATTTTGAAATACTGCACAGTAAAGAGCAGGTCCCTATTTCGTGCATAGGCCCCTATGTACACGTAAAAATCGGTCAGCGTCCTACGGCATGCTTGACAGAGTCGTTTCGTTTTCTGAGAGGTAACGATCTCATTGGGATAAAACGTCAACAAAGGGGCCATTAAAAACATACACATGTTTCAATATTAAATACGCAGTATTTAATAAATACATACATCTACAAGTTCACTTGTACATTATATAAACATAGAAGCGGACATTAAACCGTGAATATTAAATAGTTTACCTCCGTATTGGATAACAAGCAATCGTCCAGTATCCTCACCTGAAACGAACACTCAGTTTTTATCTCTGAACTTCAAATTTGTCTGTTGGATAAAGCGACAATCAGTTCAGCCAGTTCAGTTCTGATCAGTTGCAGTCAGTTAATGCTGTTACTCATTTCAGAGTAACTGTATAACCCGTCCTGTATGAGTCACGACTGTGATGATACTGTGAGGGAGTTGTGAGGTCGTGTTCACATCATATGGCAGCTAAATCCACGTTGTTCTTCGTAGAAACACACAACATCAAATCACAAGGCCAAGTTGTACAGGGTCTGGACTGTCCAGCAGTTAACATGATATTAAACGACGTAATAAGGTCTGACAATGGATCAACATTAACATGATTAAGACAAAACTAAAGTTGATCGCTCTCAGTGATGATGGCTCAATGATAGCTCAATCAATCAGCGACTGAATGATTGATTAATTTCAGATTTTCCCTAAATTTTCCAGGTGCTGTGCAACTTGTTAAGAAGGTGTCCGGTGGATATCAGATCTATGTGTGCTAGTCCAAGTATGTAGGCTACTGTGGATACACGTACTTCAGATCTAATGGTGATAATCCAGAATGATTGTGTGTCAGTGTGCAATAACGGGATTTTCTAAACAAGTGTCATAAATTCACCTCTGATAAATAGTATTGCCATAATTTTATGCAGTTAAATACTAATTTAGTTCCATTTCTCCAAAGGCATGGTAAAGTGCACTACCACTCTTAAGGTTAATTAAATAATGTACAAAAGCAAAGTATTTAAAGATCCATACACTTAAAACGACAAAAATGTCTAAAACGTGCATGACCGTAGTATAATTGCTTTTGACTAGAATACGTTGTAACACTTTACAAAACCTTTGCAATATGTGACCAGCCACTCGAAAAGGTAAATCCACGCGGGATTGTTATAATAATTATTATTTATGAAGTCATTTATATTTTAATGATTATGCCTACATAACTAAAATTTAAAAAGTTAAAAATCTCTTCAAATCAAAAGTGATGAGGGTTTTACAAAAAATTATGAAACAGGAAGGCCACGACTATCAAATGTACAAACTTTTTTACAGTTTTGAAGATGTTGACCTTACTGGCCTTTTATCGTGACGGGTCACATGTGTGCTTTTTCTTTTGAGTTACACCACTGTGTACAATGCTATAGTATATCAATACAGACACTGTGTGCATTTGAGGGCTATACGATACTGTTATAATGATAATACAATAAATTATGCATTGCTTAAATTGACTTTGCTCTGTCATCTAGCACCTTGGACGTCGTATACTGTCTTAAATTGCCTAATTAGACGCCAGGTAAAAACAGCAGCCAGGTTACATGGTATGGGATCATTTAGGCGTAATAGGGATATTCCTGTAGATATCCTCGTATAGCTAATGACATGTCTTGTTTGGCAGTATGTCTGCTGGCAGGAGACATGTAGGACAGCTGTAAATTCAGCCGTAACCGACATAAATGTCTCAGACTATGTGGATGCTGTAAAAGAGGCCTGCTCAACATCACAGGAGTGTCACAGCGTCCGCTACTCTCATAGAATACACAGCTATTACTACCACTACTGCTGCTACCACTGCTACCACCACTGTTACTCTCATTGCCACTGCTGCTACCCCCTTGTTTGACATCAGTAATGGCGTCAGAGCTGGAATCAGAGCTTCCTGCACTGGCCATATGCTGGTGATCTTGTTGTGGCTGATTGGGCTGGTGTAAATACATCTCAATCAGTTGTAGTACACATGGGGCGGATGGCATACGCGATCTGGCACGTTCTGTAGCACACTCCAGGCTAAATCTGCACTTATTGTACACGACCCTGATTGATGTGGTACCCCTAGTTGTGTGTACACTGAGCGAAAAGAGGAACTTGCTATCTGAACTCTCCCTCAATAGGAATGTGCCTTTTGGACATTTCTGCAGTTTACGCTTGGCTTCAGGCATTGACAACTTGCCGTAATAAAAGCCACATTTATGAAGTCTATCAAGTGTTTTCATGAGGCAGGTGAGGTCTTCTTGCGATGATCCTTCACCAGCTACATTCTGGTACCTGTCCACCACAGCTTGGTACACATGTTGACCAGTACCTGCTAAAGACTCATCTTTCTCCACCACGCTGTCTAATGGCTGCTGTTGTTCTCTACAGGGAGACCTTCTATCCCATGTATTACTCTGTGAGGAGGCAGGGGTCACTTGTGGACCCCATAACATCACTCTACCACTGCTACCCGATTTATCAAGTTTAGTGAAACAATTGTCACTGTCTGAACGAAGTAGATGCTGATGTTGTGGGAAATTGTTAATACAACAGCATGATTCTCTCCAGGCTGGGTGTACCATCATCAATGATGGAGCATGTAGTGCAGGGTTATCATGGCTACAGGTGTCACAGTCTGCCCAGTGTGAAGCTGGAGCTAGCTCCACCACGTCCTCACAGTCCAGGCTGGTCCAGGCTGTACACCTGTGTGTATCATGCATGTTCCATGACTGATGGGACCTGAGTCGTGGACGTACCCCTGGTGTACCACTGCTCCCTTGTCTGATCAGTGGGCCGTGTGGGCAGCTATGTGGCATTACAGGGGACGGAGGGTTGGAGCCGGGAGTAGGAGATAATCTCCTATCCTGTGGACTAGGGGGGCAGGGTCTCAGGTCTTGGGGACAGTCAGCAGGTCCATCTTCTTCCGTCTCTTCCACCATGATGGCACATCGGGAACACAGAGGACGTATCTGCGGCCCATTAGGTCGAGGGCGTGGTCTCTGGTTGCCTTGTAAGTGTTGACAGTCCTCTAGTGGAGCACGACGCATGTTATTGTTAGAAGGTGTCACACCAAACCGTGGAAGGTGTGGCGATGTCATCTGTAGGCACAGTGAGGCTGGTAGGCACATTCTACTAGCACATGTGCCACCAGGTGTCCTACTACGCTTCACCATCGGCTGGATTCTGAAGCTGCTGCTCCCTCGTCCTCTATTCTCCTCGATGTGTGTTCACCTCAGTCACTGATTGATTGAATACTAGTGTGTTCATACGCTCACTCACCTCACCTCACCTCAAAACAACTAACAACAACACCAATGCTGCACCAGTTATGATAGATATAAATCCAGTTTTATCCATCAATCAGCACTTAGTCCTTGTGATGAACGTCTCTGTTTGTAAGCAGTAAGACGGATTGCCTATCTCACTCTCCTTTGTACACATGTTATTTACACAAAGGCATGTCAAATGCCTCACCAGTCCAAATAAATGTTATTTTCTTTATAATCCCAAACACAGTGTAAACGTAATGTAACGATTGGTAGGCCACCGATGGTCCGCGTTATACAGCAGTGGCAGTGTAAATGTGCTATAAATACGACCAGGCCTGTTTGTATCCTGCCTGTCCAATATCTACATTTAAATGAGAGTGCGCCTGCCAGCGGCAGGCCGTTTTATTTGGCTATACATTGCTGTTGTGCTGTTGTTTTTCTTGGAAATCGAGCAGCGGGCCAGGTTTGCCACGCTATATTCTGTATAGAGCCGTATTCTTGGAATTCATACATGTACAGTGCGATCTATAAGGCCCTGTAATGTGCATCATGGCGGACCGGCACTCGGCATTATCAGCCCCTCCCCTCACGACTGAGAGTGAGGCTGCTGCACAAAGCCTGAAGAGGGGCAGACGACCGGGCAGACGACCGCACACTGACTGCTACTTGCGGCTTGTGGTGGTGCTAAAGCTGCATACAGTAGTTCATTGTAACACCACAGCCTTCAGTTGTCAACTACGTAGCCGGGCTTATAGTTATAACACACAGCTGATTTCCAGTAGTTTTAGACCAACGTGTGACACACAACAAATCTTAATTTTAATGAAAAAGACTGGCGCTCGCAGCTCTTTGAAAAAGTAACGTTAGCAGTGAAAACCTTTAACCCGTGCACCATATAAATGAGTTCCAGTCACTGATTGATTGATGAGCTCAAATATCTTGTAACATTCATACTTTGACTGCTGAACTTAAATACACCTTAATTAGACCTTTCAATTGACGTAGATAATAACCACAATATATTTATGGGCTACTTATAACTATGCCTACGTATAACAATAAGTGAAATATATTGCAACATGCTACAAATATTTAAATTATATCCAACAAAACATAATAATGCTTGCCGTCATTATAATCATTATTTATACAGAATTTGAATTACTGCAAATAAGAAAAGTCCCTGGGCTTCAGCATAGCATTTATACTAAAAGAAAACTATGGAGTACTATAAGCCCTACCGGAAGACAGAATTAACAGTATCGCATAGGCCTACTCATCTCTAATTTCCCAGTCAATTAATATCATCCGATTTTCATAAACAAGATAGAGGCTATTTCCTAGTATAGGTCCAACAGCCCTGAAATTTTGCGAAATTAGATTGATATTTTCAAAAGTTTGACCACTTGACATGTTATATCCCTTACAGCGCGGGGATCGACTTCAGTAGACAGAATCTGACGTCTGTGGACGTCAGATTCTGTCGACTAAAGTCGATCCCTGCACTAAGAGTAAAAATATTTCTAATTGCCGTAAACCCATAACATAGGTATTCAAATGAATCAGAAAGAGCTAACAAAGACATTTATGATGATTTCGAATTGAAAAAACATCATTTAGTTGCGATGTTTTTTACAAAATAATTCAGCGCTTTAAGGGTTAAAACCCAGTTGATTTGATGGATTATAGAGGGACGTCATCATTTCTAATTCACTACATGTCACCAAGAATATATAATGGTTATATATTCTTGATGTCACATTATAGTATATAATCTGATAATATGATAGACCCCTCTGTTATCTTGGCAATGCCTTTTAATTTTATTTTAAGTAGTAATTTGTCATTTGTATCATCGAAATATCCAGTGTTTATTATGGCAATGCCACTTAAAATGTTTTTAGTTATGTATGTCATACCATGTATATTGCCACATGATTTTTTAACAAGTTAACAATCTTGTATATACATGTACATATATCTCTCTCATTTCTATGACAAATACGTCTGTCATGACTTCCTTTCTGTCAATAAAATATCTGTCTGTATAGTCTATAACTTTTGGAAGATTAACTAATTTCTCAAAATTTTCAGGTCAGTTGGCTTCTACTCGAAAATAACCCTCACAAAATTTCAGGAACATCGCTGATGGAATTCTGTTTACAACCTTTTTTAGTAATGTTTGTTTAATGGACAAATCGACACAATGTTTTATTTTCTTATTTAAAAACCATACATCGCTCTAAATACATTTTTATGAGTCGAGCTACATTAATTCTCACTGTACCTTCCACAATGGATTGTATATTTTGAAGGAATGCATATTGAATTCATCAACGGATCGGCGTGACCATTACATCGACAATGTACAAAGAGATGGTCGACTCTCTCGACAACGTGAAATCGCTCTCAGTGCTGTCCCCGGTGTTGGGAGTTGGAACTAATGCTTTTACCATCTATCAAGTATGATTTGACCATATTACGACGAGTAATTATAACATTGATCCTATTAAAAACAATACATATTTTACATCACAAAAATAAGTATCGACAGAGGCTTACTTCCATTTTTTATCCAATAATTTGGTAGTTAGTTATCAATACTTTTTAATTGTCTTCATTTTGGTACTTCAGGGGTTGATGCGCCCGTATAAGCAAGTATGCATATTTATTGCTTACAAACAACAGGTAACTCCCAGCAAAACGAAACGCTGACCCAATTATAGCGTAATGCTGGTACAACGTGTGTAATGCTGGTCCAGCAGTACTCCAGCAATCGTTCATTGTGATTTATTTGCTGGCATGTGACGATGTGTGCAAGGGTAGATACGGGCAAAGAAAACCAAGAAAAGGGCAAAGGAACACATAATATTACTATATCTAGTCTAATGAAACAGAACATTTGTCATGTTTATCATTCGGAATATACATGAACAGAAATCTTTTGCTGATATAAAGCATGTTACTGTTACTTCTGATTTAATTGACCTGAGCGATTCTGTCACAGAATTAACTTATTGAATGCTGAAATCATTCCGCCACAAATGTGCATTTCCATTGAGGAGGAGAAGATTCTTGTATATATCACTGGATAAATTTGTCGCGATCTGTATGTGATGAATGTAAAATAAATTTGATGCCAGTAATAATTTACATACATTTTGTTAAAGAAACAATATTTGAATATTCAGGGTGTTGGACTTTTGTTCCATGTCAAAACATAATACAATTAATTGGTTCAATTGAAAGAATTTTCGGAAATATACCTGAACAGATTCTACATAGGAGTCATAAAAGAGATCAATTATTACATTCATCAAAAACCAACTTACTTAATCACATGCAAGTTGTGAATGTTTCACTTTAATATTACATATTTATGTCCCCATTCGGCTACAACATGTACTGCGGGGAAACAATGAACACATTATCACCAGTAATGGAAGGAGAAAAAGAAAATTATTAATTTTCAACCATGAATAAATTGTGTCATAAAAAAATGAACGTGTCTCGTTTCCAAGATATTGGTAAATATACTGTTAACGCTCCAGCCCTCAGTGACATTGATGGCAGTGGTCCAAGAGAAGAGTCTCTTATTTTTTATGATAATTTTTATAATATTGCTCATGTGTTCTCAATAGATTTAAAAAAATAACAAAAGTTTGAATCAAAAGACACATCTGTCAAGTTATGGTTGCTACCTTTGTTTCGACCCGATATCTTCGTCGCTATGCTTGACGTCATACTGTCACTCCCCCTCTCGTCTTGTACTCATATATTTGTATACTTTCTGTTATTGAATTGAAGACATTTTATTCTCTAAAATTTTATCTTAATATAAGATGACTTATCTACTATATTAGCAGTTATTTTCGTTCCTAAAATAAATATTGCAGAGATATTGTCACTTACCACCAGTGACACCACTGCATAATGTATTACACGCATTTATATGGTGAAATCCGCAAGTCGACCATTTGATTGTACATGGACTTTGATATTGGCTTCTTTAAAGGAATGTACATTAATAATGAATTAGATTCCGTATAGTTCTGAACGTGTCTCATTTTAACATTTTAATGGATTACACCATTTTTTTGTTGAATTATATTTATTCAAAATATTCTATGGTATGCTTAATTTATGCGTGACACACATGGTAGCTCTCTAAACTCCCATGTCACATCAATATTATGCACCACGTGATAATATTGTGTAGACAATTTGTAGACGATACAGTCATGTACATTTTATGAAAATAAGGACATCCCGATTTGGCCGTATGAATGTATTCTGAAGTAGAGACCGGCAAAACATGTGTATAACATTTGTACAATGTTGGACCAACGTATAACATTTGTACAATGTTGGACCAACGTCTTCGACGCTGGTCCAACATTGTACAAATGTTATACACATGTTTTTTTGTTTGCTGGGTGGCATCCTCTCGTCCGGTCAGACCTCTGGGTAAATCCCCATATATCATCAGATTCATTATCCCCGCTCATGTTTTACCAGTAATTAGCTAGTTAGGTAGGCCAGACATGGCGGACATGGACATGCTGCATGGTATTGGGGCTGTTTCTCAGAAAGAGAACCAGAGAGCTCAATGATATCCTGTGTGAAGCCCTGGGTCCAATGACCGCGCTTATTCCTTGCTGGTGCTGAATCCCACTCCCTATAAATAGCTGTGTCTAGACATCTCCCTAAAATATATAGGTCATTATGTGACCTTGAGTCCGGGATACACCGGCTAGGTCATAGGGTCATCAGGACGCCAACGTTGAGAAGGCAACGCCCTGTGTCAACTGGAATAATATTGGAGACCATGTGCGCAATTTTATAAGCGTTGATTGTGCTTTGGACGCAATGTTGGAATCCATGACTAAAATCAGAAGGTGGGCTGATATCCTAGCAATGACCATACATTGAAACAATGTTGGTTTAATGTTGGGCCAGCGTCGCAGACGGTGAGCCAATATTCAGCCAGCATTGGTTCAATGTGTCGTTTTTCCTGGGATGTGAGTGACTGTGAAAATAAATAATACTGAAGTATTGGGTATTTCTGGTACTGCGTATATTATATCAGTAACGCTGGTTACGGGTTCGATTCTGTAGTATACGTTTGTAACGTTCTTGACAGGCCTACATGCATGGACACTATTTTTATTGGGATTCCTTGCTACGTCTGTGTTCGTATATATACAGTATGCTGATCATACAGTTGGTCCAGTATGCTGATCATAGGTCCAGTGTTATTATCATAGGCCCAGTATGCTGATCGTAGGTCCAGTATGCTTATCATAGGCCCAGTGTGATTATCATAGGTCCAGTATGCTGATCATAGGTCCAGTGTGATTATCATAGGCCCAGTGTGATTATCATAGGCCGAGTATGCTGATCATAGGTCCAGTGTGATTATCATAGGCCCAGTATGCTGATCATAGGTCCAGTATGCTGATCATAGGTCCAGTGTGATTATCATAGGTCCAGTATGCTGATCATAGGTCCAGTGTGATTATGATAGGCCCAGTGTGATTATCATAGGCCGAGTATGCTGATCATAGGTCCAGTGTGATTATCATAGGCCAAGTATGCTGATCATAGGTCCAGTATGCTGATCATAGGTCCAGTGTGATTATCATAGGTCCAGTATGCTGATCATATGTCCAGTTAGCTTATCATAGGTCCAGTGTGATTATCATAGGCCAAGTATGCTTATCATAGGTCCAGTGTGATTGTCATCGGCCCAGTATGCTGATCATAGGCCCAGTATGCTGATCATAGGTCCAGTGTGATTATCATAGGTCCAGTATGCTGATCATAGGTCCAGTATGCTTATCATAGGTCCAGTGTGATTATCATAGGCCAAGTATGCTGATCATAGGTCCAGTGTGATTATCATAGGCCCAGTGTGATTATAATAGGCCAAGTATGCTGATCATAGGCCCAGTATGCTTATCATAGGTCCAGTATGCTGATCATAGGTCCAGTGTGATTATCATAGGCCCAGTGTGATTATCAGAGGCCAAGTATGCTGTTCATAGGTCCAGTATGCTGATCATAGGCCCAATATGCTTATCATGGGTCCAGTATGCTGATCATAGGTCCAGTGTGATTATCATAGGCCCAGTATGCTGATCATAGGTTCAATATGCTTAGAATTGGTCCAGTATGCTGATCATAGGCCCAGTATGCTGATCATAGGTCCAGTATGCTGATCATAGGTCCAGTATGCTGATCAAATGTCTAGTATGCTTATCATAAGTCCAGTAAGCTGATCATAGGTCCAGTATGCTGATCATAGGTCCAGTATGCTGATCATAGGTCCAGTATGCTGATCATAGGTCCAGTATGCTGATCATAGGTCCAGTATGCTAATCATAGGTCCAGTATGCTTATCATAGGTCCAGTATGCTGATCATAGGTCCAGTGTGATTATCAAAGGTATAGTATGCTGATCATAGGTTCAATATGCTTCGAATTGGTCCAGTATGCTGATCATAGGCCCAGTATGCTGATCATAGGTCCAGTATGCTGATCATAGGTCCAGTATGCTGATCAAAGGTATAGTATGCTTATCATAAGTCCAGTAAGCTGATTATAGGTCCAGTATGCTGATCATAGGTCCAGTATGCTGATCATAGGTCCAGTATGCTGATCATAGGTCCAGTATGCTGATCATAGGTCCAGTATGCTAATCATAGGTCCAGTATGCTTATCATAGGTCCAGTATGCTGATCATAGGTCCAGTGTGATTATCAAAGGTATAGTATGCTGATCATAGGTTCAATATGCTTCGAATTGGTCCAGTATGCTGATCATAGGCCCAGTATGCTGATCATAGGTCCAGTATGCTGATCATAGGTCCAGTATGCTGATCAAAGGCATAGTATGCTTATCATAAGTCCAGTAAGCTGATTATAGGTCCAGTATGCTGATCATAGGTCCAGTATGCTGATCATAGGTCCAGTATGCTGATCATAGGTCCAGTATGCTGATCATAGGTCCAGTATGCTTATCATAGGTCCAGTATGCTGATCATAGGGCTAATATGTTGATCATAGGCCCAGTACGCTTATCATAGGTCTAATATGCTGATCGTAGGTCCAGCATGCTTATCATAGGTCCAGTATGATCATCAAAGGTTCAATATACTGAGAATTGGTCCAGTATGCTTATCATAGGTCCAGTATGCTGATCATAGGTCCAGTATGCTGATCATAGATCCAATATGCTCATCATAGATCCAGTATGCTTGTCATAGGTCCAGTATGCTGATCATAGGTCCAGTATGCTGATCATTGGTTCAATATGCTCATCATAGGTCCAATATGCTCATCATAGATCCAGTATGCTTATCATAGGTTCAGTATGCTGATCATAGGTCCAGTATGCTGATCATAGGTCCAATATGCTCTTCATAGATCCAGTATGCTTATCATAGGTCCAGTTTGCTGATCATAGGTCCAGTATGCTGATCATAGGTCCAGTAGGCTTATCATAAGTCCAGTAAGCTGATCATAGGTCCAGTATGATTATCATAGGTCCAGTATGCTGATCATAGGTCCAGTATGATTATCATAGGTCCAGTATGCTGATCATTGGTCCAGTATGCTGATCATAGGTCCAATATCCCTATCATAGTTGCAGTATGCTGATCAAAGCTCCAGTAAGCTGATCGTCCGCTGACATACGGCTTTGGAACGTGTTTGGGTTTCATAATAGTTGGGTTTATGGTAATTTGTCCTTCAAATAAGATCACTCGTGATTTTCGTAACCTAGATACAATTTATCTTTGCGACCAACCAACGTGTACAACAAAACAATAAACGCACATACTGATAGTATTATGTTACCAGATTACTATAACCCTGCAGTAGCACCAAGTGCTCTCAACATCCAGCTGTTATACATAAACTCATAATTCAGTTATCGTCAAAACTAACCGTTATAGCTTTAGTGGATTGAAAATAACTTGGAATAAACAGAAAATATTCAGCTAAATAATAAGAGCCGATGTAAAATTCTCATGAATCATTTACGTTCACACGAGGGTAAAATATAGAATACATTAAACTGTTAAACTGTTTGTTTTGACTGTGGCGAACAGCATTGGTTGATTGACCTTTGATTTGAGAGTTCAAATATTACATATTGAAGTGTGTGCCTTTTTCTATCAAGAAATCTCGGGATAATTCCTTGGTTATATACACACAAGCTGATTTCAAGAGATATGTTAGTTGTTAATTTGCTCGTTGATTTTAAACTGATATTATCTAGATGTATTTACTGTACCTTGTTGTAGTTACATGCGCGGCCGAAGTGAATGGGCAGCACTCGGAGTGTGTGTGCTATAATGTGATGCTAGTAATCAATCATGGTCTTGATAATTATACCACAGATAACAAGAGACGATTAAATGTTGGGTCAGCGTCAGAGATGGTGAACCAACGTTGCTTTAACGTATCGTGCTTGCCGGTAATGCAATGTTCAGTCTATATTTATTCTCATTTACATTATATTTTTCATTTTTTGTCTAACTGATATCCTTACAGACACGACTGTCATGATATGGGTTGAAATATCCTGCATAGTGTAGTGGTTAAATCTGTCTCCCTCTAGCCCCAGAGCTCGGCTCGTTGGCTAGCTCTGAAATTCAGGTTTCAATATCAAACAACATATTTTTTCTCTCACTCGTAAACAATCCTTATTGTGAGGAGCCCCAATGTTTTACCTCAAGAGGTTCTCATATCCCAATGTATAGCCTGTATGGGATTCAAAAAATGGATGCATTCATTCATTCATTTATTCATTTGTCCATTCATTCATTCATTCATTCATTCATTCATTCATTCATTCATTCATTCATTCATTCATTCATTCATTCATTCATTCATTTATTCATTCATTCATTCATTCATTCATTCATTCATTCATTCATTCATTCATTCATTCATTCATTCATTCATTCATTTATTCATTCATTCATTCATTCATTCATTCATTCATTCATTCATTCATTCTTTCTTTCTTTCTTTCATTTATTCATCTATTCATTCAGTTACTCGTTCATTCATTCATTCATTCATTCATTCATTCATTCATTCATTCATTCATTCATTCATTCATTCATTCATTCATTCATTCATTCATTTATTTATTCATTCATTCATTCATTCATTCATTCATTCATTCATTCATTCATTCATTCATTCATTCATTCATTTATTTATTTATTCATTCATTCATTCATTCATTCATTCATTCATTCATTCATTCATCAACTCACCCATTCACCATGTGTCCAACAAGTGGTCTGAAATCAAAATTATTAATTCCTTTCAGTGGACGTATAATCTATTTTTTCAAATATATCTTTAGGTATAAATATAAACAGAAAATATGGGGTTACCATGGGTAAAGTTGTGGGCAGCGGTGGTGTATTGTAACTGAATGTGATTGAAAAAATAACTAGATGAACTGACCCAGTCTGAGCCTTTAAGCTTGGACTGGTATGTATTATATAGAGCTTTTGTTTCAAAGGCTGATACAGGAATGCTTCGAATATATTTAATCAATTATCAATGTGGAATTGTGTTGACTATTTCGATTTTATAAGATTTTCTGTAGCAAACACGATTTGTTACTGGGGTTTCGAAAGGGGTGCATACCCTTCGCCGTACTCATTGAGACAATGACTCATTTTGTGCACGTTTCAATAACTTGAATCACAATCGGCCCTGTAATATCCAAAATGACTGATATTTCGAAAACTGTGCATCTGGTCAGAGGTTAAAAAGTGCTAAATTGTAACCCTTATTCCTTTGCAACTACGTGTGTTGGTCACAGCAAAAAAATCAATTTTGTCGGCTATTTGGTTTCTGTACCATATTTTGAACATTTTATTTTTCGGCGGCCATTTTGAAATTTTGGTGGCCATATTTTTTTCGCTTACTTTGATTCTAGACCTTTTTCTTAACATTTTGTTATTTTTGGGCGGCCATTTTACATATTTGTCGGCCATTTCGGATTAATGCAAATTTTTGATGATCGCAATTTAGTATGCAATATTTCTATGATTCCAAATTACTATATACTACTACAATAAAAAGACCACAGGGGTCTAAATTTCATTTTTAGCCCCAGACACACTGTTTCTGAGGTGTCGGCCATTTTGTATTTTGTCGGCCATCTTGGATTTATGCAAATTTTCAATGATTCTGAAATGCCATACTTAGGTTAGTACCTAAGTATGGCATTTCAGAATCATTATTACTAGTATTATAACCCTGAAGCACATTTCAGAATCATTATTACTAGTATTATAACCCTGAAGATCAAAATTTCAGTCTTTTTTAGCCTCATTTGTGAGATAATGTATTGTCAATGTCAATTGTGAATGTTAAAATCCCTCTTATGTTATTTTAGTGTGGGTTTTCACATACATGTATATATCGTCAAGACGGCAGTTAGTTAATACACTGCTGCCGGGATTCTGGATCTATATGGATCGCCCTATACAGAGGTACCACCTAGCGGTGAGTCCGCTACCATGGTACTCTGTGACCTGTACACCCTACCCCTTTTCTGGCACACTCATTTGTACTCTTTTCTCTCTATCATTTATGGTGGTCAGAGACCATGGCATTGTTTGTTGAGTTTGCAACTTTCCTTTATATAAGTAAATAATTAACGTTACCTAATTCTCTTTTATACCTGATTTTTCTGTAATGTATTTACCATGTCTAGTGAAAGTCTAGGAACACTAGCTTTGCTAACTTTTTAATAATAAGCGTTTTTATCTCAAGTTTTGGCCAGTTGATCAAAATCTGAATCAATTTTATATTTCTTACACTTTTCTGAAAGTCACTTTAACTACAAGTTTCACATGGACTGAAAGCATGTGTCGTACTGAAGACGACGATATAAGTATTACTTTCCAAAGTTAAGTACTTAGTTATTTATCATCTCTTTTCTATGTTAAACTATCAGTAAAACTAGCACAACTTGCTGTGTGCTAAAGTTTCCGGTATAGTTGAATTCTGGGTAGGGAGTGTGTGATTGGATACATTTGGAACCCATGTTCCCGACATAAAGGTCATGTTTCACTCTTCCCGCCCAGTCAGTCCCTACCTCACTTGTCATCATAGGACGTCGAGAACGGCTGCACTCCATGTCATCTTAGACATGTAAATATCATGGATACTTGTATAATAAAGCATCATGAACAGTTTCAGCTACAGCATCATCTTTTATTTTGTTATATTTATCACACAAATCCCCGTGTGATATATACACGGACACGTATATTATCAGATTATGTAGCGATTCGTGTCAGATTCAATATTTTTAATGCCGTACTAAGAATTCCATAGATGACGTCATTTTACTTATTTTTAAATTAATTAAAAAAATTATAAAAGCAAAACAAATTAGTTTCTTAAAATTGGAAATTAATTTTAAAATGTTGATATAATTTCCAAAAATTAACATGTTTTTTTCTTACTGTATTTTGAAGACACATAAGAAAATTTTGGAAGTTTTTTTTATTATAGGCTTCTAAACACTTTTCAAAACGATGTGAACCGCAGCACAGTACAATCCTGAACCACTGAGATATTAGCAGTCTTTGGCTTCAGAAATGATACTTGTATTGAAAAATTACATGGATTAACACAGTTGAAGGACAAAATCTTTTCATAAATGTCCGGATATTTGATATTTGAGGTCAGATAATATACAATCTGATGCAGGTATTGATCATGTTAAGCTCGATAACAATTACGAAAAACAACACCCCCCCCCCCCCCCTCAGCTCCATCGTGACATAGGCCTACATGTTTACAAGGAATCCCGTCTTTTTCTGTGGACACCAGCTGGTTACATTACGTCGCTACACAGGAGGGTGATGGAATGCTGCTGTTGTTATTGTTATTGTGGATGCTGTAATACCAGGAACTCTGTTTCTGGGCGCACGGTCATGTACTTGTCTGTGTAAACCGTCAGATGATTATAAGTTAACCCGTCAACCCTGAACATAACAGAAAATGGCTTGCGGTGGGTGACAAATTCAAGAAAATTGCGTATATTGTTAAAACAGTTTAATGAAAAGTGTCGTTTTGAAAACCCCTATAGTGTAGGAAATTTAGTCAGTTTTCAGCATCTTCAACTGTGAAGCCGTGTGCGGTAGGCCTACTCAAGCTGCGCTTACCGTAGGTCTGGCCTTGGCTGTACAACATGGTTTTCGGGCATCATCAGATCATGGCGCTGATATATTTGTATATAAACCATGCAGACAAAAAGGGTTTTTTAAATTTCAAATCATCATAAATGCCTAAATTGCTCTTTCTGCTTCATTTGAATACCTATATTAAGGGTCTACGCCCATTATACATATTCTATTTCTTACAGAGCGGGGATCGACTTTAGACGTCAGAATCTGACGTCAACAGACGTCAGATTCTGACGTCTAAAGTCGATCCCCGCGCTGTGAGGGTTAAAACGTTAAGCATAACGGCCGGAGGTCATAACGTTACATAAACCATGACACAACCGAGTTACTGAGCGAGGTCCAGCCATATAACACGCCTGGTATATTTAGCAGCAGAAATGCCCCATAAAGGCGATCGATCTGGAAGATGTTGACAGCTACAGGCAGTTCACCCTATATTGTGTTGATCATGTTTATGTCGTGTTACTAGGAACACATACACAGGGTCATCGTCTTTTGTGAACTGACAAAGTACGTTTAACGCGCTGGTGAAGCAAACAACTGAAAGGAAATGATTCTCACTCAATTAGTTGGTTTAAGGCTAGCATACCGTCGTAGACGTTGCACTAATATCAATTCAGAATTGGGTCAGAGTCTTGTGTTTGTTGGGCATTTTACTTTGAAGAAGTATGGAGTTGAAAAAGCGGTGCATAGCTATTGGGGAAGTCAACGACCCAAATATACTATTGATGTTGTAGCCTATCATAGATAACCGGTTGTTGTGGCGTAAACATGTGATATGTGCGGACAATCTTTAGCATAAACACATTCACCAAAACAGATCATCAGCTGTTAGCAGCTAGGCGCGAGCTCGCACGCTGGCCTAAACTGGGCCAAAGTCTGAGCCTTGTTTAGAGAGAGCTAGCTAAAGATGCCCGCAATGGCATCGTATCTCTGAGAGTGCAAACAAATGTAATATCCATTATTGATGTGTTATTTTTATGTACGCTATGAACGTAGGGGATGAAAAATCACATAAATAATGTGTTAGACATTTAAGTGTTGTATAAAATGTAAAACATGTACGTGTTTTCTTGTGAATATACCACATTTCACAGTTAAATCGTATTTATGCACTGCGGCGCCATATCCCCAACAAAAACATTCCTATTCTTGGTTCAATGTTGGTCCACCGTCTACGACACTGACCCAGCATTGAACCGACAATGGGTGAATGTCTCTTGTTTGTTGGGTCATTACCTGGAGATATGCATGCCATATAAGGTAGCAGTTTCTTTTGTCACTGTATATGACTAACAACAGAACGACAATAACAATAACTATCATGCTACTGTTGCAAATTTTTAAATTATTTTTTTCATCACCGCTGATCCGGATCCTACCGAGAAATATCATTATTAGGCCTACTCCATTCTTAATGTGACTAGGCGATCACGTTAACGCTTACAACACCCAAATGTTTCTGTATAAACCATGGAGACCAAAGGGTTTTTTCAACTCGACTATGTTATGGGTCTACGACCATTCTAAATATTTTAATTCTTTCAGTGCGGAGATCGACTTTAGACGTCAGAATCTGACGTTTGTAGACGTCAGATGCATGCTGACAACTAAAGACTATCTCCGTTCTGTAATTTAAGTGTAAATGGCGAGTTAAGGTTGAAACAAATATGTCCATATTAATTTTGCTGTTAGAGAGAGAGGTCTACAAAAATAATATATATAGATTTAGGCCTAATTAATACATTTGGGTACACTGCTCTAGAAATTTCATTTGTCATCAAACTAATTTTCCATGATGCGTATTCAGCGCATACTAAACACGGACTCACTATTCAGAGCGGGATTTGAAAATAATGTAACACATCCTTGCACGGAGTCCACGCGGTTGTTGACGGCCATCTCAGGTAGTTACGGGGTCTAGTGTTGGTGTGACTCGGACGTTCAGGTACCCAACACAGACGTAATATTGTGCTGCTTGCGGATCCGACCCCGGAGGCTATGAGGCCCTGACTGGGATCCGACACGGACTTCTTATTATCCCTCAAGCCAGGCGTGATTTATAATCATTCTTAATGCCAATTTTACAGCCGGATGATCAGGGATCCCACAAGGATATCCCAGTGTGCAACAAGGATATTCCGGGATACACATCCGCGCATGAATCGTGCTTGACTGCGGTCGTGTGAGCCAGGTACGAGGCTTTTTACTATTCATGTTGAGAGAAAAAAAAACATTATTGTTTGTTGATCTGTCTTACAGACACACAGACAATAAATATCCCATGTGTAATATTATTATATATAGTATATTGATCATGTACAATCCAAAAGAGTGCATATCGGTCAATTATTTGATTTCCTATGCGACAAAAAAGTGACGGCGTGCTGAATCTTTCATGAATGACGTCATTGTGGATGATGAAATATTATCCAGGGTTTATATACCAATAGCTGGGAGAAGTTTCAGTTTCGAAGGTACCTTGTATTGTACATACGGAATTAGTATTAACCCTAATAGGACATACAGCCATCTCGACCAATCAGAAGTCTACGATATATCGTAGCTTGTACGAGAATACGGCCCCTGCATATCGGACAGACGCCGACTGCTTCATTGTCTACACATAGCGTGATTAGGCTTATGTCACAATAATTATAGCTGATATTCCCTAGATAGATACAAGATATACGACCTTTCTCTGACCCTGACCGTCCGTTGATAAAGAGATTTGACCTCTGGATAACTTCCCCTGTTAAATCCTTGAAGCAGGTACGCCTATGACCTCTGGGTGACCCCCACTACTCCTTGATACAAAAATATGACCTGTAGTTGACCTTCACTTCACTGCTCATTCCTTGATGTAGGCAAGAAATTTATATAATTTAAAAGTGCCTGCAGGTAACGACCTTTACATGACCTTTCAATTCATGTTAAATCCTTGAAACAGGTACGATTACGACTCCCAGATGACCTCCACTGCTGTTTGATACAGATATGACCTCCAGATGACCTACGCTAGTCATTTCTTGAGTTTTAAAAACGACCTGTACATGACGAGGCTGTACAACAACTGTACAATAAATATTTAACGCGCAAATGACATTTGTCAGTTGTTTGTAGGACATATGAAGCATACTTGTTGGTATGGGTACAGATGCAAGGACCACGATCTAGAATTGTAGATGTAGGCTATGTTAGCATGAATCTGACATTCCATAATTTACCGCCCACTATATTCAAAATACAACACTGAATAATAAGAGTAACATTCCTTGATAAGAGCCATTGAGGTAGCCTAGCCCTAGCACAAGAGGTCAATAACTATATGCAGTCTATAACAAAAATAATTGTAATGTTAAGCATGTAAAATAAACCGTTTCTCATCTCGCACCAAAGAGTAGTTCACCAATATACATTTATACAATCTTGGGGTTCCTAAATTTGTTCCTTACATGCGAGGAAAACATGTGGTGTTTTATATGCATTATATTACTGACAATCACCATATCCTCAATCTATTTCGATCGCTGTGTTTCGTTTGAAGAAGAATCTGTTGATTCACGCTGAATATTCAAGTCTGAAGAAATGTACATTTTTTATTGAGGACATACTTACTTTTTTATTATCAATTGAATTGAATTATCCGTTGTAATTTTGTAATATGGCCCAGCGTCACAAATGTCATCGGCATCATTATTAAGCTGTTTCTCCCGCTCCTTATACTTATTTCTCCACACGGTGATATGAGCAGATGGTCATGTTGTGAATGACCTCTGGACGGCCTTCTGTCGTGCAGTCAGGTGACCTCTCATTGACCTGTCTCCTGCAGGGCATCTCAGCTGAAACTCACTCAGGACGGATTGCCAGCAAACACAAAACATTTGCATAACATTCATACAATGTTGGACCAACGTCGAAGACGTTGGGATGACGTTGCATAAATGTTATACAAATGTTTTGTGTTTGCTGGGAATTACCTTTCTTTGGCAGATGTGTGGAAAATACCGCCCCCCCCCCCCTCCCCACCCACACACACACACTGACCCGACGACGCTGTCTCAAAACATTTTGTGTGCCAAATAAAAATAAGACAAACAAAAGACGTTTTGACCCTCTGTAGGTTTAATGTTGCCAAGCGTTGAAGACAGTTGACCAACATTAAGCCAGCAATGTATGGCATTTTTTCCTCTGGGATCAGATGAGTGCGTCGATCATAGGCTGCCCTCTGCTGGTTCAACATGCAATTTCTACAGAATGAAGCGAGGAAAAAAAACTGTATTTGACCTTGTACTGACCTTTCCATGTGACACATTTACTACCACTGTTGGTGGCAAGATGAGATCTCCCAGCATTATCCAATATAATCAGTACATAACATAATCAGTCCAGTCTCACCACCCTAAATAAGGTGAGATCTAGGTAGGTGTCTACTAATAATGGACTCATTACACAAATTTTTTCTAATACTGCTTTTCCCGCCTCTGGTAAATTAAAAAAAAATACAGACAAATCTCAATTCTATGGATATTTAATGAGCACACATTGTGTTTTTCATGCAGGATATGAGTTATTACTGGTTTTTTATACTTAGACAGGGACATAGAGGGTGGGAATGATATGTGTCTGGACTTTGAGAGCGGGTATGCCTTTTTGCCAAATTAGTACTTTGGTGACATTGCCTCCCGCTAGGGGGCGTAGCTCAAAATCTGTCTGGTCACCATACCATTAGCGGACCTATTTTTGAACAGGACATCTCAAGCTTTAACCTGATATGTCACACTGTATTGTTCATAGAGTGGAAAGTAATTAAAATCGCCGGTTACTTTGGGGCAGTTTACATGCTTTTCAATAAGACTGGCATTTGGGGTGGTGAGACCATAACAGTTTACCATGTTCATTATTTTACATACGGACCCATTTTCTATTTGTGACGTCCAAATTATTCCTTGACACAATTACGTATTATAAGAATAATAATGAGGACTATACACTTTGATTGTGGGCTCGTATCAGGAATAGCGTCCTAACCTTTAACCCTTGCAATGCGGGGATCGACTTTAGTCGTCAGAATCTGACGTCTGTAGACGTCAGATTCTGACGACTAAAGTCGCTCCACGCACTGTAAGAGTGAACATATTAATAATGGTCGCAGACCCATAACATAGGTATTCAAATGAATCGGAAAGAGCTAACTAAGACATTCATGATGATTTTAAATTGAAAAAAAACCCTTTGGTTGCGATGTTTACAAATTAATTCAGCGCTTCAAGGGTTGAATGGCTTAACTATTTTATATAAACCAAAAGACCGAAGGGTTTTTTCAATTTGAAATCATCATGAATGTCTTAGTTAGCTCTTTCCTCTTCGTTCGAAAACCGGCTATGTCATGGGCCTGCGGCCATTATAAATATTTTACTATTTCAGTGCGGCAATCGACTTTAGACGTCAGATTCTGACGTCTAAAGTCGATCCCCGCACTGGAAGGCTTGGTAATAAAACACTGTTAATTCTAGGGTATTAGCCTGTGATTGTGCTTGAATGTGTCCATGCATGGTGTTTTCATGGCTTGCAGTAATGCAGCAATTATTTGTTTATGGGCCTCTGTACATCACCAAGCCATATTCAGTACTATTACCAGGAACTGAGGTAATATACTTATTTTACTACACTATATCTGATATGTTACATACTTTCCTATCTCGACTCGTGAAGGCCATAGGAGTGATTGATTAACAATGAAGCATGCTGATGTGTACAACTGGACCAATCTGATTATATTTTTGGTACAAGCTTGCCAACGAGCTTGGCGTCTACTTCGGGCACTGACCTTTATATAAAAAATATCAGATAAACCAGATTCTTGGTTAGTATATATGAGATAACAACAACGATATTTCACCACATCGGGATACCAGTACCTGAACTTTCATTACCACAAGAAAAAATGTTAAAGCAATCTAGATGCGCTGACAATATTTGCATTATTGCCCAACATTGGTCCAACATAGAGTTGGTATTAGCTGAGATTGTGTGATTCTCACATGATACCAGAATATGTTATGTATCTCTGATGATACCTCCTAGTTCAGTGCCGTATGTTATCCAGAAACAAGAAGCATCAGCTTATTAAACCCACGTTTATATCCATAGAAATCGCCATATATATTTTATTTTTTTCAAAAATACAAATGTGTGTGTTTACCTTCGGGGTCAACTGCAAATTTAATAAAAAGGCGAATTTGGTTCAGGCAAACTAGAGTGTTTAGTTGCACTCCATATCGAGATTTTTTTTTTCTTATTTAAGTATATAATCATAATAACGGCAAGGTTCATTTTAAATTCACATATCATATCGAATCATGTGATTTAACCGAACTAACCCTGTTCTATATATATTTATAGTATATATCTTATACTGTTTTTTTTAATGACGCATACGTCTACCTTCCCGTCGTCCAGAAATATCTACCTAGCTTTCTATTTAACTGTATTACAAAGAATGGTTGATAAAATGTGAAAAACAGCAAAATTCACGGAATCTGGTGTAGAAAGAACGATCTCGTTAATTACGAGGTAATCGGACCAAAGAGGTCAGTGATCTAAAGTAGCAAGAAATTGGTTCGGAAGTCATATACGTCTGGTAGGCCTAAGTATCGGTTTATACTATAACTCCCAGCAAGGTGTGTGCCAGCAAACACGTGACATTCACCCAATGCTGCTTCAATGTTGGAAGAGTCACGTGTCGTAATAAACTCCCCTTCATGCATAATCAGCATCCCAAAAAACAGGATTTTCACGCGCCGCGCTGCTCCTAGTGGGGCCACATTTGCTGAATTTTGAAGCGCCGCACAGCGCGGCGCGGCGCGGCGTTTGGTGGGGCCGTAGCGTCAATTCTATTAATATCAGCCCGGTGATATAATTACTCCATTGAAAAGCCACTATTTAAAGCTATTACACTTATGGCACTACAGTACAATTTAACCCCATTTTATAAAAAATGTGTGTATTACAGTGGGCGTAATTTTCTTAATTTTGTTTGTGATGTTTGCCAGATATAATTATATTTATATTTTAATGCCCATGAAAACAACAGTTCTCTCTTGACAAGTACGATATGTTGGTCGCATGCTGTTTTAATTTCGGTCCACTTTCTGCGATGGTTAACCAACATATATGTTCAGCTTATCTTCCATGCACGCTCGCTCGCTTTGTTGATGACTTGCACTTTCCCAGCAAACACAAAACAGTTTTATAACATTTGTACAATGTTTTAAAAATGTTTTGTGTTTACTGGGTTAGTAACTCACGTCATAATCTAATGTCTACCACTACTCAGTGAGAATGGCGCCACTTAGTGGATTGTCTGCAGAACGTATCATCTACAGTGCTCCTTGACCGACGGGCGGATGATGAACCCCAGCAAACACGACACGTTGAAACATTGATGTTTCAATGTTGGGCCAGCGTCGCAGACGTTGGACCAACATTAAAACACCATTGTTTCAACGTGTTGTGTTTGCTGCGCAATCTCATATTGTAATACTCACCAGAGTTGTACCAATGCTGGTCCAGCACTACACTCGTTGGCCCAGCATTGATCCAGTGTTGGTGAGCATCTCTTGTGTTTCCAGGACAGATACGCTTGACATTTCGGTGAACTCATGAATCTATTATTGTCCTTTATGTGTCTGAGTGCTGACTGACCAGCAAACAAGAGACATTGAACCACTGCTGGTTTAATGTTGGCCCACCGTCTACAACACTAGACCAACATTAAATTGTTTCAACGGCTCGTGTTTGCTGGTCGCTGGCGAGCCGTGCTGGACGAGACCAATCAATTCTTGTAATATGTGCAGACGTCAATAATATGTCAAGATACAGAAAATACAATTTACAGAAGATCTATATGGTATATAATTCACTATAATTATATTAGAATGGTCACATATGAGGTTATTCACCAGATTATATTTTATATCGCACGCCATTTTTATATTATAAATTGTGATTATTGTATAGCTCACAAGGATATTCCCCGCACAATGTCATGTATTATGGACTGTGCGCATTTGCCGGTGGTGACATGTATATATGAGGTTATTGCCACCAGGTTATGTACTGTGTATTCAGCTCTGATCATTTTTGAGTGGTGACATACACAAAGTCATTTCAAAGTTGTGATCATTTGCGAATTACGTGTTATCACATACGAGGTTATCATTCCAGGGCTTATCACTGTATTATTATCGGTTGTGGTCATTTCAAAATGGCAGCATACGAGACCATGTACCAGGTTCTCAACAAAGAGCGACAAAGAGCCTATTACACTGTACCCCGTATATAGACTATAACTAAGATCCTATATGTACCGTGTAGGGCCTACGACACTGGTCCACCATTGACAGAATAAATGAGCAATGGTTTGACCCAGCTAACACGGGTATTAACCCAATGTTGTTTCAATGTTGGTCCACCGTCTTCGACGGTGGCCCAACATTGAAACAACATTGGGTTGATACCCGTGTTTGCAGGGGATGCCTTGTATGTCCGTATTATCTGTTACACAACACTATATCCCTGTGCACCTTGCCATGCCAGCCGGTGCTTTGTTGTTTACCAGATGTCAGTGTGGATAAGTGGATTATCATGATAGCTTTATGGACGGACAATGCACTAAGTCTGTTATGTAGTATGCCTACACAGGCCACATTTTCAGCGCCATATTTCTCAGTGTCAATGTGATTTTTTATTATATGAATTTTTTATTATGCCCTGTAACATGATTAATAAGTTAAAACTCCGTTCATTCACGGATCCCAAGGTTTTATGGGAAATGTGATTTTCTATTTTTAAGTGGAAATAATTCCGTTTGACTTTCTGCAAAGAAATAGATTCACCATTTAATCCATTGTCGAAGCCAAAACAACGAAATAAACAATTTCTCTGTCAGTTCTCAGATTTAAGCCTCGCCCTCGATAAATTCAAGCTTTTTTCATTCACTTAAATTTACTTATCACACCGGGAATTATACAATGGCAATCAAAATAATATAAAATACATTGATGTACATAGTCCCGCAACATCAAATGGAAGGACATTTCAATTCGCTAGTTTCTTTTACTCCATTCGGTACTTCTGTTTGACATTATCATTCACACATTTATTACACGTACTATGTCCCAGCAAGCACGATACATTGACCCAATGCTGTATTAATGTTGGCCTATCGTCTACAACGCTCGACCAACATTAATTTATACAGCATTTGATTAATGACCCTTGTGTTGAGTCTGGTGTTTTTAGAGTGGCGATATTCAGGCCACTATCACAACAGGCACCACACGGGATCCCATGCTGCATTAACCCTTTAACCGCCGGTGCCGTCCATATTTGTTTTTTACATTTTTCATCAGTACATTACATCAGCTTCTAAACATATTAAAGATAAAAAGCGACAATAATCAGCAAATTTGAAATTTGTTGACCTCCATTTTGTCAAATCTGAATAATTTTCACTCACTTGAAGTTGTGAATCGCGTCAGCGAGACACAACTTCAAGTGGGTTAAAATTCTATTTGAATAATTTGGCGGCTAAAGGGGTTAATGGTGGCCCATCATCGGTAACGCTGGTCCAACATTATACAAGCATCTGGTAAACGTCTCGTGTTAGCTGGGACGCAGATGGCAATCAATGTCACTATTTCTGATAATAAAAGAATGTTTAGTAGAATCTGTGTCATACTCACCTGCCTTCTGTGTGACAATACCACAAGATGTGTTTCACTGTATCTAAACAATCATATGAGAGTGGTAATATGTAAGTTATGACATAGCCTATGCGCTGAATAGAAAAAAAATTGATAGTATAAATTCTGACCATTTCTGCTTTTAGATTGTGATTCTGTGGTATATCACGGTACCTATTAAATAATATACCTCTATATTGGACAATATCGTAGTATAGAGCTATTATATTACTCAATGGCAGCTTAGCCACACCTGGATTTATCAGTGAACTTTTGACCCTGCTCCAATTAAATAACAGTGATGATTATCGCCTCATTCATCAGGATGAATGGAGGTTAAAAATAGAAAATCATCAGATTTTAATTCATAGTCCATGCTAGTTAGAAGTATCTCGCCCTCCACTATAACACGTAATTGTGGAAGTTGGTTGTTGCCAACTAACTCCATGCATGCTGCTTTGAGGATGGTGGCTGAAATAAATTAAGTGTGAATAAAATATTAACCCTTTCGCCGGTCAAGTTATCTTTTTTAATTTGTATTATAATATTCGCTCATATTCAGTTTAATCGGTTGATAAAACTAAGTACAAATGATTCTAGTCGTGCATAGCGGTTAAAGGGTTAAGTATAATATGAGTACTTCAGTAAGTGATTTACTGCAGTATACAACAGACTGGTGTGCAGGCTTAGTCTGAGTCTGTGATACATTAACCCTTTCAGCGCGTGTACCGAATTTATACGTCAGAATAAAGGAATGAATTATTATAGTTCATTGTGCCATCACGGGCTAGAAAGTTTTATTGGCAAAACTAGTCCAAGGTACTTTTCAAACTAGCTGAAGTTGTGCTGATAATAAGTAAGAACATTTCTGACGTGAAGAGAGGTATAGATAATAATTATTAACCATTTCAAACCTTTTTCAGATTCTGACGTCTAAAGTCGATCCCCGCACTGAAAATACTTATAATTGACGTAGACTCATAACATAGGTATTCAAATGAAGCACAAAGAGCTAACTAAGACAATCATGATGATTTCGAATGGGAAAACCCTTTGGTCTCCATGGTTTATACAAAAACAATATTTCAGCGTTGTAATTACGGGTTAACCCTTTAACCGCCAAATTATTCAATTTGAATTTTCACCCACTTGAAGCTGCGTCTCGCTGACGCGATCCACAACTTCAAGTGAGTGAAAATTATTCAGATTTGACAAAATGGAGGTCAACTCTTTTCAAATCTTGCTGGTTTATGTCACATTTTATCTTTAGCATAATTAAAATGTGGTCCTTCATGTGCTAATAAAAAATGAAAACCCGAATATGTGCGGCACCGGCCGTTATAACAACTAACACATTAACTGTAAAGTCAGGCTGTCACGAATCTGATTTTGAGAAATATTCAAGTCTGAATATGTTCAGCTTATTTCACACAAATCTGGTATTGTGCAGTCATATTTGTCGCTACCTCCAGTCACGATTTCGACTCGGTGAAATCTGGAATTCCACTCACCAGTTTTGACTACGCACAAGTTTTTTGTATTTATTATGTATGTTTTAATTATTGTTATAGAGGAGACTGAACAAGGGCTCTCTTATCGGTGATTATACACATACCAAGTGCATGTATTTGGGCCTGTGCGGAACCTCTTTCTATTTTACTATAAAACGACAACATTCTAAGTACCTTAGAGCACAAAATAGATTATGGTAAATACTGGGATTAGTATAAGGTTTAGTCCCCATGTAATCAACCACTGATATAAGATCCCCTTAAGTAAACATGTTTACACCTCGGTAAATACACTTAAATTAAACCCGTTTTATGATAAGCCCAGTGCATCTACCATTATAGTAAATCAATCAATTGAATCATACACGAAGCAGTGTGCAATGTGGTTCACTCATCGATTAGTTTGGTATCGACAGATTAAAACTACAATTATATTTATCATTTAAAGTCATCAAACAACGTAATGATTTTGTTATAGCTAATTTAATTAAGGGGTTACATATTAATAATTTAGGCCATTTCTTTGACACAGGTATATATATTTTATTTTTTCGGTCATTACGCCTGCATGTGATGCCATGTAGAAAGGTGAATCTACCAGCACCCAGAGGAAAATAAGGAACGTATTATTATTATGAGTGACGATATTCATTCGGGTCTGTATTCTCGTACAAGTTACGATCTATCTCGGCCAATCCGAAGCCTATGATATATCGTAACCTGTACGAGAATATGGACCCTGGTTTTAATCCAATTGTGTGTATACATACAAACCACAATCGGTCAATTTGAATTTTTGACAAATCACATCTCGACAATTGTGTAATTTATAACAATTGTAATACCATTCATTGTAAATACAGCTCTATTTGAAATCTGAAGTGTAGTGAAGGTGTATTACTTTAATAATGTACATGAACATGATCCATCAATATGATTATGTTTGTAATTAATAGGATTGTCCCTTTACCTATACCGATGCCAGTTGATTGTATTCAGCAAAGCATATCTATCATAGGGTCTGCCAAAGAATGATCAAACACAATACACGATCAATGTCGAGAACGTCCGAGAGCTGCGACATACCTGGAAACTGTAGGAAAATACGCGAAACATATCATAGTTATCTCGTTCACAAGATAAAACCATTGCTTAAAATCCGTACACCTCGTACTGGAACTTTTAAGACAACCACATTTTCACCACCAGAAACCAGCTATAGCTGAAAAGTGTGAGCATATATGGAAATAACTTCAATACTACAATTATTTTCTCCATGTTCAAACCCTTTCTAAATCCTCATCTTCTAGACCAATATGTTATAGAATGTGCCCTCTGCGACACCGACCTCCATGTAAGCATACTGGACATTCCAATTGGTTTCGAACAATTCTGTAACGGTCCTATGTGTGTTTTCAAATAATTCTACGGATCGCGAACATGTTCCTGATAGTAATCATCGTTTTAGTTGGTTACATTATATACACAATACTACAGTTATATTCTGTGAAACGCAGTGACGTCACTCGGTGAAAACAAGGTTATATAACTCCCCCTCCCCATAATTCATTCTTTGAAACGCAGCGACGTCACTCGGCGAAAACAAGGTTAATTAAGAACCCTCCCCCATACTTCATTGTATTAGCCAGCTCGGTGAAAACAAAGGAGGCTGTCATTGAGTTTCGCAGAATTAGTGGACTGTGAATCAGCGTGCGAATGACGATCATAACACTCACAATTGATGTGATATTACAGCAATGATTGCAGGCAATATGTTAGTTTGAGGCCCGCTTTTTTATATTATTTTGAAGACTATAAGACTCAAATCGTACATGACGGGCCTGAAATTAACACATCACTATTATAATAGTTAATCGATCTAAGCTAACAAATAATAGTGCAAGACACAACACACAAAAATATAGCTTTTATATACAGGAATACACGACGTCGATAGATTTCACCTGCTGGTGATGTACGTCCTGCTATTTGATACCGAATGTATGTTATTGATAACAATCTCACAGACATATGTGAACAAATAATATAGCTCGACCTCATAGTAAACAGTATTACAGTGAGCCGCATGTCACAGTACATGCAGTTGGGATAATCACAATCATAAAACACATAGGCCCTACAAGATGTACTATTATTTGAAACACTTATCCACTTGAAGAATCACAATCAAAATGACATTGTTTTATAAGTGATAATAATTTACTTGAGAAGCTGATTGCGTGACTTAATATATCCCAACTATCAGTCTGATGTGAAGGTATAGCACACCGACGAATATCTCGACTTTAGATGTCAGAATCTGACGTCTGTAGACGTCAGATTCTGACGTCTAAAGTTGATTCCCGCACTGTGAGAGTAAAAATATTTCTATTTGCCGTAGACCCATAACATAGGTATTCAAATGAATCAGAAAGAGCTAACTAAGACATCTATGATGGTTTCAAAGTGAACAAAACCTTTGGTCTCCATGGTTTACATGAATAAATCAGTCCTTCAAAGGTTACAGTCCTGGCATAGTGATTGCAGTTTAGCAAAATGATTGAAGTATAATTATTTCAGAATGATCTGATCTGTTAATTCTCATTTAAGTTTAGTTCACTGATTGAGTATTAGTTATTAGAAATAAACTTAGACTGGGAGTGTACACTCTTTCTGGGCTGGTTGGAGTTTCAATATATGGCATCGTACCGGGTCAGCGTCTTGTGCTTGCATGGCTGTACACGATGTCTTTCAATAAGCCTGTATTGAAAGCGAGTGAATGGGTCGGCCAGGAGCAGGAGCAGTGACGGGCCAGAATTTGAAGTGTTGTTCCGGCAGCACTTGTCACTTTCGTATTGACTGGGGTCGAAATTTGAAGATACGTTGTACATCAACATCTACATGTATTAGAACTAATCACATCGACATCAGAAATCCCCGTCCTAACATCAAGAGCAAGCTGAGACAGAGCTTACTTTCGAATCCTGGAAATCGATCCCAGAGGGCCAATGCGTACCAATTAAAACTTTGTTTAAAAAATAATGGATAATTACTTTGCAGTAGTACTAGTGGTTGTGGATATAATATGTCCTCAGTTGAATATAATGGCATCCATATCATGAAATCTGGCATGAATGTCATCAGAAATGCATTGTATTAACATGATTATGCATCCCTAATCACAATATGCTGTGGGGTTTTCCAAGACCCCAATCGCACGTGTCAATTTCGTTTGACAGTGTACGAGTTGTATTCCTTATTTATCTTATTATTGTGCAGCTTTAACTTATTTTATTGTTCTTATCGATATTGACTTTGTGGTGCTCAAATGGTTGAACGATTAAGTTCTCAGAAATATCAGTAAGCTTTGATCTGAAGTGTAATCTGTTAATGCAATGTCATTGTTTGTTTATCGGACACACTTATTCTAAGAGGGTCATATATCCAGCAATGTCACAAAACTGAAGGAAGAAGACCCCATATCTGTCATTGCCCTACAATATAATCCTGGCAAGGACGCTGTATTGCGTGCCACCAGAAATGCATAATACAATATTATTATTGTATTATGCATTTCTGGTACCATCCAGATGTAAATAGTACAAAAGATTAAAATACGTACAAAATGTGCTTAAAATACAACATAATTTTGATTATTAATCAAAGTCAACACGAAATGCCGCACAATGCAGCCAGGATGCAGAGACAGTAATACAAAATACTGGCGGAATCCGCAAATGTTAATAAACCCAATATTATTTAATCTTTACAGTGCGGGGAGCCACTTTAGACGTCAGATTCTGACGTCTAAAATCGATCCCCGCACTGTAAGAGTAAACAAAAAGATTTTTAATCGCCGTAGACCCACAAGCATAGATATTCAAATGAATCAAAAAGAGCTAACTTAGACAGTTATGATGATTTTACGGTGAGAAACCCTTTTGACTTTTAACCCCCATGATTACCGAAGGCATGATGTTGCATCCCTAAAAAATGACTTTATTTTCTGCAGATAAAGGTTTCAAAATGCAAATTTTTAAGAAGTTTTTACAACAATATATGACAAGTTTCTTTATTTTTTCAACCACGTAGGTCATCTTCATCCACTGCAAGTCGAGAATCGCCAGAGCAATTCGCGGCTTGTGAATGGTGAAGATTTTATTATATAATTCAGGCTTGAGAGGGTTAATACGATTAGGCGCAACATAAAAAACTGAGGTTATCATCAGCTCAAAATGCAGTGACTTGATAGGTGTTTATCTTGCTTGCGAACACAGTTTTGTGCCACTCTACCTCACCGCCGCTTCGAGGCCGTGCTGGGCGGGGGCCCTATAGGCAGTGGTTAGCACCGCTGCCTTTCACGCCAGAGTTCGGGGTTCGGTTCCCGGTCTCGGCGGTTTGAAAGAAACAAAAAATGTTCCCCATCCACGTGTAAAAGTCAGTATTGTGGGGAGCCTCCGTGACCGAGAGGTAGCGTGCTCGGCCTCAGACCGCCAGGGCTCGAATTTCGAATCCTGTGTATGGAGGACAGTGTCATCTAAATCATCTCACTATCCTCAGGAGGTTCTTGTGGCCCAGTTTAGCCTATATATGTGCCTAAAGCCAGATTCATTTCATTTCATTTCGAGACCGTGCTGGGCACCATGGTTATACAATACAGCATAATTTAATATGTTCTCAAATAATTAAACAATAAAGAAATAGTGCATGGCAGAAAATACAGAAGTATGCGTTGACCACCCTTATCTTTACCCCCCCCCCCCCCCCCCTCCCCTTCCTCATTAGGTCAGCTGTGCAAGGTTAAAGGGAGCAGCTGCTTATTTCTCCCTGCGGACACCCTATCGAGTCTGTGATCACAGACTAATTAGTCCGTAATAACAGACTCTGTCTGTAATCATTGCCATTCGTAAAGATGTGCCCCAAAAATCCGGTGCGCGGACGATCGATTGCGCAATGAATTACTGCGTTGTTGTTTGATCAATTATTTTTATATCATTCTGTAGTGACAGATTTAAATCTCATTAGAATAATGCCATAACATGGGGACTTAAACCACTGTCTTTATAGGTGAATTGATCATCTAAGTAGGGATATAACCTCACATTTTTCATGAAATTTATGTTCTCAGCGTACACTAACCACCAGCATAGAAAACCACAGCTTTTGCAATGCTGTCCATCTCTGACGTTGAACTATTCAGTTCACGTCAGGCTCGGATTAAGGATTCTATTACTTGCTCGGATTATTGTTGAATGTGCTATATTTGTTGTCACTTACGTCCCAGTGAACACGGAACGTTGATCCAATGGTGGCTCAATGTTGGCACATCGTCTACGACGCTGGCCCAATATTGATCCAACATTGGGTCAACGTCTCGTGTTTGCTGGGGTGTGGACCACGTGTCCGACCCAATCTCCTCATGAACCAGGCTTGAATCGGCGCCGGGTGTTCTATAAACCATGATGTATAGCGCGATTCAAAGCGGCAATCCGCGGCTCAGCATTGCAAATCGCAGAGTCATTTTCAAGATTTAAGTACATTTTTTGAAGAGTAAGGAAAATTGAGTTAGAGCTGCGGGCACAAAGTCGGGAGGTCGTGGGTTCGAATCCCACATCGGACATGATGGGGATTTTTCAGCGACCGCCCTCAACCCAGGGTGAGTTCGACACAGGCTCAATGGGTAGGTCAAGCCACTGACCGAGATTCATCCACTAAAAGGATGCGTCATTGGGGGGGGGGGGGGGGGCGTCTCGGAGCTATGACCCATTTGGGGATGATTAGCCACCAAGGGCCCGCAGGTGCTTGTGATGGCCTGGCCCAGGTAACTCCGGTGATCAGTCGGATTGAGGTCAGACTGATTACATCCGGACCAAGTGACAGGAAGCTGGTCTCACAGCCCTGTCAAGTAGTCCCACGACCTATCTGGGCATGCTGTGTCAAACCCACATATATACAGACTGCACATGCACAGCACTCGCACTGCGTAGTAAAAAAATGAGCCCCGGTTGGGCTCGCCAAAAATATTTAAAAAAACAACGAAAATTGAGGAAAGTGTAACTCAACAAAGCGTTGAGCTTTGTGTACTCGACGCAGACGCAGACGCATAAAATCCGGGCTTTGTGTACTTGATGCAGAATGTTCATTTAAATTAGAAATCCGGAATTTCGTCTCTATATCTAACCAACTGGTGAATGCCCAGCACAAAAATTAAAAATCTATTGCAATTCTAGTCTATGGACATGTTTAGACTTTGTACATCATATTAATCAGCTAAAATAAAATCACCGATTTTTTGATGATTTTAGACCTGGGCATGTCCCTTTAAAACAGCATTGTGGTGGGGATAGCATCGGACCCTGCAAAAGTATGATGTGGATCATTATATCATTTATCATGGTTATGGTTAGGCGGTTAATAGGCCTATAGCCTAACAAGTTTTTAAAGTTGGGCTACCGTAGGCCTATACGACACTGCACCAACATTAAAACAACAAAAATATGCAAGCATGAATTTTCTTCATTTTGATTCAGTATAATGCCAGCATCGCAGACGGTGGACCAACATTGAGTCAAAATATAGGATGAATGTCTTACGTCTACTGGGATTCGTGATAACAATATCGGTCTGATCGAGTTTGAGTTTCTATCTCCTTTATCATGTTAATCACTTTAACTTGAATGTAAATTATTAGAGTGATCTATAGCCGACATTTAGCATGCTTAGGCCTAGACCTATATATTCTGATATTGGCTGGCATCTGCGGCAGTGCTGTCAATAGGTATTCTAATTTTGGGGGTATTTTTTTCAGAATTTCGGAGCTTGAAGTTCCCGTTATGAGCGAAAACAAGATTTTCAGCAATGGCCACCAAGTCCGAAAAATAAAAATAAATGTTTTAAGGGTGAACAAACTGTACCCGGTGGTTTTACAATCTAGACATATCAATTAGGCCCTAGACTACTCTGGGGCAAAAAAACATATAATAGGCCCTACTTCTTGAATAGCAAGGTTCAGCTAAATATGGTGACCTGGCAAACCGACAGAAGAACATCATTTTTACCATTCATAAAACCGGTAGACAGGCACATTTCATTCATAAATCAACCCCCTCCCCCATGATTGTGCGTCAGATTGTGCGTCTGCGTGTGCGTCTGCGTCGAGTACACAAAGCCGAATTCAGCACTGCACGGCGTGACAATGTGTGATGCGGTAACTAATAGTAACATTCTGTGCATTGCATGTAATGAAGCGTAGGGTAGGGGGCTAGAGTAGAGCTTGAACTGCACCCTGGCCTCAAATCCCTCTGATATCAATTCAATTTGTTTACATATTATAAAAAAGAGAACCTATATTGTATAGATCACCAGCCACGTATATGAATACATTGATCATTTACCAGGGTACAGCATCGGTGACTGCCCTATTTTCAGAAGGTCCTATGTTCAGAAGGTTCTATGTTCAGAAAATATTTGTTAAAAAGGCTCTATGTTCAGAAGGTTCTATATTCAGAAGGTCCTATGTTCAGAAGGTCCTATGTTCAGAAGGTTCTATATTCAGAAGGTTTTATGTTCAGAAGGTCCTATGTTCAGAAAATATTTGTTCAAAAGGTCCTAATATTCAAAAGATTCTATGATCAGAAGGTCCTATATTCAGATATTCTCAGAAGGTCCTATATTCAGAAAAAAAACTTTGTTTTATTTTGGAACAAACATCTTTCAGTTTTAGGTAAACTACAATGAGGGACAACAAATCACAGCCTCTCATTTTAGATCATTTGGTCAAAGGTCAGATGAGCTTTTGTCATGCCGCTTTGTCCGTCTTCGCCCGTCCACAATTGGCCACAGTTTTCCAAAATTGCTATTGCTCCTAGTGTTTTGATTATATTTCACTCAAACTTAATTGTATAGTCTAAAATGTTCAACATCCAGTAAACTCTGCTATCCTCTGAGTGTTCCTTACACTTTTGGCATGTTTCACAGTAATGCATACCACAACGAAATCATAACGTTGGCATAATATTAATTTCGTGTATATTTTGTTCTAATTCTGCAATATTTGATTTGACACTAGCTGACGATTCGACATACCGATGGGAGATAGTAAACATGGATTCGGCGATTTTTATGATGTATATTATTCAATAAAGGTCAGAACGTGTCAGTTGCACTGTCAAACGCATGTGGAAAACGTTCGCACCTCCAAACATGTTGGCCCCATATTCATTTCAGGAGCCGACAATTGAAAACGTTACAGCTTTTGTATTAAAACGATCAGTCTATTCTCACAATAAAAGATAAAATTTTATCTGAACAATTTGAAATAATATTTCATAAAAAAACTTATAAACAGACACCAGTGAACAACGTTACGGCCAACGTCTTTGACACATTGTAACGGATAGACAAAGAGACAGTGGTGTGTTATATTAACTAATACCTGTATATAGATTATGGTACACCTCATGTATTTAAAGAGGCGTCTATAACAATGTAGTTATTTATAACCCATTTTCACTGTCAAATTTATTGTAACGTTACTAGTCAGAATTATACGCCATCTACGTTTTTTCAGTGATACACTCATACATGGCACGGGTTAAAAAAATATGATGCCACGGTACAATGAAGCCAGCAGAAGAAAAGAAGCGCATGAGTGTTTTTTTCGTATTGCCACATCATGAATTCCCTGTCAACAAATTCACAAAAAGTTGACTTGGTATCTACGTCTATTAAGTTTTTTTTTATATTTTCATCAATATCTATTGTCACGTCAGATTTCAAAATATTGATATTTTTAAGAAAATGTAATTTAATGTTATCGAAAAAAAGTAATTATCAAACACTTGTATGCCATTATTACCTTTAATTTGACTTGAACTTTAAGAAAGTTATGCTTGTTTGGACATTGTCACTTGTGTAATCGTTACTGAAATATGGACAGGCTGGGAATAAAGTTAGCTATAATTGGACAGTGTAGTAATTCGTGCGCACGGAATAATATTTGTAGAAGCGAAATAATATTTCGTGGTCACAAAATACTATTTCGCAGGCACGAAATATTATTTCGCTGGCACGAAATACTATTTTGTGGGCACGAATTACAATTTCGCGGCCACAAAATAAAACAAAAGAAAAAATAAAATCCCAATTCAGCCATCGTAACAATTTAATGATTCCATCAAATTTTATTAACCTCATTTAAACTCGGAAACCCACTGGGCACACAACGTTTTTTTGCGCCGTTTAATCAACATCATTGACGTTGCCGATGATTCAACGTCACAAGAACGTCGTGTGCCTAATTGAAACTGACAAATGAGTAATTAGAGATTCAAACCGTATTTTTTCATTGTCCTATAGGAGAAAAATTCAAATCAAAGGACAAAATTATCTATTTCGTTTTTTTATTCAACTTTGTTACGCCAATAATTAGAATAATATGGGAAGTTATGCATTGTTGTTCACTATTCATTCTTACTAGCAGGTATTATAGTTAATGATGTAGTAACACACATTTCTGGCAATTTTCATATCATTTTATTCTATAAATGCACTTTTGAAATTTAGAAATAACAATTTCTTTATGAAAGTCACCAACGAGTATAAAAACTGTGTAGTGTCTGATCATCTTACTCTAGTAAAATTGGTGATGATTGGCATAGCATAGACATCACATGGGATTTTTACTGGAAAATCTATTTAAAGTATTATTTTGGGGATTCAAGGTCATTCGCAAGATCAATTTTAACTCAAGGTCATATAAAAGTCAATCCCAAGGTCAAAAATGTGAAAATATGATTTTTAGCAAATACAAATAGCAGAAGAAATGGATTACGTCGTTTTGATGTCATTTTGACTAAATAATCCATTTCTGTTACTATTTTGATGATAAAAGGTAATTTCAAGGTCAATGCGTCTTATTTCAAAGTCAGGTACGCAAAACTATGATTTCTAACAAATAAAGCTAGAAACAAGTGTAATACCTCTTTTTCGTTTGATTTTGCCTGAAAAATCCTGTTTTGATAATATTTTTGTGATTTTAGATGATCCTCTAGGTCAAAAGGTCAATTTCAAGGTCAAATATGATATTAGCATATTTGCTACAAATTGGAGCACGTATAGGCCTAATATATTGTTTTGATGTCATTTTGACTGGATAATCTAATTCTAGTAGGGTTTTAATGATTAAACATCATCAAAGGAAATGATCAGGCAACGAGAAGTCATTATAAATGCACTTTTGAATTTTAGAAATAACAATTTATTTATGGAAGTCACCAACTAGTATAAAAACTGTGTAGTGTCTGATCATCTTACTCTAGAAAAATTGGTAATGATTGGCATAGCATAGATTTATGCATATACGGGGTGTTTTATACCATTTCAGTGGCCCTTTTCCGTATGTCTGATCATCATCCTAGTCAAAATGTCCCTATATAAACTCATGGACTTGGATCACTTTAAGTTTAATCCATTGAAGAAAAGTATCAATTTCGAAAGTGAAAAAAATTATGTTGATTATTAGGTCTCGAAATATTTAACGAATGGCTTAGATAGCCTATTTCAGTATATTATTTCCTATATATTTACCTTTCTCAAAAAACATAAAGAGAAAAAAACGAATTGTGGACCTTCTGAACATAGGACCTTCTGAACATAGAGCTGTAACCATAGCATACAGACACATGGCATTAAAAAATAGGTATTCGCAACCTGAACATCAGATCATGATAAAACACTATAACGCTTGTGTCACACAGTAACTCTGTAAAAGGATAAAATCTCATCATAAAAACCGTACATAAAAAACTGATTATCACGATAAGGCCAACATCTATGAAAAAAATCCTAGCTTTAGTATTTGGTTTCCTCCACACCTATATAAATTATACAGAATAAAAAATGGCAATCAATACCAATTGTAAGCTCAGCATAACATACCAGGGTCAATGGACGCAAATTCCTTTTCGTGTGACGCCCACATGCGGATGAATAGTTATGATAAAGATACGGTCTAGGCATGATAAGTAATTAACATGATTAAATAAAAGTCTACCTGTAACCAATCACGGATTGTACATATTTACCACGTGGATTAATAAAAAATTTATAAATTTATTTATTTATAAATGTATAAATGTATAAATTTAATTATTTACTAATTTATTAATTTTAATAATTATTAATTTATTAATTGATAAATTTATTAATTTAATAATTTCTTAATTTCTGAATTTAATAATTTAATAATTTAATAATTTAAAGATTTATCAATTAATTAATTCTTTAATTTTTAAATTTATTAATTTATCAATTTATTAATTTAATAATTTATCAATTTATCAATTATTAATTTCTTAATTTCCTAATTTAATATAATTTTTTAATTTATCAATTTATTAATTTATTAATTTATTATTTTTCTTAATTTCTTTATTTATTAATTTATTATTTTGATAACTTATTAATTTATTCATTTACTCATCTATTCATTTATGGCACTTCATTTATTCATTTATTCGTTTATTCATTTATTCATCTAATAATTTATATTTTTATATTAATATTAATTTATTAATTTCTATCATGGGTCATTTTAGAGAATCGAAGTTTCTGTTACAGCTTAGATGGAAATTACTTGAATGGAAATCGCGTCGTCATTTTAGCCAAGTACACTTAGAGAAGCCAGGCCATAAGATCCATGTCGGATAATAGCAAAATGATCAATTAAGTCATGGTATGTAGGCCTAGGTCACCCCTCCCACCAGAAACAGAACTGTGGTGATTTTACAACTATTTATTTTATTTTAACCCTTTGACTTCCAGGCCGGGGTGCATGCCAGGATCCAGATATACTGGTGTAGGAGTTCTATTTTTCGTTATTTGAAGCTGGAATTGCTAACGCAATTCCCAGCTTCAAATGACGAAAAATACATAAATGTAGTATATATTTGACGAAAATTTGTGTCATTTTATGGTTACGTTCATTGACGAATGACGACGGAAATTTCCGTCATGTATGGTAGTGAAAAGGTTAACTATGGGACATGGGATATCGATAATTTTGAAAATTAACCGACCACTTCACACCCGACCTCAAGACACAGTTGTTTTTATCATTCATCCAATGTATATCGTATAGCCTCTTACGGAGTTGATAATTAATGGGAAATTTATGGAGTAAGCTGAAAGGCAAGTACATCACTACAAAAATTTCCACGGCGCGTAATAAATAAAGATTTCTGTGTATTAGGTGTATGGACGCCACAATGCACCTGATAGCCAATACCAGAGAACTGCCATTGCGAGCATTTCTAAGAAAACCAGACCATAGGAGACCATAAAAAATCCCAGCAGCTACACGTAGTCCTATAGCACTTTCAATATTAATAACAAATAATGACTTTGTTGTCGATATTGTGGATTTTTACCAGCCTTGTTCTACAGGTAGGCTAAAGCGTGCCATGTAAGCTGAGTGACACAAATTGTCAAAAAAACACATTAGTGTCTAATCAGTTTTATTAATATAAAGAGCTTTTCACTTTGTCTGTTTAACCAGGTATAGTTTTATAAATTCACGGTAGTTAAAGGGTGAGCAACAAGGAATCTTACCCCTTTAACCGCTAAATTATTCAATTTGAATTTTCACCTGACGCGATCCACAACTTCAAGTGAGTGAAAATTATTCAGATTTGACAAAATGAAGGTCAACTCTTTTCAAATCTTGCTGGTCGATGTCACATTTTTCAACATGTTTAAAAGGTGGTACTTAATGTGCTAGTAAAAAATGAAAACCCGAATATATGTGGTACCGGTGGCTAAAGGGTAAACAAAAAAACAGTATGTGGACTAACACACCAAAGAAGGCTGATCTGACAAATAGGCCTGATTGGTTTGTGTATGAAGGTAGAAGCTACGCCCCTTTTTGAGTGATTGATAGTAACCCTGTGTGCTCAAGTAAATATCTAATTTCCCGTGATATGATAGTATCAACCATACAACGCTAAAATAGTTTTGTATACACCATGAAAATCACAGGGTTTTTTCAAGTCGAATGTATCATAAACACGTCTTAGTTAGCTCTTTCTGATTCATTTGAATGCAGATGTTATAGGTCTACGGCCATTAGAAATATTTTAATTCTTTCAATGAGGGGTCCGTCTTTATACGTCAGAATCTGTCGTCTATAGACGTCAGATTCTGACGTATAAAGACGGTCCCCGCGCTGAAAGGGTTAAACATGTTACTTGTTATAATTCAAGTGATTTTGAAACTTGGGTACGTGACAACAATATATAGAGCAAGCAATACGGTTAAAAATAACATGAAAACTCATTTATTCGCTTAGACAAATAGGTCTATAGCCCGTTTTCATATTCAGTCCAATTCAACAAAACTGCTTAACACCCAGAGACCTCTACCACTAATAATGACGTATACAGCACTATTTTGTATAGTGTTTGATATGATTTTTGTAGCAGTATATCGGAAATATAATCATTTCACATCGTTTCAATCTTTTGAACAGCGACCTGATCTATATGTAGAAGTCCATATCACTTGATAAATATAATCTTCCTTCGTATGGCGTGTAAATTGTCAGAACAGCCGATGAGATCACCGTTATAAATCCACAAAAATTCTGATTTCACCCTAACATTAGAAAAATAGTGACATTCAATTTATTTTTGTATATGATCTGTTTTTAAATTGATCAGGTATTCACGTTTTGCTTTAAAATAGGTAATTGTTGCTGGCCAATACGTTGAATTTATTCCTACACGTGTTCATATAATAAATAAATAAGGCCACTATGTTTTTATTATCTGTTTTAGATGAGCGCGCGCATTAGATTTAGGCTGCGCATTACCAAAAAAAACATGTGTTTTTTTCTGCCCAGCGCGCGCATTAGATTGTTGCCGATTTCGGAAAAAACAGTCAATTTGGGAGATAAAAAAAAACGTTCCAAAAAAAACATGTTCATCTCGAGAAATAAAATACATGTTTTTTTTTTTGCTTGTTTTTTTCGTCGCCCTCATTAACTTTTCTTAAAATAGGTCAATTTTTTTTATTTCGTCGCCCTCATAAACTTTTCCAAATATGTTTAATGTTTTTTTTTTCTTAAATGATTTTTTTACCGCCCTCCCTCATTAGATTTTGGATTTTTTCTGATCTAAAACGGAGAAATAAACAAAGTAGCCTAAGGTATGAAGCGTACTCTATTCTGTCACGTTGATCCAATACGCCAACGCTTACCGATGTATACCGTTTTCAATCAAACAATATGTCGTCATAGAGGCAAGTAGCTGTTGATGCATGTGACTCAAATATTGTACTGTAACCAATCACTCACATGACGCCACTTAATCATGCTATATTCTAACGAAATAACAAAGATGAGGACCTAACAATGTATATGTCGTCATAGAGGCAAGTAGCTGTTGATGCATGTGACTCAAATATCGTACTGTAACCAATCACTCACATGACGCCACTTAATCATGCTATATTTTAACGAAATAACAAAGATGAGGACCTAACAATGTAATAAATTATCATCTGTAAGTATGCTTTTTTTTAATTTTATTTTATTTTATTGCTTGCCATGTGTTTCTAGAAGTAATGTATTATGTACTACTGAGCAGACAAAATAATTAGTTTTAATTGATTTATAAAAAAAAACATTATTGTTATTTAAAACTTTTTTTCTTTCTGTACCACAGAGCATGTGATGTGCAAACGTTTGTATCAAGTCACAAATAACATTTTTGCCATACATTGCAGTTCAAACTACAAATATTGTGCGATATGTGCTGATACCGATATACGTCTTTTATATATAGTGAACACGACTGCACAGAATGTGAGAATATTATAGTTATGCGATAATATCGCGATCATTACCATAATGTGTCATTGTGCACGCATAACAGATTAAAAAAATACTGACAATAATTAGTTATTATGAATCCAGGGTGTTAATCTGCCATTTCCACGCACACAGACCATTTCATCGTAAGGCAATCAATGTGTCCGTATTGTATATCAAATATCTAGACAATATTATATAAATATTGTTTGTCAATTTTGTTTATGTACATTTCGACTTGATGTCGACATAATATAATTATGAGTTGAAGCTCTCCTGGCCTGGTCTGTCTGTGCAAAAAGGTGGCCTAAAGCCGCATTGCATTTCATTCATTCACAAATCTGTCACCTCACATTTCGTTGTCTGGCTTCCCAGCAAACACGATATATTCAACCAATGTTGTTTTAAAGTTAGGCCATCGTCTACGACGCTGGCCCAACATTAAACCACCATTGATTGAATATCTCGTGTTGTCTGGCTTGGTGTTATAAAACTATCATTATATTTAATAATAACCAGACAGCAGGAGCTATACGTCCTTTAAATATAGTGAACACGACTGCACAGAATGTGAAAATATTATAGTTATGCGATAATATCGCGATCATTACCATAATGTGTCATTGTGCACGCAAAACAGATTAAAAAAATACTGACAATAATTAGTTATTATGAATCCAGGGTGTTAATCTGCCATTTCCACGCACACAGACCATTTCATCGTAAGGCAATCAATGTGTCCGTATCGTATATCAAATATCTAGACAATATTATATAAATATTGTTTGTCAATTTTGTTTATGTACATTTCGACTTGATGTCGACATAATATAATTATGAGTTGAAGCTCTCCTGGCCTGGTCTGTCTGTCCAAAAAGGTGGCCTAAAGCCGCATTGCATTTCATTCATTCACAAATCTGTCACCTCACATTTCGTTGTCTGGTTTCCCAGCAAACACGATATATTCAACCAATGTTGTTTTAAAGTTGGGCCATCGTCTACGACGCTGACCCAACATTAAACCACCATTGATTGAATATCTCATGTTGTCTGGCTTGGTGTTATAAAACTATCATTATATTTAATAATAACCAGACAGCAGGAGCAGCCCAGCATACATCAGACGTTCACCCAATGTTGGTAACCCTTTCACCACTGAAGCCCGTTTCTATGCTATGGCATTCGGCACATACAAGCGGGCTTCAGTAGTGAAAGGGTTAATGTTGGTCCAGGGTTCCTTGCTGGGTGTAAACTATGAGAAGAGAGAAGAAAACTATTTCGGGGACAGAGGGTGACAAGGGTGGCTCTACTATCACGGCAGTAAACACCACGGGGCCGGATAGGTTCGGCCGGCTGATAAAGTGGCTACCGCTTTCCAAGAACTGCCAGATAATAATTTAGTTGGTGTGCCTTGCCGTATCAAGTGATATGGTGCCATACCGTGTGATATGGTTGTCTTCCTGACATAAAATTTGTTAATAATACCCCCCCCCCCTCACCTCCCTCCCCAGTACAAAGACAAGGCAAACAGCAGTAACTGTTTACTTTTCAAGTAAGTCATTACAACAGTTTGCCTTTGTTTGGGGTAATTTTGGCCCGCGGTCTGCGGCGCCGGCCCATCATTACTAGAGCGCCTCGTGTTTACTGGGATATCATAAAGCTTTCTGTGTGAGATCTCTGCTATTATAATTCACCTAACCCCTTCGCGCCCATACTAAGGCCACCAGAGGCCGGTTAATTATCACGTAGCAAGATCGAGTCATGTGACAACTAAATCATGTGACATTTGTAAAAAATATAAATAACGGTATATACATTGCATTGCCCCCCATGTGGTAGGAGACAGAACACAGAGAATGAGTGTATCCATACATGTGCATTAATTTCTCTAAGTTGGCATTTTTATCGGTGCTTATATGAATATATTATAATGAAGTGATCGCATGTAGCATCGATATAAAAATATACAAAATATAGTTTGTACTGTTGCCGTGGAAAACGTTTCTAGGAAGTAAGGGTACGTTTTCAAGAAAACACCTTTATATTGACCCCCTCGCCCCCATGTGTTACACATGTGCGTGTGTTGCTCGTGCGTCTTTGACGTTGGTTCAGCATTGTATAAATGTTATACAAATGTTTTGTGTTTACAGGATAACTGGCTGTTCATGTGTAATGGTTTTGTGTTAACCAGGTGTCTGGCCGGACGAATGGTTGCCAACTGGTGGCTTCGTCACTCTTAGACCAGGCACATCTGATCCATCAGTTCAGTCATTTTTTTATTCAAACCATTAGAAATACAATGACAGCGTATTTAAAGTATTATCATAACCCTAATCACACATAATACATATTTTACTTTACCTTCGTACAACTTGATGGTATAATAATTACATTATTAGCCGTGAAAACACTTTTAAATTCGAAAAAAACGTGTTTTTGTGAGATGTTGTGGCCAGCGTCTCCCATTCGTGACCAGTTGAATTCTGGGTAGACCAGATCAACTAATTTTAATGAGGACCCGGTTTGTTCCCTTCGGGAACAACAGGGGAAGTGGACGGCATCACTGGCTGTATGCTAAATCTGCGCTGAAAAACAGCTCCGATACCAGCGTTTCACATATAACATGATGATTAGTATCCATTATGAAAACATAAACACGTGTGTGATGGTCTCGCACAAGTAATTACAATCCAATTCCGGAATCCCATAGACTTGCATGTATTATCGCCCACACGTTAGAGGCCACAGGCCTATCAGGGACCCCTGAGATCCACTGGCAATTTTGTAGATGGAAAGTTAAAGTGTTGTGAATTCAAAAATGTGTTTTGCAATAATCCAATATAGCCACATTTTAACCTTATTTGCAACATATTTCATCATTTGTTGGTATGCAGTGAGATCTGTTTAGCATCTTTGTCCCCAAATTAGACTGTGTAGTTTGGGATGATCATGCAGAACGTAAATAAATGTTGAATGTAGGCCACACATGTTTAAACTCATTTGCATAAATCCAAAATGGACGCTGTTTTACCTTATTTAGTATCATTTTTCGGCATATATTGACCTTATTTTAACATGTTTGGATATAATATTATGCTTTGTAGTTAGCTAGACTACTAATGATTACACAAAAGGTTTAACATGAGAACAAACAATGAAACTAAGTATTTTGATCCTCCTTGCCATAAATCCAAGATGACCCCTGCTTTACTTTGTTTGATTGCATATGTGACCCGATCTGACAAAATGAGTCTTAAAGCGCACTTTGACAAACGATGTTGGGGGTCATTAAAAGCTAAAATAACCTTTATTTGAAGTATTTTCAATATTTACATACGTTTCTCATATGTAAATTCATTTTGTTTATAGTAATGCTGAGTCTACCCATCAAGCACCTGACACATATCGCCTGAACAATTGTGATGGATTACACTTAAATATACGTGGGCGCAAGCAGTTGTGTGAAAGGCTTGCTAATCTAATCTTAGACCACTATGTTTAATTTTCTCTGTTTTAGGTCAGTGGCGGAAAAAAAACATTTAAGAAAAAAACATTGAGCCTATTTATGGAAAAGTTAATGAGGGCAACCAAATTAAAAAAAACAATGGACAAATTGCTAGAAAAGTTAATGAGGGCGACAAAATATAAAAAAAATTGACCTATTTAAAAAATAATAATGGGGCGACGTGAAAAACGAGCATAAAAAAACATAACTCGAAAAATATTTTTCGGAAATCAGCAACACTCCAATGCGCAAATGCGCTGCCTAAATCTAATGCGCGCGCTCATCTAAAACAGAGAAAAAACATAGTGGCTGTAACAATGTAAAGTAACAGGTGGCTAAATTGGGGTTTCGGTAAGTAAAGGGTAGAATAAACATGCTGTCCTGGGCTGTTTACATGTGAACCACATGGTGGAGACGGTACTGCGACAAGTACTAATTGTCATACCGGACGTCCCCTATTTCTAGAGGCCTGTGTGAGTCGGTTCTGGAAAACAGCCCAGGAATGTGAATGTATATCAAAGTAAGGATCCTGATTGGTGGAGATGTCCTTTCACCACAGGAAGTGACCGCGCCCGTCGGGATCCGCTATAAAGGAAGGCGCCCACAGCCGTCGTGAGGAAATTCAGAGGGAAATTCAGGGAGAAAGTCAGAGAGAAATTGGGGAGTATTGTAACAGAGACGTTTCGGGTTTGGCTAAGTTTAGTGGGAGTTGCTTCGGTATCTAACATCTTGTAGATCACTGAAGCAACAGCAAAATTACACAACGAGATATAAGTACTAACATCAGTGTACTGAGAAATTGAATGTTTTTTGTTTAATATATATTTTATATATATTCAAGAGTTAATTTAAGTTTATCCACGAGTGTTGTGTTTGCCGTGCCAGAGCATTTGGACAACCGACGATAGCGTGTCAACGTATCACGGATAAGACCCGTTTACATCGGTGCCGTGACCAGGATTTGTGTCACGGATAAAACCAGTTTACATTGGTGCCATCTGACAGGATTTTAATTTGAAAAGCAAATTAAATCAATGCAAGAACCTTGGTTGAACAACGTTGGAAAAGTTACAAAGTGACTTGTCTTGGCACGGCAAAACAAATATCAGTGGATAAATACTAGTTAATGAACGTAGTGGTGGCTATATCAAACCACCACTTTTATCGAGACGAGACGGAGGACAAATAATCAGGATCCAGACGCAGCTGGGCGTGGACATATATACTGACGGGATCAAGGACGGAGCTGGGCGCTGACAGACTGACGGGAGTTACCAGGAGGAACAAAACAAGATCTACACAACAGCTACGCAACGTTGGGATCGTTGTCTAGACACAAACACCTCGATACACTTGCAGGTCAGTTAAATTCTAGGCTGCTATAAATAAAATTGTCATTTGTATCATTATTATTATTATTTGGAACTAAATATTATTAGCAACAATGGCTAATGACCCATTAGAGGTACAAAATCAACAATTATCCCAACTAGCGGGTATTTCAGGTATATTAGGCAAAACACACTGCGATAACGCAATTTCTAAATTCACTGGGGAAACCAAAAAGTTCAGAAATTGGGTTAAAAGCATAGAGAAACATGTAAAAATTATGGCCAAACATGAGGATGAAGCTGTGGGGATAGCATACCAGGCTTCTGAGGGATTGGTGTCAGATTTTATAGGCAGATATACTACTGCCCATTCGCCCACAGTATGGGCTGACCTAAAAAAAGAACTAACGGCATATTTTGGGGAAGTGACGGATCCGCAACAAGCTTTGTCAATGTTGCGACGGACACGTCAAAAACATACTGAAGGAGTACAAGTATATGCCGAGCGCATGCTTGCACTCGCGGAAGACGCGTGGCCTGACAGAATCACAGACAAGTTGGTACAATGCCAACTTGTAGATATTTTCGTGGACGGACTGACATCTGATACGATAGCCAGGAAATTAATGCGCCAACAGCCGGAAACAATGGAAGCTGCTGTAAAACTAGCAGCTACGGAACAAAATTTAGATATGAGGTTTAAATTACGAAATAGAAAAACGGGACATGAAGACAGAAACGATAGGGTCGAGGAGCCGATGGAGGTTGACAAATTTTATGGCAAATGCCACCGTTGCGGTAAAATAGGGCACAGAGCTTATTCTTGTGGCAAGGGTGCGACAGGTCGCCATGGTGCGACGGGAGCAATACGTAGGGTAGAGGCACAGCTGCGACGATGCTGGTGCTGCGGGGCCGAGACACATTTCAAAAGGGATTGCCCCCATAAACACATTGCGTACAGGCGACCCTGTCCTGCCTGCGGGGAAAAGGGTCACCTACAAAAAGCCTGTAGAAAAGGGTTAAACGGAAACGTCCAGAATTAAAAAAAGCCCCGATTCTGGACTCAAATAGACAAAAGGGTTCTAACATTTGTGAAGTTAATTTAGAGAAAGAGGACTGCTCCTCAGTACTAATAACAATTGGAAGACAAAGATTTCGAGCCTTAATTGACACAGGTGCTCAAGTGTCAATCATTTCAGACAGGATTATGCACAGATTAAAGGGTCATGATCTACTAGAAAATACACAGTTAAAGCTACGGACTGTCAATGGTGGTAAAATAAAAATTGCCGGCATCGCCGATGTGAAATTCAAAATAGGAAAATTGTATAAGAAACACCCTTTTTACGTAACAGAAGGTGTCTCTCAAAATGTGATTTTGGGGAGAGATTTTCTGGTTACAAATAAAGTTAAACTGGATTTCGAAAATACCCAGCTTACAATTGACCAACAAACTATACGCATGGAAGATGACGCATACATAGCCTCCTTTGTGAGATTAGCCCAGGACGTTGTTTTGCCACCACAGACAGCTGCCGTATGCAATACCAGACTAAAACACGGGGGACTTGAAAAAACGGTATATAATATTAGTGCAATCAAAACAGGGTTTATGGAAAGAGAACCGGGTCTGTTAGTGACAAATACCATAGCCGAAAACAAAAACAAAAAAATTCCCATACAAATCTGTAACCACACAAACCGCACATTTAAGTTACGCAAGGGCAATGTGGTCGGTAAAGCAGAAAGGGTTAATGTGTCGTGTATACAATCTGTCAACTATCCGGGGCCAAAGACTGGGGGAGGTGAATACGAATCAGAGACTGCTAGACGTAAACACGACGGAGGAAGTGAGTATCTAGAGTCTGTGGACTCAGAGTCTACAGTGACGGGGGGAGGTGATGAGGCCGTGTTAGAAGTAGGACAAATAACTGCACCCCCTGAGTATCAGAATCAATTACAACATTTGATTAGTCTGAATAAGGATTTATTCGCAGAAACGGATAAAGACTTAGGCAGAACCAAAGCGGTGAGTATGAAAATAGATACTGGTGATAACCCGCCCATCAGGTTACGCCCGTATCGGACAGCCATAAATCAGAGACGAGTCATTGACGACGCCGTGAATGATATGTTAAAGAATAACATAATCAGGCCAAGTCATTCAGAATGGTCGTTTCCAGTAGTTCTAATTGAAAAATCGGATGGATCAAAACGATTTTGTGTTGATTTTCGGAAATTGAACAAAATGACAAAATCATACGTTTGGCCACTACCACATATAGATGATATATTAGCATCTATGGGAAAGAAGAAACATTTTACCTGTTTGGACCTTAAATCTGGGTACTGGCAAGTAGAATTAGACCCTAAAGACCGCAGTAAAACGGCTTTTGCTTGTCACAAAGGTTTATATGAATTTAATGTGATGCCATTTGGCCTGTGCAACGCTCCGAGCGTATTTCAAGAATTGATGACATATGTACTTGAAGGAATCAGTGGTGAATATGCCATCGCATACCTTGATGACATCATCATTTATTCTGAGACAGAACATGAACATTTGATCCATCTTCAAAATATATTTGACAGATTAAGAAAATTTGGACTGAAATTGAAAATGTCAAAATGTGAATTCATGAAACCAAAAATTAATTATTTAGGATTTATGGTTGGTCGTGAGGGGTTAGAAGTTGACCCAAACAAAGTAGAGGTTATACAAAAGATGGCGCCACCAACTGATGTCCGGGGCATAAGATCATTCATTGGGTGTGTGTCGTGGTATAGGCGGTTTTGTCCGAAGTTTTCTGAAATCGCGACACCCCTAATTGCCCTGACTAAGAAACATGCCAGATTTACCTGGACCAAGGCATGCCAGGACTCATTTGAACAATTAAAAACTATGATGACAGAAGCGCCGATCTTAGCGTACCCAGATCCTAGCAGAGAGTATATACTATATACAGACGCTAGTGATCAGTGTGTGGGTGCGTTATTAGCGCAAGAATCAGATGACGGAGAGAAGGTCATACATTATCTGTCACATAAGTTGTCTGACTCACAGAAAAAATGGCCAACTATTCAAAAAGAAGGATTTGCGATTGTATACGCACTTGAAAAATTAAATCATTATTTACAAGGGGCTAAATTTGTGATTCGAACAGATCATAAACCACTAAAATACTTGTTTTCTGCTGAAATGAAAAACAGAAAAATTCAAATGTGGGCCATAAAGATTAGTGCATATAATTGTTCAATTGAGTATCTGGAAGGTAAGAAAAACACACGTGCAGACATGTTGAGTCGGCTGCCTGTATCACAAGTTGATGAAAACATGCCAGAGGTAGGTATGTTCAACTCTAATGTAGTTGCAACGCGTGATGCGAAAAGTGACAACATAGCAGACATGTCAGACGTCAAGACAGACGACGAATCTGCATTGATGTTGCCAGATATGGAAAAAGAACAAAGAGATGATCCACAGTTGCAATCCCTCATCCGAGATATGGAGAGTGGATCAGCAACAAAAGGTTCATTAAAGAGATATATCATGATGGATAAATTATTGTATTACTGTGTTGAGGGGGCAGAAATACAATTAAGACTGATGGTTCCAAAAAAATATCAGGACATGGTGCTGCAGCAATTTCACGAGAGCTGTGCGCACTGGGGACCAGATAAGACATACAAGCTCATAACCAACAAGTATCATTGGGTAGGGTTGTACAGGGATGTTTTAAGTCATATTGATAAATGTGTACCATGCAAGGAGAGAATGCTAAAACAACACAGCACTCCATTGCAGGAAATGGATAAGGTGACATATCCATTTCAAAAGGTTGGTATTGACACATGCGGACCTTATCCAACCACACTGCAGGGCAACCGCTATATTTTAACTATAGTTGATATATATAGTGGGTGGCCAGAAGCTTTTGCTATTCCAGATAAATCTGCAGAAACCATTGCCAACATCATTTTGGATGAGCTGATTCCGAGACATTCCTGTCCAGTCACCATAGTGACGGACAATGGGACGGAATTCAAGAATTCAGTAATGGAAACATTATGTCAGAATTTGAATATTAAGCATATTTTTACATCTACTTATCATCCAGAAGGTAATGGGAAAACGGAACGGTTCCACAGAGTCATGAATGATATGTTGTCAAAACAAGCCTCTGACAGGCTAGAGAGATGGGATTTAAGTCTCCCACAAGTTCTGGCAGCATATAGAGTGGGTGTGAGTGATAGCACTCAATATGCACCGTTTTTCCTTTTGTACACACGTGACCCTGTACTACCTATTGACAATCTTTTACGTCCCAGGAGGAAGTACTTGGGTGATCAACATCATCAACTAGCTTTGGAGCGTCAACATGAGGCCTTCGTCAAAGTAAGACATAATCTCCAGCAAGCTAGAAGCAAGCAGGCATTTTACCATGACAAACGTGCTAGGGATAAAGAATATGAAGTTGGTGACCCGGTGTATCTCTACAACAATCAACGTCAGAGTAAGTTGGAAAAACGTTGGCAGAGTCACTACCGCATTGTCACCAAACATAGTTCTTATACCTACACGATTAAACACCAACTTACAGGCGATGTAAGGAAAGTGCATGCGAAACATCTAGAGAGGGCTAATATATCAGACTGGCCCATGCCTGCTCCTAGAAAAATAAATGACAGAGCCGCTAAGTATGTTGTCCCACCAGTGGTAAGTACCGAAACAGAGCAAGATAGTGAACAAACAGAGCTATACACCCCTCCCGTCGCATCTGATTCAGAGGACAATCTCCCCTTGTCTAAGTTAAGACAACGGTTACGAGATGCTGATAGTTATTCAGATACGGCAGAAATGTTAAGTGACATGAGAAGTGAGAATAAGGTAAGTGCCATTTGGATCGAGCAAAAGAAAATTGCTAAGGCACGTGATACATATACGCGTTTACGAGACCAGCGTAAACAAAAGCGTCATATGGAATAAGGTCAGGAGTAAGAGATTAAGGTTTGATAATCTTCATGAGACGAAATTATCAATTCGATAACAAGGAAACAGTCGACTTGAAATAAAGGTAAGTTGATAATTTAAAGAGAAATAAATTATCAATACGGAATAAAAGGATGATAATAGGGATATCAATAAGAAGGTAAGTTGATAATTTAAAGAGAATAAATTATCAATGAAGGTATATAGTTCTCCCGTGAGCAAGGAGATGTGGATATCAGTTGGGAGTTACGCTGATATGTAATTAAAGTTGATAACTTTCAGGAGAAGAAATTATCAACACATGAGAGAGTTTAAATGGGTTTAATTTTAAGAGAAAAAAAATAAACCAACGTACAAGCATCAGGTAAGAAAAAAAATGTTATTGTGTTACAGTGCTAGAGCTTTGCTAACTCATGGCGGCTGGAGGCATAATAATATTGGTGGCTGCAATGCTCATGGCAGTGATGCCTGACGCATGTGAATCCCAGAAGGTGAGCGAAAACGTGATATTTAGGAAGACAAGAGAAGTATCAATTACACAGGCGCGGTGGTTATTTACATTTGTCATTGACTTGGGAGCATATGAATCATTTGCTAAACAGATAAGAGGGGAATTATTCAAAAGTGAGGAGGTTCTGGAGAATCTTAAGTTAGTTCCAGTTGGACAAGGTCAATTTGAAAAGTTATTGAACAGCTATAGAGAAGAAGTTCAGTCCATGAAAACTATTTATTATATGACAATGACAGGAATTAAAGAGATTTTGTCATTACGAGAGAAAGCTACCAGACGTACAAAACGAACCTTAGTTCCTCTAGTGGGAAAAGGGTTATCGTTTTTATTTGGCACAGCTACAAAAAGTGATGTAAGAGTAATGAGAAAAGGATTAGAAGTTTTATCTACAAACCAAGAAAGCTTAATTCATGTAATAGAGGACAGTTTATCTATAATCAATATAACGCGAATAGAGCTGACAGAAAATCGACATGCTATTAACAATCTGAGTTTGATAGTAGGGGAATTAGATAAAAAATTCACTAACATCACACAAGGGTTAAAGATGGATTTATTGATCTTAAATGGTGTAGTACAAACATATTCAAGGATAAGTTTGATGATACTTGAAATTAAGGAATCTCTGGATAAAGCACTGTTATATCTAGAAACTATTAAACTACAATTAAATCAACTAGCCTTAGGACATTTATCACCATCCGTGATTTCACCTAAACAATTACAGGACATATTATATGATATTCAGAAACATATTCCAGAATATTTATCTCTACCACAAGATCCCCAAAACAATATGGTATTATTATCAATCTTTAACGACTGTGACAATAATTAAGAGAAAGAAATTGCTCACTCTGGTGAGTCTACCTTTGATAGATACAAATTCGCGATATGAATTGTACCAGATTTTTAACTTACCAGTACCGTATAACCTGACGCGGATGACAGCTCAATACGAGCTTGAAACCAATCATCTGGCGGTGAACATTAAACGTACGCAATACATGTTGTTATCTGACACTGATTTCCTCCAATGTGCGGCTCCTCGAACTAGTTTCTGCGCTTTGAGAAAGCCCTCTTTTCCATTACATGATTCTCAGAGATGTGTTACGGCACTTTTCTTAAAAGATGTTGAGAGAATTGAAAATTTTTGTAAAACAATTGTCACTTTAAACAATAAGCTGCCGATAGCACTATATATTTCAGACGGGACATGGGTAGTGATTACAGTAGAACCCATTGTTTTTACGGTTATGTGTGTTGGCAATAAACGCTATCAGACTACAGTTCGTCCAGCTGTATCGTATGTTGCTCTGAACATGTCATGTCATGCTTTCTCTGATCAAATGACTTTACCACCCTATTACTATCACGAATCAGAATATCATTTGAAATCTAGGCAAGCTGACTTACTTCATTTGAAGAAATTTACGGGTGACATTGTGTGGGGACCGCTCGACGAATTAGGTGACGACATAGATCTAATAGATGAAATCAATAGATTACCCAAATTAAATGACATAGATGACATTCCTTTAAGTCAATTGATAGAGAAGTTACATCAGACTAAGATTGTAGCTATGACACCAGTACAGAAACGCCACAGGTATGTTACCTTCACACTGGGAGGATTGATGATTTTGTTAATGACCGGGGTAGGTACAGTGGGCATAGTATACTGGAGATACCGTGGGATATTAATAAATTGTTTCAAAAAATTGAAAAAACGCAGCCTAGTATTTATAACACCTGCAAGTGCCCAAACATCAAGTGGTGAGAACACGGAGGTGTTGGCGCTGTCTGAGACGGTCAGAGGTCCAATCAGACTGGCTTCCTGATGACTGGATGGTAGTGCACGTGTGTAGGAGACGTCCTACAAGATACATTGATAATCGTGAGATTATATTGATTGTATATAAACTATGTTCCAGAGGCAGAGAATGCTGAGAAGTGTATTTAAAATGTAAATTGTAAGTAAAGCATCATATATGATTTTAGAGTGTATTCCACTCAAGACATTGTTCCAGAGAAGAGGATGATATACTTATATATTGGATAAACCTGATATCATAATGACTGTAACTATGCAATAACTATGTTCCAGACACCGTATATGCTGGGAAGTGATGTTTAAAATGTAAATTGTAAGTAAAACATCATATATGATTTTAGAGTGTATTCCACTCAAGACATTGTTCCAGAGAAGAGGATGACAATACATATACATTGTTTAAGTAAAAATAATATATATTTGTATAAGAAAAATATAGGTGGAAGATGTGCGCACCTCCGAAACTTATATTTTTATTTTTTTATATGATTTTACTAATCATAGGGATTTTAAGGGATTGAAATATGGAATTCAAGCGTGTGAACAAGTTGGATTCCATAGGGGGAGGTATGTAACAATGTAAAGTAACAGGTGGCTAAATTGGGGTTTCGGTAAGTAAAGGGTAGAATAAACATGCTGTCCTGGGCTGTTTACATGTGAACCACATGGTGGAGACGGTACTGCGACAAGTACTAATTGTCATACCGGACGTCCCCTATTTCTAGAGGCCTGTGTGAGTCGGTTCTGGAAAACAGCCCAGGAATGTGAATGTATATCAAAGTAAGGATCCTGATTGGTGGAGATGTCCTTTCACCACAGGAAGTGACCGCGCCCGTCGGGATCCGCTATAAAGGAAGGCGCCCACAGCCGTCGTGAGGAAATTCAGAGGGAAATTCAGGGAGAAAGTCAGAGAGAAATTGGGGAGTATTGTAACAGAGACGTTTCGGGTTTGGCTAAGTTTAGTGGGAGTTGCTTCGGTATCTAACATCTTGTAGATCACTGAAGCAACAGCAAAATTACACAACGAGATATAAGTACTAACATCAGTGTACTGAGAAATTGAATGTTTTTTGTTTAATATATATTTTATATATATTCAAGAGTTAATTTAAGTTTATCCACGAGTGTTGTGTTTGCCGTGCCAGAGCATTTGGACAACCGACGATAGCGTGTCAACGTATCACGGATAAGACCCGTTTACATCGGTGCCGTGACCAGGATTTGTGTCACGGATAAAACCAGTTTACATGGCCTTACCAGGTAGGCCTGTAGTTACAAGGCCAACTACGACTCGGCAAGTGACGGCATCGCTGAATCAAGAAGCTTGTAAACAGACAACGACATCAGCCTACGACGTACCCTGTCATTTCATAGTACAGCAGCGACCCTAACAGTCTTCACATCGACCGGAAAGACATAAACACACACGCCCGCCTGTACCATCAAACTAATAGGACTGAAACTAAGCCGTACCAACAAAAAAGTGTAATGAGCATTGTTGGTCTACTTCCTAAACCAATTTAGTGAACTAGAAATGACGTAAATAGTGTTGTAAATCTCTAGACTAAATCGTTCAATCAAATAAATCATCGTCCTAGGATAACGAAGCTGATTAAAAGACAAAAAAACCCAATTGGATTTTGAAACCGAAAGTTACGTGGCAGGAGCACTTTGTGTGCTATCGCGCCGCATGGGTAGTTAAACACAATTTTTTAGTCTGACTTCTTCAATCTAGCCTTAAAGACTGTGAAGGTCTGCGCCAATTTTACATCAGATGGTAGTTTGTTCCAATCCGGTATAGTTCTAATGAAGAAAGAATTTGGGAACGGTATATTTTTGGTTCTAATGGTTCTGAAATGTTGTGTGCTGCCCCTTGTTCTACTGTCAGGTCTACACAGCATATCAATCAAGAGGGCTACCTCTCTATTAATTGCTTTGTAGATCATGCGAAGCCTAGCTGTTTTGCGGCGTTCTTGCAAGCTAGTCCAACCTAGGCTGTCAATCAATTGGTTCGAGGTGAGTCCACATTCCCTCTTGTGATTATTGGTGACAAAGCGTGCCGCCCTTTTCGTTGGAAATTATATAACACTTTTTAGCATTAGATTTCATACCCCAGTCTACATCAATTGTATCCGAAAAATAGCCATCAATCACGACCTTTTGGTTTCTATTGTTAAGGAAAGATGAAATCCATTTATGGATGTTTCCTCTTATACCATAATGATCTAGTTTGGACATCAGTCTGCGATGAGAAACCATGTCGAATGCCTTCGAGAAATCCAGGATGGCTATATCCACACGGTTCCCCACATCGGCTGATGCCAACAGATTATTTACGGTAGTAATCAACTGGGTTTCGCAAGAGTGACCCTTTCTAAAACCATGTCGCTTGTCTGAAATTATGTTTTCGTCATCAAAATGCCTTAACACGTGTCTTACCAATACATGCTCCATGAGCTTACAACAAACATATGTCAAGGAGACCGGTCGATAGTTTGAAGCCAGGCCCCTATCACCCTTTTTTAAAATTGGGCTAACGTTGGCAGAGAGCCAATCACCCGGTAAATTTCCAGTTTGCAATGATTGAGTGAAGAGAGCTGCAAGAACAGAAGCAGACTCTTTCGCTGTCTGTTTTAGAAATATATTAGGGATCTGGTCGGGCCCACTAGCTTTGTAGATATTGAGCGTGGATAGTTGTTTTTCAACACCCTTAGTTGTAATTTTCCGGTCACCAATAGTAGGGGCAGTGGTATCACCCAATTTTGTTACAGGAATTTTGTGGTTTTCTTTGACAAATACAGATTGAAATCGTTTGGCTCTACTAGGGCTCTACCCCGACGTGTAGCTTGTTGTTGGACATTTGTTAGTGAACAATTATTCACAAGATCTAGAAGTTTTTGATTAGGAGCACGGTCGTAAGCATCTGGTTTAACTGTGCTAGAGTCCCAAATCAACATCACCACAGTTAAAATCCCCAGCAATTACTAAATTTTGTCCTGGTTGAGTGATTTTTTCAATAGAATTTTTGAGGTCGCATAATGGGTTCATACCACTACTAGGTGATCGGTAAAAACTACATATATGGAGTGGCTTATCACCTGGAAGCTTAACTCTCGCCCACACCTGCTCTGAGTCTGCGTCAATGTCGACTTTGTTGACAACAAAGCCATCTCTAATTGCCCCGAGCAATTCAGGGAACAAAAAGTTCCTCCAAATAATAGTTTTAAAATTTCTTCAATTATTCACCAGTTTATATTAAAGTACATTAATGAGAGACAAGGGAACAAATCGACAGGTCATGATGATATAAGTGCAAGATTCATACAATTAATTGCTCCTTATATTACTGATTCAATAGTAAAGATTTTGAAATTCTAGTATTAAAACCGGGTGTTTCCCATACGTTTGAAAAGTGGCAAGAGTTACCCCAATCAATAAAAAAGATTCAAAGGAAGACATATCATATCAATTTAACCAATAGCTTCTAAAATATTAAAAAAAACACGTCTTGATTCCTTTCTATGAATATATGACCTCATACAATTTACTTTATAAAAAAATAATCTGGTTTAAGGTCAATCATTCATGTAAGACTGCACTTACCCTTATGGTATATACCTGGCTCTCAGCACTAAATGAAGACAATGCAATAGCGGTGTTGCTTATAGACTTATGCATACATTTGATCTAGTAGATCACGATATTCTAATTTAAAAACTTATAAGTTACATGTGTAAACTTTTCTCGTTACAATGGTTTAAATCTTCGCTTAGTAATAGAGAACAGTTTGTAGAAATAAATGGTAGGAAATCAGACCCATTAAAAAGTAAATCTGGAGTATATCAAGCTTCTCAAACCTAGTTTCCTTGTGTCTTGTTATATATTGTATGATCAGCTGGTGACTCAGAAGAAATAATGACTACGATACTTAACAATCCTTGTGATGTGCAAAATAATGTCCCACACATAATACCTCTCTTATAAAAGTACTATATCCCATGTATACGCCTTTTGTGTGTAATGTTGCAGCTCCTAAATTTTATAATGGTATGCGCGTAGTTTTGTGTGGTGAGACCATAAAAGCTTTTGGCGGCCATCTTGGATTTATGTAAATTAATGTAAAAGGATAGTGTCGGTTTCAGTTATTATCTCAGTGGTGACAAAAAAGTTCTAGTCTACTGTTGTGTACAGACCAGTAGCTATGACTTTCCTGAAATTAAGAAGATCAGATAGTGTACGAACTTCCCCCTTGTAGATTGTTCCAGGTGCCAAAAAAAAAAATGAATTTGTTCCGTGTCTAACTCTATTGTAAAAAGGTATTTCTAGGGTTTTCACATAATTTCTATGATTTCGAGTAAATTTCTGAGGTGTGATCAGACCCCGAAGGTATGATGGCGAGAAGTTATTTAGCCGATTGTCCAGTCTCACTCCCAGCAGTGTTACTTCTTCGCTTGGCCCAATGGAGCAACCATTTACGTTTAGGCAATGACTACCCTCACTCTCGCAATTTAATAAAATAGCCAGAAATTTGTCCAGATTGGCTTTCATGCAGTTTATGGCAAACAACCAGATACATTTTTCTGCTTCTATTTCCAGATATTATTTAACAATTTGGAAATTTGTATTTACATAAGAAAGAGTGTTATCATCTGCATAATTTGTAAGCAGTTTTGACAAAATAAAAGAGATCATTAATAAAAACATTGAAAAACATCTAGGACCGAGAACAGATCCTTGTGGAACTCCTTTGTTGGTGGTTTGCCACGAACTGTACTTTTCGCCAACACATAGTCTAACGCTGGGGAAGCACCCCTGATCAATATATTTATTTATTAGTCCAGAAATAATAGGTGCTATTTCAGAGCCAGTGTGTTTTAAAAATTTCGGGAAAATTAATCTAGCTTTTTTATAGCTAGAGTTTTTTTAAATTTTAGAGACATCATCACTCGTGGTGGGGAAAAATCAAAGGTGATTCGTTGATTATGTTCGTTAATTTCAAAAATACTGGGATGATTTTAAAGGTCGGAAAGAGTGTGATATTTTCCTATGTCAGCAGCTACGTTTACAAAGAAATCGTTCATAATTTCCGCTATTTCACTTTGTTCAAATATAATTTTACTATTTTCCGATAATATAATTCCTCCTGATCCAGTACTACTTTTAAAAGTGAAGAAAGGTTTTACAGAGCTCCAAAATTCCATTTATTTTGCGTGGTTTTATCAAACAAGTAGCCCTCATAGCCTTACACCTCATATGTACACAATTTTTTTTGTGTTCTGTACTTTTCCCAGGTGTCTTCAGTTCTTTTTGTAATGTACTTTTTGTACGGGCGTTTTCGGTTACAGCTCTATGTTCAGAAGGTCCTATGTTCAGAAGGTCCTATGTTTAGAAGGTTCTATGTTCAGAAGGTCCTTTGTTCAGAACGTCCTATATTCAGAAGGTTCCATGTTCAGAAGGTCCTATGTTCAGAAATATTTGTTCAGAAGGTCCTATGTTTAGAAAGCACGGGTGACTATTTGTCAGTTCCAATTGGGTACAGGACGTTGAATCAACGTCAATGACGTTCATTTAATATCGCAAAAACGTTGTATACCCATTGGGTTTCCAAGCTTAAAATTAGTGACGTTTGATCAAATTTGATGGTCTCATTAAATTGTAGATATGACAGCTATAATTATATCTCATAGGAGGTACGCTGTTCGAAATACTATATAAAAACGAGTGATATAGATGTAGAAATATCAATTATTTTATATTATGTGGTCTGGGCGGGGGCTCTAGGGTAGTGGTTAACACCGCTGCCTTTCACGCCAGAGTTCGGGGTTCGGTTCCCGGTCTCGGTGGTTTGAAAGAAACAAAGATGTTTCTTCCCCATCCACATGTGAAAGTCAGTATTGTGGGGAGCCTCTGTGACCGAGAGGTAGCGTGCTCGGCCTCAGACCGCCAGGGCTCGAATTTCGAATCCTGTGTCTGGAGGACAGTGTCATCTTAATCATCTCACCATCCTCAGGAGGTTCTCCTGGCCCAGTTTAGCCTATATGTGCACAAAGGTGGCCTAAAGCCCGATTCATTTTTACTATGTTGATTGAAGTCCCAATAGCGATTTTGGCAAATTGTGGACGGACAGACGACGGACAACGCGCCATGACAAAAGCTCATCTGACCTTTGACCGAATGAGGTAAAATGAGAGGCTGTGATTTGTTATCTTGGTGGCAATTTATCTGAAACTGAAAGATGTAAGTTTTTTCTACGTGAAACAAAGAATTTTCTGAATATAAGATCTTCTGAATATATCTGAATATAGGACCTTCTGAACATAGAACCTTTTGAATATAGGACCTTTTGAACAATTTTTTTCTGAACACAGGACCTTCTGAACATAGGACCTTCTGAATATAGGACCTTCTGAACATTGAACCTTCTGAACATAGGACCTTCTGAATATAGAACATTCTGAACATAGAACCTTTTGAACAAATATTTTCTGAACATAGAGCCTTCTGAACATAGGACCTTCTGAACATAGGGCAGTCACCGGCGTTTTCGTATCCAAATGGTTTTACGCATGTGCGTGCTTATGTAGGGCGGCTGGTTTGATCGCACCTTGCGTTTTTCAATAGCAGCATGGTGGTCAATGGTTGATTTAAAATTGTTAGTAAACAATATCCATCCATGCTCTGGGTCTTCTAGAGTAAGGCAAGACCTCAAATTACTATCTGCAACACTTTCCAGAAATAGTGTTTTATTGAATTTTTATTGTGTCAATAAATTTGTTTTGCGTGCGTGGGACATGACAGCGCATTATGGATTGGTGAAAGTTAAAGCATGGAACTCAATGATAGTTGAGATCATCCCAGACAAAAAATTGTCGTAACTAGTGGTAATTTTATCTAAAATAGGCTTGCACAGGCCCTTCTATCATTTTTAACATCTTCCTTCTGCTTAGCCATCTTTGTTTTAACTATGTAATTGTCACTGTGTAGGTCTAGTTTCGTTGTACATTTATGCAGTAGATGGGGCTATAAACCATTGCAGCTGAGGAGAAAACATGGTTGTGTATGTTTAGACCTACATAGTAACGGTAGTTGTAAATTAGTGCTTCACAGCACTTTTTCTGCACAAATGGTCATTTAAGTGACATTGTAATACGATTAAAACATTTTGGTCAAAATATGCGATGAAGGATGAACATATGTTTATGTGGGGTGGGGGTTATAAGGCATGGTGGGTTATTGAAAGCGTCTGTATGTCTATATTCGCTATATTACTACACATTGTGCGCTGACTGTCATAAGTGCCCTGAGGGCACGCACCAGGGCCTCTTTATGCCTGCTGCATTTTCACGGAATTAAACTTCTTTTACAGTCTACTAGTTTCTTTGATCATCACAAAAACCTCCCGTTTAAACAGGTGAAACAGATAAAAAATATTGCTTTTAGTATCAGTTTTTGGACGTTTCGGGCGATTTCTCACCCGTTGCAAAGATTTTCGATCAGCCTGTGTTACAGCTGTAGTACGAAGCGCCAGCATGTATTCGTACGGAAGCTCATTAGAGTAAGTTTTGTGCACAGGTAATTGAACATGCTTGTAAATCGTCATGCTATTTACAAGTCATGAGCATCTTTACACGTATATGTGCTATGAGTTCAGAACCCCCCTCCTCCCTGGCCTATTCAGGCGGCCCAAACAATCTGACCTGAGTGTGACCTCCACAGTACAGTCAGTAAACCGGTGACGTCATAATGAATATTCATGCTGCCGCATCCCCTCCCGTTCCTACAAGTGTGAGGTGCACCTGTTGTCAAGGTCATTCTGACGGTCAGACCTGATAGGTGAAGGTGGTGATGAGCAACACACATCTAACGTTTTAACCCTTTAACCGCCGGTGCCGCATATATTTGGGTTTTCATTTTTTATTAGCACATTAATTACCACCTTTTAAACATGTTAAAGATAAAATGTGACATCAATCAGCAATATTGGAAAACAGCTGACCTCCATTTTGTCAAATCTGAATAATTTTCACTCACTTGAAGTTGTGGATCGCGTCAGCGAGACACAACTTCAAGTGGCTGAAAATTCAGATTGAATAATTTGGCGGTCAAAGGGTTAAAAACCACATTTTATCAATCTCAAAATATTCGCAGATGTAGGTCTTCAACGGTAACGTCAATAATAAAGAGGGTCAGAAATGAATTAACGGATTTGTAATGCATACCGATATGAAGTGTCATATATTGCACTTAACAACAACTATATAAACTCTTATTGCACCTTATAACAATCTATATTAATATTGCACTTTGTATCAATCTATATTTAAGTCACATTGCACTATCATACTGGAGCACTATGCTTCAACAGCTCATGGGAGCGCTGCAGCTCAACTTTTTTGGTGCTATTATCAGGTAGGACAGCAACCCCTTTTTAGATGCATGGGATAGTATTAATACTAGCGCCCTTATTTATAACATCGGCGATGTCGTCTAGCAATAGTATTATTGATGGCACCCTTATTTTTGTGGGTGGAAAAAACAAAACATTTTTGCCAATTTTCACCAGTTTCACCAGTTGGTTATTATAGATATAATCGGGTAATTTGGTGTTGACTAAAGAAGTTTAATGAACTATTATGATCATTTAACTTCATATTGCATACCTTCCAAAACGTCTGATAGCTTAAAGTTTCATATATTTACAAAAATGTAATTTTACTCTACTCACCCCCTCGTGTTCAATTGAGTTTGTGGAAAAGTGTACAGATTTCTTGTTCATACCGTCAACACTACGTGGAAGCATACATACAGGTGAACAGTTTCTATTCGGCGATTTTAAATCCTATGTGGCTTTTTTATTTTATCAAGTTTTTATTTTATCAAACACCAATTACATGTGCATAAATCAAACTTGATAATCCAAACATATAAATAGAGTGTAATTATAATGACAAATAAAATCATTTTGTGAAGTATTACTATGTGACAGCCCTTTTGCTACTAAGGGATGTAATGTTGTGTTACAGTACGCATCAAAAGTATTGAACCACAATCTGATGATGCTGGTGTAGGCAGGGGTCGATATAATCACTAATAATTTTTTTAGGCATTCTTTCGGAAGCTTAGATTTATTTCACCCTGTATAATATGTTTCAATAAATAAATAAATTTGTGTTCACTTCGACGTCACGATACTTTTTACCAGTAGGGCGCCCTCAATAATGCTTTCCCCAAAGACCATGTACAACAAGATGATCGACTTACGGATTTCACCATACAAATGCGTGGAATACATTGTGCAGTGTTGTCCCCTTTTAACGGGAGTTGGAACTACGCTTCAGCAAGTGTATCATCATATAAAACAAGTGATAATTTCACCACTTTAGCCTCCCAATAAAAAAATATTGTTTTTCTAGGTTTGACAGTTATGACAATATCTCTGCAATATTTATTTTTGGAACGAAAATAACTGCTAATATAGCAGAAAAGTCATGTTATATTATCATACAATTTTAGAGAATAAAATGTCTTCATTTAAATAACAGAAGAGCTGTGTACAGAAAGTACACAAATATGTGGGCACAGAACGGGAGGGGAGTGACGATATGTCGTCAAGCATAGCGAGCACTAAGGAGATCGGGGCAAAACATTGGTAACAACCATAACTTGGCAGACGTGTCTTTTGATTCAAACTTTTATTATTTAAAAAATATATTGCGAACACAAAAGCAATATTATGAAATTATAATATGTAAGCCTTCTCTCTCAGACCACTGTCATCAATGTCACTGAGGAATGGAGCGTTAGCAGTATATTGATATCTTGAAAACAAGACACGTTCATTTTTATGACAAAATTTATTTATAGTTGAATTTTAATAAAAAAAAAAAAATTCTCCTGCCGTTACTGGTAATAAGGTGTTCATTGTTTTCCCGCAGTACATGGTGTAGCCGAATCGGGACATAAATTTGTAATATTAACGTGAAACTTTCACAACTTGCACGTGATTTAGTGTCTTTGATGAACGTAATAATTTGATCTCTGTTGTGTCTCCTATGTATAATGTGTTCAGATATATTTCCGAGAATTCGTTCAATGGAACGAATTAATTGTATTAAGTTTTGACGGTCTTTGGTATTATTACCATATACGGGATACGGCGTTCGCTCATCGTGATTGGCTTTATCACTGAAGCTAAGCAACGTCGCGCCCGGTTCATAATTGGATGGGTGACCGCCTGGTGACTGCCAGGTGCTGTATACATTCGTGGGGCTCAGAGAACTACGTAAATCAGATGGCTCGTCTGACTGACCTAGAGTTGGACGTAAAAAAACCTCAATGGACGTAGGCGCAGTTTCCATCCAGCGAAACCCCAGAAAATCCACAATGTGTGAGTACTTGGCACATAAGGCGAATTTGCTTGGAATGAAAATACCTTGATGCGCCTCAATGGCAGCTCAGCTGTATATCTCCCAGGAGACTGAGTTGGAATTTGAATGATAACAGGCCTTGCTAAGTTACTCTTTTATGTTCAGCGCTCTGAACAGCCGCCGGCTGGATACATGCGCTATATAAGATTTCATTCATTCATTCATTCATTCATTCATTCATTCATTCATTCATTCATTCATTCATTCATTCATTCATTCATTCATTCGTTCATCTAAAAAGGGGTTTCTCTCCTACCTGTTAAATACTAACTTGCATTACCTGTGTGAGCATTCAAATATCCATTATTACGCTATACTCAGGATACAGTGCTTTTAATTATATGATTTTCTCTTTTAAGATATTAAAGACATTTTCTTCTGTGTGTCATTTTCGTATCTGATCGAACCTTCAGGTTTATTATGAGCGAAAACATTATTGTTTTCTCTGCATAACCAACTATGTTTTTTACTATCAAAGTTTAAAATTACACCAAAAGCGAAGTTATGAAAAATTCTACAGACAAAAAACAGCGTTTCAACAATATTTTTAAAAACTGTGCATAAATACTTCTGGGTGGCCTTCCGACTTTACTCTTCCTAATACAGCGTCAACATATTCGCATCTGTATTCAGGTACGAAATCACACAATTCACTACTATCAGTAACCAGATGTTATTAATCGATATTACATCATGAATAAATATTAAGTTCACAAAGCGTCCCAGATCTACATTCGAGGTAAATACTAACAGGCTATGGCCTACCTCCTATAGTGACTGATTTTGGACGAGCGGGTGATAATAGGGGAGAGCAGAAAAATATGCCCAGCATTGGACTTGCAGTCTGGGAACAGACATCCACTTCCAAAAAATGCATTAAAAAACTTGTGGATGTCTATTTTCTTGACGATGAAAAATCTACATAAAGAAAAACAAAGCGGCCAAATAAAACACACATACGATTAGAGCTTCGTCATTCGAAAATTCGACCACATTTGACGAGCTGTTTCAAAATAATTTTTCAAAGTGACAGAGTGACTTTTGTGCCCACAATCCACAATCGGTGCGCATTTGAGCGTTAGGTTACACACGTTTTAATTAATTTGGTTGTAGATGGTGTGTCAACAATGTCGACAAACTGTTTCTAATTATATAATATTTCTATGTTTCCTTCAGGTAACATTATCAAGTAGCTGAGGAGAAACTACAATATTTGATCCTGAAAATAAACTGATTTAACATGTTTAGAGGTGATCTATCACCCCTTATATAGTATGAATAAAATTGTGACAAATAAATCAAAGTTGCCACAAGATGGGGCACAAGTGTTTCCTCATATGGGGTGATTGGCTATCATGTGACCCTCTCACATGATAGCCAATCACCCCATATAACGACATATTTATTCATACCATATGAGGGGTGATAGATCACCTTTAAAACAAATACATTATCTGAAATAAAGTATTGATTCACTTGTTAAAATAAATTAACCTGTCTAATATGTTTAGAATTGCTAAGTAGAAAAATTGGTCCGGGTAGAATACTGGACTTTTGGTTGGTAAACGAACGTGATACATGGTACTTTGATTCCGTTGAACCACGAATACACAATTGAGAGGTGGCAGGTGCTTGACCTTCAGTGGGCTAACTCAATCTGCTCACGCTGCCGTGAAGCATAACATCCAAATTAACCTTAGAGAGATGAGGGAGTGAGTGTGGTTTGGAAAACAGTACTTGAAATATGCTAACAACTGGTCTAAGAATTAAAACAGCACATATCCAGCTAATGGATGAAACGTCTATTTAACCTCCTTGATCGAAGTATCGAAGAACAATGGTTCTGATAGAACTATTACAAGCAGTACTGTCCTGAACACTACTCCATAAAGGCTCCTCAATTCAAAGGACTTTGAAGATAATCACATGTTAGCGTTTCTTTCATTAGCATTGATTTATCTTAATACTCGGGTACTGTTCATCATGTAAAATTAGCTGGACAAAGATTGTTTTGCATTTTTGTTTAGCATTTTTGACTGCCATTTTCTTCTGTGTGTTTATATAATCTGCACTCCCACACATTACGCCTCATTTAGCGCTTATTGATTAGATGGTATTTTTAGTCACGCAAAGTAAATATGCCTCCTTGAAGAGTCATATGTATATACAAGGTCATCTGACAATCGTAGCCTGAATGGTAGCAATCAATTAGCCCGTATTGAATGGTGCATTCAAACGACCAAACAATGAAATACCTGGAAGCAATTCGATAAACCTGATGCAAAACAAGATGTGGCTGTGAAACATATATTACCAAGAGCTGTGATAATTCTAAGCAGCTATATTACTTCATGAGGGTGGGGTAACATAGCAAGGTTAAACGATTTAGAAGAGGATAGTATAGCACATTGCCTGATGAACAAATCCTATATCGTTTCTTATTATGTCTATGCTACCATAAAATGCATATTATTTGTGACATGTTAAAAAATGGCCAAATGTGTGTGTTGTAAATCGAAGTTACTTTAAATTGGTCCGTTGGTTACTTTTGAGCAGGTCATATATACCCTGTAAAACCGGGCATGAGAAGCAGTTTATATACGAACAAAGTGATCAATAGCAGATCTCACACACTTTACAGCCGAGAAGATTAGGAGTTTGTATGAGTTAAAATGAAGACGTCATAATAAAATATCAAATATCATACAAATCAACCTACATTTGTAAAAAAATAATTCACTTAAAATAAATATATTTTTTCTACCTTTCATAGTTCAGTTAAATCCATTCGACTTACGATGTTGAAGCTCTATTTAAAAATATATCCACTGTAAAAAATACATTTTTGGGGGTTAACAGTTTCTTGTAAAGCGTAAATGTGATAAAATGATAAAACAAATTGATGGTATGAATCATTTTATAGAAAACTTTTTTTACGCACTTTAGATTATAATGTTGTCTAAAATATTTGTCATAACTATAAATATATCTGTCCACCTGACGCGCCCTTGGTGTCGATTGCTGCCACCCAGTCTTTGGGGATTACATGGTGGCGCGCGTGGCTATCAACTCTTCCAAGAATTACACCTTGTTGATGTTCCAGGAAGTAACTGACAATGTCTACAGCCTGATTTTACTGCCACATGCAGGTGTATAGTGGCATCCCCCGTACACACTACACAGGCATTATATACATGAACACAGGCTGATTATGTGCATATTAAATAGCATTTTCTGTTCCATATAAAACGTACATTTCTGAAATTAGACATTTGCTCTTACATTCTATTTTTTGATAATTATGTTAATAAATTCACACCCTTCCCATGTGATGTGGCAGCTATGATCATTCAAAGCGTTACTTATATTAGTGTAAGCACCCACCATGTAATTACTACCGTATTATGATTACTGTGTGATATTTCATCTGACTAATAACCCCTGATTAGGTTGAACCAGTATAATAAACGATTGACTAACAAAAAAGAAGCAACAAGCAGCAAACACACATTGACGTATGACCTCAGAATACAGATGACAGAATCTGTCGCCGGTGTCATCGGCTGAAACACGTGGCATCCTCGCTAGACTCCGGAGCCCAAGGTTATCTAATATATGGCTGAGGCGGGGCATAGTGTAGTCATAATTCGTTAACACTGCTGCCTGTCACGTCGGAGCTCGCTCTGATATTTAAATTGTTTCTTTCCCGCTCAATTGTGAATATTCGGAATAAGGGGAAGCCTCCACAAACGGAAAGTATCGTGCTTGGCCTCAGATAACCAGGGATGAAATTTAGAATATTGTGTCTGGAGAGCAGCTGATTCATCTCACCTCAGCTGAACACGAGCTGCACAACGTGGCCTGAAGTCCCATTGTTTCATTCTTATGTGATTGTTGTAAAACTAGTGACTATACTATTTTTTATCACAAAATAAGCAGACTGAACACTTTCTAATTAGAAACAAAACATACAAGACAAAACAAGATGATGAAAATGCAGCCATCAAATTTGTATGTGATAACAATAAAACCATGACGACGACACATAAGAAAAAAAAAGACAAATTGGAAACTTTATTTCTGTAATTAAAAATAAAATGAAAAAATAAGGTAAATAAGTGTAATACCTAATATAAAGAAGAGTATTTACTACAATGACATGTGTAATCACTAGCTAATCTAGTCAATTAGCCAGAATGTGGTAGCGTCAATTATTCAGAGGTAGATGCAAACGTATGGGCCGAATTTACATATATTATTATGGTCATTGACACATAATCCTATATGCTCCCTGACGTCCTTAAACTATAACTCAAGCATCAAGACAAGGAAATTCACACTACGCCCTGTAGTGTGTAATATTCAAAGCGCTGTCAAGTCAACATACAGCTAAACCACCCGGTAATCAGGGAAATGAGGGGAAATGATAGCTATTTCCGTCATCAGGACAGACGGTAAATTAGAAAAGTACCGACATTATGGAATGCACAGAAAATATCTCTCAGCATCTTATTTTCATCTAAACCATGTCGTGAATACTTGACGTGCAGATTCAATACTTTACTCTTACAGTGCGGGGATCGACTTTAGTCGTCAGAATCTGACGTCTACAGACGTCAGATTCTGACGACTAAAGTTGATCTCCGCACTGTAAGAGTAAACATATTTGGCCGTAGATCCAGATTCAAATGAATCAGAAAGAGCTAACTAAGACATTTATGATGATTTAGAATCGAATAAAACCCTTTGGTCTCTATGGTTTATAGAAACATATTTCAGCGCTTAAAGGGTCAATGTCAATTACACAAAGCAAGAACAGATTATAGCACACAGAGTGGGGTAACATACCAAGCAACAGATACGTCTCTTCAAACGTCATATGTAGATAAAACGTTTGCTCAGTGTTGGGCCAACGTCAAAGACGTGTGAAAACAGAATGTTTAAGCAGCAGTATGTACATGGTGTACCTGATGACATTGAGTGGCGAGACAATGCAGTACTTTTGACAGGGTGCAGTTTGTGGTCAGGGCGAGAACAAAAAATGTCTTCCTTTGGGTCACGATGATATGACCTCATGTCGGCTAGTTCCGTGTATTCATAATCCATAGTCTCAATAGAAGACGCGTTGTGCAGTTGTGTGTAACTATAAGGTAGCAGTGTTAACAAACTGGTGATAGAAGGTATCTATGTGATAGCAAGTATCCTTGGTGATAGAAAAAGATCCCAGCAAACACGAGACGTAGAGCCAATATTGTTTTGATGTTGGGCCAGCGTCGGAGACGATGGGCCAACATTAAAACAACATTGGCTCAATGTCTCGTGTTTGCTGGGATATAATTATGATTCTGTGGGTTTTAATATAACATCACGTGATTGCCAATGTCAACCTGGTCCAATAGGAGGAAAAGAAAAGTATACTTTTTAAAACAAGTATTACAAACACAACGACAAAACAAAATCTTTTCACAATGTTCCGTTGAAAATTGTTAAATGGCGAAACATGATAATAGAGAAAATAAAAATGTCGAATATATAAACTTAGTATAAATCACGGAGCAAATCACGACAAATCCACGTCATGCACATAGTTATCTAGCCAATTTGGTGGTTAATTTTGAATTACTCTATAGCTGATATGTGTTTGTGGCAAATTATACTGACACGTTTCTTGGTTGAAGTGTGTTGGTTTATTAACATAGCATTACCTGTTATTTTTGACGAGGGCGGGGGCCCTAGGGTAGTGGTTAGCACCGCTGCCTTTCACGCCAGAGTCCGGGTTTCGGTTCCCGGTCTCGGCGGTTTGAAAGAAACAAAAATGTTTCTTCCCCATCCACGTGTGAAAGTTAGTATTGTGGGGAGCTTCCGTGACCGAGAGGTAGCGTGCTCGGCCTCAGACCGCCAGGATTCGAATTTCGAATCCTGTGTCTGGAGGACAGTGTCATCTCAATCATCTCACCATCCTCAGGAGGTTCTCCTGGCCCAGTTTAGCCTATATGTGCACAAAGGTGGCCTAAAGCCCGATTCATTTCATTTTATTTCATATTTTTGACGATTAATTCTTAGTCCCCCTTAATGTGACTAATTGAATTTCCACAAATGTATTGGTTCAGTTGACACTGTTGTGATAACGTTAGTCAGGTCTTCGTCTTAATGAGATCAAGATTACAGCTCTGGAAATGTGATTAACCCTTTCACCGCCAAATTATTCAATTTAAATTTACACCCACTTGAAGTTGTGTCTCGCTGACGAGATCCACAACTTCAAGTGAGTGAAAATTATTCAGATTTGACAAAATGGAGGTCAACTGTTTTCAAATATTGCTGATTGATGTCACATTTTATCTTTATCATGTTTAAAATGTGATATTTAATGTGCTAATAAAAATTGAAAACCCGAATATATTCGGCACCGGCGGTTAAAGGGTTAAGTGTCTAGATATACATGTATGTTATTATCACAGAATGTGTGACAGTTAGTGGTCAGTTAGTCAGTGATCAGGCCCCTGGACGTTATAAGTTAATAACGCTTATAATACTAGCATCCAGTAGTGATCTTAATATAACCACTTAATCAGGCCAAATTATCGACCTAGTCCTCTCAAACGTAAACTTACGTCGCCTTATCTAACGAAAATAGAACCACCTTTTCTGTGCCTTAACTGAGCAATAATAATGATAATTGTAATTATCATAATGATATAATTATCACGTCACGTCACCTTGTAATATAATATAATATAATATAATATAATATAATATAATATAATATAATATAATATAATATAATATAATATAATATAATATAATATAATATAATATAATATAATATAATATAATATAATATAATATAATATAATATAATATAATATAATATAATATAATATAATATAAGATGAGAAATGATGCTTTAATGCTTTAATGTATCGTGAGGGTTTAAAGGGTTAACCCTTGAAGTGCTACCCACGTTTATAACCGTTTTAGTCTTTCCGTTTGTACTTCCAAAAAAGAAAGAGAAAAACGTGCATTCAATTTGCGAAATTCATATATTTTTGTATTTAAACTACAAATAGAAGTCATTTATACCCGCTTAAAATTGTGGTTCGCGTTAGCGAGACACAACTTCAATTGCATGGTAAAAATTTAAATTCTATAATTTTGCTCTTTAAAGGTTAAGAACCTTTTTATGGGGTCTAAAATGTACAAAATACAACGTAATGCATAAGAGCTACTTTTCAGCTCAAATAACATATTTTGACCTAATCATATTTAGACCTCCATGTGGTCAACAACAACTTTCTGTGAAGCGGGATGTATACGAGCAGTTTGTGATTGTCGAGGATGTTACCAGAAATTTTACAATTTGGACATTTGCAAATGCCCGGATATTTAAAAATGTAAATGTTTTAACCTGTCTTCTGCATGTAACTGCTGTAGTAAATACTGGGCTTAGCTCGATATGATCATGTGGAATATGTATCAACCAGGTAGACATCTAATCACGCATAATTTAACATGAAATTGTAGCCTCCATCGTTGTATCGCCTCATAAAACTAAAACAGTTTTATGCATATTAATAGCCGTGTTATTTGTGACACACACATTACTCTCACAGAGACCTAAGGTATTGACTAGTCGGTAACACGGGAGTTTAATAATACGTGATTCGTGGAAACAAGCGGCGATATTATTGTAGAACAATATCCGGGGGCAGCCTTTGTAAACTTTTCCCGTTATTATGATTCAAACTGGTACAGATTTAGTAATTCCAGGTGTGTATGCCGTATGTTTATATTTAACATGAAACGTCAAACCACAAAATGCTGAATTCCTTGTAATTTAACCTCAATATTGACTCATTCTTTCATAATATGTATTAACTTTAATTAAGTTTTGGTGCGTGTGTGATAACTATGAATGTTGTTGTTTTCACTCATAGGTAGGCTGATTTATCAGTGAACCTATACCACCACATAATGTTTGTCATGGCTTACACTAAATCAAACATTGCCAGCTGCTGAATTTGTACTTTTATTGTTAAGATAATAATTCTTATGATATCTTGACAATAAAAATTAAAATCACCAACAATTAATGCACAATACAAGATTAGATTTTAAATAAATACACTAAACTAGCAAATTTAATTATCATTACTCCTATTTATTTGGTAGAAGAAGAAATAAAACGTTTGAAAACAGCTATAGAAGTGACTAGCCCTTTAAGATTTAGCGGAAGACTAATCCTTTTAACCCTTTAACCAACGGTGCCGCATATATTCGGGTTTTTATTTTCTATTAGCACAGTAAGTACCACCTTTTAAACATGTTAAAAAAGTAAAATATGACATCAATCAGCAATATTTGAAAACAGTTGATCTCCATTTTGTCAAATCTGAATAATTTTCACTCACTTGGAAGTTGTGGATCGCGTCAGCGAGACACAACTTCAAGTGAGTGAAAATTCAGATTGAATAATTTGGCGGTTAAAGGGTTAATATGTTAAAATCCATTGCTCACTGATACCCAATGATTTTCAGCTGGGCCTGACAGCCATGGGGTACGAGTGAACGAGCGTGCACACATTCCCAAAGTATAAAACAGTTGTAAAAGTCGCCGACCTATTTCATAAATCTGACAAAAAGAGTAGCCTACTTGATTCCAATAAATCACCTGTCATGTGTTATTTAGTGACGTTACTTTGTAACGAAATAACAGACTTGGCGTGGTTTAGAGTCCAATACTTAGGCTATGAATCTTCACATGATTTTGAACTGGCCAGTCAGCGTGCTTGCTTCTGATCTCAAATTTGACTTAAAGCAGTTGGGTCGTTTTGCTTCACTGAACTATAATATTTACTTTGCGACACACCCCACTCCTACGTACGTTGACGTTGCTTTCATGCGGGTGGGCTCACAATATTTACTCAGCGAGTCATGTCGACCCACCTACTTGACATCGTGCTCGTAGTCTTATTAAAAAGGTGCCCCATCCAGCTGACCACGGGCATTCATTAAAACACAAAGCTGATTCCGCCATGCAGTTGACATTTTGCCAAAGCTAATTTATCGAAATTTGATACATGGATACAAATCGTGATATCAATAAATCAATCAAATTTATTACCACATTATATTCGTACAGGATTCAGGGTATATACATTAAACTATAAGTATACAATTATAATATATTTACATGCTGATTATAAGAATCCTTCTGTCCTGGTTACATCATGTACACAGATGTCTCGTTTCTAGAGTTTCTGGTACTGTTTGTATATATACACCTAGCAAACACGGTACATTCGCCCAATGCTGCTTTAACGTTGGCCCACCGTCTTCGACGCTGGCCCAACATTAAAACAGCATTGGGCGAATGCCCCGTGCTTGCAGGGTGCAGTGATTCTGTGGTCTGAGGGATGAGTCATCATCACACATGTCCGTAGTCAGGTCTACTGTCGTGTAAAGAAAAACAACAGTAACTGCTTACTTTCCAAGTAAGCAGTTAATGTTGTTTGCCTTTGTACTACAACATGGTGTCTGACAATTGCAGCCGATTTTACCCTTTCAACCCCATGACATAATTATATAAACTAAATTGTATATATCACATACAGTCAATTTAGGAAAATGTTCAGCAATCCATTCAAGTATAGACGCATTGAATTGACATTTGAGATAAAAATAACACTTTTATTTTCAACCAAATCAGCTAGCTTCATTCACTTTGAAGTGCATGAATATATAAAAAATTATATAAAGGTTTCTAGCTGAATAGGCAACGCCCCATTCATCATCCTGATCAAATCACTGATAACATGCACGCACACGTCGGCCATTCACTTCTCAGAATGGCTGTGAAGCATATTAATAAACGTCAAGTCAAGATGACTGATATAAATGCATTATCATGATTATCAAAGTACCATGCATCAACATAGACTGTATGCTGCTCCATTACACACCGATTAACGTTCGCACATTCCACCCACACTAACCAAGCTAATTCTTGTTTTACCCGAGCAGTCGAAAAAAACTTTTTACGACCAAAATTTTACCCATTTTTATACAACAAAACACAACGGATTATTGTAATTTATGCCAAATAACAATCTCGATAAAATATGTTATTATTCTTTTCTGGAAAACAGTATTTCTACATCTACATGCATTTTTGACATGGAGAATACATGTAGTCTACTATAGTGTACAGTTGGTTATTTCCATTGATGATAGATCCATTTGATCATGCATGTTCATAGAAAATACCATCTGGGAAAATACAAGAAGTTCGGATGCTCGCACGATGTGTCCTGACCTGATGACTGCCACGTCCTAGTTCAGTGGCCACCGTTATACAAAAAGACTCCAAACTGATTGTATTTTATTATTGTATTTTCTCATATCAATCAATCAATCGAGTTTATCACACCACAATAATACAAACTTTTATCAAATATAAAAATATTATATTCCAGGGTATTGATCTTGAGGACGACGGTATACAACATCCACTGATGAAATGAATTTCATCATCTACTTTATTTGGACAGTTTCTGCAATAACGTTTAACACGTTTATCGTTTAACGTTTAGCAATGCATGAGTAAAATTTTACCACTTTCTACATGACTCTTGGAACCGTGATTACCAGATTCTGTACTTTGTCATGTACTTTTGTCCCCATACTTGGCTCCCATACAAAAGGATAGGCTTCACCATGGAATCAATGAATTTTAGTGAGACCGTAGGGCTATGGACTTTTATTGGATTTTAAAATTGCATAAATTTTAAACGAAGTACGCATTACCTGTTCTTTAAATATGTAACAGCTGCTTAGCGAGAATTAGCAATCTGTGTTATATTGCAGTTTAAGTATGAACCGACATCATGTTATTGAATACAATGATAGATACATGTAAATAGATATTTATTGACGACTAAAAATATACATGGTAATGATACTATACACGATAGCAAAAATACATCTTACGTATTTTTGATGATATATATATATACTCTGTTTACCGCATCAAAACCAGAGATAAATAACTGCTATATATTACTATAAATAGTGGAAAAGACGACGCTCTGAAACGCGTCTACAGTATATGTATAGAATTTGAGTATATGTTAAAACAATGATAAGACATATATGGTATGTAGCAGAGCCCTTATGACATATTTGAATATTATAATACGCACAAAATATTAAAAAATAGTGTGTGGCAGTCAAGTATTTAAGGACTACACCGAAATAACCTAAAACCTAACCTAAATATACCTAAAATGAATGGGTGCCATATATTGTGAAGTTATAGTCATCAGGTCATGTAATTTAATAGGGAGTAATTAGTACAATGTAATCATTTAAAGCATATCTGATCAGCCTATTATTATCACTATTGGCTTTAAACAAGGCAAATAAATTGTATTTAAATATCAGTACATTATTATTAGAGAATATTTAATTATTATTACATTATTATTAGAAAACGATAATCATTAATTTAAAAGAAATAAAAACGCATCGTTGTTTCCTTTGCGTGGCTGTGTAACAGACGGTGGGTTTTTTTCGCAGAAACGGAGAAAGATAAATTCATGACGCTGGTTGTCAGAAACACTTTGTCTGTATAACTTACATTTCCTGTTGTTTATCATGTTTGTGAAAACGTTTTTTTTTGTCTACTTGAAATACATATATGGATTACGAGGGAATAGCATTACGATAATATATATTTCACATCATATATCGTGCATTTATATCGATGATCAGTGTTTTCAAGGTCAATATTTCATTCTCTCTGCTAAATTAACTGTTTCAGCACGGGGGCCGACTTTAGACGTCAGAATCTGGCAGATTCTGATGTCTGAAGTCCGCACTGAAAGAGTACAATTTTTATGATGGCCGTAGACCCATAACATAGATATTTAAATGAAGCTAAAAAAACTAACTTAGATATTTATGATGATTTCAAATAAACGAAAACCCTTTAATCTCTTGGTTTATATAAAACTATGTCAGCGCTTTAAGAGTTAAAATGTCCCATGAACTTTATATATAAAGTTCTTGGTTACAGATAAGACACTTTCAAGGACGATCGTTTACCAGGTATACAATACAAAAATTATTACACGTTCAAATATTATACATTTTTAATAAAACTGTCATAATTATCAGGCAATAAATGAACTCATTTTGACAGCTATAAGCAATAAATGGTCATCAGACCTAAAGATAACTCGTGTTAACAGTGGTTAATTCTCACACTCTATGCAGTGGTGTTCACTATGAGACGTATATCGGTATCAGCCCATAGCTGTAGTTTGAACGACGATGTTGTCTGCAATGTATGAAAAATAAGTCATTTGTGACTTGATCGAGTGAGAAAATACAAACGTTGTTCATTTTTAATGGGATATTGGAAAATACAGCACTCTTTCAACGAATATGGTGTTCGCATAAAGGCTCACACCTTATTCATTGGATGGGTGATGTATTTTCCCATATAGCACTAAGATGAACACCGTTTGCATATTTACTCCAGGTACTGACGCTATTTTACACAGTCTGCAATAACTGTAAACCGCGCAATAAAAATATCGCGCCAAAATCGACATTACATAATATATGCCATTAACCCTTTAACCGCCGGTGCCGCATAATTTCGCGTTTTCTTTTTCTATTAGCACATTAAGTACCACATTTAAATATGTTAAAGAAAAAATGTGACATCAACCAGCAAGATTTAAAAAGAGTTGACCTCCATTTTGTCAAATATGAATATTTTTCAGTCACTTGAAGTTGTGGATCGCGTCAGCGAGACACAACTTCAAGTGAGTTGAAATGTAAGCGATTATTATGAAATATCGCGTGTACATGTACCTTGTGCAATCAAAAAAAATTAACCAGAGTGACTTCTCGCGGATGTGTAAATGGACTAAATATCGCGCGATGTTTATTTATCTCGCGATTTACATTTATTGAGGACTGCGTGTGGACCGACCTTTATAATACTTATTGTTAATTAAAGCATTTAGACTGCAGTAGCTCCATGATAATTGCTAAGTATCAATGTCAGATATTATCGCATGTGAGACAAATATTATAATACGTGAACCAACGATGAAACTTGTTAGCTTTTATTGGGAAAAAAAAATTATAACAAAAAACCATACCATTTCCAGAAGATTACCGCTTTAAAATTATTTTATCGATATTAATAGAAAGATGTAACTTATATAAAAATGTATAGGTTCTAGCACTAAAAATGTAAACGATTTACCAGTCTAGACGAAAAAAATAAGAAGGCAATATGTAAGAGACAAAGAGACTGAAATGAAATATGCCGTTCTCCCATAGCTTAAGCAAATAAAACCTGACGGTGTATATGAAAACGCGTACTGGTATAAAACAAACCACGGTATAGGATTTCCTGTTACAGAGAACTGCAGATTCTGAGAAATTGTGGAACATGTGGTTTGAGTGAGTTCTGCATCTCTGACAGTCCACACAATGGTGCGTGCACGCCTTTAGTGCACGCACCAGGGTACATACAGGTGAACACAGTGCACGCACGTGGTGTACGCAAAACGGAACTCAGCTTCACTTATCAACCATCGACGTCTCCCATTGAACACCAATGATGTTTTAATGTTGGCCACTCATCTACGACGCTGGCCCAACATTAAACCAAAAATGGTACAAAGTTTTGCTGCTTATACGGAGAGGTAACGTACTTGGGCAGGGTTCACTTTCAATGTGTTTGCAGATTTGAATTGTCAAGGAAATGTTTTCACCCTCTTCATGACCCAGCACCCGCGCCTAACATTCCTTTACCAGTTTCCTTCCTGCAAGGAAAATATGTTCAGCCAATGCTGGGCAACCACCGTGAATTGATATTGAGCCATCATCATCTTTTGTAGCAGAAAATATTATTTCACTCACTCACTCACTCACTCACTCACTCACTCACTCACTCACTCACTCACTCACTCACTCACTCACTCACTCACTCACTCACTCACTCACTCACTCACTCACTCACTCACTCACTCACTCACTCACTCACTCACTCACTCACTCACTCACTCACTCACTCACTCACTCGTTTATTTATACATTAACTTAATTCATTCATTTATTTTATTTATTCTGTTTTTTATTCCTTTATCAATTCGACTTTTTAACATACTTATAAATATTTCCATTGAATTTTCCGTTGATCCATCATGTCCAGATAATTCTTTGTTGAACGCTGCCTCAGTTCCCTTCTTGTGTTTGTTGTTTTTCAAAAATCCTAAAACAACATTAATGCTATAAATAATTTTATTGAGACATGGGAAATATCGGTTTTCAATATTCAGCCAGTTCAATAATTTTAAATCACATAAGTTTATGCAAATTAAGGGGCACCATTCCATTACCGGGGGGGGGGGGGCTGGAGTATATTTCAAATAAATATTTTCAGATTAAATTTTCGTGAAATAAATAATTATATAATAATAATAAATTGAGTCTCGCTTCGCTCGGCATCATTAAATGACCCTTAATTTTATGAAGCCTCGCTGGGCACGGCTCTTTTGCCCCCAAGTCAATGCTGATCCAACTTTATCATGTTTATAGACGGATTTTTTTTTCCAAAAAAGTGAAATAGAAATTTTGCTTTAGGCAGAGAGTGAAAAAATAATTCTGCAGATAGAAAATAAAATAAATAATTTTTCCAATTCAAAAACTCCAGTCACCCCCCGCCTAGTAATTGAATGCAGCCACCCTTAGTGTAGTGCACCGATAGTTATTTTAATAATGATTATCAAGAAATGTGATGAGCCCCTCCTGCATCCTGGTTCCGCACTCTATTCGCCCCCCCCCCCCGCTGATAGTTCACGTTATAGACCGCCACCTTACTTACCGGGGAGAGATGAGCCATCGTTGGGATAATGCTGGGCCAACATTACCCCAGAACTGGCTTAATGCATAGTGTTATCTGAAATGTTGTCAGCAACCACCTGAACACACTGGCCCAACGTTGACTGAAAGTTGCCAACGTTTGCGGCAATGACCCAGCGTGGGGATCCAAGCAACACGATATATTGTCCCATTGTTGTTTTAATATTGGCCCAGCGTCGAAGACGCTGAGCCAATAATAAAACAACATAGGGACAAGGCGTATTGTTTGCAGGGATATCTTCAGTGGGATTGTTTGCGGTTACGGACTCACCACTCCCGTCACCACCCTGCATCACCAGCCTGTGGTTAACCACAAATTACTCCAGACCACCCTTGGTACACCGAGACTGTCTGCGGTCATCACTGTGCCAGGGCTGGTTCTCTCTCAATCACCAGAGGGGGTTAACGTCATTCACAAACGGGTACTACCTTTCCCCTTCGTTCGGTATGTTGTATCGTCATCGGCCCAATGCTGGTAATGACTACATCGCAAACAGTCATCACATAGCTGTAAGCCACTTCATCTTATCATACAGATAACTCCTAACTCAGTGATCTCCAATACCAGCGTAATTATTTTACTTTGCCTGAACTGCTGAATACATCTCATTGTCGAATAAAGCAAAAAAGAAGATTAGACACAATAATTACCGGTAATCTGTATACTGTCGTGATTAATATCTGATCCGAAGCAAGTTTATCCGCGGTTCACACACAGTGTCACACATAGGCACACCCAAAGGTTTGGTGTCCTCTCACACCATTTGTTAACACATTATTACACAACGAACAGTGGCGGATCCAGGAATTGACAGACGTTAAAATGTTGAAAGTAAGGTATCAAAGGACTTATCTAGAGAATATTTCGGCCAAAATATGGTCGTTTTTTGTTTTGGGACCTTGGACGGGGGGGGGGGGGGTCTGGATCTGCCACTGGCAAAGTACTTTTAAAACAAAATTGATATTCTATTTTATCACCATTTCTCGAAAACCTTACCCGAGGAGACGTTGGCCCAACGGTGGTTTACTGTTGGGCCAGATTGAGACATATCATTTTTACATAAGTGTTTATTAATAATAACTACTACGTCCTCACTAAGACTGTCATTGGCATGTTTACCAGCTAGACCTGAGACTGAAATATGAAGTTAGAACCATCAATAAAGAAGCTCGAAACTCTATTCTCGTCCAGACTTCTCCTCGTAAGATAAACGATCCCATATTTAGTATATATAGTTAGTTTCCAAATACCATAATAAGGAGCTAACATTTGGAAAAGTGTTGTTTTCTATTTTTATACATGGATTTACTATTTTTTTTCGAGAAAACATTCATTATAATATTTGAGTATCTTACTATGAAAATAAGAAAATGATTCTTGTGCATCTTGAGATAAAGATATTTCATTCCAGTTTTCATTTATTAAAGCAGTTTTAAAATTGGCATAATTTACTTTATAATAACAACGACTCCTGTAATATTATGTCTTACTTTTCATATTAATGTTTATTTTAATATAAAATACTGGAAATGATCAGTGATATCAGTATGAAAAATACCATTGATATTGCTTGAAGTGTCATTGATTCGCATATTAGTGAAAATATTGTCAATCAAAGTGGCAGATTTATATCATTGACTCGTGTGGGTTTGTTTATAAGTGGTACGAATGAATAGCTGAATAGAGTATTAATGCAGTCAGCTGTTGGAATATGTACATCAGTATTCAGAAGATTTATATTAAATAACCCATTATGTTACAAAGTAGTTTGTTTTCATCATTTATAGTTCTTAAAACATGTGTTATTTTTTTAATCAATAAGTCTTCCTTGTTACCAGGTGGTCTGTATAAAAACATTTGATTTCACATCTGCAAATTCTTTCGCAATTTCAGTAAATAAGCATTCCATATCATCATCCAGAGAGGTCAAATCATCACGTATCCTAACATTTATATTATTATTAATATATTAACCAACACCACCACCCCGTTTTGATAAACTGTGATTATGAACACCAGTATAGCTTCCTATATTATATAAATAAACATAATAATCATGGAGCCAAGTTTCACTGAATCCAAATATGTCAAATTTGTGATTATTATTTTGCAAAAAAACCTGTAAATTTACTTACATTTTTAATAGCACTTCCGATATCGTATGATTAATTAGTGAAAAGTGAGATGATTGTATATTATGATACTGTGTTTCAGCTTTGAGAGAATCTTCCAAATAATACATGATTTCACCATAAGTAAATCCATTCGCTGCATTAAAATACTGCACATCAGGACCAAGATTCATAAATTGAGACTCACTATCAATATCACTGTCAAATGGTTTAAAGGCTGTTTTATCTATTTCGTCAATTGATTTAATACAATGGTTAAAACTGTTATCAGATTTGCGTATATCTGTACAAAGACATGTCATTGGCTGTCACGATAAGTGTAAGTTAATCAATATAATTGCATCCCTGGATAACATAATAACATTAGGCTTCGTGACCTGGGATCTTGTGTTGCGCTGGTGACGCAATTAAGTTGTTGACGTGTCGCGGTCGCAATTTATTGTCTTGTTTTTTCTTTAACATCTATATAGAGAACCAGTAAGTGATTATGCAGTTTATGGCTTTTGTGTGTCACAGTCATCTGATAATGGCCGAGAAGGAGATCAGAGGGCCTACCCAGGCATATCACAATATATGACATTTGAAGTTAACATGATTATACTCGTTGCGAATTATTCTAGAAGCTTGAATTCGTACATTCTCTAGTTTAGCTATCATTTTAACCTAAGAAATATACTACTGATGACTATATTAATAAATAATACTTCTGACACGAGCCAAATATTACATCAAATGGGTAGTACGTTTTTTATCATCTAACAGCAATATAAATTACCGTCACGAGATAATCACCTTAGTAGGCCTTCATTGTGTAAATACACATTTTTTTCGGTATTTCAATAACTTTGAACCGAACAAAATCGGACAATAAACAATTGCATAAATTTTAAAAATGTTAATCTCTTTAACATTACACCACCCCCCTCCCCACCCTTCCTGGCCGTACCGAGCAGAATAGTCAAAGCTCTGTGTATATTTGCGAGGTGGGTGTAGCTTGCTAAAGGGCAATTTCATTATGAACGATTTAGTTATAAGTAAGCACATGTTATACTAATCATGTGTTTCTATGAGGATAATTGCTTTCCAAAAATGTTACATAAATGTATACATTATTTATTTCATGCAGAGTCTACCCGAAATTTTCATAAATACTACGCCCAAACACAACCCCCCCCCTCCCCCTGGAGATTGGATGGTGGCTCCTTTACCACAAGGGCCTGTCGGATTATGAACATGTCTGATTAAACATTAGTCGGACTATCGACCTGTCGGGACAATCAGATTATCGACCGGTCAGACTATCCAATTACTGACAACTAGCCGGGATGTGCACACGAGTGGCTTAATGTCAACCATTTTGATAACATACTCGCGCTACCAGTGTTGTAATCATAATCATCATTATACCACGTGAAATAATCGAGTATTACATTATATAATTGTGTATCGAGTAGTATTATGTATCAGGTCAGGGGTATGTGAATTTTTTCCCGGTATTATTGATCATTAAACATGTTAAGCAATATTCATTTGGGAAATTAATAAATAGCCTACTGGTTATGTATGTAGATTAATATTATAATTATTTCGATGTGTTTATATAATATCATTATTCTTGACACTTTTCATGATTTAACACTGACCATCGGCATATATTAAGATTTTCACCTGAGATTATTATTTTACTTTTAGGACTCGTCTTATTGTTTCAAATGTAGGATGTAGGGGACCCTTCCTGTCACATGTGTTATCGGACCGATTGGGTCAGAGCTGCTTATAGTCAACTGGCTCTGTATTTGAGGTCTAGGAGGTTTACGCTCCCGGTGTAAATACTGAATACTTATGTCTATGTCGTGATTGATAAGTGTCAAAATAACAACTTATACACTAAGTATGAAATGTTTGACTAAGTATATAAATTTGCCAGTGGTTTTATTTTGTGTAACTATACGTTTTTCTTGTGTGTTTTTATATAATATTATACTCGTTTTACAAGTGTTTTGTACCTTATACCAGCTCTTAACTGTGTTTACATACTCTAGAAAAAGATAAACTTCTATAAAATTCTTAGGTTTCTACGCTTTCCAGAGGATCTTTTTTGTTTTTGCTACCAGGGAGGGGGGGGGGGGGTGATTTATTGACCTTATGAACCTTCACTCTTGTCCCACAGATTGTTCAGTCTATATTCGATACTTGTAATGAGTATACCTTTCACTTTGCGGAATCATAAAGCTGAGCTCTAGTGGATTCTTAAGTGTTGATATAACTATAACTCTATTATGTGACAAAGTTGATGTTAAGTATAATGTTGGACCTAGTGCTAAGTGTTTTCCTTTCAGTCACGATTCCTGTCTGATATTAGTTTTAATAACATAAGTATAATTATGAAAATATTAAAAATATATGCTATATACTCATCTACAATTAATTCATTTCTGAAAGCCATTCGGATATGTTCAAATCAAATGAGCCAGCTAATTTAATATTATTATAAAATAATGTTACCATTCACACTATTGATGTTAGCAATCATAACTTGTCAGGCTTGTGATACGTGTAATATGTTTCTAACATATGGCATCATCAGACACAACAGTACTGTTATTCAACAAACAAATCTTACAAATAGCATATCAACCACTAGTTGTTATTCTAAACATATCAAAAAATAAACAATATAAAATATGAATTTGACATACCGCATAAAATATTTACATTAATTATACTGAATGAAATGCTGAATGTTTTTGAAATAGATTATGTTGTACGCCTGATCGTGATTGTGATTAAGTTGATTTTTGCGATTGAAATATACCAGAAGAACGGATGAAAACAGTTTAAACTATAAAGGCATATTAGAAGGATGAGTCAATGTGTATTATGAGCATATTTAAATACTGTAGCCTGATTTTAAAAAGAGCATATATATACATTGTGAAAACAAACTTTTTGAAATGTTACGTTACGTTTAAATGTTACATTTCAAAATTAGCAAGGTAAATTATTCTCCTAAATATTTGTTCCTGTTAGTTGTTTCTTCCTTTTTGAAATCTATAGCCGCGACGGATGCGTGTAACTCTATTTATTTAGTACAACCGGTATTATGAGAACATAGAATGTCTGAAAATAATATTGTGTCACTGTTATACAATCAAAAATGACGTGACGGCACGCCCAGCAACCATGAAGTCGAGGTCTCTCTGTAACCAATCAGTCTCTGCACGCCATTTCATTGTTATTTAAATGCAAGCGTACTGACACATGGCCCATGAACACTGGCTGATCGTGCCTTTATTCAATATTCGACTATAACGCAGTTGGTGGCAGTGAGAGCGGTTACTTGACTGATTTGACTGATTGATTCACTGAACGACTGGTCGATCGATCGATTGATTTATTGATTGATATTCATTGATTTTAATGAAGATTGATTGATTGATTGATTGATTGATTGATTGATTGATTGATTGATTGATTGATTGATTGATTGATTGATTGATTGATTGATTGATTGATTGATTGATTGATTGATTGATTGATTGATTGATGATTGATTGATTGATTGATTGATTGATTGATTGATTGATTGATTGATTGATTGATTGATTGATGCAGCCGAAACGAAATATTCTCATTAGTTAGAGAGAGAATAGCAGCCGTAGTAGCCAGGACGAGCTATATGATTCAGAAGAGTAGTACATTGCTGACTTTGGGCTTCTGTGCTCCCAAACCAATCACATCAGATGGATATAATTTATTTACACATGGGTCTGATCCGCTGACAGGATGCCGCGTCTAGTTTCAGGAGAAATGAGGTCCCCAAGGAGTTCACTGGACACAAATTAAACTGCATCTGTCACGCGCATGGTCAACAACTGAATTCCGGTTAATCACGCAGGTCAAAAGGTCATGCGTGATCATGCGCCGCACGAGAGGACATTTCCCAGAAAGGTGCCCAGCAAACACGACACATTGGTCCAACATTGGATTAATGTGTCGTGTTTGCTGGGGGGGGGGGGGGTACACTTATGGCAATCAGATCTGATAGAGCAGGTCAGATTATACGCCGGCTAGGGGCTGATCAAACACATAGAATCACTAGATTCCTATTTACTTTCTATTTTCACTTATAATATCACTTCCCAGTGAACGCCATACTTTTAACAGATGTTGGCCTGACGACGCAGACATTGGGCCAACATTGAACCCACATTGGGGCATGTCTCATGTTTTATGGGTTACAAATCGCTGTAGTGAAGGCTTTGTTGTTCGAAAAATTTGCTTATAAAGAACATACTCAAAAAGATAAATGCAAAATAAAACAAATCACGAAATATCCACATGTTTTAATTTTAAATAATGTTACCATCGCTGATCGAACGTTGCTATAACGTCATGCGGTAAATGAGATGCATATTTATGTTTTAATAATATTTCAGTACTTCAAATGCAGTACAGCGTGCATCTCACTAAAATGTCAAGACCGATAACAAAGTGTATGTAAAATAAATCCCCCCCCCCCCCATAGCCATACTGACATTTTCAATAATATTATACGAGTACCAAGCATCATGATTTTATGTACACCCTTCAAGTATTTACATCGCTGGAATGATTCAGCTGATTTCTCAGCATATCAGGTTA
>OZ024904.1:23792376-23965294 GCA_964017125.1 Flabesymbios commensalis | reverse complement strand
TAATGGCCGCGATCACTATACAGTACTGAGAAGTGCACAATGTTTAATTGATGGCCGAATTCCAAGTATGTATTGGTCGCACGTCTATTTATGTTGAATCATTGAACATGAGTATATTTAGTTATCATCATAATTACACCCGCACAGCGAGTGTCCTGACTTATAGTGATAATTAAAAATAGATTACCTTCTGTCAATTAAAAGGGTAGGATTTGGTATTGACTTTAACAACTACACATGAAATATAGTGATACTGACTATAGTCAGATTCACATTAATTTCATCAACCATGGTGAGTGAATTTCGCGGTTTCCTCAGTCAAATTGTCCACCAATTATTCATGACATTTTGAACACACATTGTCTGGACGACTAGTCAGTAAATTTCGCGAAGTTCAGAAGTATTTCAGAAGGTAGACCATTTGAAATGTGATGAATTTCTAAGAGAAAGCTAATTGGTTTATAGAGTGCGACATTTTGATATATTTCCCAAATGGTGAACAGACTAACTTTCAAACTCTACAATTTTTGTCAATGAAATATTCAGGGTAGTCGCACCATCGCTAGGAAAATATTTCATGACCATAATTGGTTCAGAATTGACTAAGAAATCATCAAAAATCATTCACCACTGTTAACATGGTTAATGTGAATCCGACTCTAACTGATATTATTCTTTAATGTGGCACAATTAGAATGTGCGGGTAATCATATTACGAATGTTTACAATATAAATATACATGTTATTCAATGTAGCAAACAAAATGTTGATTGATTGATTGATTGATTGATTGATTGATTGATTGATTGATTGATTGATTGATTGATTGATTGATTGATTGATTGATTGATTGATTGATTGATTGATTGATTGATTGATTGATTGATTGATTGATTGATTGATTGATTGATTGATAGATTTATTGATTGATTGATTGATTGATTGATTGATTGATTGATTGATTGATTGATTGATTGATTGATTGATTGATTGATTGATTGATTGATTGATTGATCGATTGATTGATTGATTGATTGATTGATTGATTGATTGATTGATTGATTGATTGATTGATTGATTGATTGATTCATTCATTCATTCATTCATTCATTCATTCATTCATTCATTCATTCATTCATTCATTCATTCATTCATTGGGGACAACTTCCGCGCCGTCTAAACAGGAGATACTTGTGGGTTCGAACCTCCTTACAGCCAACTTCCATATCCTAGATCTCTAAATGTAGCACGAAATCGGATGAGATCGCATCAGAATACTTGTTAAAAACTTGAGAACGCTGAAATCCAAACGCCAACAATAAAACAAACCCGCGCTTTTGCGTAGCACAAATAAAAAACACTCGTTCCCGGAATTATTCATTGAATGTCATGTATGAGTGGCGGGAAGAGGCACTATCTCATCAAACAGAACACATTGACACAATGCTGTTTAAAAGTCGGGCCAGCGTCTACGACGCTGGCCCGGCTTTGAAACAGCATTGTGCGCATGTATTTTGTTTGCCTGATAATGACGCTGTACCAGGAATGTGCAGATTGTGTGTACAGTGCCGCGGGCGGGAGGCTGGTGGGACTTCTGCCATCCACACTTTGCCAGCTAGGGCACTACACCAGATAGATGCCCTGGTATTTAAATGGAAAATATGCCTTTTGTTGAATCACGATATTTAACGAAACTCCATTAATGTAGCCGGGGTATTTTTATATAATTTTAATGTCATTTATTAATGTTGAATTTTGATCAGAGATGGCGATTTTACTCATTGCCTCGCTTTGATATCGGGCAAATAACGTCGTGAATACAACTGTATATGGATCATTTAAAGATCAATTTAATAGTAGAATTGGAGCGAAAATATTGATAAATGTTATTGATATCTTTAAAAGTTTTTTTTTAAGTTTGTACCTGAAACGGTCGACATTGATTTGGCTATATCGGAAATAGCATATTTAGCAAACATTTCGTATTATTACCATTAGCGGGTAATATCTCCACATTTACTCTGTTTCCCATTCATGATAAGATCCACAAATCAGCATTCAGAAATTATTTATTAAAATTTAGTTAAAAGCTGATTTTGCTGATCAATTTACTAAAATGGTAGTCCACTGACAAACACATAGATCCAGTTTTATTGATTATATAATCTGCCCCGATTGGATATTGATATTATGATTATAAGTACAGTGGAAAATGCACATAACTCAAACAATTTTTGTCAAGATAGTTGAGATTGTCTGGTTATTGAGTCTGGTTTTCCACGAAAACCTGTGTTTCATTTGGTGCTGACCTCATGCATACCAGCAAGCAGTAAGCGGTAAACCAATGTCGGGTTTCTTGTTGTGCCAACGTTGGCGACGTTGACACAACAATAACCCAACATTAGTTTACCTTGTGTTCTGGGATACCTTGTGACCGACCGCTAAACAAACAGCCCTGAAGCATCTGCTCTGCACGGGTTTCAACAAGAAACACTACAGCCTCGAGCTGACAATTCTCACGAAATCTTTCTGAAAAGTAAACTCTTATACTGGTATATTACTTGTAAGCGTTTCACTCTGTTGTACTGAGGAGGCTACATGATAAGGCTTGTTTTTTTGGGAAATATTTGAAAGTATATTTAAGCGGGTATATATTTAAACATCATTTGCAAACAAAAATTATAAGCACTATAGACGTTATTTTGTCCTTTAATTCGTAAAAGATGAATTCGATTAATTTGTCGCGATCAATACAAACGTTGTGGCTCCCAAATATCTGAAAGTCGTGGTTGCATGTGGCGCCACTTGGCAAAAACCCATTTGAGTTTGAATGCACTGCTTAGAATATTGCACAATGTATCACGAGTGATAAAAAACATGAAAACCGCCGCCCGATTAGATGTACATGCTATTTAAATTTCATGTTGGTTACACGAGAATATCATTTCATTTTGGTGACACGAGAAATATCATAAATGAACTCGCTAATTTACTTATGATCTCGTTATTTGGAGAATTATTATCCGTTGTGTAGCAAGATTCGAAAAATATGTAAAGCTTCAGCAGTCGTTTTTGATGTATATTTGCCAAAAAGTATCTTTAATTATTCACATCGCATCGTTTGTACGACTTTAAAAAGAAAGTTAATTTACGGATATTGCTCAGGAAAATTCCTTTTCATGTGACCATTATTGGCACTCCACTCTCATTATTAGGACCCTAACTGCCTTCTGTAGGCCTACATCTCGATTTAAAAAGTGGACGAACTTGACCAATTAAGTAATGGTCAGCATTAATCTATGTGATATTCGGCTACTTTTCATAATTTTTTTTTGTAATCTGTCGTTAGATAAAATACAATCACCCACTGCCATACTAACATCTCAAATATCTGATCATTTTCCATATTGCATTTGCCGGGATTTAAAAAAATAAAAAGTACACACACGTTAATAAAATGACACAAAACAATCTAGAAAGTTTTAGGAAATACGTTGCGTCATCTAATGTTTTTAACTTAATGGACAAACAAGACACTTCAGACCCAGACCTAAACTATAATACTATACTTGATGCCATCACAAAAGCAAAACAAACATTTTTACCCACGCAGATTGTAAAATTTAATAGACATTAAATTATACACAAAGATTCAGAATTGATATCTCAGGGCACAATTAAATCTATTGCGCATAGGGATACATTATATGTCAATATTAAAAAAAACTAGTACCACCGACCCCATTTGTATGACTATGAAAACTAATTTTCAAACATATAATAAAATACTTGAGCGGAATTTTAGACTTGCAAAGCGAAATTATTATTATATCTGTTTTAATAATTATAATAAATATATTAAAAGTACCTGGCGTACAATAAAACAGGTATTAGGTAGAAGTAATGTAAATAATGAATATCCAGAAAAAATTAAGCACAAAAATAAAATCGAAACAGACAAATATGCAATAGCAAATACATTTAATGAGTATTTTACAAATATAAGCCCTTCCCTTGCTTCATCTATTATAACAAAAGGACTTAGCTCACATAAACATTATTTAACAAATAAAACGGACACTATATTTCGTTTTGTTCATGTCACAGAAGATGAAATAGCCAAGCGCATTTCTAATTTAAAAACAAAAAATAGTTCAGGTTTTTATGGAATCTCTACAAAATTACTTAAAATAATTAAAGAAGAAATGATCAAACTACTCACTCGTATTGTCAATCATGCTTAATAACCGGTATTTTTCCAGATAATCTCAAACTAGCTAAAGTAATTCCATTATATCAGAAGGATGACAAAATGATTATGACTAACTATAGGCCTATCTCTTTACTCTCTTCTATTTTCAAAATAATCGAAAAAGTAGCACATAATCAAATAAGCTATTATTTCACTTCACATAATGTATTTTACGAACACCAGTATGGCTTTAGATCTAAGCACTCCACGGAATTAGCAGCATTACATTTAATTGATAACATAACCACTGAAATGGATTCAAATAACATACCTCTAAATATTTATCTCGATTTATCCAAAGCATTTGACACTCTTAGCCACGACATTTTATCAGATAAACTTGAACATTGTGGAATTAGAGATACATAATTATTATTTTAAAAAAACTATTTAATGAATAGAAAACAATTTGTTCAAATTGGTGATATTAAATCAAAAACAAACGATATTATTAAAACCGGTGTTCCCCAAGGATCCATTTTCGGCCCTCTTCTATTTATAATATATATTTATGATATGCCCATTGCCAGTAAGTGTTTTGCTTTTATTATGTATGCTGACGACACCGCTCTTATGTATACTATAACACCCCAAGACTTTAATAACCCTCAACAATTGGCAGCCACAATTAATAAAGAAATAAAACTCATAAACAACTGGCTTAAAATAAATAAGTTATCGTTAAACATTATCAAATCCAAATTTATGTTATTTTATATACCACAACGGAAAATAACATCTCCAAAATTATACATTGATGGTATTTTAATTGACTATGTTACAGTTGGTTATTTCTTAGGCATAAAAATACAAAATAACTTAAAATGTGACACTCACAAAAACTCTATTTCTCTATTTTGAATAAATTAAAACATTCTCTTTCTCTAACTGTATATATAAATAATATGTTATATTGTACTTTAACTGTCCCTCACCTACATTATGGTATTTTACTATGGGGTTATCCTAATGTTAGAATTTATAAATGACAAGAAAATGTATTGAGGATTATAACCGGTAGCAAATATAATGCACCCACCGAACCATTATTTAAAACAGCAAATACATTAAGAATTGAAGACAATCTAAAATTACAACAACTTAAATTCATATAAAAATGGCAACACAACATATTACCCACATATGTCACTTTTTCGCACCTTCACAACAATGTGAAACACACAACCACAATACAAGGCATCAACATAAATGTTCGACGCATCAAATCCGACATGACTATGCGTCAAAATGTATACATCGTTTTGATATATCACATGTATTAAATAACACTTCCTCTAACATTATTAACAAATTGTATAACCATAGTTTACACGGTTTTGCTTTTTATACTCAAAATATATTTCTAAATGGTTACTCTTCCACATGCTCTATATTGAACGGTTATATCTGTAATGTTTAATTTATTTCCACCATTATACTTTGTATCCACTGATATTACATAGAATCTAATTACTACTTAATATATTATAAATTTATGCGTATATAATGCATATTTTTCTAAATATTTAGTAACATAAAACACATATGTTATATTATTTTACTCATACATGAATGTACACGTCTATGATATACATGCATTTCTACATGGGCGCGTATTTATATATGTTTTATATATGATTTATATACACATTTATGTGTGCATTTGTATATATGACTATTGTTCTGAATTTTCTAAATATCTACTTGCTATATCTAATTTTAATTCCTTTTAAACTTTGATGCATATTTTTCCGAATTTAGTTTTTTGGATTTGCTGTCTCTAAACTTGACGTGTGATAACAATATTAATATGTTTAGTGCTTCTGTTTATATTGATTTGTGTTTTTTTTTATAATGCAGCTCCAAAATATATACCGATATGTCACAAACATATTTACATATACAATTATTATATATACTGATCGCAGGGTGGCCGTCGCGTGAGCGTTTTTTGTAACCTTAGCGAGAGTCTCTCGTCTAATGTATTTTGTTTCAATGAACGTTTTTCTTCTTCTTCTTCAATCGATCATTTTTCACTTTTTCTAAACACAACAATATTGTGTGTATTATTGAGATTTACATACAATCTCCACTTTTGGCAGTAGTCGTGTAGGTAGTCTAGTCTATCTTGGAGTTCATTAATTGTTGTTAGAAATTAGTACAGCATCATCGGCATAGAAAATTAAAACAATTTAAGGTCTCCTGCAGTTATACCTTCTATTCCTTTGCTCTGTGGAATATATTTAAAATATTTGCTATGAATGTTAAACAGGAACGGTACCCAAAGAAAATGCTCAAATTTATCAGAAACGTTCACAGCATTTTGCCTTTTGATTTTTACTCATTGTACATACTTCTTATAATATTTAACATTACGTCCATTATACCAGTTGGTATCATTTTTGACCATAGACACAGGCCGTCATTCTATAGTTATCAACCCTTTAACCGCCAAATTATTCAATCTGAATTTTCACCCACTTGAAATTGACGCGATCCACAACTTCAGGTGATTATTCAGATTTCACAAAATGGAGGTCAACTGTTTTCAAATATTGCTGATTGATGTCATATTTTATCTTTAACATATTTGAAAAGTGATACGTAATGCGCTAATAAAAAATGAAAACCCGACTATATGCGACACCGGAAGTTAAAGGGTTAAATGTTGGGCCAGCATTGCAGCCCATTGCTGGTTCAATGCCGGTCAATCGTCTACGACGCTGGCCCAACACTAACCTATCAACGGGTCTGTTGTATACTTTGCGCAAACACTTTCAATGTTGACCCACAGTCTTCGACGCTGGCCCGTCATTAAAACAGCATTGGGTGATTGTACCGTGTTTTCTGACTGCTGACTTATGCTGGTGACGCTTTAACATCCCGGCGCCAGAAACACCAGATAGCAAGATACATTGGCCCGATGCTTATGTAATGCTGGGCCACCGTCTGCGACGCTAGGCCAACATTATTCCAACTAAGCCCCTTTAAGCTCTTAGCCACAAATATAATTCGTGACTATTTTTTTCTGAACACCTGCTAAAGACAAAAGTACTTAACCTAAGGACCTGAAACGTTATATTGCACATGTTCATAAGGACTGGTGTACAGAAATGTGAACCGTTTCCCACACACAGCACCCCTCTTTCCCCCAAATAGGACACACACTCAGGCAAATGAACTTAATAGGATACCGGCCATAATACAATATTGGTTATAGATCGTTTTGAACAAGTAAAGTTTATTAGTCAAGCAATAATACAGTCTCTGTCAATATCCACAATGCGGATAATTGGGCGTCTAATGGGAAACAATTTTTCTGTAATCTTGACTTCGCCGAGGCATGACATGCACAATCAGTTCACAATAAGTTGTATTTTCTGCGTGAGTGTAGAACTAGTCTACAAAAGCAGCTCATACAAGATTGATTTAGTAATATATATTAACAAAATAGCTGTGTTTTGTGTAAATCAATAAAAATGTATTTGTGATGTCCAGATATAAGTTTAAAAATAAACGTAAAGCACAAATTAGCACTTACTAGATTTCGCACCAAAATCATTTTTAACCTGTTCTCGTGATGTCGAGGGGTCGAAACCGTACTACATACGATGAAAGACTATGCCATGTATGTAATGTCCTCGGCGACGAATTTAGCTGTATATTTAACTTGTTTAAGTGTACTCTTTCTGACAATATCAGACCCATATATACTACCACCATGTTTAACGCGGCATCCCACTATGTATTGTATAAATGCATTGAGTTGATAGCTTACACGTACGAAACCCACTGTTGTGAATATATTGACTGTTTTTTTTATTCTGAACTTTTTTGTTGATCATTAACTAATTATAATTTCTTTATCACCTTTGTTTACCCTGTTTACTGCCATTTTATATTATACCTGTACAAATATTGATGATCTATATTGTTCTCACTTTCACCATTCTATTTTCGAATGATTATATATTAATTTCTTTATCAACACCATGTTTACATGTATATGTATACACAAAAAATGTATTGTCTATAATGCTGAACTAAAGCAATACGCTAGAAATATGCCGATGATAGCCAAGCAATTAACGGATGCGGACTGGTTCATTAGAACAGTGAAGAAGTTGAATAATTGAATAATTCTACCTGTTTAATTAACAAGGACATGGATAATTAGCTAGAACTCGATGATCACATAGCAGGGGTAAGTGTTAATCATAAAGGTGTAACATGCAAACGTTTTAGCATCAATATGTTAATTTAACCTAATTAGCACTACCGCCGGTGCCGCAAATATTCGGGTTTTCATCTTTTACTTGCACATCAAGTACCACCTTTTGAACATGTTAAAGATAAAATGTGACATCAATGAGCAATATTTGAAAACAGTTGACCCCCATGTTGTCAAATCTGCATAATTTTCACTCACTTGAAGTTGTGGATCGCGTCAGCGAGACAGAACTTCAAGTGGGTGAAAATTCAGGTTGAATAATTTGGCGGTTAAAGGGTTAATGAAAATTGCAAATTATACATAGCTGTGAAACTGTCGTAACAATAATGCAAATAACAGAAATAATGCCAAATATTCATGGAGAGAAATAAGCAATAATAACATAATTATATTGAGCCACACAATAAACAGTAGAATAGAATTAAAAATATTCAATATATATATATCGATATGCTTTGAAATAGCGCGATATGAGGAACTTGGTGGTGGCCATGAAAGTGAGTCTTTTGTACAACAGACCATTTGATTTATATAAATAAATAAATTACCACTAGTAACCTACTTAGTATCATGTATTTTGAAATCAGGCTAGATATCCATGGATTAAACGCTCATAATTCATTAGTATTATCGGTGGAATTAATGCATAGATTAACGTAAAACACACCAGTACATGATTTTCTTTGTCCGACAACTACATTCTTAGCCGGGAATGGAGTTATTGTTGACCAAATACAGACAAATTATCATGGTAGGCATATGGTACTATAATCAGTCAGGTGTGACCGATCTGTTGATTATGAGGGATCCTTATCATGGTCGGTTGTGTTTTAAGGCAGTTAAAAACCTCGGAGCTCTCCATTCTCAGCTGTGAAAAATGCCTCGGCCTTCGGCCTCGGACCTTTTTCACAGCTAAGAATGGAGAGCTCCTCGGGCTTTACCCTATACGTAATTAGGAACCGCTAAACTGTTTCTACACGCTAGTGACACGCATTCTTTGAAACAGTTAACTGTCATAGATAGCTTGTTGCTTTTTGAAAGAAATGGTCATGAAATGCACTTGGTATGGCGAACGTGATATTGTTTTTCTGCTGTTTTGTCACGAATGGTATTTGGTATCTCAAAAGGCTGTTTTCTCTCCAACTTCAACACTGGCAAGACTGCTGAAGTAACGTTATAAAAAGTTATTATATTTATCACAATATCGTTGCAATTTGCTTCCAACCGCTATAGGGGCCTGCATGGGTTGATTGTTGAGTATGTGTGGCTTTGGTAAAAATACATGTATTGATGTTAATGAAGATAAGTTATATTTCCACCTAATCGGACAAAGGCGTATTTGACTAGTGTTGCTGACATCGAATTAGTTTAGTATAGTAGACTCGTAAACATAATATTTTATTGCGGGACATTTTTGCTATTTTTATATGTTTCTATTTTGTAGGAGATATATTAGTAAATAATTTTAAACAAATTATCCGAAACATTATCTGGGACGATAAGACTACCACCTGGTGTCATGTCGCTTACTATTCCGTAGTTCAGCTTGTTCTTCGGCCAAGTTTCTTCCAGCAAGCACGAGACATTGACGCAATGCTGGCTTAATATTAATCAACCGTCTACTACGTTGGTCCAACATTAAACCAGCATTGTCTAAACCTCTCACTTTTATTGGTGTATACGTCAAATGACGGCTGTCGATTAAAAATTTCACACCATGTAACTTGAAATACCGAGCGTCACTGGGTAATTGTGAAAAAAAATGTACAAAAACATTAACCCGGTTGCTTATCATGTTTATAGAAGCAATACATAATATTGAGCATAATATTTTGCTATGCATTGGATACATTTTACTGACAACATTATTTATTTTCGATTGTTCAAAGAAATTGATTGTAATTTGTTTACAATTGATGTCTTCAATTTCTGTTCTGATCGTAAGCTTCATATGCGTGTTGAACACATCCACACAATGTTATTGTTCAATTGTTGAGGTAAACAAAACAATGATGTCAGATTCGGAGTCTATGTTCACAATGTAATATTGATATGTTCACTTACTGCAAAAATACATGACACTGAACTACAACTTAGGTCCACTGTAGTCAACTCTTTTAACCGCCTTGGAAATATCGCCAAAAGAAATATCGACCGACATGGGCAGGTTCAGATCACAAATAAACGTATTTATCATTGTCAGAGACATCCTGTTAAATTTTCAAACTTATGAATAACATTCAGTGATTATAAACTGTTAGACGTTTCAGTTTCATATTTAAAATAATTAAAATGACAAGATGTTATCATAGTTTGACGATTTAACATTATAATTATTTGAAATTTAACATGAATAAAGTTATACAAAATATGCTGTAAACAAAGTGATGTTATAGAAGGAGGTAGTGCGTGGTATCCAGTGATCATCTCAAAATGGGTGTAGACCATATATAGATAATTTTTGATGCAATTTTTATTTTGCTAGGCTATTAGCTAGACTGCTTAATAATTATATCATTCTATTTAGTACACGACGTAAGCGATTGTTGACCCACTACAGCTACAGTATCGGGCTATACATCATATGTTTTTTTCTGAATTATTTATATCATGTTACACAATTTTTCTATGCCCTTTCTCACCTTTCACATGTTTAATGTCTGTCGGTCATAGATCATGTACATTAACCCTATAACCGCCAAATTATTCAATCTGAATTTCCACCCACTTGAAATGGTGTCTCGCTGACGCGATCCACAACTTCAAGTGAGTGAAAATTATTTAGATTTGACAAAATGGTGATCAACTGTTTTTAAATATTGCTGATTGATGTCACATTTTATCTTTAACATGTTTAAAAGGTGGCACTTAATGTACTAATAAAAAATAAAAACCCGAATATATGCGGCACCGGCGGTTAAAGGGTTAATGTATGTTCTATGCTTTGGGTCACTCATAAATCACACGTCTGCAAAAGAATCACTACCATTTCATTCACCAGATGGCAGCTTTGTACTAAATATTGTAAAATAACAGTGATTATGGAGATCAGTCACAATTTAGCAGAAAATTATAAACATATGGACCGACATTAATGTGTCATACGATCAAGCACGCAAATTATGTATTATTTTGCTCATTGCTTTATACTTCATCCGTTTAAAGTTCCTTAGTAATCTTTAATAAAACGCCAGTGAGCCTTTCAACGACTGACAATTACTACAAACGGACTTGTATTCCCAGTTAACACGAATCATTGAATTTGAATCAAAGTTGTTTACTTGGAAATATTGTAATTATATAATAAAATCAGCATAACTCGTGAATTCAAACTGTCAGAGCTATTTTCTAATCAGCACTTGAGACGAGTGTGGGGCGCACCAAGGACCAGACTGAGCTGTAGTCTTAAGGGATGCCATTAGACAATGACAGCTGGGACATTTTCTTGGAATCCTTTCGTTGGTAATTCTATTTAGCTATCTGACTCAGGTGGCAAATTAAATGAAGCAGTCCGATCAATTCAGCTGGTCTGAATGACGCTTAAAAGACAAACACGCTTTATTTAATACAACTGTATATCGTCCTAATAAACCTTAAATAATTAATATCATAGTTGAACATTTGAAGTAATTGATGAAATCACAAGCAAATTGATATAAAGAAAAAAAGATAGAGAGAAGGAAAGAAAGAGCGAAAGTAAGAAAGATATAAGGAAAGAAAGAAAAAAGAAATAAACAAATAAAGATAGAGAAGAAATAAACAAACAAATAAACAAACAAAACAAACAAACAAAACGAACGAATGAACGAACGAACTATTATGCGTATATATTGCGTACATATTGCAAGGATCTGTGCTTAGTCCACTTCTGTTTGCTATATATACAACTCCCCTCAGCTCAATAATAACAATATTTGGTGTGAAACATCACCTTTTTGCTGATGGCTCACTAATCTACAATCCTCTGTTGTAGAGAATATAACGCAGTCGTTAATTATTCTACAAATTGGCATGCAGGCAATTCAGGTGTGGGTGGATCAAACCATGCCGAAATTAGATCCTGGTAAGGTCATTTGAAATTTGACGTATTAATTTTTAAATGAACCTTCTCACGTATGTAAAACCTTATCTACCGGCAATCCCACATATATCAATTATCTATTGCATTTCCAGAATCGCTAACAAACACAGAGATCTGAAATTTTAAAGCTGTTTTATCTCCTACCACTGCCAAATAGATTGAAACCACGACCATACAGTCATCTTTCGTGGTTGCTGCAATTGAACAATTCACCTTTCGACGTTCGAGAAGCAAACTCAGCCACCAAGTCTTGGAAAAATGTAAATGTGCCTCATATGTTTTTACCCAACATACACGATATATTGAGCCTATGTTGGTTTAATGTTGGCAAACTATCTGCGACACTGGCCCAACTATAAACACAGATAGGCTGAATGTCTCGTACTTGCAGTCGGCTTTGTGGGCGTCACTACAAGAATCAGAAGTAAAAGTAGAATTCTCAGAAGCATTTCTATCTGTCATTTTACCCCGCAGTCGTGTCTGATTAGCTCATTACTAAATAATAGGAGTCCATATATTAACTCCCCAAATAGAACATAAATGGTAACACGACTATTGATTCCTTTTTGTTGTGCAGCTGAACTATTAATAATTCAAGTCCTAGTAAATGTTATGCTGCGGTTCACATGCTACATGCTATAATATACCACAATCAGTGATCATTATGTATAATAATCATACATCATTTTCATTGTCATCTGGGCCAAAAACACGACATTCGTACTAAATTTTATCCATATTTGTGTAAAATATTAGGGCTGTACTTCACAATCACTTTTCTGTCAAAATTATCTTGAATTGGCTCACGTGCTTATCTGTGAGTTTTCTCAATAAGGTCTAATAAGCTTGTCACCCCTTTTATTTAGTATGTATGTTAATGATATGTTGCATGACAGAGGAAGCCAAGGGATAACAGTTGACGATCTTAAACTAAGACTTTTACTTTATGTCGATGATTCTGTTTTAATAGCTGGGAGTAGATTAGATTTGCAAACTAGCCTCGATTCTGCTCATGATTATTGTCAAAGGTGGACGTTATGTGTTGATATAATCAAAACAAAGATAGTTGTATTTAGGAAGGTTGGAAGGTTATCCATAAATGATGGTGAATCAATTTTAGAAGTAGTGGAACATTTTTTCATATTTAGGTATTATGTTTCCTAGTACAGGGGAATTTTCAGGCACCCAACAAGATTTAGCAGACAGGGGGTTGCGAGCACTATTTTTTATTCAGGATATTGCGTATGAATTGATCGACCTCAAACCAGAACTATTATTTATGTTATTTGATAGATTTGTGTTACTTGTATTACTTTACTCATGTGAATTATGGGGATTCCACACTGCTGCGACGGTGAACATAGTACATCTGAAATTTTGTAAATGGGTTTTGAAAGTGACTAAATCGACAACCAATGAAATGGTATACGGGAAACTTGGAAGATTTCCACTATTTTTAGAAAAAAGGTACGCATAGTGAAATACTGGCTAAAAATTGTACATACAGAATTAAGTCCATTGGTTCAGAAAATGTATAAAATAATGTCACACACTATTACTGCAAATAATACAATTGTCAACTGGGCTGCTCTAGTAAGAGACATGTTATTTAATTTGGGTTTTGGGTGTTACAAATAGAACATATTTTATTAGTTTATTTAAACAAAGATTACATAATCAATACATCCAACAATGGTTTACTTCAGTGAGTACCAGGTCGAGTAGCTCATTATACAAGAATATAACAAACCACTTTAGATGGCAAAATTATTTCCATATTGTAACAAATTGTAAGCACAGAATTTATCTTGTAAGATTTCGAACTAAGAATCATTCATAACGTAAGTCAGGGCAGAGGGAGAAGTCGCAGACCATACAACGAGCGGCATGCACTTGTTTATATATGTCTAGATGTGTGCTCACAGATTGTAAATTTATTGCTGAATAAACTTACTTACTATAATGTCTGTCTTTAGAAAGTTTTGAGTAGTACAGGCTTGATGTCGTGACGAGTGCTGAGATTGTAAAGGTAAATGTAAAAGTTCATAGTCTGGTATCAAGTCTGAAGACTCATCAACCGACTTTACATTTCACCGCCCCCCCCCCCCCTGGTCACTGGACCTGTGCCATTTCACCTCCACACAGAGCATACAGTCCTGCAGCAATTTCGACGCATTGAACTTATTGTTCACATTGCCAAATCTGCCCTACCAGGTACTAATTTTCACCTGAGTCAAGTGAAGCATCTCAGAATTAAGTGTTCATCATCGATACAATGTCCCAACATACTCAACAACAGTACAGTATAGATTTTTTCGTACGAATATCTATCTGAAACGGCAAAACTGCTCAGTTCTGTGGCAGTGGAGCGGATGCGAGATTGTGTGATCTGACCACACGTCTCGCAGTGAAAGCCAACAGAGTGCGAGAGAGTGGTTCAGCATATTTACTTAACCATATTAATTTAGCACTGGACAACACATTCAAACAGTGATGCAAAGCGGTTATAGTGACACGGATAATATTTTTTATGGTTACACCAAACACAATCTTGTTTCAAAGAATGTGCTATCTGAGTAATCTTCCTAGCAAACAGTGAAACATGGACACAGTATTGACTTAACCCTTTGACTCCCAGGCCGAGGTGCATACCAGGATCCAAATATACTGGTGTACGAGTTCTATTTTTCGTCATTTGAAGCTGGAATTGCTAACGCAATTTCCAGCTTCAAATGACGAAAAATACATAAATGTAGTATATATTTGACGAAAATTTGTGTCATTTTATGGTTACGTTCATTGACGAATGACGACGGAAATTTCCGTCATGTATGGTAGTGAAAAGGTTAACCCGTAACCTCCTCCTGCTGAATTCTTTTTTCCTATTTTTCAGTCTGTTTCAAAAGCTGCTTCAAATAACAAAATAGGTAAAATTATATTTAAGAAAAGTGGACATATTTGATCGATAGATCAGTAATATATCTCCACCTTCTGTTCACCTTCCATATATCACCCAATGTTGGTTTAATGTTGGTCCATCATCTACGACGATACGCACAATGAATTACCGGTGAGTGGCACATTCTGCAAAAAAATGAAATGAATCGGGCTTTAGGCCACTTTTGTGCACATGTAGGCTAAACTGGGCCAGGAGAACCTCCTGAGGATGGTGAGATGATTGAGATGACACTGTCCTCCAGACACAGGATTCGAAATTCGAGCCCTGGCGGTCTGAGGCCGAGCACGCTACCTCTCGGTCACGGAGTCTCCCCACAATACTAACTTTCACACGTGGATGGGGAAGAAACAATTTTGTTTCTTTCAAACCGCCGAGACCGGGAACCGAACCCCGGACTCTGGCGTAAAAGGCAGCGGTGCTAACCACTACCCTAGGGCCCCCGCCCGGCACATTCTGCAGTCAAGATACATTCGTGTAAACACAATTGACATTGACCCAATGTTGGATCAATAATGGTCCACCGTCTACGACGCTGGCCCAACATTGATCAAATATTGGTTCAATGTATCGTGTTTGCCGGGATTGGTGATGCAAATAAACTAGAACGCTGGCCCAACATTACAGCTACATAGGATCAACGTATCGTCAAAATAAAGCACATACAATGTATCACGTTGACTGGTCAGTCAACAAATCACTAAAATTATTGTAAAAAAATTGTCATATTATGCTACAATTTCAAAAGTATACAGCTGAGAATTGAGAGATTTTGTGATGACGGCGGTTGAACCAGCCCAGTAATCACGAGACGTTCACCCAATGTTGGTACAATGTTGGCCCAGCGTGTAGACGCTGGGCCAACATTATACCAACATTGGGTGAACATCTCGTGCTTGCTGGGAGGTATCTACATTATCCCGGTGATGTGGGCGGGGGCCCTAGGGTAGTGGTTAGCACCGCTGCCTTTCACGCCAGAGTTCGGTGTTCGGTTCCCGGTCTCGGCGGTTTGAAAGAAACAAAAATGTTTCTTCCCCATCCACGTGTGAAAGTCAGTATTGTGGGGAGCCTCCGTGACCGAGAGGTAGCGTGCTCGGCCTCAGACCGCCAGGGTTCGAATTTCGAATCATGTGTCAGGAGGACAGTGTCATCTCAATCATCTCACCATCCCCAGGATGTTCTCCTGGCCCAGTTTAGCCTATATGTGCACAAAGGTGGCCTAAAGCCCGATTCATTTCATTTCATTTCATTTGATCCCGGTGATGTGGCACAGAATTAGGGCATTTTCGTGTGGTGTGTGAAGAGCTGCACAAACTGTTTCTGAGAATCCTATGTATCTGACGCGACCACAAATAGTTTTTGAAAATAAATCGGTCATCAATTACTTGTGACGATCTGTCGTTTTTTTCTCAGGGTGATTTCACCAGGAGGAAACCGACTCGACCACAAGATTCACATTGCCCAGCAATCATTCTCATTTATTATTATTCAAACTGAAATGTTCAAATATCGGTTTACAGTGTGGTCGATCTGTGGAAATTAACAGGATGTGACAGGGTCACAATCTGTCACGTAAACAAATCAAGGAATGACAGCCCGTCATTTCGTTGTTATTCAAAATAGGGGTGACATGCCATGATAATCGATTGCATCAGAAAAAAGCATACAATTATACTGTAAGTAAATTTCTGTTTTAATTATTGTTAAAATAATTATAGAGAATAAATTTAGCATTTAAATTTAGTTTTTTCAATGTTGATCCACATTTTGTAAACTTACACAAAAATGGTCAGATATTACAATATTTGTTTGAATAAGTGGATCATAGTTTAAATTATTGCTAAATTAAATATACAGAATAAAATTCGAATTTTTCAATGTTAACTTCGATTTTTATTAACGTACAAAATAAAAGGGCAAAATATTAGACAACCAGGGGCAGGTATTTCAGACGTTCTCAAAAATTAATCTAATAGTTCAATTCATGTTAACTATATAATATATTCAAGGGATAACTCAGCAGTTCAGCAGATTGGCTCAGAATAAAGTTCCTGTGAATATTAAATGAAAAAGTTCCAATACTATTTCAAGTGATTATTGCAAAACACATAATTATATGTACGTTAACCCAATGATCCCCAGATATTAACATCCGGTTCCTCAATTTCATAACTGACTAAATATAATTACGTGCAGATTTTTTTTTGTATGTACAATCTGTGAATGATCTGAATGATCCCGTCGTCAATGGGGATTCATGTAGGCGTCAGATGTTTTCAGAAATCTGATTTACCAATAACCAATGACGTACAAACGTGCGTCAGCGATGGCACCAGGCGTTTCTGACTCTTTTATGGTTAATCAGAAATTTGTCTGAATCAGAAAGCAAACATTATTTTCTGACCGAATAGATGATTTTTCGTGTTAATTTTATAACCTTTGGTTGGCAAGATTTTGAAACTGTATATTTACATTAAGTTTCATTTTGCATTTGGGATATTTGGAGGTTTAGAAAAAAATGTTGTCATTTATGTAACTTTACTATTATTTTTACGCAAAATGATGCACTCGGATCAAGCGATCATCCGAGCTTGCTTAATGACCAGGGGGTAAAATGTAAAAGTAGATTGAAATACATGATATCAGACTATACACTTGCACCTTTACTTTACCTTTTTAATTATTTACATATTGTTTCAAAGGACTGAGCGGAGGTTTGAAGTATCTGACTGACTGTCTGATACTTTTTGTTATATAGTAACATTTTGCCCCAAACTGTTTTGAATATAGAGACAAAATTAGCTGCCTCCACAATATTAGTGGCCTTGACCGCTATCAGTACACCTCCTGAGTAAAAAAAATACGGTCCTTTCTGAAAATATTATAATTCCGTGGCATAAAGTCGGCTGACTGAATAGTACTGACTCAGTGTAATCTAATGAATTTGCAAGTGCTGGTGCCTTTTTTGATGCGTTATTGTATACAATGAATTATTTCCCATAAATACTTTTTGAATTACTGGTTATGTGTCAAACAAATATCAAATATTTAACAATCAACCATCATATAACTCATTTGTCGTTTGTACAACTATGGATAATGCATGTACAATATATAAAAAAAGAGAGCTGACGCTCACAACATTCCCCGTCTGTACATGATTATGGTAAAAGCCATCAATATGATCAATAATTTTCCAAAACATTCCAGAAAAGAACAGTAAAAAATTCTCAACTGGGTTGTAGGTACAATATTGAAAGTGTACGAAAGCATGGTAACCTCAAAGGCTCACATAGAGTCACTATGGATCATTTAGAACATATTTGGTAAGCATCAAGTATTTTCCAAGACATGATTCGGAAACGTTAAAGTCAAACAGACTCAACTAGGTCAAAGTACAGTATTCTCGAAAAATACATCAGAGCCCTCGAGGATCATTTGTATCAAATTAAAAAATTGGCAAGATTCATAGGTCAAAGGACGGTGCTGAAAGTAGGCCAAAGAACGGTAACCCCAAAAGGCATATATAGAACTTGTAGTAAATTTGATAGCAAACCATCAAGTATAGTATTTTCTACCAATGGGCAGATATGTTAACACCAGCACATATGTGTACAACAACTGAAATGAGCTGAATCTTCCATTAGCATGATTAGGTGTATCAGGTATCCCATTAGCTGAATAGCGTTAATTAGGATTTCAGTCAAATTGGGTATACCGAAAAACTTAGGAGATAAAAAGACTAGGATATAATTCATGTTTTTGGGGTAATAATAACTGAGATGAAGAGCTTAGTTGTTTTAATTACGGACGAGCTTTAGAGGTTTCGTATGTGGTCATCCTGGGAATTTAAAATTCACTATAACATTGACAATAATTTTATTAAAAAAAAATATTATATTATAACAGTGACAAAAATTTACACGTTGATCTCGGGAGTATGGGCATAGCCGCTGAAATCAACTCACGAGTTATTTTACTGCACGCTATATAACACAAATTGGATAGTAAATGGTGGCTATTTTGAAATAGAGGATGACCGTCAGAAAATTAAGGTATAAACTATGTGTGTGTCGACATTCACACGCTCACCCAAAAGTGCATAGCCAATAATCACCTAAGAGCCTTCACTACTAAAATATTGACATTAGCAACCGCTGTCACACGACGGAATCTCCTAAACTAGAAATAAATGTTTCCTGTTAGTGTACGATTTGGGTCAAAGTCTTGTATTCTACCCCCGACCAATCGAAGATTGGTTCAGCCTGTTACATGACCAGATCGGCCAGTCACCGCCGACATTTAGTTGTTATTTAAATTGGGGGGGGGGGCTAGAATACGAGAGTTAAGGTGTAATAATGCAAAATATGGATTTACAAGGGATAAAAATATGTAGCTTTTATCATTTATATATATTTAATCATTACGTTTATTATTATGGTTAATATGATTTTGTTCATACAAAGGTTACTTTTCCAATAAACAGTAACTGTTGATGTCCTTGCAATGTCGAGCTGATGAGCATGACTTGTCAACACTTCTAACTACAATCTTTCTAAGCAGTAAGGTACAATTTGGTGTAGGTAATCATGGCTGAACATGATAAGTGCATTTCTTGGAATCGTGCCCCCTCCCCATCACACCCAGTCACGTGAAATAAAAAGATTCAGACTGTCTCCTGGTTGTCTCCTGAACATAGACTATCAGCTTTCGGGAAATACCCGAGTGTATTGCCTGTGGGAATCTTATAGTTGTTCATGCCACTAGTAGCTGATTTAACCTTTCAATGCAATCATGTTGATATTTTAACATTGTTCATATGAAACAGAGAGTTGTGATCTAAACAAAACTCAATTTTAAGCTGATATATACTGTTTTAAATGTAAAATTTACAAAATATACAAATAAGGCAATTTTGCCAAAATAAAATCATCTGTCTACCTTTAAACACTGGCCTGTAGACGGGTTGGAGTTTCTAGAAAATGGACACATGGTAGACAAGCTACGGGCTCTAACGGTAAAATTGCTAACCACTGCACTTTTTAGGGCAAGCATGTTTTGGTTTGGATGATCCTGTAAGGTCCGAACTAAACTTTTTATTTAAAAAGAAAAGCTGTATCCATATCTAATTAGCCCTAATTAGCATAGATTGTGCTAATTGCTGAAAAATTATACGATTATGCGATATAATACTTTTAAACTACTTCACTCAAAAACATGAGTGAAGTATAGATTTGTGATAATTTAACAATGGGGAATCGATTTGTGGTATTAGTTAAACATTCCGTCACCACATTGACCTTCAAAATTAGCAGAACTACCATAAATAATGTTGTTTCAGTAAAATTACAATTATTCATAACTTTTGTAACAGTTAACACGGGAACACAAATAACATAATCATTCCAACTAATTTAATGATTTAGTGACCATCATAACCTAAAAATCCAAGATGGCGGCTGAATTGAGAAAATCTTCAATGTTTTCAAACATACTTGTGTCTAACATTGATTTTTATACATTTTAAGTGAGAAATATATTTTTAAGACTAGAATGGTCATTCAATGTTGTTACTGCTATGTACAAACCAAAAAAAGTAGTATAGCATTGGAAAGTATATTGCAGGAGTTTTACTATACTGGACAAAACTGAAAACAAAGTAACTGTCGTATGTAACTTTGCAGTAGCCAAAAAGTTGTTCGTCCATTTTGGGCATACATGTAGGCATTTCCTTTACACCCACAATTAGGAATGCGCGCTTAGCTAAAACCTTTACAGGGTGATTTACAGTCTTGTGCAGCCGCATTGTGAACGTACAGGCAGTTTGTGTGACATAGGACGGCTGGTGATGTCCGATATAAATACATTTTGGATTGTCATTCTCTCTGATTTCACTGCAGTGTCTATAATACAGGTTTGAAGAGCTGTGTCTTTAAATGTCATATATACGTGCTTAAAAGGGATTGTTTCTTATCTGTTCGACAATACAGACATAGCATAGAGTCTATAGACTACCGGTATCTGTAGGCAGTACTCTTTGTTGGTGGTTCTTGAGTATTTGCCATTTTAGCGAACTTATAGTATTTAATATTTTAAAACAGAGAAATCAAGGATACAACCATTCCCATTACACATAGCTGGGAACAATAAAATCTTGTCAAAATGCATTGAATGATGTTGGGGAGCTGAATAGAATAAAGTATATGTAAAAAATTATTATAACATGTACATGTAAGCATCTCAGAATTCTGTACCGAAATGTTGATGTTTGGCTTCCTGAAATTAGGAATGTACCTAAGTACATCACCAAAAAACAATTTACAATATCACAGAGGCTTTGTGTATGCAGTTTTGCACCATAAAATGCAGTGCTGGTGGGGTCATAATTAGGATTTACCATCAAACATTGAAAATGTTCAGCACTAAAATGGCGACTATTTTGAATTTTGAATCCTGAAGTTAAAAGTTGGTGAAAAAAATTTTACCAATGAAATTGTTAATCAGTAAACTCTACTAAAGTGATCAAAAGATCTATATTGCGCAAAAAAAAAACGTGAACTTTACATAAGGTCCCACACTATAGACATGACTTGGGAGGTGCAGCTGCTTTTTCCTGTGGCCATCCCCATGCGGTGGCTCGAGGGATGTTGGAATGTGCTTAACTGTATCCTTCCCATTTTTTATCAAATACATTAGGTTCAGGTGTATTGTCCTGATCATATGTAAAGTGCTGTAGCTCACTGATGTTAGTACCGTCTAACACAGAATTCGGTGCTGATGTTGTTGACGAGGGGTCGTAATCTATATGTTATCAATCACTCTTGTGGCGAACTTTTCTGTAATGGCTTGGGCGGATACTACCTCAACAATTTGCTCTCAGAAAGTGATGACTGAGTTGATCAAATCTGTACTCGACGCAAGTGGTCATAAGAGATGCTTAAGGCCCACGCGCAGCCGGCATAATTCACCAATGACTCATTGCCTGTTCTCAAATGAACCTTCACTGATAATTCTAGTGGCAGCGGTGTTACTCTCTCTTGTGTGTTTCTGGTCATCTAGCAGCATGTGAAAGAAGGGATTCAGTATCTACTGTATACAGGGATGAAAATTTGTCCTAGCCCAGTAGTGGAATATTGTAATGGCTAGTGGATTTCTCTTAGGAATGTATGGTAAATGATGGCGAGGGCTAGTTTAATTTCTGTCTGGGCTAGTGAAATACATAGTTGAATTTGTACCTCTGGTATCTACTGTATATGTATCTGATACTGAATCACTGGTAAATAAGCCTGAAAACACTTGTCTCTTATCAAGATCTTCACATCTGCTTTTCGGTTATTTTGCTTTTTCTTGAGATTTACAACTGCCTCTCTTTCTGGAACATCAACTGCCCACATCGTGTTGAAATCTGTAGGGCTTACATCTGTGATAGCAGGGATTCTGCGGATAACGTATGACCAGGGGATTCCTGTCATTTATTGCACATAAGTGTCAGATCAGCCATGTTTAGAACAGCACCAGACCCCATGTGACCCTTCACATAGTCTATCACATCATTCAAGGCATGTTCTTTGATCAAATACCTTGATACCATGTCCCTCAGAGATGTCACGGTCAGCTGCACCAAACTGATAAAGGAAGTAGTTCAGCCAATGTATCACAGTGTTTAGCATAGTCTGTTTAAAACATAATACATGTATATGGGTACCTAATATTAGATTAGAAAGTCCAGATGTTCCCTAAATAATATAATAATATACAAAAAATAGATTTCCCACTGTCAATTTAGCCCAAATCTATATTTCTCATTTGTTTCTGGGTGAATTTGTGTAAAAATATAAAAATCCATCTGTTTTAGCTAATTAGCATACATTACGCTTATTAGGACAATTAGACATAGAGAAAACTTGTATCTTTGAATAAAAAGTTTTATTTTCATCTAAGGAACAACCATGCCAAGTATCATGCTTGCCCTAAAAAGTGCAGCGTGCATGCTCTTAGCTTGGCCACTAAGAATCACACAATAAAACATTTACATCTTCTTTCAGATTTAACTAAAGGCAGTGTATATTTACCATGCTCACACAGCTATAGTGTCAATTAGATGATGTATATATATTTTGGCGTACGGCACTGCTAATATGAAGTGACGCTGCCCATGTCAAAGTTGTTATCTGAGGCCACGTAGAAAAGAAACGGAAAAGCGTAGAAAATGCCTATTAGGTGAACTTTAAAAGACCTAAATTTGGAATTTTACACCCCCAATTTAAATAACAACTGAATGACTGGGGTGATTAGCTAATCTCGTCATGTGACAGGCTGAGCCAATCTTTCATTTGCGGGAAGTACAACTATGCTTGGTCTGAAATGGAGAACATCTAATTGGAGAGCATCTAATAAACACCGTAATTGCAAATAACTCTTTATCTTTCACAGATTACGAGTTTACCTGCTTAGTTAAGTTTCTTCTATTCTTCTATTTTGTTTGTAATGTGATATGCAAACGGTGTTCAATTGAGTGCGATATAGAAAAATAGCACCCGTTCAATGTTTAAGGTGTGAACCTTCAGGCGAACATCTTATTCATTGAACATGTGCTGTATTTTTCCATATCGCACGAAAAATGAACAACGTTTGTGTTACTAACACGATCAAGTCACACGTATAGTTAGGATTTTCTTTTAGCAGTCAGATAAACAGATGAATGCTGTGTCTTGGCGATCAATATTCTCTTTGTGTAGCGTCCAATTACCAAACAATGTCATTGTTTTGATCAACTTTGATGTTGACATTTTTAGCAAATAAAATACTTTATTTGCCCATTCTATCGATACACCCAATCACCATGACCTACGTAAAAGCCTACCCTTAACCCTTGCAGTGAGGGGACCGACTTTAGACGTCAGACGTTAGAAGTCGATCCCCGCTTCATATGAAGCAAAAAGAAGTAAATAAGACATTTATGATAACTTCGAATCAAACAAAAACCCTTTGGTCTCTATGATTAATACAAAAATAATTCAGCGTTGTAAGGGTAGTTGAATAACCGATGGCAACATAGGTCATCAACGAGATTAATTCTGGTTATCTCCGCTGTTTATTTTGCTGTCTTTTAAATTCAGGTAGAAATCTACGTATAGCAAATACCAATATACATGTAGAGTCTTTCTCTCCCTTGTAATTATTTGTCATTTACTTTAACCCTTTAACCGCCGATGCCGCATATATTCTGGTTTTCATTTTTTATTAGCACAATAATTACCACCTTTTAAACATGTTAAAGATAAAATGTGACATCAATCAGCAATATTTGAAAACAGTTGACCTTCATTTTGTCAAATCTAAATGATTTTCACTCACTTGAAGTTGTGGATCGCGTCAGCGAGACACAACTTCAAGTGGGTGAAAATTCAGATTGAATAATTTGTCGGTTAAAGGGTTAAAAGGGTAAATGAGCTGGTGTATATGATATTGGTACATGCCTGCATGTTGTGATGTCGCATAATGTATGCGCCTGGGTTACGTATAAACACTTTTTTTATGGATTTCCATTCTAGTTCGTGATGCCCTTTTCCTGGTAATCGATCTGTTTTCGCTTTCTCGGAAAGCTTGTCACGTTGACATTAACATGTGTCACAAATTCACAGGTGTGAGATAACACACTGTGATAGCCAGATTAACCCTTTAACCGCCGGTGCCGCATATATTCGGGTTTTCATTTTTAGCAGCACTTTATGTACCACCTTTTAAACATGTTAAAGATAAAATGTGACATCAATCAGCAATATTTGAAAACAGCTGACCTCTATTTTGTCAAATCTGAATAATTTTCACTCACTCACAACTTCAAGTTAGTGAAAATTCAGATTGAATAATTTGGCGGTTAAAGAGTTAAATGTAAAAAAACACCATATACTACGTGAGTGAAAACAGCAGACTATGGTACTAATAAAATGCATAGCCTTGCGTGTCTGTCAACACTCATAATGCCTGAGCAAGTTCAACTGATTGAACTCATAGAATAGAGTTCAGCGAATATGAAAAAAAACTGAGCGTGTGTTTTTAAACTAAGCGTGTGTTTATTATGTATAAGAAACACTTAAAATGGTCTGTTGCACTTTGAAAATTAATTCTATCACGTGATGTCTATTGTGTCACGGGTAGTTATCACATTATTTCACTGAGGTATAATTATTAAAACATAAAAACTTCCAAAACATTTAGATCTCTGATTTTTAAAATATATTTGATTTCATCACTTTATTTCGCGGAGCTAATTTTTATATATCACACTGTGTTTATGATCGTTTTACGTGATCGATAACTTCTGAGAAAACAGTGTCCCATCACACATTGGTATCGTGGATTCTGTAGGTGTAGAGGTTCATTACTAACTCTAGTATTCAGGTTTCATAGAGAAATACTGTTTCTTCTCCGCACAATCGTAAGGATTCGGTAGTGTCGAAATCTCCGTGACCGAGTGGAAGCGTGCTCGACATCTGATTTGTTGGACAGCCCTCATGAGGTCATCCGGACCCAGGTTATATCGTCCCATTCAAACATGTATTCATACTAAAATACATACATATATAAAAACGTCATTTTGTTTTTGTAATAACTCGGTTAATTACATTATATAGGCTGGTAATTTTAACCCTTTAACCGCCAAATTATTCAATCTGAATTTTCCCCCACTTGAAGTTGTGCCTAGCTGACGCGATCCACAACTTCAAGTGAGTGAAAATTATTCAGATTTGAGATTTGACAAAATAGAGGTCAACTGTTTTCAAATATTGCTGATTGATGTCACATTTTATCTTTAACATGTTTAAAAGGTGGTACTCAATGTGCTAATAAAAAGTGAAAACTCGAATATATTCGACACCGGCGGTTAAAGGGTCAACCGGTAAAAGCACTCTTCCTGATACTAAGTTGTCAATAATGCATTATTGTATTCGACACATAAACACACAGGGAGATGAGACCCCCCCCCCCCCTTTAAATGGCATAGTCATGATCGTTGTGTATATTACAGATAGGAGAGGGTGGACATAGTAGATCACTGGATGTACATAGTTCTCAGCAACGCTATTGAATTTAATAAAATAAATCATCCGATCACAAGCTCCAACAAATACATGGTATAAAATTCTCAATATATTTTCCCACGAAACTTTTGATTTTGAAGGCTGAACGTCTTGCTTTTCCTTGGCTTACTGGATTTAATTTCGACCTCCTGGATATGGAAGGGTGTGCCTGCCAAGTGGCAGATACACCCTTTCATATCCAAGGGGACGTAATGTTGAGGTAATGTTAGATTATAGTTTAATCCATCCTACACAGCCAACACGCACCATATGTCTTATCATATAAGTAGGTTGGCTTGTTATTTATGGACTAATCGATCATCCAACAGTAACTCAAGATTTAAACAAAAAGCCCACAAACACCACAGTTTGATCTTATGCTGGTTCAACCCTTTAACCGCCAAATTATTCAATCTGAATTTTCACCCATTTGAAGTTGTGTCTTGCTGACGCAATCCGCAACTTCAAGTGAGTAAAAATTATTAAGATTTGACAAAATGCAGGTCAACTCTTTTCAAATCTTGCTGGTTGATGGCACATTTTATCTTGAACATATTTAAAATGTGATACATAATGTGCTAATAAAAAATGAAAACCCGAATATATGCGACACCGGCGGTTAAAGGGTTAACGTCTATTTGCTTACTGGGGTGTGATTACCTTCATTTATTGTATATATTGCGGTATTTTTCACATATAATTTCAACTCAAAATCCACCGTTTGATGGGAAAATAAATTGAGAATATTATTCAATCCATTCAATTTAAATCACTTATTCATAACAATTACAGTAACAGTGGCGTATCCAGGAATTGGGGGGGGGGGGGCTCCGATTTTTGCAATCATTTATACACTCCACAGCTGATATCTGTATGCTCTAGAGGGGTCCGGGTATGCTCCCCCGAAAACTTGTGAAATCGAGGGCCTCAGATGACGCATTCTAGACTGGATTCGCCACTGAGTAATCTAAGCAATACAAAATACAACATAGCATGACAAAAGGAGCTGAAGCCATTGGCGTAAAGCGTACATGGTTAAATATCAGGAATTTCGTCTCTATATCTAGCCTAACTGATAAATGCGAAGCACAATTTTTTTTTTAAATTTGCAGTTCTAGTCTTTGAACATGCTTACATCATATGGTCATATTAAATAGCCAAAATAAAATCACCTATTTTTTGATGATTTTAGCGTGGGCATGTCCCTTTAACAAAAGTGCAAGGTGCAAAAACAAGCAGACACAATTTTACCAATTTCTGAGAAATGTGTGCAGCCACCATGTCCACCCTTTCCATCCAAATACACAATGATCAGGATTATTCCATTTAAGAGGGGGGGGGGGTCTCAGGTCTGGTGTATGAACATACGGGTGATACTAGTATGTGGTGACATTTCAATGTGAAAGCTATTTGCAATATATGACTCATAGTGATTGTGTAATGTGGCGTCTGCTAACTTCTTATCAATAGCTGATTCAGCGTTGCTATTACAGTATTATATGCACATAGTATAATAATATTGATTTATGACTTTTAGAATTATAACTGAATTTATTCTAATTATCGCAAATTTTGAAAAGGTATCATTTCATGTAGAATTTAGAATAATAATTCTAATAACTGAACACATTTATGCATAATATGACTAACCCGACAAAGTTGGTGAGACAAATGCAGTTTATGGTGTGAATTCAAGAAGGCGAATGAGCAAAATATTGAGACATCCACATTCTCAATTCACGGAACATACCCACATATTCAGATACTTCCGGTTTCGAGCCTCGCTGCCTCAAATAAGCTGTGGCGCAGTTGTGCATAGATAAGAATGACCATTTTTATTTATGCACGACTGTACTATTAAACCTACGCTTCTTTAAATTAAACAAATACAATATATGTGAAAAATTACCATTACAGACTATCTACACCAATAAGCACATTACAAATGATCAACATCTTTTGTAGATCTAGTTCTAGAATGTCTTTAATAAAATACATGTAACTAGCTTATAGTAGGTGGAATCACGCGGACTGCGAGGCTGATGGGAGAAATACCTGTGTGGGCTGGTCCAGTTGTGAATACATCAATCTTAAAGGGGCACATTCAGGCATATTTTTATTTTAGTTGCAGGGCATCGTGAGCATCACAAAAATATGCCGGCAATATATATGAAATGTTTATGGCTGATGTAGTTACAAAAAGAAAGGGATTTCCCTTCAAAGGAAAACCAAATCAGCATCAGACCCTTCATCTAGACCCCCGGGCGGCAGGTAAATGGATGTGCCTTTAAGATTTTACATGTGCTGTTTTTTTCAGCGCCACATGTAGCAAGGTTGGTGTAACTTGGTGTAACTTGGACTTTTTAAAGGGTACTTACTGATATAATTTATGTAAGGGGTTTAAGGGTATTATGGGTTTGCAAGGGTAGTTAGGTGTTTTGGAATGTTTACGGATATATAAAGATATATAAGGGTATTGAGGGGTTTCAAGGGTATGTAACGGTACTTAATGGTTTGTAATGGTACTAAATCATATTTAAGGGTCAATATACGTAAGGGGTTTTAAGGGCACTTAAGGGTATTTAAAGTTATAAGGGTATGTAAGGGTACTTACAGATATCTAAGGATACTTAGTAATATTGAAGGTTACTTAATGCCATTGCAGAGTTTTAAGGGTACGTAAGGTTACTTAATGGTTTGCGAGGGTACTTAATGATATTTAGGAGTATGTAAGGGTATGTAAGGACATTCAATGGTTTGGAAAATTCCTCAATTCTTCTCCAAATCTTCTCCCCAAACGTTCTCCTCTTTCGCCAAACGTTATCCATGTTCGCCATTTGGGTCCAAAATTCCAAACAGTCGTTGTTTTCCCCAAATATAAACGAAGCTGTGGCAAACTACTCGCCGGGCTCGCCAAATGTACGTCAACTGCTCGTCACTGTTCACCAAGCTATCCCTCAAAACTGAAAATGGGGAACAGCTGGGGAATATTTGGGGAAAACAGTCGAACGTCTTACGAACGTTTGGTGACAGTTAGGCGAAGATTTAGTGAACGGTTGGCAAAATGTTGGCCAAATATTCACGTAATAATCACCACCTTCGCCATTTATTCAACAAACAGTTGCCAAACATTATCCAATTCGCCGATTGATCGCCACTTTCGCTGATTAGTCACCAGATGTTTGCCAAACAATCACAAGACAATCACCTTTTCATCGCCGAATGATCTCAGAATTCGCTAACTATTCGCAGAGTGTCTTTTTTGTTACTATATATAATTAGGATGTTATACATATGATAGCTGGTTTCGGTGCGGGAAACACTATGATAGACCTCTATGTTATCTTGGCAATGCCTTTTAATTTTATTTTAAGTGGTAATTTGTTATTTGTATTATCGAAATAGCCAGTGTTTATTATGGCAATGCCACTTATCATGCTTTTAGTTATGTATGTCATACCATGTATATTGCCACATGAATTTTAACACCATCTGGTGACTACAACTTTCACTTGCTATCTCACTGAATTTGTAATTACGATACATTTGCGTATGTCGCACGAATGTCGGACGAATATCGTACGAACTTCAACCCGAATTTGGATGTACATATATCTCTCTCATTTCTATGACAAATAAGTCTGTAATGACTTCCTTTCTGTCAATAAAATATCTGTCTGTCTGTCTGTCTGTCTGTCTGATTCTCGCCATTTTTTGTCACCGAATTGTCGCTAATTATTCGTCAACTGTTCGCATCTTGCAGTCACACCAAATTTCTTCAATAGGTTCGTGACAAACTTGTTGCCAAAAATTCACCGATTTATATGTCGCCAAAAATTCACCAACTTCGCCAATTGATCGCAGTTTGGTGAGATCCTGGCTTAACCCTTTAACCGCCAGTGCCGCATATATTCGGGTTTTCATTTTTTATTAGCACATTAATTACCACATTTTAAAAATTGTAAAGAAAAAATGTGACATCAACCAGCAAGATTTGAAACAAATTAACCTTCATTTTGTCAAATTTGAATAATTTTCACTCACTTGAAGTTGTGGATCGCGTCAGCGAGACACAACTTCAAGTGGGTAGAAATTAAAATTGAATTATTTGGCGGTTAAAGGGTTATGTGGTTTTAAAGGTACCTAAGTGTATTTATGATATCATATGCGGACACAATAAGTAACTTTCTGAAAGGAGAACTAATACACTGAATGTATCACGATCACCTGAATCATATAGACACATTAGTAGCACTGCGTGATATCAGGATATCATAGCACAACATACCTGTGTGTATGACTCATTTTTACAATTAAATCTACAAATTAAATGTGCCAATGGTATCATCCAGGCACGATTATATTATTATATACATTTTTCTTTAGATTTGTTTTACATGTGTAACGCTAGAAAAATTAATACCTGGAAAATAATTTCTGATATAACAAGAGAAGTATGTTGTATCCGCTCTTTATCTATGTCTTTGTTATAGAGAAGCTGGTACACATTATATATCTGGTAGTTTTACTCTGGCTTGGTATGTGAAGTAGTGGCGCCATAGTCAGCCACGAACAAGTGTGTTTACTAGTTGTCAGCATTACAGACTCCATTTCCTGATCCAGTATTCCCGGTTACCTCAACCGGGGTGGTCTGGATCTGCAATCTGGCAGTATAGGGGGGGGGGGGGTCTATTATGTCTGCAGTGGTAGCAAATAATAACATTAATGATTTTGCTTATAGAACATTTTATTCTTGTCATCTAGAGCCCTGTTATAATGTAAACAGGGACCGATCCAACGTAGGCCTTATGTATTTTGTTTAGAAAACTATGAACTTCAGGTCAGACAAAATGAGCGTCATTCAGCATGAGCTTCCCAGCAAGCCTGGACCATTAAACCAATGTCGGTTCAATGTTTGGCCAGCGTCGCAGACGGTGGACCAACATTGAACCAACATTGGTTTAGTGGCTTGTGTTTTCTCGGATACCCCTTTTTATCCAGCCACGGACCCGCCCCTGAGGGAGAAGGGGGGGGGGGAAGGTCGTGTCTTCTCCACCTGAACTAATGAACAAGCCGGCTGGTGGTGAAGGTCAATTTGTTGCCGCTCTAGCACCTTCACTGTCTAGCACCCCGCTGTAGCATGCTAGCTGCTGCTACACTGAAGGCTGCTGCAGATGAAGGCTCTGTTGATGCTGCAGGTTTGGATTCTGCTGCAGAATCAGTCGCTTTAGCATCCCATTTCGTCCAAACACGCCCGATATGGAGGAGTTCTTGGAAAAGGTGATCTTTTTATGTTGACACTGGCAGACTGCCAGCAGAGCTGGATGCCGTATTGTCTGTCCTGGCACTTCACTCACTGTGTGGCTCTCCAGCGTGGGTCCGCCTCTCTGCTTTATCTCATCGATCGTATTACAGCAAAATACGAGACATTCACCCGATATTGAATTCATACTGGGTCAACGTCGCAGACGGTGGGCCAGTTTGAATCCAACCAGTTCTCTGGCTGCTTGAATATTATAGTAGGGATTTCGCGGCAACCCAATCGCGTAAGCATCCGACTCTAGCATACAGGCACCAATTTTGTGTGACCGATTTATGGTATTCTCTATTATATAATTCGCCATATTTCTTAGAGGGAGAGTTGTCCTTATATATTATGGGGGCAGGGCCCTGGTGTAGTGGTTAACGCTGCTGTCTGTCACGTCAGAGCTCTCGGGCTTGTCACCCGCTCTGATATTCAGTTTCCAAAGCAAAATGTTTTTCACCCACTTGAAGTTGTGGATCGCGTCTTCAAGTGAGTAAAAATTATTTAAATTTCACAAAATGAGGGTCAACTCTTTTTAAATATTGCTAATTCATGTCACATTTTATCTTTAACATGTTTAAAAGGTAGTACTGAATGTGGTAGTAAAAATTAAAAAAAACGAATTTATTTGGCACCGACGGGTAAAGGGTTAAAGTGGACTTAGCTCATAAATATTCAAATTTAGAATCATAATACGTACAAAAACACATAGTGGGTGCAACCTGGTAGTTTAAAAAAATGATAAAGCTGTAAAAATTGGAGGACATGTACTTCAATATATCCTCTTTAATATTAAGATGGGAGTCGTCTGAAAAAAATTGAGAAAAAAATGTTTTGCTCTGTTTATGTTGGTGGGGTCTATGAAGTGTAATCGTGGACATAAAAATGAAGACAAAAAGTTTATTTGACATAATATTTTATTTTTTAATGAAAGTTAGGTCCACATCCATAATTTGCAAAGGAAGGGATATATCTGTAATTTTAAGTGAAAAAAGGTGGGACGGTGGACATTTTTTAAATTTAAACTAAGATTATTTTAATTTCTATTCGGGAATGCAATAAGTTGGCTTCCCTTTAATAAGCCCAATATTACGAAATGATTTGTTTTCGTTACAATATACAATTAAAAGGCGATTGTGGTATTTGTTATATATTAGAAAAACAAAAACATTAAACATAAAATTTAAAAATCGCATTTTTTTTTCTCGTGGGCTCCCATGTTAAACTGATATAACATCATCATACCTATACTGTGTGAAAATTTCAGAATTTTATCACCATTTAAAACTATTTTTAGCTTATTACACCCACTAACATGACCAGCGTCTCGTGTGTGTTGGGAAAAGACGCCAAATATCACTGCGAGGAGACTGTACGAGACATTGAGTCTAATGCTGGCTGGCTTAGTGTTGGGCCATCGCCTCAGCCGATGGCCCAGCACTACAGTGATGATCAGGATCCTGGATTGTGGAGTTTGAGGATGGTTGATAAACTCAGTTACACCGGTTGCCCATGTACATAAAGCGGCCACCTGTTCACAGGTGGAATGTATGACGTACTAGCCCCCTGCGTATTTCTCGGGAGCGGACATCATTGGGACATTCCAGGAAACACAAAACATTTGCATAACATTTATTCAATGTTGGACCAACGTCGAAGACGTTGGGCCGACGTTGTATAAATGTTATACAAATGTTTTGTGTTTGCTGGGATATAGGTCCGTATTCTGAAAACGACCGATCCAGATTTTAGGGCTGTGAATCACATACCACAGATCCAGGCTCATCGCTTTGGGAATACCGGCCAGGTTTCTGATAAAATACTCTCCAGACAAACAAACACAAAATTCACAGCCAATGACTTTTTTCTGGCGAGAAGCATTGTATTTTTCTCTGTTGTCGGATAAATCTACCGACAAGAAAATTACCGCGTATTTTTCCACGTGACCAGGAAACGTGCTGCGATTGTCTGACAAAAAGTATTAGTGCCTCGATCGTGCTTGAACTAATCCAAATTGTACCTGTTACAGAAGGTATCCTCTTTTTCTGATCTGTTTATCTACGACGCTGGCCCAACATTAACACAGCACTGATCCATTTTAGGGTTCTAACTTCACAAACTCTGTACCTCGTAGACCAGGCTGTGATGAGTTTTCTGTGTGTATTTTTTTAAACTAATTACTATTTTGGTCGACTTAAAGCAGCTCCTTGGGATGACATCAATTTTCGTTTTCAGTTTTGTAGTGAAGTAGTGTATTCCCCAGATCATGATTTCATTTTTTTCAGAGTTTTTAGATTTTTAAAAATATTTCTTATTAATATTTCTATGAAACCGCTTAAAACCCAAACAAACTTTTTGTATACCTAAACACATGCTGAAGGACAATTGAATGTTCCTACAGCACTGGACCACATGTTGATGCCGTCGGCCCAGCGTTGGGCAGACAATCAGTGTTGCAGGTGTATCACCTCATGTCCTGACTATAAGACACCAATCAGACACCAATTAGCGGCGATTGCTTTGATCTCCTCGGCCAAGACGTGGGAATATGTGGTGTGAAGTGCTGTATATTGCTGACTTGTTTTGTTTACATGGCAATATACGACCTCGAAATATAACTATTTCACTCTTTTTCGATGCTTTAAAATTGTTTTTTTGATTTTGTGTATTGTTAGTTCAGATCAGTAGGCTATATAGCTTCATATAAGTTAAATTTTCAAAATTGACAACATTGAAAATGTCTCATATACCCATCCCAAGGGGTCCCTTTAATCATTAGAATGTCGTCGCCCAGTCTTGATATTCGTTGGGGGCGACTGGTGTCTATTTTATGTGTTCTAGGAACTTATTAATGTGTTTCTTTATCATGTTGCTCGATATTACGCCGCTCGAGACGGACAGCACTCATCTAAGTGTCTATAATATCATTGTTAATGCATAGTATCATACAGGCTTGGTTTACGCGCATACATATATGACACATGACATACAAAAAAGACAAATAGGCCTACTGTAACGATTTCGTAGAACACGTATTTAGAGCATGATTGCTTTGATACATGACATATGGTAATTCCTTTGTTTTTTTCTCACTAGGTGAACAGGCGAGGGCTGAGTCAAATCATCCACCTATTTAAATACAATATATGTATTACCCCATGTGTTATAGTCGTGAAGTGGTTGAAGCTGCCTGCCTGGAAAATCGGAAGTCGCGAGTTCGTCCCCCAATTTGCATTCAGGTTTCAAAGAAATAAATGTTTCTTCTCCACCTAGCAAACACAACATATCTACCCGATGTTAGACCAATGTTGGCACACCATCTACGACGTTGGCCCAACATTGAGTCATTTTTGTTATTTTAGACGCCTTATTTCGACATGTAGCACATATTACAACAGGAGACAGGTAGTCCTATCATTTTCAACCCACAGATGGTTGTTATGGCAACAGAACCGCCGCAGCTCCAGAATATGAAAACAATTATTTTGTTTAAAATTTAGCTGGCTTTGTTATCTGGAAACTGGACTGTAAGCCATATTTTGAGTTGATGATGCGCATTTAACCATATTATACCACAATGATCAATCATAATTCGTCACCTTGGGTATGGAAGGGTGTATCTGCCACTTGGTAAAGTGGCAGATACACCCTTTCATACCCAAGGGGACGAATTATGTCGCCAAGTTGTACATAATCAAGGGCAATGGTCTTGTTTTAATACAGTAGTAAATGCCATAAAACACATAGTGATATTATAAGCAGGAATAATTACCTTTTGTACTAGGGACAAAAAAAGTAATGTGGGTGTTCAATTCTAAGGTGGCTTAGGAAAGCTGACATAAGGTTACTACTTCCTTTGACCTCAGTATATCAATAACCTAACATGTTCAGCTGAAATTGAACAGCATGTCCAACATAGAGCTCCTCAATATAGTGCCATATTTTCAGTACAATATATGAGAGATTGTGTAAATTTGTGTATGATTTGACGTTTGAATGACGTTAAATGACCTTCAAATGACCTAACGATACCGTACCTGCATACCATAGGCTAACCACGGTCCATACCAACAATGAAACGCATTTTGATATCTTAAACATGTGTTGCAAGTCTAGCCAAATGATTTATATATAGTCTGAAATTAGTTAAAAACCCCATTTTATTCCGCAAATAATGAGCGTTGAGACTGAGAAATATTCCACATGGAAGGGTTGAATCTCATATTTTACAAAATTTGTCAATCTTTAGTTATTAGTTAAGAAACAAAATTAATCGAATGAAAAAATAACATCCTATTGTTATTAAGTTTGGAGTGTAGAAAATCGCGATTTTCGATGACGAAGAACACGACACATCACCGCTGGTGCTCGTACCACTGATACTCGCTCGCCAGTGTCATAATTATCTACGAATTCATAACGTTACACTAATTATTAATTTGATTAGAAAATTGATTAGCATGATTGATATAGGTAATCAACTTAGTGGGAAAATCATAAGAATAAAAATCACAGCGCAGATCAGTGACTTTTCTCAAAACAAGGTAGCATCCGCGTAAACACAAAAATGATTTTAAAAAATCAGATACATACCACCCTCGGAAAATCGTTGGTGAATGTTGTTCGGCGTTTTAATTAAAATTATTTTAAATCAGAAGCTATCGTAATTATTTTTTGTGTGTGTCAATGGCAAACGTTATCCAAGTGGTATAGAAGCAAAATTCATATTGACCGTCATTAATACTATAAAAATGGGATATATGTGTCATCAAACAGCATTTGGCATTTTCTAAAATGTCCCACTTAACACTTTTTGTGCAATTACTTTGCAGGTTAACTTATGAAAAAATGAATTCTGAGAAAATTAATATACGTGTGAATTTAGCCAGAATTTGTAGGCCCCTAGTGCTTTTTGGGCATGCCAGCATCGCTTGCTGTACTATCGTGTTGACTGGTGTCGAGACTTTGAAGATGTGCTGTACATCAACAGCTACAAAACCAATCAGGCCAATGATGTCAACAGCAAGCTACACCCACTAATTTCGTATCCTAGAAATCGATCTCAGTGGGCGAGAACATACTAATCATATGCTAATGAAGCATACTCGCCACCATAACTTTATCTAATATATCCTGTTCTGATAAATTTTGATTTTCGTGTTGCTTTTTTAGACAGTTCAATAATGGTAATAAGTTACCGATAAGTCACCGATTCATCTCACTTTATTAATTTTGCTGACAGTTCGGTATAAGTTCTTCATTTATCCTACTTCACTTTGCCACCACACGTTCCTTGATTGGTTACAAGTGTCACACTCGAATGTTACCTTGTGTAGCATACTATGGAGGACGGCTTTTGTTACGAATGCAACTGTTTAAAATAAAAATGAAATATAATAGGCCTATGCATGCATTTATGTTTAACTTAGAATTTGTAGGTTTTGTTAAGAGAAAACAATACTGATGTAAATTTTTTGCAAAAGGTTATTATGCTCAAATTGTATAAATCAGCAAAAATAACATGAAAGATGAATGAAATAGGCTATATCTAATAACAACATCTGAGCATAATTGTGGATACTTTCATGACTTCTTAATACGTAAAAAATAAACCTTTTTTTTTTTAAATGACAATAACAACATTATAAACGTAGGCCAATAGGTAGCCTGCAAGTTCTACGGCTCGAATTATTTGACATTTTTAATTTGCGCAAAATCACCGTTTACTTTTTCTTTCTAAACATCCCAAAGATAATTTCTAAGGTTGCAGGGCTGGTTCAGTTTAACCCTTTATCTGCAAGTTATTTAATTAGAATTTTCACTCACTTAAATTTGTGTCTCGCTGACGCGATCCAAAACTTCAAGTGACTGAAAATTACTCAGATTTGACAAAATGGAGGTCAACTCTTTTCAAATATTTATGATTGATGCCACGTTTTATCTTCAGCATGTTTACAAGTGGTACTTAATATGTTAATAGAACATGAGAAACCGAATTTAATCGGGCCGGGCGGCTAAAGGGTAATAAGGCCACCTTGATTGCGTGAGCGGTCTAACCATTCAAATGTCACCTGAGCTTCTCAAATAAACAGAGTTATTTTGAATCCAGGTATCATGGGCGGGTCTGGTCAATCCCTGGACCATTTCCTCGGAAACCGATGTCCATGGAGTGTGGATCCTCAAAACAACACATTACCTGCTATCAGCAATATATGACAGGATTTACTAGCGATATATAAAACAAGTTAAAAGAAGATTATTTAACATCTCGACCGCTGTTGGGATTAATTATTTACAGACGAAATTATATTGTTATGTGAAAATGAAATGAAATAAATCGGGCTTTAGGCCACCTTTGTGCACATATAGGCTAAACTGGGCCAGGAGAACCTCCTGAGGATGGTGAGATGATTGAGATGACACTGTCCTCCAGACACAGGATTCGAAATTCGAGCCCTGGCGGTCTGAGGCCGAGCACGCTACCTCTCGGTCACGGAGGCTCCCCACAATACTAACTTTCACACGTGGATGGGGAAGAAACATTTTTGTTTCTTTCAAACCGCCGGGACCGGGAACCGAACCCCGACCTCTGGCGTGAAAGGCAGCGGTGCTAACCACTACCCTAGGGCCCCCGCCCATATTGTTATGTGATTACAATAAATATTCGTTAATCCCTTGAATTTATCATTGAAGTCGTCATCCACTGTATGCCGTGAGTTGCGAATTAACATAGTGCATATATATGACTGAATATGTGATAAGTTAAATAAAATGGCCATAGATATATTTAAACAGTTTCATAACAATTTTTTTAAATTATAAGATGTAGCAAAATAAGTATGTTTTCAGGAATGCAAAATGATGCTTAGGGGTGCACCATGAGGACCTAAAGGGTTATTTATATGAACCCCTGGAGCTCTGAACTAATACATTTAAATTTTAGTCACTTTAAGTTGTGTCTCGCTACCGCGATCCACACCTTCGAGTGACTAAAAATTAGTAGAATTTGCTAAATTTGTGAAATGTATCTGATTATCGCAAATTTGGGGCATATTTAATTTTTAGAAGCTAGGTAATAAAAAAATAAGAAAACAATACTATAGTGGACACTGGGGCTGTAAGGGTTGATGCTGAGGTGGACCACTGGAGATCAGACTGGGTGAACCGTGCTTTCTCTGGTCTCATGTAGTCATGGTTTATCCACAATAAGTCTTGAATCGCCGCGGTGAATGCAAATTATACTAAATTAGGAAGCCTAAAAGACGGGGAAAATTCACATGTAAAAGTACTGTTGATTATTATTATTATTAACTTGGTACAATTAGGCACTGACAACGACGCGTAAAATAACTGAATCTGGTTTGATTTTTTTTCTCTGTATTAGCGACTGAACGGTGCGAGCCCACTGACCACGTGGGAAATGTCACAGTTCAGCTGGACTGACCGATCATTTTATACAGTCACGAAATGATCCCCGGGACTGAAATGTCAATTCGAGAATAATAGACTTTCTCAGAATTTGTTATGTGGGGAGTTTTCTATAACTCATCGCCTGGAGACTGGCGGACTCATTGTCACGACTTTTCCTGTCACAAAAGGCGAATAGTGGAAAAAAAGCTAATTATTAATTGCAAACACATGCTAGAATACCATATGTTATTTACATATTTTCGAAAAAATATTTTCCTTCTCCAAATTAAGGGGTCTTGCAAAGTTGAAAAAAATTCCAGACATCAAAAAAAATACATACCATACACCCACCCCCCTATCCAATTTGTTTTTTGTTTTTTTTGTTTTCCAATTTTTTATTTTCTATCCATAATGGCCCTGGACCCACTTCCAATTTTTTTTTGGTGGTTCGAAATTTTTTAAACTTTTTTTTATCAAATGCTCATCATTCATCAGCTCAATTGTTTTCTCAGGTCGAATTACCGCAGCTTGTACTAACAATGTAGTGAATGTGATAATATTTGAGATTTAAAATAATACAAATTATTAATTATGTCCTAAATTTTACGTAGTATAAATGGTTGATTGAAGTCATATTTTATAAATGATGTATGCGGCTCTGAAATCTTGGTAGTAAATATGCGCCGTCTTGTACCAAAATTGATGTGTATTAAGAAATAAGTCATTAGAAGAAGGGGTTCTAATTTTGTGTATTGATTTTCATTGTGGGTGACAGATTATCGATTATCATGATTATTTAGCTGTTTTCTATGTATTCCCGCTTACAGAGGCTATATGAATGCATTGAAGCAGCCTAAATATTGGCCATATTTTCAACGAGCAATGGCGAATACAAAAACAAAGAAACATGTCGACTGAGGACATTCCGTGACAGAGCAACAGATCAGGCAAATTTCCACGTGCATCAAGACTAGTCTTTCATTTTTAATGTTACAACCTGACGTTTTTAATGGTACCAAATGGTGCGAAACGTAAAGTAGTACAATATATCATCAATATTTGCACCCCCGCTGACTTATGGCCATACTTGTCGTTAATATTTATTTATATTTATCAAATATTGAAGGTGCAAAAGGGTTGATTATCTAAGTATTAAAACAAAAAGATTAGGATTTTTTATTCTGAATCCGGCCAGAAGATAATACACTGTATCTCTTGGACGTTCCCAAAATTATTAAACGATATTGATTGTCAATATTGATTGTCAATATATCTACAAATAACGTTTTGAAGTGCTAATAAAAATGATTTAACAACCAGGTTCACATAAAGCTCTTAAAAGGCTAGTAATAAAAGTACCTGCCGATTGTTGAGTAAAGTAGCATACTTATACTAGTATAAGCTGATGTTGAGTTCCATCACATAATCAGATAATGGTTTATAAGGAGAATATCAACCAGAAAACATGAGCCATTGGCTCTATGTTGGCTAATTTTATTAGGCTTATTGCCCAAAAGTTTGAGATGGTACACCAACGTGAAGTAGGTTAACTGTCTCGCATTTGCTGCCAAGCCGTCAACCTTAAACCTTGGACAGCTAAATTAAATATTTTACTTTTTCACTCACTTGAAGTTGTGTCTCGCTACCGCGACCCACAACTTCAAGTGAGTGAAAATTACCCCTATTTGCTTAATTAGAGACCAAATATTTGCAAATCTTGATGTTTAAACAACCATTTTGTTCGCAATAACGGCTATTTAAACGGCTAGTAAAACGGATGTAAAACGATCATAGTCGTCCTTAGTGGTTTGACGGTTAAGATCAGCCGAGCACTCTTGAGAAATCCTGCAGCCAGAACAAAAGAGGTGTTTGACGGTTACTAATCAGCAGGTTCACGTAAGTGGCATTTATGTATCAACTCCAAACACATAATATATGCAAAAAAAACAAAAGTGGGATTGAGAATTTAATAATTCCATTGATTAAAAAAATATATGTACAAGTCCGGGACAAAAGTATATTTTACAAAATTAGCAATTGTCCCGGGCTTGTAGAATCTCTAATTTAAAGTACATCAAATTTATATAAAATAAATCTTTATTCTATGTCATGTTAAAATTTTCCAACAATTTAAAGTATTTGGAAAATTATTAAATTATGGGACCAATTTGAGCTTGAACAATATTGTAAATTGTCCCATGTTTGTTGACCTCAAATTGAATGTACAGTGATGAAATAAAATGTGTTTAAATATCTTCTGAAATCCTCTAAGAAACTTTTACATGAAATGTATCAATGTGATCATATTAATACACAAGTTTTACATGAAATATATCAATTATACTTTTGAATAAATAAAAACTAACAGTTTATATCATATAAATATACAACACAGTTTTGAAAAACATGACTATCAGTATACATGTATGTACATTAATGTGGCATACTCTCATTCCTGGAGGTGAGGAACATGACCACGAGACGATATCCAAAATGTTATGTAGGAGATTGTCGACGCCAAAGCAAGGGAAGGAAAGACTCATGCCAAATAATAATATGGAAATCAACAATGTATATACATGAAATAATGTCTTCAACAAAACCTAATTTGTAATACAAAGTGACATAATGGTGTTCACGGAATTATATAGCCAACTTGAAGCTTGCTTTCTAAGTTCGGACTTAACCCACATTAGCTCGGGAGTTACAGGAAAATTATTTCCCGCGACACATAAAACAAATTAGCTGTTCCTTACTAATTTGAGATTTAGCTAAAAAAATACATGTGTTTCCGATTACCCGATCGACCTATTTGTCCCCCCCCCCTTTGACCCCATTTTTTATGGAAATTTCTGAACAGCCCGTTTCGGGCAATTTGGCAGTTCTTTTACCTACCCTATTTTGGAGGGCCGAGTAACCAGCATCACCCAGAAAATAGCAAAAAAAACACCCACCTGCCCTGTTTGGAAAGGCAGTGTTTTTTTGCCGTATTTAAAAGGCATCTACCTTGCTCCTTCGAGTCAAATACTGGTATAATGTGCAATGAGTGAATGTTGTGCCAATGTTTTTTTGTGGATAACTCAAAGGGCAAGGGGTAAAAATAGGTATCTGCAGTATTTAGAGCCTCGCTGGAATGCAAAGTGGTTCATACAGTCGTAGTTCCAAGAAGTTGTAAAGAACGTGTTTTCTCCTTCTACTAAGTATTCGAGTGGCTATCATAAACCTCTCAACAAGCAGATATAGGTCAGTCCTAATGCTATTTAATCATATTTAATCATATTTTCTCCCTGTTGTTGACATGTGTACGCAGCATAGAATGCTGGCACCCGGGTGAGTTAGTGGTTAACTGTTAAATATCGCGTCTCGATACATGCACTTTAGATGTATTTTGCCAATAAATGATTATCATGAACCGTCACTGTTTTAGTCCACACTGTATTAACTGACATACATTGGGAATATCATACATTATACTGCTAATCAGAGACGCACACGTGTTTCGTTCAGTGTAATATAAATATATTATTTATTAATCGAACTAGAAAATCCTTGTTTGAAAAGTTTAATTAATGAAATAAATTATTGGCGTAAATGTAGATAATTATTCAGCAATGTGCTCCTTTGTGAAACTAATGAGACATTGACTTTTACATTGTGATTGAGATAAGAATGAACGAAAGAATGAATGGAGGAACGGAGAACTAATGAATGAATGAATGAATGAATGAATGAATGAATGAATGAATGAATGAATGAATGAATGAATGAATGAATGAATGAATGAATGAATGCATGAATGAATGAATGAATGAATGAATGAATGAATGAATGAATGAATAAATGGATGAATGAATGAATGAATGAATGAATGAATGAATGAATAAATGAATGAATGAATGAATGAATGAATGAATGAATGAATGAATAAATAAATGAATGAATGAATGAATGAATGAATGAATGAATGAATGAATGAATGAATGAATGAATGAATGAATGAATGAATGAATGAATGAATGAATGAGGGGAGATTTAGGCCACATTTGTTCACATGTATACAGGCTGAGCATGATAACACGAATCAAATGACACTGTCCTCCAGACATAAGATGCAAAATTCGGGCCCCGGCGGTCTGAGTTCAAGAACGCTACCTCTCGGTCAGTAAGCCTCCCATGGAGGGACGAGCTCGCGAGCTCCGGTGTGACAGGGGACAGCGTATAGCCACTAGACCTGGGTCCCCGCCCATGTCTAAGCAGGAAAACCAGAGTAACTGGTTTCTAATTGATCAGACAATAATGCATTGTGAAATCTATCTATTCAACAATAGATGAGATATTTCAGCAAACATGTCTCCTTCACCATATGCTGGGTTAACCCTTTAACCGCCGGCCCCGATTGTATTCGTGTTTTTTTATATTTTTTCTTAGCACATTAAATACCAGCTTTTTAACACGTTAAAGATAAAACGTGACATTAATCAGCAACATTTTACAATAGTCGACCTCCATTTTTTTCAAATCTGAATAATTTTCACTCCCTTGAAGTTGTGAATAATAGTGCTTATTTACCATGTAGTAAATCGTGATAAGACCAAGTATACACTGAGACGTTCATCTCAGAAATGCCCCCATTTAATAAACATGCGACCGTGTCTGTAGATAAATAAAATGAAATGAATAGGGTTTTAGGCCACCTTTGTGCACATGAAGGCTAAACTGGGCCAGGTGAACCTCCCGAGAATGGTGAGATGAATGATATAGTCCATGGGCCAGATAGGGTTACCGTGCACCCCCCCAGGACAGTCTGAGACCAAGTTTTTTTTGCTCCTTGGACCTCCCCCGATATCAAAAGTCGATGCCATCAAAAAAAAGTTGGGATGAACTACCTGTTTTGGGCCATTTTCAAAATGGCCGCCATCGAAATCTGGAAATCACGTTTTGTGCCATAACTTGAGTTCTGCGGCAGTTAGAGTCACAAAATTGGTGTCTATGTATATGTTTTTGGGGGTGAGGAATCCAATTTTGCCAATAAAAAATGTTTCTGTCTTGTGGAAAATTTATAAACAGCTATTCAAACGTATTTTTCGTGCATTTTTGAACATTTTTTGTGTTAGTCCATGGGACAGAAAGGGTTACTGTGCACCCTCCACCTTTGAAAGTCTGAGACCAAGTTTTTTTTGCTCATTAGACCTCCCCCAATATTAAAAGTCGATGCCATCAAATAAAAGTCGGAAGGACCACATATTTTAGGCCATTTCAAAATGGCCGCCATTGAAATTTGGAAATCACGTTTTGTGCCATAACTTGAGTTCTAAGTCAGTTAGAGTTACAATATTGATGTCTATACATATGTTTTTGGAGGCGAGGAATTTAATTATGCAAATAAAAAATATATCTGTCTTGTGGAAAGTTAATAAACTGCTATTCAAACGTATTTTTCGTGCATTTTCGGTTTTTTTTGTGTTAGTCCATGGGACAGAAAGGGTTACTGTGCACCCTCCACCTTTGAAAGTCTGAGACCAAGTTTTTTTTGCTCATTAGACCTCCCCCAATATTAAAAGTCGATGCCATCAAATAAAAGTCGGAAGGACCACATATTTTAGGCCATTTCAAAATGGCCGCCATCGAAATTTGGAAATCACGTTTTGTGCCATAACTTGAGTTCTAATGCAGTTAGAGTCACAAACTTGGTGTCTATACATATGTTTTTGGGGACGAAGAATCCAATTATCCCAATAAAAAGTATTCCTGTCTTGTAGATAATTTATAAACAGGTAAATAAACGTATTTTTCGTGTATTTCCGGTCATTTTTGTGTATTTTAGTGCGAACACAGAGAAAACTAACCTTAAAATATAACTTGGTGACTGTTCTATAAACCAATTAGAATTACATGTAATCTTCATCCATATTAGATCTGACCAGCAGCTGAGTAGAATATTTCCTTCATTGCAAAAAAACAGTACTTCTACACAAGATCATATCGCCACTTTAAAATTTAAAACGGCAGATACGCCCTTTGAATTCCAAGGGGAAAATTTAGTTATTGACAATCATTCTTATGTATTGCACACTCATTTCACCAGTTTATCTAACATACATTTAAAAACATAATTTCTAACATAATAGTTGCCGTGTTATCAAATTATTATGGTGGTGACAGCAGAAATGGTGGTAAAGTCCTTGTTCCACCAGAATATGAAACACATTTGCACTACCATAGAACATAAAATAAACATATAATCAGCTACTGATTATTTAAACCTAATCCTCATCACTGTCACTTTCAGCTACTGCACTGTCATCAGACAACACTTCTCCCTCTGACGAACTTGCTACATCGTCATCACTTTCTAATGTATCATCTTCCTTTGCTATATCTATTGGGATAATTGGACCTTGACACCACACGGGCACAAGTTTCTCATTGTTTTCAGTCCATCCGTGACCATTAATTGCTAAATGAATATATGGCTGAGGAATATGGGCTAATTTCCAAATTCCAGTCTGATAATTTACTCGTCTAATATGCTGAGACAATGTATTTCTACATAGTGGAAATTGGCTGAAGTCAATATTGCTCACTTCTGCTTCAAGATAGAGTAGCGATACATGTCACATGTTAACTCTTCTAGGTCGGTCACCGAGTCATCGGAGATATGCCAAACATATCCTAATTTACAGAGTACATCTTGAAATCGCATAATCTTCTGAATCAGTTTTATGGTTTAATTTTCCCTACGCCTTTGAATGTGTCGGTTGTATCTTGTCCAGGATGTGAGTGATGCATCAGTCCCAAGTGATTTAAGCAGTACTCTGGTCATACAAGATGACAATGCTTTCTTCCATGTTATGTCAAACAACACCAGCAACTATTATCTCATTGCACGTGCAATATTTGACAGCTTACCAAGGAGTAGCGACATTATCTTTAGCACAGAAGGCTCGATTAAGCAAATGGAGAGACAGATGCTTGGTACCAGTGATGCATTGATCATAAGTGGGCCATTGCAAAAAAGCCAGCTGATTGGAAGACATTTCTGATGAACAGTGAGAACAAATCACAGTTAGTTGATGTTATGAATGATGTTTGGAGCTATGATTTTGCTCCAAAACTTGCATAGAAAAAAATAATAACTGTCCCTCATGGTAACTGCTACCTTCTTGCGTCTGAAGATGGAACAACAGTTAATAAAACTGAGATTACATCATTGTTCTCAAATCAAAAAGAAACTGATACTGTCTCTATGCACAAGAGCAAGGCTATGATACAGTTCGCATTCGCAGTTCTGACAGTGATGTGTTTTTCATATTGCTGCACCATGCTTTCAAGTTAGACATCACTGTTTCGTTTGATACTGGCTCAGACAACACAAGAAGGCTTCTGATTGTAATTCACATATCCAACAATGTTGGAAGCTCTGCACTGCATTTCTGTCTCTTTGCGCATTCACGCGTGGGGAAAATTAAACCAGTAAAACAGTCAGAAAACAGTGAGATTTCAAGATGTAAATTAACTTGATGTTTGGCATATCTCTGATGACATGGTGATCGACCTAGAAGAGTTTACATGTGCCATCTATGGAAAAAGTCGTCATAAGAGTGTACATGATCTTCGCTACCCTATTTTGAAGTAGAAGTGCATTAATCTCGAGCGCAATATTGACCTCAGCCAATTTACACCATGTAGAAAGACATTGTCTCAGCATATTAGACGAGTAAATCAGACTGGAATTTGGAAATTAGCCCATATTCCTAAGCCAAATATTCCTCTGGCAATTAATGGTCACGTATAGACTGAAAACAATGGGAAACTTGTGCCCATCTTGTGTCAAGGTCCAATTATCCCAATAGACATAGCAGAGGAAGATGATACATTAGAAAGTGATGACGATGTAGCAGGTTGATCAGAGGAAGAAGTGATGTCTGATGACAGTGCAGTAGCTGAAAGTGACAGTGATGAGGATTAGGTTTAGCTAATCAGTAGCTTACGATATGTTTATTTTATGTTCTATGGTAGTGCAAACTCATTTCATATTCTGGTGGAACAAGGACTTTACCACCGCTTTACCACCATTTCTGCTGTCACCACTATAAGATTTTGATAACATGGCAACTATTATGTTAGAAACTCTGTTTTTAAATGGGTGTTAGATAAACTGGTGAAATGAGTGTGCAATACATAAGAATGACTGTCAATAACAAAATCTTCCCCTTGGAATTGAAAGGGTGTATCTACCGTTTTAAATTTTAAAGTGGCGATATGATCTTGTGTGAAAGTATTGGAAGGAAATATTCTACTCAGCTGCTGGTCACTTATAATATGGATGAAGATTACATGTACTTCTAGTAGGTTCATGGAACAGTCACCACTTTGTTATTTTAATATTTTCTACACTAAGTTTTTTCATTTATCATGCTAGTCATAAGCAAAGTTTAATTTTTATTTACAATTTTCAACACTGTTATGCTCATCATTCACGGAATAAAATAACACTAGTTACAAGTTTTATTTTAAGGTTAGTTTTTTTCTGAGTGCGCACAAAATACACAAAAATGACCAAAAATACATGAAAAATACGTTTATCTAACTGTTTATAAATTATTTACAGGACAGAAATATTTTGCCATATTATTATTGCCATAATTGAATTCCTCGCCCCCAAAAACATATGTATAGGCACCAATTTTGTGACTCTAACTGCCTTAGAACTCAAGTTATGGCACAAAACGTGATTTCCAAATTTCAATGGCGGCCATTTAGAAATGGCCTAAAATAGGTAGTCCATCCGACTTTTATTTGATGGCATCGACTTTTAATATAGGGGGAGGTCTAATGAGCAAAACAAACTTGGTCTCAGACTTTCAAGGGTGGAGGGTGCACAGTAACCCTTTCTGGCCCATGGACTAACACAAAAAATGACCAAAAATGCACAAAAAATACGTTTGAATAGCTGTTTATTAATTTTCCACAAGACAGAAAAAAAATTTATTGGCATAATTAAATTCCTCGCCCCCAAAAACATATGTATAGACCCTAATTTTGTGACCCTAACTGCCTTAGAACTCAAGTTATGGCACAAAACGTGATTTCCAAATTTCAATGGCGGCCATTTTGAAATGGCTTAAATAGGTAGTCCATACGACTTTTATTTGATGGCATCGACTTTTGATATTGGGGAGGGTCTAATGAGCAAAAAAAACTTGGTTTCAGACTTTCATAGGTGGAGGGTGCACAGTAACCCTCTCTGTCCCATGGACTAACACAAAAAATGACCAAAAATGCACGAAAAATATGTTGGAATAGCTGTTTATAAATTTTCCACAAGACAGAAACATTTTTTATTGGCAAAATTGGATTCCTCACCCCCAAAAACATATACATAGACACCAATTTTGTGACTCTAACTGCCTTAGAACTCAAGTTATGGCACAAAAGGTGATTTCCAGATTTCGATGGCGGCCATTTTGAAAATGGCCCATAACAGGTAGTCCATCCCAACTTTTTTTTGATGGCATCGACTTTTGATATCCGGGGAGGTCCAATGAACAATAAAAACTTAGTCTCAGACTGTCCTGGGGGGGGGGGGGGTGCACGGTAACCCTATCTGGCCCATGGACTAATATGACACTGCCCTCAACATCATTTGAACTTCCTTAAATTCACAAAATCTGGATTAAATAGTTGACGTGATTAGCCAATAACCGCTGTCACTCCGTTAGTATTTAAATTAGGGGATGAAATACCATATTTGGGCCAACACTTATCACTGTATATAACTTTAAACCATCAAACAAGTCCTTACTGGAAGTTATATTATAATTCGATATGGATTATTTGCGTTATCATGATTATCAAATCAACGTACAACTTCAAATGTTAGTTTTTTATAATTCAGAAGGTTTCAAACCCCCAATCGCGATATGTGATTGGTTGAGATGGCCATCTCGGCCAATAAGATGACTAAGATCTACAAATAACAAATTATAGCATGTTTATAATACCCGAGAAAGTGCATCGGGAACCTAATATTAACAGCTTGGAACCGAAGTGGCGTATTCTGTCCCCAGAAATTAACCTAATGATGGGCGATAATTAGCTGATTCTATCAATTAGTTCATCTATGGGAGTGTTGGTAGTTGAAGGACAGACATTCATTTGAGATGGTTACAAATGCTAGCAATCTATGACAATTTTATAGACGGTGATCGTGAGAAGAACACATTCATGCCGCCACTGTGGCACGTTATGGTGGACGAACTGAAAACAAATTGAGCAGCTTTAAATGACGAAAAAAATTACTATCTATGAAAATCTACATTTTGCACAATAAATTATTTGCTGATCTAAGTATTACTAGACACAAACTATTTCAACATCAATTTTAGTGGTATATTATTTTCTCCAAAACTGGCTTTAACCATGTGCATGATGCGTCTAGCAGGACAAGGGTTATTAATGTAGATCCTTCTAGATCAGAAATAAATCACATCTGTATAATTATAAATGATTCGGGTTATTAATGTAGATATTTCTGAATCAGAAATAAATAACAGCTGTATTACTATAAATGATTCGTCTAACAGGACAAGGGTTATTAATGTAGATATTTCTGAATCAGAAATAAATAACAGCTGTACAATTATAAATGATGCGTCTAACAGGACAAGGGTTATTAATGTAGATATTTCTGGATCAGAAATAAATAACAGCTGTACAATTATAAATAATGCGTCTAACAGGACAAGGGTTATTAATGTAGATATTTCTGAATCAGAAATAAATAACAGCTGTACAATTATAAATAATGCGTCTAGCAGGACAAGGGCTATTAATGTAGATCCTTCTGGATCAGAAATAAATAACAGCTGTACAATTATAAATAATGCGTCTAGCAGGACAAGGGCTATTAATGTAGATCCTTCTGGATCAGAAATAAATAACAGCTGTACAATTATAAATAATGCGTCTAGCAGGACAAGGGCTATTAATGTAGATCCTTCTGGATCAGAAATAAATAACAGCTGTACAATTATAAATAATGCGTCTAGCAGGACAAGGGCTATTAATGTAGATCCTTCTGGATCAGAAATAAATAACAGCTGTACAATTATAAATAATGCGTCTAGCAGGACAAGGGCTATTAATGTAGATCCTTCTGGATCAGAAATAAATAACAGCTGTACAATTATAAATAATGCGTCTAGCAGGACAAGGGCTATTAATGTAGATCCTTCTGGATCAGAAATAAATAACAGCTGTACAATTATAAATAATGTGTCTAGCAGGACAAGGGTTATTAATGTAGATCCTTCTGGATCAGGATAAAGCATAGATAGTCTCTGAATTTAGATTTGAAAGCTTGTTATGGTTTTTATATTTTCTTGTGCTGGATAATGACTATAAGCCTACGGTATTGGATTGTACATTTCACTGTAAAACATTTCTAATAATAAAAAACTTGCAAATCGACTTTCAGATGTTTATCGTACAATCTAGATTTAATGAATCAATAATGTTATTTTTCTAGGTTCACTGTATAGTAATATCATCATTGTATTTACAATGGTTTTACATAGTATGGTATAATAGGTATATTGTTTGATTGTTTGAGATTATCGTATGACACATGTTAACCCATTTATATTTTTAACAGTGGAAAGGAAACCGTCGGCAAGTCGCATTGATTCAAGTTTGGACTAAATTCGGCTGCGTCTATATGGCTATACATGATACAGTAAATGTACCATGTTGTGATGTACCATCGAGTCAGTCTTCAGATAATGAACTTTCGCGGTTTATTGAGTATTCACACTTTATTTTGCAATCGATGCTGCAACTCATTTTATAATGAGTAAACTGGTATATGATCATTAAAATCATGAATCGAAATGTTTATTATGTTGCGAAAATACGAACCCAGTGAAATCAGGTGCGAACTACCAGCGACAAAATAAGCGACACAGAATTAAGGCATAGGAGAAAAGCACATAAATAAAATGACAGAATGAGAACTATAAATGATAAAATAGACGATAAAGACGGCATTAACGTGATAAAAGGACGTATAACACAAAGTGACAGAATGAACTATCAGTGGTAAAATAGACGATAAAGAAAGTATGATGTGAGTAAAGCATCACTGCGCAATGTCGCAAAAACGCACCTGATCTGGCGCACTAGAGGAAACAGAACAATGAATAGTATTATTTATGTCCGTATAGAAAAGGCAACACACAATGTTGGATGGAAATTTGGCCATGACATGACATTTATTAATAAATTTAAAAATATGTAATATTTCAAAATGTGACCATGTTGAAATGTAAAATTGACTGATATATAAACATAGAGTTATCGCATATGTTTCAATGGACAAATGTCAACTTTATTCATGAGAAAAAAAATAACTATAAAGTATGCAATTAAAGAAAAAATATAAACATGGTGAAAAAGCTACAACGTATATATGCAAATAAGTAAGGATTAAAATTTACCAGTATTTAACTATGCTAATGACTGAATGAATTAAAACCTGCCCACCTTATGTAAAGCAAGGTACATAATTAAATCTAAAAGTTACAAGTAAATCGTTAAATGTTTTCTAATACAAAATACAAGCCATTAATGATCTGCAGTACATAACAGGTTTTATCTATACAAAATATACCAATGGTGGGGTAAAAACGCCAACGTCGCAGGGTAAAAACCTCATAATGATCGGAGGATGAAGGGGTGGAGGAGGGAATCATTAACATAAAATTACACAGCTCACAGAACAGAGATGTTTTCTATAAACTGACGACTGTGCTCTATGATGAGATGGTGGAGCACAATAGTCGAGTTAGATTCGTCTACTACTCGAGTCCATAATAATACAACTTATTCTCTGTCCATAAAATCGTTTATGTCTGTCATGGCCATCCATAAATTAGCTTTACATGAGAAATCATGCTTCTTTAATTTGTGTGCGCATCATATTGTATTAGCATAGCTCAAAATTCAAGGTACAGTTATTCTGGGATTAAATTGATTGCTGATTAGGAAAGAACACATGTCTTTGGGCAGTCCAAATGCTCCTCCCATTTTGATCCATCATCTACGTCTAACATTAATACATCATCGGGTCCATTGCATGTGTCTGTTGTAGACAGGCAGTTTAGAGCATGTGTCTATGCTAGATGATACCCGTGGTTTCCATGTAGGCCTATACATTGATCAACAACATGATGCCATGCAGTGATAGGGCCTACATCCATGAATGCATACATCCATACATACATCAACGATATATTGTTGTTAACCCTTTGACTTCCAGGCCGGAGTGCATGCCAGGATCCAGATATACTGGTGTAGGAGTTCTATTTTTCGTCATTTGAAGCTGGAATTGCTAACGCAATTTCCAGCTTCAAATGACGAAAAATACATAAATGTAGTATATATTTGACGAAAATTTGTGTCATTTTATGGTTACGTTCATTGACGAATGACGACGGAAATTTCCGTCATGTATGGTAGTGAAAAGGTTAATTGAATGGTGGGCCAGCGTCAAAGACGGTGGACCACCATTTAATCAACAATGTTTCAAGGTTTGTATTTGCTGGTAAAGTCCACAGTCAAGTCAAATATAAGGCCTATGTCATATGGATTGAGGGGGTGGATGTTTGGATAGAAGTAAAGGCCTATTTTATATGCCCTGTAATTAATCTCAATATGCAGACAGATCCAGAATAATTGCCTTAACCCTTTAACCGCCAAATTATTCAATCTGAATTTTCACCCACTTAAAGTTGCGTCTCGCTGACGCGATCCACAACTTCAAGTGAGTGAAAATTATTCAGATTTGACAAAGTGGAGGTCAACTGTTTTCAAATATTGCTGATTGATGTCACATTTTTATCTTTAGCATGTTTAAATAATCCGAAAATATGCGGCACCGGCGGTTGAAGGGTTAAATTTATGTTACCCCTATCCCGTAGCAACGACTACAGATAATATGGGAAAGAGATAAAAGATGTGGGGGACGAGAGGCATGGAGACGAAATTGCATTACGAAATGCCCGAATGTCAACGGTCCCCACGGCACATAGGTGCCTGGAACCTGGCAATTCCTGGAAAAGCTAACTATCCCATTAGACCGGCGGCCCCGCCACTATCTATCCGTCCTGCTTTACCATGCTTAGCTGGAATGTTTTCTGAGTGTTCATTAAAAACGACATCCCGTTCCCTGAAGCCTCCACGAGCGCCTCGGGATGCGCTCACAATACCTCTGACGCTCTGGATTCAACCGCATTTTCTGCTGCGGATCAATAAAAACAGAATTAACCCTTTGCCTGCTGATCACGACTATTGTCGTTTTTAACCTCTTTTATAAGTCAATCAAGTCACTGATATTGGGAATGAAATGGGTGCTTATTTAACCCTTTAACCGCCGGTGTCGCATATATTCGTGTTTTCACTTTTTTATTAGCACATTTTAAAAATGGTAAAGATAAAATGTGACATCAACCAGCAAGATTTGAAAAGAGTTGACCTCCATTTTGTCAAATCTGAATAATTTTCACTCACTTGAAGTTGTGGATCGCGTCAGGGAGACACAACTTCAAGTGGGTGAAAATTCAAATTGAATAATTTGGCGGTTAAAGGGTTTAGCATCAAGATTTGTAACTGCTTGGTCTCAAATTAAACAAATATGAGTAATTTTCAACCACTTGAGGTTGTGGATCGCGGTAGCGAAACACAACCTCAAGTGGTTGAAAATGTTAATAAATTAACTTAGCAGGCTAATGGTTATACTGTATGTTCAATTAATCAACAGCGTATATTTGGTGAATAATGTGTGTATAATCCAGGAGGATGTAGCGTAGCCTATATTGTGTGTTACTGGCTGACGGGAAATTAATTAGATCAGCTAGAGGCAGGTGCATTTTTGCTCCCACTTAGCAAACCAGGATGATTACTGTTGCCATGACATCGATGTAAACCTAACCAACCGTCTTTGTGAGGGCATGAGCAGGCATGTCAAACTATTGACTCGATAGTGAGGGCATTAGCAGGCATGTCAAGCTATTGACTTGATTGTGAGGGCATGAGCAGGCATGTCAAACTATTGACTCGATAGTGAGGGCATTAGCAGGCATGTCAAGCTATTGACTTGATTGTGAAGGAATGAGCAGGCATGTCAAACTATTGACTTGATAGTGAGGGCATTAGCAGGCATGTCAATCTATTGACTTGATTGTGAGGGCATGAGCAGGCATGTCAAACTACTGACTTGATTGTGAGGGCATGAGCAGGCATGTCAAGCTATTGACTTGATTGTGAGGGCATGAGCAGGCATGTCAAACTATTGACTTGATAGTGAGGGCATGAGCAGGCATGTCAACTATTGGTTAATTGTGAGGGCATGAGCAGGCATGTCAAACTATTGACTTGATTGTGATGGCATTAGCAGGCATGTTAAACTATTGACTTGATTGTGAGGGCATGAGCAGGCATGTCAAACTATTGACTTGATTGTGAGGGCATGAGTAGGCATGTCAAACTATTGACTTGATGGTGAGGGCATGGGCAGGCATGTTAAACTATTGACTTGATAGTGAGGTCATGAGCAGACATGTCAAACTATTGACTTGATTGTGAGGGCGTGAGCAGGCATGTCAAACTATTGACTTGATTGTGAGGGCATGAGCAGACATGTCAAACTATTGACTTGATTGTGAGGGCGTGAGCAGGCATGTCAAACTATTGACTTGATTGTGAGGGCATGAGTAGGCATGTCAAACTATTGACTTGATGGTGAGGGCTTCGGCAGGCATGTTAAACTATTGACTTCCAGTCTAATATTAGGAAAGTAATGGATCACCAGTATTTTGAATCAAATGTATATTTTAAGCTTTTTTGCACTCTGCTTTATGTTAAAATGAGGTTCTATACTATATGTTTAAATATAAATTCGGTATGGTAGCCTAAATAATAATTCATTACAAAGCACATGGGTTATAACGGATGACAAACATAGTAATCGATAAAAAATGTTTAATGTTTTTAATTAATATTTGGTAAGTGTCGGCATTAGCGTCCAAATGTACCAGTATCATCTGCAAACACAAGACTATCACATAGGAAGTTAGGGACATTCCAACTCTTCCCCAGCAAGCATGAGATGTTGGCCCAACGTTGGCTTACTGTTGGACCAACGTCGTAGACAGTGGGCCAACAGTAAAACGACGTTGGGCCAACATCTCATATTTGCTGGGTCAGGACTGGTTTGATTATCCACAATAGTTTCTAGAATATTTTTTTTCATATCGTTCTATATTTTGATTGCGCCACATGTCCATCAACATTAGTGTTTGATGTATAACAATATAAAACAAATTCTGCTTTTGAAGATAATTCTACTATATTGTAATTATTGAACCCTGTACTATGTTTGTATATACATTTGCATGTATTATTGTAGGATTTCATTAGCTAACTCAGAACATAATTCGCAGTATCTAGGTTTCCTCAGTGATACCCTCTAGCGAAAGGAGAAGTTTCAGAATTGTATTTATCAAAATTAAGGGTCTAATGAATTGTATGAGGGGTGCTAGGCCTTCCAAGTGAGCATAATTACGTATCCATACTAGCTTTGGATGAAAAATATCATTGTCGTATTTAGGGGGAGGGGGATTGGCCTCCTCTTTATTTATTTTTGCCAGATACCGGCTAAAAAATAATGGTCATAACATAACATAGCAACGTGTCACACGAACGAGAATGTATGTATGTAGGGGCCTTCATCTGTCTGGTGCGATCCTTCATTACAAGCCTTGAATGGACCTAGACATCCACTGCAGTGATTAACCTTTTCACTACCATACATGACGGAAATTTCCGTCGTCATTTGTCAATGAACGTAGCCATAAAATGACACAAATTTTCGTCAAATATATATACTACATTTATGTATTTTTCGTCATTTGAAGCTGGAAATTGCGTTAGCAATTCCAGCTTCAAATGACGAAAAATAGAACTCCTACACCAGTATATCTGGATCCTGGCATGCACTCCGGCCTGGAAGTCAAAGGGTTAAAATAAATGTTTGAAATGCAAAGCTCTAGGCCATCCCCCACAACAGTGCTTAATTTAGCGAACAAAATGGTACATGCAATTCAAATCATATGCTTTCTTATTTAAAAACACGTGCAATATATACCAGACAAATATTGCAAACGTTGAACACGATGGATGTTTCAAGCGATGATTTCATTTGAAATAATGACTACTTTTCAAACAATAAAAGATATGACATCGCATATACAAATGTACACTGATGATTACGGTTGCTTACTACCCGCTTAGTCTTTATTTAGATAACGTCCAGGCAATGTCCCCCAAAGGTATGTTTCGTAAAACAAGACGATGGCAAAGAATTAATGTGCGTATTTTCATCTGTGTCAGGACGGTATTTTCCACAAAATAATGGTCATGTATCATCAGCATAACAAGAGTGCCAACAACGTTATTTTAGCAAAATAACAGTTACGTCACTAAAATAATAATAATAATAATAGTTTAATTCCAGTTAGCAAATAAAGTGCATGTATATGACGAATAAAACACATAAACAGGCCCTTTACTTACAATATCCAACTTGAAGTAAATCAAATGGACTTAAACACACAAAATGTCACCTAAGTGTGATTTCCAAGAAAGTGGACATGTAGATTCAGGTGTGACCTATTCTTAGAAAGGCAGGGTCAAGACACCACCAATATATCATTATAGTTTATCTGATCACTGAGGCTACCACGTGAATCAAATACACAGTCAGTCAGCCAGCCAGCCAGCCAGCCAGCCAGCCAGCCAGCCAGCCAGCCAGCCAGCCAGCCAGCCAGCCAGCCAGCCAGCCAGCCAGCCAGTCAGTCAGTCAGTCATGTCATGTCATGTCATGTCATGTCATGTCAGTCAGTCAGTCGGTCAGCCAGCCAGCCAGCCAGTCAGTCAGTCAGTCAGTCAGTCAGTCAGTCAGTCAGTCTAATATATTTACCGACAAGGCCTATATGCCTGTCATCAGAAAATAAGTTACAGCGCCCCCCGGACCCCTAACTGCAATTCAAGCTCGCTGCGCTCGCACCGAAATCACACAAATGTACTTTTGCCCCCCCCCCCCATTTTCAAAATATTCTGACGCCACTGATATGTAGTAAATGCGTGGGATATGGAGGTAGGCCTATTCAGTTCATCTGCTTCCCTAACGATGCTAACTGGAAATGGCGCCCTGCCGTTTTTCTGGGAACTCCCTCTCTCGCCAGACGTGGGCTTTCACAAACCCAGCACGGTAAATCCTGTCCAGAATAAGCCACAGGTAATAACACTCAATCTAGGTCAACCCGATAAGCATTGGTATACCCAGCAAACACGATAACTTCACCCAATGTTGGGCTAATGTTGGCCCAGCGTCGTAGACGTGGGCCAACATTAGCCCAACATTGGGTTAAGTTATCGTGTTTGCTGGGTAAAGCCTTTCATTGTAATACTGCCAATCCTTTACCTCATTTTATAAATTTATCAAAAAGTTAGCCTCGCAAGTTGTGATAGGAGTAAAATATCATGATAAGAAAACATATGATTTCGACTTGATTGAGACGGAAATAACACTACAGTCTACTGTGCGGCTATAAAAGGGTGTACATTAATTTTTCGTCAATTAAACCTGTCAACGCGGGGACCGTCTGTATACGTCAAATTCTGACGTCTGACGACGAAAAAAACGACCCCCGCACTGAAAGAATACAAATATTTATAATGGTCGGAGAACCTTAACATATGTATTAAAATGAATTAAAAAGAGCTAACTAAGACATTGATGATGATTTCAAATTGAAAAATAAAACCTTTGGTCTCCATGGTTTATACAAAAATATGTAAGCGTTGTAAGGGTTAACCCTTTAACCGCCAAATTATTCAATTTGAATTTTCACCCACTTAAATTTGTGTCCCGCTGACGCGATCCACAACTTGAAGTGAGTGAAAATTATCCAGATTTGACAAAATGGAGGTCAACTTTTTTCAAATCTTGCTGGTTGATGTCTCATTTTATCTTTAACATCTTTATCTTTAAATGTGGTACTTAATGTGCTAATAAAAAATGAAAACCCGAATATATGCGGCACCGGCGGTTAAAGGGTTAAGTCCAAAACAAACTTTGCAACAAAACATAATCTAAAAATTAATATGATCTATTTAGCTGGCCAGGCAGAGGTGATGGTCCCCATGGTGATGACAATGTCCCCTAATAGCCCGCTCAGACACGTATTATGGTTTTCTGGGAACCAGCCCACAATGCCACCTGGATGAAATGCCGGCTGACATTACATACGGCGACCTTTCACAATTTGTCTGACATTATTTAAAGCAACTTCGAATCATATGTCTGGAGGGCAGTGTCATCTCATTCATCTCACCATCCTCAGGAGGTTCTCCTGGCCCAGCTTATATGTGCACAAAAGAGGCCTAAAGCCCCGTTCATTTCATTTCATTTTATTAACATTATCCCACAACTTCCAGTAGGAGGACATTTAAATTATTAAATTTAGCGGTTTACTGGTTAAGAGACAAATAATGTAGTTAGTTTGATAATATCCACCTCGGATAAAACAATGATATTAATTATATTAGTTCCCGAATGTTCACAATTTATGTTTTAATTTCATTACTCAACGGTCTATAGCATACCATATATATGAGACAAAACAATCAATAAATAACGTGACATTATTATCATGATTATAGCACAGCATTATTTTACCTTCCAGTTTTTAAATTATTCATTAATTTCTTGAATTAAATACGATTAAATATTATTTAACATGGCTGTATTCATTAAGGATTTTACCCTTTCTTTTTTTCTAGTGACACTTTTTAACCTTTTTTCCCAAAAAATTCATTGTAGAACAATTACGAGATATGCTGATTCTGCGTTATATCATCACCTGTGAGAATCAAAACATTAACACTTAAACCGTACTTTATACTAGTAGTTTATTATTTTATTCATTCAAAGCTGTGTCTCAAACAAGAAAAGACACATTTAATTTCCCCAAATTAAAACTTTGATATGCCTATACTAGACGTGCAGCTGGTGGCTATAAAAATCGAGTTTAAGGCTCAGAATGTAATAGGGGCAAATTATAGTCCATCTTATTGGAAATTTTCTCCTCTTTTCAATGGTGGTTGATGTGGAACTGTATTATTGGGAGAAATTGGTGCAAATTGAGCTCAAAGACATGTACCCGCAAACTTAGCGGTTATTTTCTGTATGTTGTAAAGATCCAACTCCTCCCAAATTATTGTCTACAATGTAAACGTTTTGAATGTAAGCGTTTTGATACATCACTAAACACCATCCCCATCCCAAAAGTGTCTCATGTGGAGTTATATTCTAATAAAATAAATTGTGAAAATCAGGTTTAAAAATTGTACAGGTAAATTAAATATCATTTTTTAAACATCTCCGTAAAAATACACCATAACTTTTATTTCAATAAGTCTGTGGCTTGTATTTCCTTGGTGAATCCACGGATATTGTAGTAACAAACTTATAATTCCCAATAATTATCATTCGAACAATTTGCGCTCGATATATATGCGTGTTGCAACGTTCATTGATACAATCTTAGCTCGATTTATTGATCAATGCAATACATATTATGATAAAACACAAACAACCAACCATTATGATTAAGCCATTGCCTACTATAATAACAATAATGTTTTATTCGTTTCTTTAATGTAAAATAGTAAACCCAACATTTATCAAACTAAAATACAGAGCAATAACGGAAAGGACTATATAGTGTCATTAATGATAGTATAAAATTATTTTAAAATGAATTTACATGTTTATGTAACGCATAAATCTGTTATGCGGGAACAATTATATCCATACCAATCATTTCTTTATGAACACAAAATCAGCACCAACAATATGTTACTATCGGTATTATTCTACATAATTGACATCATATTGCTAGCACTGTAATAACACATAACTATACTTAATTAAATGTCCATATTAGGCATACTATACTCCGCACGAATGCATACTAATCCACAAATAACCCTTCACCAGTTCAAATAAACAACATCTGGCTCATAACAATGTAACAAAAAAAGTAACAAGAAAAATCTATATTTTTTAGAGTAGAGGAGGCTAGCCGCCAAATCAGTTAAATATTTGATGAATAGTATCACATGACATAGCATCACTAAAATAATGATTTGTTATGGACTAGACTCGGTGTGTAATACAGTCGACTACTACGAAGGACATGTTTTACCATTAAACATGGCTAAAATGGCTAAACAAACGCAAAATATGAGCATAGTTGCCTCAATACAATGTTTCTTTGAACCCCGTCTTTACTAGTCAGTGTCTTCAATATTTTGTAATTGTTAAAACATTATGCATATGTACGAGGCAGCACAAGAGCAAAAATCAATGCATGGCATTCCACTTTGATAGCAAGGGCATCCAGTAGAACATATCTGCCTATGTTCTCTAGGGATTTGATGATGACTTTCATGAGAGTCTTTTTACCAATTACAGAGTACCCCACCTGAACTCTCAGAAATTTCATGCACAGGTATGTAACGTCATTTGTCTTGCATTGCTGTAACGATTTCTGCCTGCATCCATAGCTGTGAGGTTTAAATATAATACACATGTTGGTAATAAAAAAGTGCCAAGACTAGCACATCAGTATCGGCTGATCGAATAATTCTTTGTCCTTTTTCATTACTCTTCTCCAACAGTATGTCTGCATTATACGGCGTGGAATATCATCTAAGTATCAGCTTCTGCGTGTGAGCTAAAGAGACGACTTGGTTTTGATGTGCCCTCTGATGTGATATGGGTAACTTCTCCTCCATTACCGCCACCAACAATAGTGTTTTAGCTGGGTGTTTGTGAACGAAATTCTGGCAAGTATTTGATAAGTAACAACAAAGGAACTGTATCAGACATTGCTTGTTTTCGGAAACTTCCAAGAACTGGACGCCCGCCATGAACTATGGATATTTTTTTTGTTGGCGTCATGTCTAGCTCTTCTTTTATTGAGAGTTTGGTGTTGTACTTATCAAATACTTCTATGGCAGTGTTTGCTGCTGCAGTAATAGTTTGGCATAAAACATCCCTGAATTATCAAATGTTTTTTGTCGATTTCCATCAATTAGTTGTATTAAAGCCATTACATCTCTGATGTATACGGTTGTGGAAGGTACCACGGAAATCTGATGCAGAGTGATTCTCTAGCACTGATGTTAGTTCTGATTTAGCATTTCTTCTCATCGTTCGATAATCGTGGAACATGACTGATGGTACAGCTCCAATCGGGACGTTTTCCAAAGATAAGTCATCACGACATTCTGAAATAACAAGAGCTCTCTAAACCTTTGCTTTGTTCCAGATTGGGACCGCATACTCGCTTACTTTTTCATGAGAGCAAATGTTTTTACAGATGATTTTTTTATGCGACTGTAAAATAATTCCTATCACCTATTGCCAGTGATGCACTAACAAACGATTTGACTTGTTTCTTCCTAAATGTAACTGCTTCAAAAAGAGAACACTGAACTTCAGCTGTGGCATGCATGCCAGATATTCAATAATGTTGCTGGATGGGTAGCAATATCAAATGTATCGGTTGCATTATTCATGATATGCTCTTCTATTAGACCAAAATGATCTTCATCTTGCTTCATCTTAGATGCTCTAAATTTCTCAGTCATTGCATTTACACACTGATCGGTGATGTGTATAACTAGAGACAATCGATTTTTGCGGGTGAGACCAATAATTCCGCCGTCAAGGTATCTTTGATGACTGTTTTCTCAACTGCTAAATATGTGCCTATTCCATTGAATACTCCAGATGTTTGATGTATAACAAATTGTCATGTTTTGAACTGTGCCTAAAGTGCCGGAGGGAGATTAGGCATGTTCAATATACATACTGAAAGCCAGCGTGAGTAGTTCTGTTTGTTAGTTGCAAACAAAAAGGGCAGGGAACTTGCTTAGGTACATAGATGTTGTTCCCATTTTCCTAGTCGTTCAGCTTGCAAATATTATAGCATTAGCTCAATAGTTTCAAGATACATGTGACAATACGGTACCTGAACGTTGGTGAAACGTCTGAACTTTGTTCATGGAAATTTTCAATCAATACTTTGAATGCACTGACATTTATTGTTTCATTTGTTTGAGATGTCTTTTCCATCAACAATAGCAGAATGTAATTTATTCAAATGCTGCCAAAACTGTGGCGAAAAGCCATTCATGTCTTTCTCATACCACTTGAAAAAAGACCACACGTAACACCTCATTAGTGCTTATATTAATAGCAAACCAAGAACAGCACGTTTATATTGCTTTCCAAACAGCATTCGGTCAACGGTGGCAGATGCAACACACCCGAATCAATGAGAAGATCACGTAAACCACCACCCCAAAGCTGACCAATTGATGAAATAAAGCTAAACTGTGTGTGAAAGCCACCAAATCGCACAGTGTGGTTGTTGAATTCATTTGGTAAATGCCACATAACTTGCTTTGCTATACAATACAGCTGTTGGTCCATCGTTAGGACTGGAAATGACTGACCAAGTGCATGTGACATTTCTGTGAATTTTTCATTACTGTAGACACTGTTGCAATATTTTATGGTTCGGTATCTACTATTGGTGTATATCTCACCACAATGCGAGGTAAGTGTTTTTCAGAGATTAATGACTGGTATCCTGACCAAAAAGGAATGGCAGTGTCCTTTGCTTCATATCCAGTTGGTAACGGGATCTTTCGATGAGAGAGTAGATAAGTATCCAGGCATTGTTATTATAGGCATACTGGAACGGAAAGTTTATGCAGCTTTTCAAAAGCATCGACTGTCTTCCGTGTTTCACTACGCACTGTTGGTTTTGCAACTGGGTATATTTTTATTAGAGATGCAATTTCATTTGACATGACAATAGATTTTTTTCTGGCACATGAGGAATTTTCTCCTGAGTTGGGGCTTTATCTGTTACCTGCTCTTGAAAAAAATACCAGCTCCATTGCATGTTTTCTCTCCCATCATTTGCTTGACAGTTTATGTCAACATCATCATCACCTTCTTGTGCAAGACTGCAATCTACAGTAGTGATATTGAATTGGGAATATATGTCATATATATACCACTCTGCACATGATGTAGTTCATTCTCAGCCGAACTGCTTAAAAAACGCCTTAACTCATCATAGCTCACACAACTTCCATCACTATGAACAGTGTCAATAAGTGATCTTGAATCATGGTTATGATGTACAAGGATTGCGATTCCCAAATAAATTTGTGTAATAATGTTGGTACAAGTGTAAGTTCAGTTATGCGCCAATGAACAAGCATTATTTCTAACCTCATCTGAAAGTGCTGTGTGAACTCCATTTCAGTACGCTCAATCTCGTCGATTAGTTTTGAAAAGAGGAATATGAAATATAATAGAAATGTCACTTGTATTGTCTATTCTATTTGATTTAGCTATATATACACTGATGCAGTTGTTAAGATACAGCGAGTCCGTAGCTATGATTCAAATCGAGTGTACCGCATGAAGTGATATATCCCATTACCGCTATTTAAGTTTAAGAAGCTGAACATAGTAAAAAATAGGGATCATATACACATGTTTTATGATAATATTTGTGCCAATTTCTAAGCGTAATTTAACTTATGCGAGGCGCCACTGGAATAAGACTGTACCATAGACAGTTCAAAATGCAATTATTACATCCTAGACCATACCATTTTCTACAAATGATTTAAATTGTGGTTATTTTTTTTAAATCTAGAAAACGTTTACATAATTTAAGGGCACAAATTTCTAATATCAATTTTTACTAATTTCTGCTACGAATAGAGTATCACATGAGACACCATTGAAAAATGGATGCTTTCCTCAGAAAAATAGTTGATGATGTGTCAATATTACATGCGGAACGTGTACATTAAAACTAATTCACTTCGGGGTGATCAGAAAAAAAATAACAGAAAATATTCATTAAATTTGAGGGTACATGACTTTGAGCTCAATTTGCATCAATTTCTCCGAATAATACAGCTCCACATCAAACACCATTGAAAAAAGGGGAAAATGTCCAATAAGATGAACTATAATTTGCCCCTATTACATTCTGAGCCCTGAACTCCTTAAATATGGGTCTAAGTGAGAACCAGCTGCACGTCTAATACATGGTGAAAAGATCATGGTGAAATGTGCTATGATTTCATGCACAAATCATGTTAAACAATAAATACAATTTAATAATGCAGTAGCAAGTTCAAGCCACATAATGTTTGATATGATGCAGTATAATAAGGTACAGTAATTAAAACATTTTAATAACACCATTTTACTTCCGTGATAGGTCTACATATAAACTTATACGTCTATTATACAAGACTATTTTAATCAGTTATTTACATTATAAGGTGGCTTCAGTTCTTCCCCAAAAATACATAGTGATGAAATACATTGTAGTAATTACAGTACTGATTTAGCAAAATGGGACAAGCTTTTTCAGTGGGGCTAGCCCCGGCTAACGCAGGCTAGCCCTGGGCTAGCCCTATGTTCTCTCCCCACCCCATTTGGGGCTCGCATGTATGCGCCCAAAGTTATAAAATCCTTTAGCCGGGCCGCAATGTGCGTTTTGGTATAAGTTCATATAACTGGAGCCGCGCTCATATCGCCGGGGCTCAAGCCAATCTAGAGCCTCGGCGAATTGAGTCAACGCCTGTATGTGTTAGTCAGGCGCGCTTCTCGTCTGGTCCAGTTTCAAGCTCGACCGGTGCGCCGGGCGAGCCTGACTTTCCAGGTGCCTGCTTTTTCATCTTCAGTTAGGTCTATTCTAGTGACCGTAACTTCATAAAACCACCCATTTCCTGAATTTATACACTGAACTGCTTTACCGATACTAAAGATAATGTCTAAATGCTAAAGGCTAAATGCTAAATGGCTAAGCAGAAATAAATGAGGACTGCAACAGGTCTAGATGTATACGCGTACGGACACTCAATTATTGCACGTTTAGATCAACTCAGAGCTGTTTAGATGATGCTGAATGTGGTCAAGCTGAGCGCGCCCTGTCTTGCCCAGAGCGAGCCTGGCCAGCCCGGCGAGATGACACATGGTTCACAGCATCCATGTTAGCCGCCACACAGTATACTGGGTGCAAGCCCAAGTAGGATTTGGGCGGGTATATTTTCCTGGCCCGAACCGTGTGGGGGCTCGAGCCCATTTCATGCGCTGGGCGCAACCAATTCTGCGCCTGTTTCGCCGGGCTTGCGCCCGGGCTAATGACGGGCTGGCCAGCGTTAACGCAGGCCAGCCACTGATGAAAAATCTGTCCCATTTTGTGAAATCAGTACTGTAGCTGAAGATCCAAATAAGAATGATGGTATTAAGCGTCCAACATAATTATCCTAAAGTATATAAGAGACTTTCAAAAAAATTGTCAAATTAATAAGCATTCTGCAATTTTTTTAGCATTGAAATATTGGCAAATTTCAAGAAACTGGCACAGATTGTATATACTGATGGTACATAGTTGGCTCTCAACGCTTTTAATTTTGAACACTCGAACCCATAATAAAATTCGTTTCCATGTACATATTTGATAACACAATGTACAAAATCGCTCTCGTCTGAGAATACTTATATATCTACCAATTTAGATTGGTAGCTTATGCTTACAAGTTTCGAATTTAATAATAGATTAAAATATCGAAGAATACAATTTATAATTAAAATATTTGGTATTAGGCCTATAATCGATTTCGGACTTTCATCTCTGAATGAATTGATCTTTAATGCTTTGCTTCAAAACGTAACGCCTCATCCAGAATGTAATCCTTTATTGTTATTTCACATTTCAATTGGGAGTCTCCCAAGCTCTGCATGGATGAAACATAGTGTTGTTTCTTCAAATGCAAAGTGTATTTTAAAAATCGTAAATGTTCTTTTTCTATAATAAACAAGAGGACTGAAGTCCTATATCATCCCCCGCCATAAATTAGGTTAGACTTTTTGCGGTCACAAATATTCTGGTGGGTAATGTGATTGTACAATGTGAATTATTACTGATTTCATTTTTTCAGTTTTTGCGCCCACAAAAAAATATGAAGCTTATCCATGGCGGCCATTTTGAATTTCAATAAAACCTTAAAAAATCACTTGCACATCTCCATATCGTGGGGAATGTGATCGTAAAATTTAAATAATTTCCGACTTAAAGTTTTGGAGTTTTTGCGCCCCCCCCAAAAAAAAGTAAAGTTGATCTGTGACGGCCATTTTGAATATCAGTAAAACCTTAAAAAAGTCGCCTGCACATCTGCATATCGTGTGGAATGTGATAGTAAAATTTGAATATTTTCTGACTTCAAGTTTTAGAGTTTTGCACCCACAAAAATTTTGGAGTTGACCTCTGGCGGCCATTTTGAAATTTGATTGCATCTTTAAAAAAATCACTTGCACATCCCCATGTTGATAGGAATGTGATGTTAAAATTTGAAAAAAAAATGACCAAACAATTTTTTTGAGTTTTTACGCCCCCCCCCCCCCCCCCAAAAAAAAATTAAAGTTGATCGGTGGCGGCCATTTTGAATTTCAGTAAAACCTTGAAAAAGTCACCTGTACATCTCAATATCATGGGGAATGTGATAGTAAAATTTGAATAATTTCTGACCCTAAGTTTTTGCGCCCACAAAATTTTTCAGAGTTGACCTCTGGTGGCCATTTTGAATTTTGGTAGCATCTATAAAAAATCACTTGCACATCCCCATGTTGCTAGGAATGTGATGTTAAAATTTCAAAAAAAATGACCTGTAGTTTTTTAGTTTTTGCGCCCACAAGAAAACGTGACGCCGGACAGAATCCTGGTGCGACTAAAATCCCCCTTCCCCTACGAGCGGGGGATAAAAACGTTTAAAATCACCATATTTCGCAACCATAGAGAAGTACGGGCAACACTACAGAATCAAATAGCTCCAATTGAACATCGATAGGTAACTGTTTCAATGTACCCATATGTAGCTATTGAAAAAAAGGAGCATTCACCATTTAGTCTATTACATGATCGGATGTCCTGATACGTGTTGTATATTATTATGTATTTCTGTTAATTCCTGCGACTCACAACATTAGGTTGGTAAAAATGACTTAAACGTGTACAATTTAAATCGGATTATAATTATCCTAATTTCGAAAATTTAATGTTCGTGCCTATTACAAATCTTCTTTTTCAACCGTTTAACCGCCGTTGCCGTCCATATTCGTTTTATACATTTTTTAGTAGTACATTACATATCAGCTTATAAATCTGGTAAAGATAAAAGTGACATTAATCAGCAAGATTAAAAAATTTTGACCTCCATTTTGTCAAATCCAAATTTTATCACAGTGAGGCCTATATAAGCTAATATAAGTATCCAATCTAGTAAAAAAATGACTCACAATCTTAAGAACTGTAAACTGAAGAAAGTGAGATATATAATATTTAAACTCAGCTTCGTTGAAAAGCTCTAATTACTAGCTAATAATATAAGGATTGTTTAAATATCATACATTAATATGACGGTTACATGACGTAAGAACATTTTAGGCTCCGCTGGTTAACATTATTAGGCTAACTACTTCATTCCCTGGGAATATTTAATTATCGTTTTTGATATTATCACATCATCTTAGTGAATTGCTTTGTCGATATAATATTGGATAACGTCTAAAATTTAGATCTGTAAATTTAAAAATTAGATCTGCCAAAAGGCAGTCCAGTTCAGAACCCCCCTAAGTTGCAGCAATGGCACCATCACTTTTTCTGACTCCAGTATCCAAGCTAATATTTATCAGGTCTATTTTGCAACATAAGGCCTATTATATGATAATATGTTGCTTCTTTTAGCTGAGACGGCTATAAACAGTGGCGTGTTAGCAGATGTAGAAATGATTAATGATATTGAAAATTTAATCGACTGATTGTCTCTCAATTGATTGAATGATTGATTGATTGATTGATTGATTGATTGATTGATTGATATATTGATTGATATATCTACAATGCATTATTCAATACTGGACCATTTCGTTTCGGTAGCATTATATAGATGCAAGCGAAACAAAATAATAAAGTATTAAATAAATAACTACAAGCCGCACATGTCGTAATCCTCACCTGTAACGTAGCCAACGACAGTAAAAAGACATCGTAAACCTCAAATCTGGGTCCTGCAAAGGTGGATTTAAAAGTCACGACCAGGAACAAATCCAGCGCCTATTTCCGAGTATACGCCTGTTTACACAAATACCAGCTGATTCCGTGAACAAGCTGCCATGGCCCCTGGTTATCAACCCACGCCTGTAGGCTGACACAGGTGTCATATATTAAATGACCTTTCATATCAAGTTAATCTGCGTGTCATTTCACACCAACTATTATTTTAATGATCGTCTTAAAAAACTTCTGCACGTAAACACATTATATTAAGCTAATGTTCTGTTAAAAACAGCAAATTTTAATTTATCCTTGGACAAACCCGGACACTTGTTATCATAGGCCTGTGATGCCACCGCTAGCATGCAATATTTCAGGTTGGTGAAAACATGATCGGCAGTCAGCTGTTTGGGATTATACATTTGCATAATCTGATAATGATAGTTGGGGCCTAATGCGTTTGTGAAGCAACTGGTAGACTGGTGGAAATTTTAATCATGGATCTATGTTTCCGTCCAAATTAGGCCCAAGAATGTGACAGTTGCATCAGAAAATATACATGAAACATGTTGTAGGCATATTTGTTTGTGTGTGATTATTCTACTGATGTATGATATTGCCATGCATCCAATCCAGTCAAGGTTTGTTAGTCAGTTCAAATATGACACAGTAATAAAATGGTAGGGCCTAATAATTACAAGTAACATGGTCGGGGATTACAATAGCGTAGACCAAATGAACCTTTGAATGCCCTTCTTATACATCGGAAATGGAACAGATGAACATACTATGAGAAACAGACAATTTTGGCGATGACAACGTCAGACAAAATCATTTTTGTACTGAGATTATCACACTATTAATTTTAGGCATGCAAAGCCTGCCATATGTCGAACTCTGGCTGATTATATGAATATTCACGAGGCAGCCTTGTACGACCTATCACAGAGCAGATACATCAAGCATGGGACCTTTTCCACGAAGAAGCCATTGCTAGAAGATCACAAGAATTATTCATACTTAATTTTCACCCAATTTTGCGGTGGTTAGAAAACATCCACCATCCACCCCGTCCAGCCTCCGTTTATACATGATTTTTACTTAACGGCGCTCTTTCAGAGTCAGCCCATTTTTTCGGCTGTTAGCGCATGCTGCAGTCGGGAGGTGGGAACTTGCAGAGTGGGTAAAGTTTCCTGAGGCGGGATTTTGTTAGCGATCAGCGCATGCATGCTGTCGTTTGTGGGATCTTGTTTCGGAGTAATTTACTCTCTTACATTTTACAATATATAGTTAACACATTTTCATGCTTCTAATTTCTATTATTATATTGTCATGTGAAAAACGGTAAATAAGCAATTTAATTGTGTAAATTTGTGGTACTGGTACCGTTATTTGTTTTAGTAGTGAATATTTCACTTTAAACATTATTGTTAGTCAATGATTTGATGGGACTATCATTATTCATAAACACTAGTCAAAGCTAGTTATACAAATAGTTGAAAATCTATTCAACTGAATTATTAATAAAATTTACTTATCCACAGCTGGTTGTTGGTATCTTTCTACAAAAAGATATGTTTCATTTTTGCCTATATCATGTATATGGAACAGATGAATTATGTCAAACAACTGCATGCACTTATATTTGAAGATGCACTTAGTTTCGAAAATTCGCGTTAAAATCCTAATTATTTGATTTATTCCAATTTACAGTAAACTGAGCTAACGCTAGTAATCACAAACTGTTACTTTGAAGTTAACTTGCGGGAGTGACTCCAGACAATAGGTGCTCACACAACCTGAACACAACTGTTATGTCACACATCATTTGTGCATGATTTTCAGCTATCACACCCATACCCTATCGCTTTGACGGCTTAAACTGTTGGCGCATATCTGTATCATGGAGCAATTCTCTCCTAATATCTACACGTTAATAAATAAAAATAATATTGTAGTTTGTGTTTACGATCAACATAATATTTTTATTATTATTATGGACATATACTATAAGTCAATACAGTCATATCAATATTATTCTCACATGCAGTATAATGTCTTGAGCCACACAGTGGTACGCGTAGTAGTTTCCGAATATAAGTGCATGCACGTAGTATTCGAATTTAAGTGCACGCACTTTAATATAAACGAACAAAAATTTGTTTGGAGCCATGCCTAAAACAGTCTAATTTGACTTATATTTAGTGCATGCACGTTTTTGCGCGGGGATACGGTATATGTTTTCCTGTTGCGTCAAACTTGAGAAGATAAACTAGCTGCGTGAACACGAAGTTAGTAACGATAATTATATACAACAGCCTTTAAGTGCGAATAGCGTGTATAACCAAACCGTTTTTTCCTTTTTGTCGCTTGAAGTGGGTAAAAATTCCAGTTCTATAATTTAGCGCAAGCCCTTTAAGCCCTCACGATGCATAAATGCATCATACGACATCCTTGAAAACTGACCTAATTTTCTTACAACTATGGGTTTTAGAATGAAAATTTCTATAAAACAGTTTTACCAATACATGGCAATTTTTGTTAATTTGTAGTGGATGAAGATGAAAATGGTAAATCCAGGCTTGAAAGGGTTAAGTGTTAACATCATATAACCTGATAACGATAGTTCATCATCAACATTTTGCTTTGGTTAGCATACATACCTTTGACACCTGTCGAGTGTTTTTAAATGATCGAAATCAATTCAACAGGTGTCTCTCTATGTATGGAACATGGGAGACTCAGCATTAGGACATAACTTGAACGTAGACCACGGCTTAGAAACACAGATCTTGTAACATCCACAACAAATTAAATAAAAAATGTTACCTCATATTTCCACTTTTCTTAACCCTCTTTCTACTAGGGTCGTATATATACGCTTTCATATATACGCTGATATTTAATTTTATAAATCGATGTGCAAAATAAGAAATACAGGAATAACATTAGCAATGATTAGTAAAGCTCATTCTTGTTCCACTTTTAACTTGCATATGTCGGCAATTCTAGTCTATGGACATTCTGAAAACTGAAGAACATATCAAAGAGTGAAATAACAAGAGGCCCAGGGGCCTTGAAACTTGTCAAGAGCATTGCAAAATATCAGCTACAGGTGTGTCAGAGGATGTATATCTATGCTCTAAATTGCATTATCATGAAAATAAAATATGTATAGGCCGGTAGTAGGGGCCTATATATTAATATCTCATCTATCATTGGAATTTATTATATGTTCGATTCCCATCATACATTTTGCTGATTTTACACACATTCTGAAGTAGGCCCACTGCACGTAATGAAAAATGCTTGGCAAAAAATCATTTTTACAGGACTACAATGTAAAAATTATTTACATACAAGAGTAGATGTGCAATTATTATTTATTCTGGGTCTTTTAATAGGCCCCAGTTAGCCAGGAATTTTCACGAAGTCTTTATTCTTCAATTTCAATTCTTCTGCCTTAAATAGGCCTAACAAAATCGTCACGGAGTTATAAAATATCAACTTTTAATGTTTCTTACTCAGCCGTGAAATCTACAGCAGCCCTAATCCATCATTATCACATGTAACCGTAATGCACTTTTACTACACCCTCTTACGTAATCCAAATTACGAAAATCACAATACTAACAGTAGATCGACCCAAGGATAAAGACCCATGAAGGCTTTCTCAACTCACACGATCTTTGCTGCAATGTTACTGTAATGTTATCAGGCAAACGTCGAGTCAGGTGTTAGTTGGCTTTATAAAATGTAATGAAATAAAATGAGTGGGGTTTTACGCCACATTTGTTCACATATAGGCTAAACTGGGCCAGAAGAACCTCCTGGGGATGGAGATATGAATGAGGTGACACTGCCCTCCAAACACATGATTTGAAATTGAGCCCTGTTGGTCTGCGGCCAAGCACGTTATCTCTCGGTCATGTAGGCTGCCCACAATATTCAATCTTTACGATTGAGCAGGGAGGAAACATTTTGTTCTTTGAAACTTGGAATGCCAAAGCAGGAGACAAATCTGCGATCTCTGACTTTCCAAGCAGGCAGCAGGGCCCCCGCCCTTTGGTATTGCTGCTACATACAATGGCGGATCGAGAATGTGCAAGAAGAGGGGGCGTAAGCCACATTTTGGCTGAAAAAGATTGTTAGCATGAAAATGCAATCTTTTCACCAATAAGGGGGGGGGGGGGTGTACGCCGTGTACGCCCTATGCTGGATCCGCCACTGAGGTCATATATACAAACACATTACCTGATTACTGATATCAAGATGATGTGCTATGTATTCTTGCTGGTATCTATAAGCTGATTAGCAAAACGGTTCCAATTATTGATTTTTATGACATTGATGATGTACTATATTGGTTTAAATATATATATATATATTTTCATATGTGTCGTTAAAACTCACTTATGTAGCACAGAAGCAATTGACAATGTAGGACTATATAATGATGTGGTCATTCGTGCATATAATACAGATGTTTTAGTTATTAGGGGATGACAATATTATATCATCAAGTGACGAGACAGACAGTTCAAGTGACGATAATTTATTATTTGACTAAGTTAAAACGTCAAAATATAATTTAACTTTAATGGTTGTCTTGAACTCAATATTATTTATAGCTGACATATTGGATACTTTATGCTTTGGCACAAGATAACGTCCAAAGAACTTTAATTTAGGCTTATAAGATACCCATGTTATGTTTCGGAATGAGATTAAACCGAATGATATGTGGTTATTTCTGACTAAATGTTTCACAAATATATAATACATTGTTTTCAATGTGTTGTATTCCCACTAGGCCTATAGGGCACATACCGAGATAGTGGAAATAGTTTCACCCTTCCATCTGTCCATCCGGTGTCCGCCTTTTAGTCAGAAGGCCCGTTTGTCACAAGGCCCATTAGTCAGAATGCCTGTTAGTCAGAAGGCCCGTTAGTCAGAAAACCAGTAAGGATGATTAGACAGAAGGCCTGATTGTCAGAAGGCCCGCCACGCGAAAAGGGCTATAAGCTCAATTTTATCAAAATTGATTTTTTTCAATTGATTCGATAGACGTATGGTTCCTGTCTCAATATTGAAAGAATTTTTGAAAAATCTTTATTAGTTTTTTGTTTAATTTAATTTTTAATATTTTAAATTTAGTTATGTACTAATTAAAATTAAATTTTAAATGACGTCATAAATAATTTGAATAAAGCCGCGGGGAGGTACCTTCTCGCGTGGCGGGTCACAAATGTATTGTTATTATATTTGATTTTGGCTTTCATATATTTTAATTATTTTGTTGATTGTCTATATAACCGAAAAATCAGTTTCCCAGCAAACACAAAACATAATTTGTATAATTTCATACAAGTTCGGCTCAACGTCATTGCATAAATGTTAGATGCGCATAAACGACGCTAGCCAAACTGTATTAATCTAACATCAAGTCAATATCGGGGTTACCTTTATAACCCCCTCGACCCACAACCCTCGACCCACAACCCACAACCCCCTCGACCCACACCCATTCCTAATTACCCCTCGACCCAAAGTTGAAAATGGGTGATTTAGGTTTAGTTTATAATCGTGTAAGGCCTATTGGTAGACCTTTTTTATTTATAACATAGGCCTAATTTGTGTTTTTGATATTAGGCCCTATATTACATGTATTATTGAATAGGGCATAATAAATTCTCTGTCGGTAGACCTATATCCTATTCATATATGCGTGCCGCGTTTACAAGTCAAAGCGTCCCTGTGCAGACAATGTTGTGCCAGCTGTGGAGATGCAGGCCCAGTATTGAGACAACATTGGGTGAATTTCCCGTGTCAGCGCGTGTGTTGGGTTTGATGCCAGCCACAGCGCCCATGTTCCCAAAACTGGGGTCATAATCTATAAAGCACACACTCACGGAGCTACATGTAGCTGATACAATGAAGTATGGGGGTCTTGTGTAGCATTTTTTCACCGAGTAGCCATTTAAAAGGAATTCCGGTGACGTCACTGTGTTTCACAGAATAGGCCTGAAGGTAGGCCTACATTTCTAGAGGGTCATGCACCATTCAATCGGCGGGAGGGGGAGTATTTTAAAATCAAACCCCGGACAGGCTCTTTATGAAATAAATAATATATTTCAAGAACTGGACTAGCTGGCCTAATCATTTTTCTCCACGCGTCACCGAGCCCTACGTGTTGAAATTATGCGGGGATAAATAATCCAGCACCCCTCCCCCCCCCCCCGGTGATTAAATAGTGCCCCCTCCCCCCAACAGTTTTGTTGACAACAATTATATAATTGATTTAACTGCCTGCAGTGGGTCTCATATGCATGGTGACTTGAAGTTCTCGGAACGTGGGAACTTTTGAACGTGGGAACTTCTCGATATAGGCCCTATCGATATAGGCCCTATAGGGCCTACTTGAAGCATAATATTGGCTACTAGCCTGTCTGACACTTCGTTTCCATTTTCGGGCTGTGACTGGCGACTTTGCCAGCTATTTGGTTACCATCTAATGGGATAAAAAAATATGTTGTTGTGGGTGGAGGTGGTTGTGGGTCGAGGGGTTGTGGGTCGAGGGACTTGTTGGTCGAGGGTTGTGGGTGATGGTTCGAGGGGGTTATGAAGGTTAAACCCAATATCGGCCGGCTGTGTCTACCAAGAGAACAGCACCTGGTGGACAACTGTCCCAGTAAACACAAAACATTTGTATAATACTTAAACAACGTCGGCCCAACGTCTTAGACGCTGGGGTAGTAGTATAACATTTTACAAAGCCAAAAGGCAGTAACTACAAGTGATCACAAGTGAACAGTTAATGCCTATTATCTTTCCCCGGCACCATCGCCGCCCTTCGCCTTGTACTTCTACAGCTCCAATTAGACTGCTATGACGACGATCTCAGCCCTATGCACAATAACAATACCGTGATATTTCTATTATATGTGACGTTTAAAATCATCTACCATCGTGAAATTTCATTAACATTTAGAACTAATTATTTCTGCTTTCAGCCGACAAGTATGTTTAATTTACATGATTTACATTAGTTAAATTTGCTTGCATATAGTCCATATTATTATTATTCACATTGGGACGCAGATGGTTAATTTACTTCATAGTCAAGCGTCAAAGCTCACACCAACGCAAATGACGATAGGCCTACCCTGTCTGTCAGTTGGTTGTCAGACACGGCAAACACTCCGGAAATTGTCATGGCTCACACAGAATGTCTGGTTATAAACCGTACATGTCGATTTTTTAGCTATTTTACCAGTGATAAATTCTAGTCTAGAGCTAGGAGAACATCATCACATCCTGTGATGACATCAACGGGACTGAGTGCGTCGTCACCACTCCAAAAACGCCAGGCAATCCACAATGTATATTTAATATTGTCCTGACGTCTATTACATTAGCCCAACATTAAACCAACATTGGCTGAACGACTTTTCTCGTTGGAGAAGCAGATCATGGTCTTGATCAGAGCACAAACTGCAATTACAATTCGGCAAACAGCAGTAACAGTATACTTTCGTAGTACGCAGTTACTGTCGTTTGCTTTTGCACGACAGCGTATTGGCGCTGATAACTAAATGATGTATGAACGGGCATTGCAAAAAAGACGTTTTTCAGTCGTATTACACACTAGTGCAAAAAAGACATTATTCAGTCGTATTACACACTAGAAATGTATAAATTATATGAATTTACAATGCCTTTAACTGCCAAGGCCAAAAATCGACTTTTAATAATACAAAATGTGATATTATTGAAGATAGATATCTTAGCTAAGACCTAACTTCTATATTCCATAACACTCCTCTAGATGTCAGTTGTGGGAGAGAGGGTGGGTGGGGGCACCCCTTCACCACAGACTGCCGGCCATGTGAATCAGCCTCTCTGGTGTCACCTGGTCACAGCCACACAGCAAACACGAGACATTGATACAATGTTAGCCTAATGGTGGCCCATCGTTTACAACACTGGGCCAGCATGGGCCTACCAGTAGAATGGCCTTAGCAGGACATATGTTCACACAATGCTAGTTTATTGCTGGCCCATCATCTACAACCCTGGCTCAACAGTAAAAACATCTCATTTTCTTGGGAGGCACAGACAATTGATACACTGACACAATCTTACTTTAATGTTGGAACAGTGTTATAAATGATGGCACAACATTTAACCAACATTGGGTCAGTGCATTATGTTGACCGCCTAGAACAAGCATGACATAGAACGCTTCTACTGACAGCAAAACCAAGTATCTGCTTATTTCACAAGTGTGCAGATACTGTCTATTGAACATGCTGTTACTAACAAGAAGGAGGCAGTGACATCAGCGTAAAGAAAGTATATACTTGATTTACAAGTTAGCAAATACGACCTTTTGGTAGCGCCATGGCAAGAGGAGCCAGTTAAGAAGCAGTAAATGCCTAGTTTACCAGGGAGCAGATAATGCCTTTTGACTTTGCACAGGCGGAACAGATGTAAAGCAGAAGTTAACGACAGACGTTTGTCTTGAAAGTCAAACTGAGAACTTGGAGACTCTGTCTCCAAGTAGAAAATGATGATTTTGGCCTGATTGTGACGCTTGAAATGTTACTGATAATATTTCTATTTTGAAAAACGTGATATATATTTTCAATTTGAGGTGAATACTAAATAAAAAAGTATTAAAAAATATTGATATTTATTCCGTATAATACAAAATTATACAACTAAATAAACTACATACCTTTCACACAATATATACACAATATGTAATGTAAGCCTTTCACTACCGGTACCAGGGTACACTCTTGTAACCTCAATGTTATGGCATGCTGATTATAAAAGTGGGCTCTGGTGGTGAAAGTGTTGACAGCATAGTTCATAATACTGCCACATCTGATTCAACTGATATTCCATACCACAATCATTATACACATGTGCTATATATTATGTTTGACTTTATATACAATTATGGCATCAAAAGGTTAAATAATTTAGTTTTATCTTAAATATAGTGACTCATGTTCGTCATTGACTATTTTGTTAAGCCTCATATATGTAGATGACAACAAAGTGCACAAAAAGTACATGTTGTACCTCAGATACCATGGTTTATTTGGGTATGTGAAATTTTTCAAGAAAAATACATTCAAGCATGCTAACTATTTCCAATAATGAACTTTTTTGGCTTCACCTATCTTGTTTGTGTTGTAAAATAAAAGTTGTAGTAACAAAGACGTAGCGCCTTGTAATTAGCCATTGCCTGCCGCGCCAGTTCGAGGCTCGCTGGATGCAGGATTTTTAGAGAAATATCATGTTTCCCCCTCTAAACGCAGGGACATGGTTAATTATATCAATGTTGCGTCTTTGGGCAAGGCACTTTACCCTCAACTGCTTCACTTCACTCAGGTGCCAATGAGTACCTGGTGGCAATTGTTGTACGACAAGTTACTAGCACAACACGGCTACAAAGCTGTATGCTCCACGGGGAGTTGAAATCGTACATGAACGAACAGGTCCAATAACCAGGGATAATATGATGTAAGGCGCCATGAGTAGACCTAGGCTGAATATGTGCCGCATATAAATATTCACATTATTATCTATCATATTCTGCTGTTTTTGTAGCTTTACAGGTCAAAGCACTTTAATTCACCTTCATGATTTTGTTTTTAGAAATATTGTATAGCAAAGAGACAAAAGAGGAATATAAACTTACACCACAGAACAATAAGAGAAAATTAAATCATATTTCAATAAAGAAACTCTTCATAATAGACATATTTCAGTTAGAATAAGGGGCAATATGAAATCATTGCCTTGCAGAATAGCAATGGCTTATCATATTTTTACCATTAAACTAATAGTCTTCATCTACAGAGTGATGCTTCCTTTTAATATACAATATTAGTATACTGTTCTATTCATAACTGTTATGTTAATTTTCATCCAAAAACATAAAAACCCATTAATGAAAATCCTGGCATACTATTGTTGATCAAAATCACAAAACAAAAAAAAGTATCTGTCATAGTCTATCTACTAAATCGACAGACCTATGATAAAAATAGCCTCTGACATATTGATCACATACAGCTGGCCTGCAGACAGGCAGCATTACTATGCTGATATCACCATCTCTGCTGAATCTGCATTTGAAAATCAATAATAAAATACATTGTTAATTAAATTGTTTTTTTTGTGATTTTACTTTTAAACATATTAGTATTTCTAGCAGTATTAATTATAACTGCAAATTTCTAATAAAATTCACAATCCCTTCACCAATTACAATTTGTAAAATTAGTATGTATTTAATTACAAATCAAATAAACAGCAGGACATAGGATATGTATTATTTTTTTTATGAATAAAGGTATCTAATGCAAGCTTCTGGGTCTCAACAATGGCATCATACAATGAAATACATTTCAAGGCAAAGGTAGGGAGAGAAACAAGCTATGGATTCCAATAGTTTTAAAGAGTGAAAAATACCATAAATTGAAAACTATTAGAGGCCTACCCTAAAAATGATATCCGAATACAAGGAATTGCATTTTGTAACAACATTTGTATGGTGACTAGCAGTGACATAATTATGATAATGTAGACAATTTTAGCATAGCTCAACTGAGATGAGAAATAAATAATATTACAGTTAATAATTTCAATTGCACTGTACAAAGCTAGCATTATTTGATCCGCTTCTCTGGTTTAAAATGCATGTAAAAGTTTCTTGTAACATCTATCATCAGATCTTGTGTGCATTCAGGTAATTCACTTGTACTGGATCCTGAAAAAAAAAGAAAACAAATAAGTGTAATAAAATGAAACAGAAAAACTAAGTGCGAGTCTGTTCTGATCGTCAATATGATTTTATTACCTACGATAGGTGAATTAGCCCTACATTTTGCTATAACTATTCCAAACTCTCAGCAAATGCAGTTTAGGGAATCCAAAAACAGTGTGTAATACTGTAGTAGTATTGTATCACAATCCATTACTAAATAAGTTTGTTCAATTTAAAATTAATTGAAAATTAAAGACCATAATATTGATTAAATATTTTGCTTAAATAATTAAAATTTTCACTGATTTGAAATATTGATATTTGAACAATCAATAAATTCCCAATAGCAGTGATTTTTTATCAGTGAACAAAACAAATAAATGCTTAGCACTTTAAGGGGTAACCCTTGTTGAGAATAACACTGTACCGGTACCTTAACTCTTGCTATACTGGGACCATATATAGATCATGTAGATACGGTTGCAAGAACAAATACAATTCAACTCACAGAAATCCATAAAATAGTTTGTGACAGAAGTTCAGTCAATCAAATCACCCAATTTTGCAGATGTTTATTTTTCATAAATAAATAAATGGAAAAGAGAAAAAAACTATTCAACAGCACAAGGTACTTAATATACTGGTACATTTTACCGTGTGGGGGAAGTATAGATGAGCTGAGTACCTGGTGAGCCAGAGAAGAGTGTGAATGGTGAGACTATACTCTCTGGTGGTAGCACAGTGTTATCAGCTATGGCACAACAGTCTTTTAACACACACCTCCTTCCCTGAAATAAGGAAACTTGATGAGTAAAACACATATATACACATATATACATATACACATCAGGGTGGCCAATGGTCGTTTAAATTTTATTTAACCTAATGCTTTGCTTATTTCGAAACTTTTACAGATTAAAAACTTTGGCAGAAGGGTTAAGTACAATAAAAAAAGAATTTTAATTGATTTCATATTTGTCGTCTGTAATGTAAAATTATTTAGCTGCCAGCTAACAGAAAATCAGCAAATTACCAGGTTAAAAACATGATAAGGCCCATGTAGAGCAGGGCTCGCAAATTGGACTAAATTTCCACTTGTCCAGTTGGACAACTAGCTAAAAAATCAACTAGTCCTTCCCAAAAATATCACTTGTCTTTCCTAATAATTGTCAAGCAGGGGCACTCGTCCAGTAGGACAAGCTCATTGAAACTGAACTCGTGCTTCCCAGATTGTTGGTTACTCGGACGATCGCACTAAGCCAATTTTGAGCCCTGAAACATGTGTAAAGCCTACTTTCCAATCTAGAGCAGATCTAGTTACATATTGAAAGGTACATCAATTACAACCAATAATTGATCATAAAATACATTTGTCAACAAATTACTACATTGCTAGTCTGAATGCAGATAATTACAATATTTGGTCACCAGTTCAAATTTCCCATTACTTACTATCACACAGTTCTTTCCTATGTGAACATAAGATCCAATCTGGGCAGCATTCACTATACTTTTCTCTCCTACCATTACATGGTCGCCCATATGCAAAGGGAAGAAAGCAACTCTACAAAAAATAAAATGTGTAGATTAGACAAACATTCCTCTTTATTATTAAAAACACATTCTTATCTATTTTCTAAAGACAACACTAAACTGAGCATGAATGAGCTGTGGTAGAGGTTCCAACAGAACATGGTATTTAAACATATTAGATCTGTAAATTTTTGTGTACATTTCCAATTCAGGTATAAATGTTTGCAAAAAATTGGCAGCTTTAAAAATTCATGGTACTTTTTTTCCAAGGCTGTCAACATAAAAATTAAAAAAATTAAACATTATTTATGCCCGGTTAGCATGGTTAGTAATTATCTAAACTATAAGTGAAATACTTAACTAATAAGAAAATTATGGTTCAAAACTAATGTATTTTTAGTCAAGGTTTAGTCTTGGTTAACAGTTAAACTGTATAATTATGAAGCTTGATGTACATTCTCATTACGTGAAGCAAGTGATTATCCTATTGATAGTGGTCACTGGTGCCGTGGACATACAGATGGATATCAGATGGGTGTGGCATGTGTCGACAATACCTAAAGAGGAATGAATATGTTAATTTTACTGATCTGATTTGTAACTCTGGATTAGGTTAATATTCAACCAATAAACCTACCCTTTACTAAATTTCTTGAATGGTGGCCTGATGACAGCACCTTTCTTTATGATGCAATGTCTTCCAACTCTTACATTAGCCAGGTCACCCCTGATGATACAATCTTCCATAATAATAGTCTACAATGTAAATAAAATTAAAATACTGATGATTTATATAGAATTTTCTGACAGGCAATCAACATTCAATACAAAAAATATGTAGCCTACTGTATGCCAAACAATGTGCTCCTTTTTCAGCTCATGTAATATGTTAAATACATAATGAATTTAAACAAAAATTATATAGCAATTATCAGAAAGATGGTAATTTAGAAATGTATACAAATATGTTGAAATTACGATTATCATGTTATATATTAATATTAACAGAATTTGTTGATCACAATTTAGCTACATTATGTACAGAAAACATTGATAAGCTTAAGACACTACAAATTGTTGCAAAGTCATTTATACAGTTAAAGGTTATTTGGCACTGATGATGACTATACAGTACTTATCAATACAGTACTTATCAATCTATAATTTAATTACAAATAGTACTAGTGTAACATTTTTTAGAAGTTAAATACTGTATTTATTCAGCTAATAAATGCCAACATCCCGATAAACGCCTACTCCCCTGTTTTGAAATAAAACCCACAATCATGCTACAATAGATATACATGCAGCGTTGGCGCTGGCCGCTCGCCACGTCGCCAAATGCGAAGATATTTGCCATGTGGCGAAAGATTTGTGATGTCTTTAGCCACAGTGGCGAAGACAAAAACGAGATGCTTCCACAATACTTATGAATCTTGAGCCATTTTCGCGGTAAAAATCACGGGAAAAACGACTGCATTACCATCGTTTTTTCTGACATAAACATGACTTTATTTGATTTTTCAAATTCTCAATCGATCTTGCTAGCATCTTTCAATTCTGCCGATCTATAAATATAGCAATAATAGCCTATAATATAGACTATATTGAACACAAACTATGCAGTATGCTTGTTTACATTCTCAACAAAAAACAAAATGGCGGATGACGACGGCGTAAGCCTATTCCTGTGATCTGTCCACTTGATAAATTAATATGTTGTTGTCTTATACACACTGAATACTGATAATGTGATGTTTATAATGTCACTGTATCACAACCTTTGTTGTTATTATGTAACTGCATTCAATAATTTGTGTTTTACATTTTATTACAATCTGACCATTGGAATTGATTAATCGCTTTACCTATCATTATCAATGACACTGTGTCAGTGACCTAGCCTATTAGCCTCAACAGAAGAAATAACTTGTGGTAGAACATTCATGAATAAGCAATCATTCAAATACATTAAGAGCTAGTTTAACACCACGCTGGGACACAACTCATTTTTGTACAAAACTAAGCGATTAGTCTGGTCGGCCGCTCAACACATTCCCTTTGCCTGATACTCCATTAAAGAGGAATGCGAAGTCATCAAGCAAAGTGATTATTTGTCAAGAACAGGAAGCGTTTAACACAGGCTGAGATTGTCAGTGTGAATGCTGCTGCAGTCATGACATCCTTGCCTACCTGGCTACCACTGTTACTTGATTTCTCCAAGTTGGATCTTTTTGTCAAGACAAGACAAAAAAAACTTCTTTTTTTTTGGGGGGGGGGGGAGCTTCAATTACATGGTCCTCCAAAATAGGTTAGGTATGGGGGGACTTTTTTTTAATTTCACGTTAGCAACAAGGCTGTTCATACAAAAATACACACTCCTAAAAAAATTGTGGAGGGACGTTCTCTAATAAAATCATTTTATATCATTTCTTTTAAATTATCATAAAAATCTAGGGTCAGGGATTCAAATGGTTACTTAAACCAAAAATATTGGCTGACAACCCGAAATGTAGGGCATGGTTGTCCGCTGGATAATTTTTATTTCAAACATAATTTCGAATGCAGCTACCTTACTAAACTGTCATGCATTTTGATTACCATGATTACAGTTGAATAATAAAAGAAGTCAAACAAAATACTATTAATTTGCAAACGTTCGTCAGTTCTTGGAAAATTTTCATAAAATTTGTGGTTATTCGCTAAATGAAAACTAAATCATAAACTGTTTCAAATTAAGTACTATCTTTCTGTGGTAAATGCAAAATCAATAGGCCTACTAGACCAGTATCAATTATCATCAATATTTTGGATACTGGGTACATGATTACATTGTGGCTACAAGAAAGAAAATGTGGCTAAAACTTTTCAGAGGTTTTAGCCACAGTGGCTAAGACATTTTTCATCCTACCGCCAACACTGTACATGTATATAAAAAACAGTCTCTAATATTAAAGCAACCTCCTCCCCCCCCCCCCCCTGTGTACCTCAGGGGGTAGGCCTATTTTAATTAACACCCAGGGCATTTAAATATTAGAATAAATATGGTATGACTTAAACATGTTAAATCTATTATTACTTCAGTATCATGTGTTGTGAATTAAAGCTGCATAACTGTTTAGTTTATTTTATTCAAACGAATAATCCATGGAGAATGGTGTTTTATTTTTTTATTTTACTGCTCTGGTTACTGAGTTATTAAGGATTTAAGCTTGTTGTTTTTTTAAATTGTTGCCCCACCAAAACAAACCTGCTCACAGCGGAGTAAGACATACTGTCTATATAATCAGGACATTAAAAGTACCCAGTGGCAGATAACGGTCATCATAGAAAAAAGAGAGGAAGACTTTTAAAATTATTGTTATTTTTTAAGTGGTCATAGATACATTTCACAGTACAACGTGTATTGTCTCATATCAGTTAGACATATCTAGAAGTTATTACTTTGTGTGATATGGATGATATCTGCATGTAATGTCATGTTTAATATCAGTACCGGTATGGAGAATGTCACTACCTTGAAAAATAGAACCCTATTTCGGTATGGTGTTTTTAAGTGTGGGCCAGCATCAGAGCCTTTGGCCCGCCAATAAGACGCTCTCCCCAGACCGTGAGAAATTGTACTCGGAATTGACATCAAATTCAGTGATGTAAATCATCGTTTTCGCTCTCTGGATTTTCGTGATTTTCTTGAAAAACATTTGCATTTTTTTATTAGGTATATCTCATGGAAATTTCAAAATATAGTCAAAATGCTACTAGACAATATCAGACTTTATTTTATTTTATCGTTAATTATCACATACAGTGATATACATCGCGCTATGCGGTAGAATAAAATAATCTTTAAAAACATCAGACTTTACTGTAACCGATTTGACCCAGTATCCAACATCTAGATCTGCGGCTGGTGATGGTGGCTTTGTATCTCAGCTAACACGAGGCATTGATCCAATGGCAGAATCATGCCGGACCATCGTCTGCGGTACTGGCCTAACATTATGCCGATTCAGTTCAACGTATGTGTTTGCTATTAAGACGGTGGTTTCGTGCTGGCCAATGTAACATTATATTGGCCCATAACCTCACCGTTATTACATGAATATTGTACACACACAGAAACACTACTTAATAATACTTGATGGTGTACCGCATGGTAAGCTAATTCTGCTACATTTACCCAGTTTTAGTGCATTTATAAGGGCTTTAAAACAATAGCAATGATTGTTTTGTACGTTTTAGGTTATTTTAATCGAAATAAACAAAACAGTTATGCAGCTTTAAGTTACAGAAATCAAAGTAATTGATTTGACAGTCACTTGAACATGCTGAAGTTATGAATCGGAGCAGGGAGACAGAACTTCAACTTGACTAAAATTATGTCTTAACCCTTTCAAGCCTGAATTTATCATTGTCATCTTCATCCACTGCAAGCCGCGAATTGCTGTCGCAATTCTCGACTTGTAGTGAATGAAGATGATTTGATGTGGATTAAAAATTAAAGAAAATTGCCATGTATTGGTAAACCAGTTTCAGGGAATTTTTGTTCTAAAACCCTTGGTTGTAGGAAAATTAAGTCTGTTTTCAGGGATGTAAAATGATGCTTTAATGCATCGTGGGGACTTAAAGGGTTAAATGGTTCAGACATCCAAGGATTGAAAGCACTTTCAGCTGTATTTAATATTGAGTTGATAGCAATGTAAAGGTGATCTGTAATAGAACTAGAGCCTGACCGCACTGAAGTAGAGCTTGAGCTGGGCTTCAGGGTCAGTGTTTTAAGGAAAGCTGAAATATGCAGCTGTTTCACAATAAGGCAACCAATATATTAATTAATATCAATGATTTTTTTGCTGGTTTAATGCTAGAGCATCGTCCACAAAGCTCGCCGAACATTAAAGCCACATCGGGTGAATGTTTGTTTTGTTGGGTAGTGAGTGGCCAATAGGCATATTATATATCAATGTGTATTGGCAGGCCAGCGGAGAAAAGACGTTGAATCAATGTTGGATTAGAGTTGGTTCAACGTCGTAGAAGGTGGACGAACGTTGAACCAACATTGATTCAACGTCTTTCCTTGTGTCAGCTGAGTGTAGTTGTGTAGGCCTACATGTATGCCTATGGAACAGACACTAGACAGACTGAACTAGCAAACACTATAACGCTGGACAATCACATGGAGCCAGCGTTGTTTCAATGCTGGCACACCGTCTACGACGCTGGCCCAACATTTGGTCAGCGTTGCCGTATTACTATTAAGCCAGGTGCACTTCCCAGCAAACACGAGACGTCGACCCAATGTTGTTTTGATGTCGGGCCGACGTCCGAGACGGCGGGCCAACATTCAAACAACATTCACTTGGATCATAGTATCGTGTTTGCAGGGTGGATATTCCTTACAGGTGATGTGTCTTATCAGAAATACTTATGTATTTCTGGTCTTATACAGATATGTACATACAGGGGTAGGTATATGCATACTAATATAGTCAGATGCACAACCTCCCATGGCTGACATAGTATTAGAGCTGGGGAAATAAGGTGTCATTTGTATCAGTGTTCATCGGACCATCTACGCTAAAATCTCAAAATGTGGCTTCGTGATGCAATAAAAAAAGTTTTTCTTAACACACACATGGAGATAGATATGTTCTCAATTCGATAAATTTAAAGTTATTGTCGTGAAATAAATCATACAGAAAACCACTCAGACCAACACCATGCTAACAGTAGAGTTAAAGCTCTACTAAAAATAAATTAAATTCATGTTCCAATTCAATTGATTACCTTGCCATTGAGAACAATATTTTGGCTTCCACAGAGCACAGATAGACGACTGACTTTATTACCCGAGGCCTAAAAAAAGCAAAGGTAAACATCATCATTTAGGAGACTACATAAAGGCTACTCTTTTGTTGAGGTGGTGACTTCTTGTCATGCTCATAGAAATCTGGTGCTAAACAGAGTATAGCAACTCTGTATATGTACTTAAATATCTAAGCCCAACCAGTACTGACAGCAAGGACTTAGCAAGAGACCCGTCCAGCCGTCTTTTGGACGGCCTATTTTCAGCTTGGACGTAGAAAAATATCGCCAGATTCCACCAAATTGCCTATTGGGAGGACAACAGACCCCGTCGTGGCCCAACAATAAGTAAATTTGGACTCCCCTTTTATCATTTCCTGGCCAAGTCCTTGACTGGCAGTAGATCTCCAGACCCTGACTTTGTATATTAACGCTCAGATTGTGACATATGAAGATGTTCCCTGCACTGAAAGAATTGAGATATTTCTAATGGCTGTAGACGTAAAACATAGGTACTGTAAGCAGGGGCTATTTTGCCACCCCTGGCGCTATTTTGCCACCCCCTCGGAGAATTGATAAAAATCCCCTGGTTTTCAATAAATACCATGTATACAGTGTAAGTTAATAAAAATAACTATAATCATATAGGTTAGAATATATAGTAGGGAATATTTTTATGTCTATTCACAAATTTTTTAAATTATATCAACACCAGAAAAAACTATTCACCGAAGTGATATTTTTTAAGTGTTTTTTTCTAAATTTGACAAATTTGAACTCTGGAATGGTATTTATCCATTCTATTAACGAACATATTTTTCTTTTATGCTATTTAAAGGGCCCTTATCACATACAAAAAAAATTATTGATGAAATTTAATTATTGAGCCTGTTTGAGCACTTCAAAGAAATCGGGGCTATTTTGCCACCACACACCGGGGCTATTTTGCCACCCCTTCAAAATGGCCGCCAGAGCTTCGTTTTCGGTCTGATATGAAAACGGACTTGGCCACTAGACTCACTGACCCCTAAAAGTTATATTTATAAATATTTACATAGCAGGTTTGAGGCACTCTTTTTTAATAATTTAAAGAAAATTCATGAAAAATAATCACTTTTTCACTGAATATTTTATGTTTATATCTGTATGGTACATTTACCTGATCTATGTAATATCTTAAATGGATTGATAAAAATATCTACCGACTATTCAATGTATTCAGGTGATTTGATTTTCATTCGATTAGCTGCTCAATTATATTATTTTGAATTGAAAAATATTTATGGCAAACTATTTTTATTTGGATTCTGACAAATGGTTTTATTTATCAAAATATGATCAAAATTAGCTACAGTGGCAAAAAAGCCCCGGTTGGCAGGGCTATTTTGCCACCATACATTTTTATTTAAAAGTCCTATTAATAGAGCCCAAATACAAACTATGCTAAGTATGCAAATACCTTACACAATCACCCTCATTTATGCCACTTTATATTCCCACTACAAAAAGCAGGTTCAATACAGCGATAAAAAATATGTAAATACTAGGGTGGCAAAATAGTCCCGGTTTACGGTATCCAAATAAATCGGAAAGACATTGATGACGATTTCAAATTGAAAAAAACCCTTTGGTCTCCATGGTTCTTACAAAAATAATTCAGCATTGCAAGGGATAAAGTTCAGAGGCGGATCTAGCTTTTCAGTGAGGAGGGGTTTAAAATTTGCCAACAAAATTATTTTACTGTAAAGGGATCGAGGGGCCCGCCCCCGGGGAAATTTTTGACTTACAAACGTTTTGTCATGCAATCTAAGGCATATTGGGAACTGTTTCTCACTCAGTATATGGCCGATTTCACAAAAGTGGTCACAATAGCAGCATTTTGGGGGCACAAAATCGACAGTTGAATAACAGAAACACTAAGTACTAAAGATTCCTAATGTTTTTACTATTTGAAAGTTTAGATATGTGGCAGACACCAAAGTCACCATCATAGGGATTGCAATAGCCTTTCACACTTAAAAAGTAAAATAATACCTCAAAAATTCTATTTTTAGGACGGAAAGTTTTCTCGGTGAATTTACATGTGTTTTTCAATAGAAATTTACAAATACATGCAATGGAATGACAAATGAAGTAATAAATGATAATTAAAGAAAAATGATTAATTTAATTTGACATGTTGCTTTATATGCTCATTCCATTTAAAAATAGGATTTTTTACAGTTTAAAATAAATACTGCTATCATGACCATTTTCGTCCTAAAAAATGTGTCACAATAGCAGTGCAAAAAATAGGGTGTCACGTGCAGAGCTTGAAACCTATTAGAAAACTTATTAACTGATAAGATAAAGCAGCATTCAATGTTTCATCAATTAAATTTTAAGGTGACTGGGGATAAATTGAACGCTAAAAATATAGTCTCAAAGTAGGGCACACTAGTAGTTAAATTAACATTCTTTCAGGTTTTTGTCACAATATCACAATTTTATAATGGCCACTGTGAAATAATTATTTGGTGCGTTCTTGCTGCCCCACAATAGAATCAGCAGAAAAAATAGTACCATGAGGTTTATTTCAGAACAATAATTCTATGCCAAGTATTTCGTGGCGAAGGACTTAATCCATCCCATCCTAATTTTTAAAATAAGTCACAATAGCACAATACCCACAATTATGTCACGATAGCAAGCAAGTGTATGTCAAGATAGCAAACCAACAAATGTCTCTAGTCACTTTTTCAATTGTAGAAATAAAAGATGAGCATGATGCTGTTATACATTCGCCCAATGCTATCAAACTAAAATGATAAGGTACTTGTCATTAGTTGTACTAGCCTGCCGTGTATGACTGTATTTAAAATGCTAAATGTGCTAAATTGTGACAACAAGACAAATTTGGACAATTGCTGCTATCGTGACATTTGGATACAAGATAAATGTACCAAAAATAAAATATTTTTAATTGAGCTTTTTTACCTCTAAAATATATGTATTTCGACACTGTTTACTAACTATTTGTTTTGATATAATACTTATTCAGTTTTTATCATACATTTGTAAATTTGCTATCATGACTTCTGCTAGTCACACCAGAATTCCTTTATCATTTTTTATGTCACGATAGCAAGTAAGGTTCATCGGGGGAAAAAATGGCACGTTTTTTGTGAAATCAGCCATATATCAGCCATGTCTCTAGGTTACAGCTCTATGTTCAGAAGGTCCTTTGTTCAGAAGGTTCTTTGTTCAGAAGGTCCTATGTTCAGAAGGATCTATGTTCATAAGGTTCTATATTCAGAAGGTTCTATGTTCAGAAGGTCCTATGTTCAGAAATATTTGCTCAGAAGGTCCTATGATTAAAAAGTACCGGTGCCTATTTGAATGGCCCAGAGGTAAAGTGATCCAAGTCCATAATTCGTTTTTTCTCTTTATGTTTTTTTGTGAAAGGTAAATATATAGGAAATAATATACTAAAATAGGCTATCTAAGCCATTCGTTAAATATTTAGAGACTTATTAATCAACATAATTTTTTTCACTTTCAAAATTGATACTTTTCTTCAATGGATTAAACTTAAAGTGATCCAAGTCCATGAGTTTATATAGGGACATTTTGACTAGGATGATGATCAGACATACGGAAAAAGGCCACTGAAATGGTATAAAACACCCCGTATATGCATAAGTCTATGCTATGCCAATCATTACCAATTTTACTAGAGCAAGATGATCAGACACTACACAGTTTTTATACTAGTTGGTGACTTTCATAAAGAAATTGTTATTTCTAAATTTCAAAAGTGCATTTATAAAATAAAACAAGACTACATAAGTCCAGGAGCTCCTGCTCCGAATTAGAATTTGATTTAAGCAATTTTGTGTAGGGTTATTAATGTAGTCCTAGTCTAGGTCAAAATTCGAGACGCAAGACAACTAGGTCTAAGAAGCGCAGTCTAAGAGTAAGATGAGAACTAGACAGTCTGTCAGAGATTGCAAACCTCCATTGAAATTAATGATCCTAATCAGCATGATCAGTATCCCAGTAATGGTCTACCTATCTGGCACGGTTTATCCGATATCAGGCCAATCGAGTTAACTAATAGCTGATTTACGGTCATTTTGAATTCGATATAAATTAGTTAAAAACTTAGGGTGCATCCTCCGCCGAAACCTCAAATTTTGTTTTATAGTAATGGACTAGCATCTAACACAGTTTGCAAAATATTGGGCATGTGAAAGTAAATAATGGCCGATAGGGGGCCATTTTGAATTTGATCAAGTCAGAATTTTTCAAGATGCTTCCTCAACTGAAATCTCACATTTCATTCTATAGTAATGGTCTAGCCATCTAGCACGGTTTACCAAATATCGCCCATGTGAAAGTGAATAATGGTCGATAGGAGGCCATTTTGAATTTGATCAAGTCAAAATTTTTCAAGATGCATCCTCTCCTGAAATCTCACATTTTGTTTTATAGTAATGGTCCAGCTATCTAACACGGTTTACCAAATATCAGCAATGTGAAAGTAAATAGTGGCCGATAGGCGGCCAATTTGACATCGATTGAGTCGAAAGTTTTTAAAAGGCATGCTCTCCCGAAACGTCACATTTTGTTTTATAGTAATGGTCTAGCTATCTAGCACGGTTTACCTGATATCAGGCCTATCGAGGTAAATAATGCTGATTGTCGGGCATTTTGAATTCGTAAGTAAAAAATTTTCAGGGTGCATCCTCCCCCGAAAACTCACACTTTGTTTTATAGTAATCAGGTAGGCCTAATGGTCTAGCCATCTAGCACGGTTTACCAAATATCAGCCATGTGAAAATGAATAATGGCCAAAAAGGCGGCCATTTTAAATTTGATCAAGTCAAATTTTTTCAAGATGCATCCTCATCCGAAATCTCACATTTCGTTTTACAGTAATGGTCTAGCCATCTAGCACGGTTGACCAAATAACGGCCATGTGAAATGAATAACGGCCGATAAGCGGCCATTTTGAATTTTAACGAGTCGAATTTTTTCAAGATGCATCCTCTCCTGAAATCACACATTTTGTTTTATAATAATGGTCTAGCCATCTAGCACGGTTTACCAGAAAACGGCCATGTGAAAGTGAATAATGGCCGATTGGCGGCCATTTTGAACTTGGACAAGTTGAATTTTTTCAAAATGCATTCTCTCCTGAAGCCTTACAATTTGTTTTATAGTAATGGTGTAGATATCTTGAGCGGTTTTCATGATATTCCACAATATCAGGCCTGTCGTGGTGAATAATGGCCGATAGGCGGCCATTTTGAATTTTATCAATTTGAAATTTTTCAAGATGCATCCTCTCCTGAAACCTTACAATTTATTTGATATTAATGGTGTAGCTATCTTGAGCGGTTTTCATGATATTCCGCAATATCAGGCCTGTCGAGGTGAATAATGGCAGATAGGCGGCCATTTTTAATTTTATCAACTTGAAATTTTTCAAGATGCATCCTCTCCTGAAACCTCACAATTTGTTTTATAGTAATGGTGTAGCTATCTTGAGCGGTTTTCATGTATGTGCGATATGACTGTCATCGGCCCAGTACTTTTCGAGATCTGCTCCGGAAACGAAGTGCGCGTCAAAACGTCTAAATAGGTCATAGTTCTGAACCAGAAGTAGGTCAAAGTTCAAATACCCCAGAAGGTACAACTAGACCCCCTAGGGGTGTTGTGTGTAAAATTTGAAGACAATCGGACAAGTACTTTCAGAGATATGCTCCGGAAACGAATTGTTTACGGACGGCCCAATGCCGTAACATCATCATTTTCTCCTCTGCGACCTTGCGTATTGAATTCAGATTAAAAATGTTTTAACCTGTCCATTATCCACCTGGAAGTAACCCACATACCGAAAATTGTTATCCTAGCTTATTTTCTTACAAAGTTATAGGCAAAAGAAGAGGCCAAAAAAAAACGGAGGTAGAATCCATAGCTCCCTCCGTCTCACCTACGGTGACGGCGGGAGCTAATGATATAAAAATTGCAAGAAATGGGTGTTACTACATCAATAACTATAATACCTGCTAGTAAGAATGAAAAGTGAAACAACAATGCATAACTTCCCAAATTATTCTAATTATTGGCGTAACAAAGTTGAATAAAAAACAAAATATATAATTTTGTCCTTTGGTTTGAGCTTGTCTCCTATAGGACAATGAGAAAATACGGATTTGAATCTCTAAGCCACTCATTTGTCAGTTGCAATTAGGCACACAGCGTTCTTGCGACGTTGAATCATTGGCAACGTCAATGATGTTGATTAAACGGCGCAAAAAACGTTGTGTGCCCAGTGGGTTTCCGAGTTTAAATGAGGTTTAATAAAATTTGATGGAATCATTAAATTGTTACAATGGCTGAATTGGGCTCAGAAGATTTTATTTTTTCTTTTGTTTTATTTTGTGGCCGCGAAATTGTAATTCGTGCTCACAAAATAGTATTTCGTGCCCGCGAAATAATATTTCGTGCCTAGTATTTTGTGCCCACGAAATGTTATTTCGTTTCTACAAATATTATTCCGTGGGCATGAATTACTACACTGTCCAATTATAGCTAACTTTATTCCCAGCCTGTCCATATTTCAGTAACGATTACACAAGTGACAATGTCCAAACAAGCATAACTTTCTTAAAGTTCAAGTCAAATTAAAGGTAATAATGGCATACAAGTGTTTGATAATTACTCTTTTTCGATGACATGAAATTATATTTTCTTAAAAATATGGTTATTTTGAAATTTGACGTGACAATAGAGATTGATAAGAATATAAAAAAAACTTAATAGACAGACGTAGATACCAAGTCAACTTTTTGTGAATTTGTTGACAGGGAATTCATGTGGCAATACGAAAAAAACACTCATTCGCTTCTTTTCTTCTGCTGGCTTCATTGTACCGTGGCATCATATTTTTTTTAACCCGTGTCATGTATGAGTGTATCACTGAAAAAACGTAGATGGCGTATAATTCTGAGTAGTAACGTTACAATAAATTTGACAGTGAAAATGGGTTATAAATAACTACATTGTTATCGACGCCTCTTTAAATACATGAGTTGTACCATAATCTATATACCTGTATACAGGTATTAGTTAATATAACTCACCACTGTCTCGTTGTCTATCCGTTACAATGTGTCAAAGACGTTGGCCGTAACGTTGTTCACTGGTGTCTGTTTATAAGTTTTTTTATGAAATATTATTTCAAATTGTTAAGATAAAATTTTATCTTTTATTGTGAGAATAGGCTGATCGATTTAATACAAAAGCTGTAACGTTTTCAATTGTCTTCTCTTGAAATGAATATGGGGCCAACATGTTTAGAGGTGCCAACGTTTTCCACATACGTTTGACAGGGCAACTGACACGTTCTGACCTTTGTTGAATAATATACATCATAAAAATCACCGAATCCATCTCTACTATCTCCCATCGGTAGGCCCTATGTCGAATCGTCAGCTAGTGTCAAATCAAATATTGCAGAATTAGAACAAAATAAACACGAAATTAATATTATGCCAACGTTATGATTTCGTTGTGGTATGCATTAGTGTGAAACATGCCAAAAGTGTAAGGAGCACTCAGAGGATGGCAGAGTTTATGTTGAACATTGTAGACTATACAATAAAGTTTGAGTGAAATATAATCAAAACACTAAGAGCAATAGCAATTTTGGAAAATTGTGGCCAATTGTGGACGGGCGAAGACGGACGAAGCGGCATGACACAGGGATGCAAATTCACATACGCCCGGTCGCCCGTGGCGACAAGAATTATGTAAGGGCGATTGTAAATGAGCATTTCACCAGCCCTGATGGCGACTGCTCCCCTGTGCGATCCGCAGATCATGTGTGGCTATTTACGCATAACTGCAGAGCGCCGCACAACATGCACAGGCGTTGTCGTCGTGGCGCGCTACAGAGCGTTGTTTCGGCTCACACGTGGTTGTGTGTATCAGAGACCTTTACGTTTGAGGAGCACAGAAGCTCACATAATTGAAGATTTGGTACACTAAAAAGTGAGCAACTGAATCAAGTCTGATGCTGACACACGTGGACATAAAAAACAAACTACTGACCAGTAGGCCTACCGCCTGGTCAATCAGCGGTGCGCGGGCGCGTGTATTGCATGTGGCCCGATCTGCGGTAGCCATGACAGCCCACAGCATCACTTATTGCGTCGTGGTTCCCAACATTCGTTTCATCCGATATTTCACAGTTCAAAATGGCGCTGATCAAGAAGATCATTTATCTAGTAAGCTGATATACATGCATGATGACAACATTACATTGCCCAACGAGCTGTGGATGAATAGATGCAGTTTTGAATTGTTGTTGATTCTAAAAGACTCAAGCATTATTGGCCTGATAAATCAAGCATTGTGCCTAATCTTACATAAAAACGTCTGCAAAAACGTCTTGCAATTTCGTGTATATACAAGCTGTGGCTAATACTACAGTTTCGGTCACACATAGGGCTGCCGCTGGCACATGTATGTCGGCGCAGAAACGATGTGAATAACTGGACATAGGGGTGTTGAGACTAAAAAGGTTTAACCATGCTAATAGGCCTAACACAAACTAAATTACACCCTAGAAAAGGCCTAAGATACATATATATATATATTCAAGTAGGGGAGGACGGGGCATGTTCGAACACCGGGGCACGTTCGCACCCTGCTGGTAATTCAGAATTGAGGGCCACCTGGTGAATTAAAAATATAATTCATGATGTACCTCTCCCCTAAGTCACTGTTTCTCCCAAAATTCATCAGCTACAGCTTTTTGTTTTGCTCTCGATTCAAATATGTGATTTTCGTCTCATTTTATGTTATTTAGGTTATTTTTTCTAAATACTGTGTGAACTACAGTTTTAGTAGTTAAGTAACCATTTGTTGTTCTATAAATAGAACACAGAGGTATACAACACACAGGGAAAGTATTTTTGAACCATCACAAGTGGTACAGGCAATAATTGGGGTTGAAGCTGAAATGGCATTACGGGGCACGTTCAAACGCGTTCGGACATGCCCCGGAAAGGGTGTGAACATGCCCCGAAGTAGCCTCACAACCAATGGTCATAATTGCAGCATAGTTTATCTTATTCACACATGTCCACACTCACCCTTACATGCTAGGACTCACTCAGCCACACATTATTACACTTTTTCATACAACACATGCTGTTTTGTCTGGTAACCCGGCGGTTGGTGGATAACCGTGATAAATGCCGCTAGTGGTGCGCCGGTGGCCTGATAGTCAAACTTCCATTGCCCACTGCTGGCAACGTTATGGGAGACTGACAATGTGCTGCTACCTTGTGAAAGGCAACATCACACTGTTGCTATTTATGCAAAATGCAAAATTAAAATACAAAGGATTGTCAATTATTGTCATTGTTGTATTGCACTTTTATAACCGGGGCATGTTCGAACGGTACTGGTCGGACATGCCCCGGAGGCGGGGCATGTCCGACCATTCTGGGTGTAATCACATTTTGCGCTATATTTTTTAAAATATACAAGACACCTAACTATAAATTTTAGTGGGGCATCATACATGTGGAAGCACTGTATGTATGAAATAATGAGTGATTTAGGTAAATATCTAGTTAACAGGTGTGCATTATGTCTTAGGGGTTCGAACATGCCCCGTCCTCCCATACGCTTATTTTACATCATTTTTATGTTTAAAATGACAGACTTTATTATATTTGCAGAACGGTTTACGTTTTTTTGAGATGGCCCCCCTTTTTTCACTGAAGTGGGCAACATAGCCCCTTCTTTCTCCAAGTTGAAATGAACTCTAGTGAGCCAATGTCGGATTGAATTAAATGTCTGTACATGTAATAATTATGAATAGCTAATTAAATCTAAATGAATTATGGAAGGTGGGGTCGCCACCAGCTAAGAAAATAAAGAAAACTGGAGAAGAAATGCTGGTTCAATAACGTAACTCTATTTGAAGATAAAGGCTGACAGAGACATTTTCAGGTGGGGTGGCTGGACATATTTCACTGGCCCAATTACTCTCCACTAGAGCTTAAACAGCTGCAGATGTGCTAATTAAAGCTAAAATGCCCACCTGCAGCAAAAATGCTCAGGCTAAGTCTACGGAAGATGGGTCAGAAGGGGAAAAATCAATGACCAGTGATTCAGCCATATCCGTCAATTTTTTTTCATAAAAAATATTAAACTAGTAAGGGCGATTAAAAAAATCATTAAGGGCTAGTGGATTTTTAGTTCGACTAGCCCGGCTGGCGAGTGGATAAAAATGACGAATTTTTTCCCCTGTGACAAAAGCTCATATGACCTTTGACTGAATGATCTAAAATGAGAGGCTGTGATTTGTTGTCTTACATTGTAGTTTACCTGAAACTGAAAGATGTTTGTTCCAAAATGAAACAAAGTTTTTTTCTGAATATAGGACCTTCTGAGAATATCTGAATGTAGGACCTTCTGAACATAGAACCTTCTGAATATAGAACCTTCTGAACATAGGACCTTCTGAACATAGGACCTTCTGAATATAGAACCTTCTGAACATAAAACCTTTTTAACAAATATTTTCTGAACAGAGAACCTTCTGAACATAGGACTTTCTGAACATAGGGCAGTCACCATGTCTCTATCCACTGTTAATAAATTTCTGCACTGCACTGCGAATGTCAGTTTTTTTCCTCACGGGGTCACGTGTGATCATAATGCCATTGGCATTAGGCGACGATCATAAGGAAACCCCTAAACATGCTAAATAAGGTAATGATTATTTCTGCAGGGGGGGGGGCCTAAACCTCCAAACCCCCCCCCCCCTCGTTGGATCGGCCACTGAAGTCTGACCTACTAGCCTAACTAAGTTCACTGCATACAAACACTGAAACAGTGGATCAAATCTAACGTTAGGCCTACATCATGTAGGCGTAGGCCTACATGTAGGTATGGGGTTTTTCGTGTTTTTTCAGGATTTATGTTAATTTGTGATACACTGCAATAAAAAACATATTTTTTTCTGTTTGTTTGTTCTTCTTGCGCACTATTACTGGTAGAAATGAAGCCATTATTGTAGAATTAAAAAAGTAATTTTTTTTTGAATGACACTTCTATCACCTTTTCCGAGGGTTCCCATCATTAGATTTCTCGCAATCATGAAAAATGGTGCCAGCTCTCGCCTTAAATTCCATAATTGTTGCAACAAGTGCTTGAAGAGGTAAGTGGAACAGGCATGCTGTGGTCCCTTCTGCAAATTTTTTTTACGCAGGTGCCATTTTAAAATTTTTGTAAAAAAATGCAAAAAATGAGGAAGTTCTGCCCTATGAGGAAGTTCTGGAGGACATCATTAAGACCGATTGGACATCCGATTGGCATCTCGAAGAATTGAGATGCCTGGGGAAGGCTGCACTAGTTTGCCTATGGTAAAACCTGGGTGAAGTTTTGTTTGCCTACCCTGCACTTCCTCATGCGTCATGGGGCGCACCGAGGGTAAAAATGGAAGTTTCATGGCTATGGATGAGAATCCATCAAAATTTTTCTTCTTCTATGACCCCTCGTGGACTTAAAAAAAAGCTCACACCTTATTCATTGGCCGAGTGCTGTATTTTCCAGTATCACACTCAAATGAGCACCGTTTGCATATATCATAATCTATTCATTTTAACCAGAAAAAAAAGTTATGTGAGACCCTAAAATAAAAATGTCCGGATTTGCTGTCAAAATTTGTGACGAATTCGGGCGATTATATAACGTTATAGCCTATCATTTAAAATATTACTCCTTGTGTTTTACACAAAATTGCTTATCAATTTATGTCAAAAGGAGAACACTTATTTACGGTTTCAATATATTGTGGCTGGTCGTAAAATAAATCCTGCTGCTCCATTCTGCAGTTCTGTCTGCATCGGAAGAGGTCTCACTGCACATTTCGCTATCTAGGTCTAGAGTAGAGTGTTGTTGGTAGTTTTTTTTATATAGAAACTATAGAAACTTTATAATTTAAGCTAATTCTGTCAGTTAAATAGCTCAAATAAACAAGAGCCTGACAAAATAAAATAATATGATATTTTAATTGAATATGTTTGAGCAAAATTGTGTCATTAGTTATAATATAAATCGTAACGTTATTTAGTTCTGTGGGACTATATGATGTACATTTACCCGCAGTGACAGTTCTATTTATACATAGAATCAAGGCAGCTTTAATAAATGATTCCAAAGGTTGCTAAAATTATAAATGCGAATGATCAATGAGAAAATCAAGTTGGGATACACACGAGATAGATGCCATGCGCTACGCCAACATGGTTAATAGTACTGAACATTTCTCTAGATCTATAGTATTGAACATCACTTGCCTGAGGTGCTTTATGACACATTTCTCAAAGCAAATTTTCTGCTGTAGGCTACACAGTACGACTGAAAGTTGAATAAATATATATTTTTACTCGCTGATTTTACATTGGGTGATAGACTAATACGGTATGAAGCTATTTCTAGCTAAAAAAATAACGTTGACCATTGACTAGGAAGTTTGAATATTAAGGGAATCTTCCATGGACAATTTTGTGCAAATGTTAATTTAATTTGATAGACTCATTGATAAACTGAAAACCAATGTAACATTCTGAACTCTTCTGTGCCAGACATAGTGGAAAGTAATTTCTGAATTATATTATATATTATATAAACAATAAATATACATACACAGGGTTTGTTTTGTAAAATCACTGGTATTTTTTTTTAGATGCGTAAATGTTAACTATATTTAAAATCATTGCCGTGTGTATAGTTAGGCCCTACATTTTTACAATAGGCCTATAAATGGCCATAATAATTAAAGATAAATATTAGGATAAACTGCATTGTAATGATGTGCAGATATATTTTCCCGCTCTAAAACAAGAAATAAAAAACTAAACTATATCAATATACATTGTAGCAAAAAGACACCCTAGACACTTATTGCTTAGGCACTGGTGAACATATAGCCTACATAAACCAACAGTAACTTATATGAAATAAGAAGACATTGTTGAAACTATCTGTTGTTTCTGATTAAAACGTTATGAATAATACTTAAAACTATTCATTATTTTTTATTATGACACCTTCTTCAAATTATAGCTTACAAAACAATAATAAACAAACATAGAACAATTTATGTTTGACGTGCAAGACGCAGCAAATACGCGTCTTGCAGGCAAACTTCTCCGAAAAGTATCAACGAAAGCGGCCTTCCTGGAATTGAAACAGACATACAACGTTTCACGCACAAAGTTCAGTGATCACAGACAGTGAATACATGATACAGATTAGATCCATTACAGATTTTAATTTGGCACGCTAAAAAACACACGAAAAACATAAATAGGTATAGTGCTTCGACTAAGGGGATGGATGGGGGGGGGGGGGGGGGGTTACGTCGTCGACATGTGAATTTGTATCCATGGCATCAAAGTCATTATTAAATGTTTTGTCAGTAGATATTAACTCTGATCTATAAGCAGATAATGTATTACATTTAATAAGAAAATGTATTTTATCATCAATTATGACAGTGTTACAGCGAATCTTTTTAATAGGCCATCAGTGGCGTCAGATTATTTTGAAAGTGGGAAAAGGGGAAAAAGTACATTTGTGTGTGACTTCCGTGCTAGTGCAGCGAGCTTAAATTTCAGCTGGGGGTCCGGGGGCGTTGTCAGCCCCCAGCGATTTTTTCTGATTTTGTCGTGTCTATGAGCTTCTCAGATGAATTTCAAATGATCAAATACATATTATCAGAACACACTTCGGCCCTTCCCACCATCCTCAAAACAGCATGAATTCCCTAATTATAGTAGGCAGATCAGACAATTTTTTTGAAAGAAAACAATATTGGAATATTAACTTATGCTGACATTTCAATTTTGCAAAATTAACGTATATGAAGCTATATAGCCTACTAATCTCAACTAAATTTTTTTATAAAAATTAAAAAACAATTTTAAAGCACCGAAAAAGACTAAACTAGTTTTATATCGTATATTGCCATGTAAACAAAATATACCACAAATTTATACCACAAATTCCCACGTCTCAGCCGGTGTGATCAAAGCCACTCTATACCCGCCGTCAGATTAACTTGTATCGCATGTTTTTCGCCGATTTCTCAGATTTCTCAACCGATTTTCATGAAATTTAGCAAAGACTATTTTCGAATCACGCAGCAAATACCGTAAAATTGTCATCAACAAATATTCTATAGTTGAAAAGTTAGACCATTTGCCATGTAATGCAAATCAGGGCTAAAAACAAACTTTAATTTAACCAGTTTAATGGGATTATAGAGGGACGTCGTAAATACAAATTTACTACATGTCAAATGGTCTAACTTTCGAACTATATAATATTTTTTAATGACAATTCTACGGTATTTGCCGCCTGATGCGAAAAATAATAATCCTTGCAAAATTTCATCAAAATCGCTCAACATTGGGACGACGGAATCAACATGTTGCCCAATGCTGTGGGAAGATTCAACTGTCTTTTAGGCATACAAATAATTTGCTTAGGTTTTCACTGGATTCATAGAAATGTTTATATATTTATTTTATCAAGAAAATATTGAAAAAGAATAAATTATGATGCGTGGGATACACTACTTCATTACAAAATTAAAAACCAAAATTAAAGTTAACCCACGGGGTCCTTTTAATTACGAAGAAAAATGTCATCTTGTAAAACAATAATTCTTTCGTACAGGGGGTGGCTGTGCTTAAGACGATTTGCGCTCCTTTGCGATACATTTTAATAATGGAAGTCAGGAAATTTTTATCAAAAACCTGAATTGGCAGAGAAAAACACTTTACCTTATTAGTCATAGTCAGAAAAATAGTCAATAATTTTGTCATATAAGTCCCCCAACGTGACTTTACTTTACCCAAAAAAATCTTGGGCAAATACCCCCGGTACTGTTTTCTTCAGATCCTGGATTTGTCTCTGATTTTTGCCCACTTCACAACCGATTTGGGTCATAAAAACTTCCCATTTCAGTTATGAGTTCTATGTTGCATTTGCAAAAAAGTTCTTGTTACTTAAAACACTACTGGAAGAGGTCAGCTGACATGTTACTATAAGTCAAATCGAGGATAAGTGAAATATTTCATTGTTTATGTTATTACTTTCAAGCGACTTTTCCCAACATATGTCAAAGTATCAATCAACGGTACAAGTGAAATAAAAAAAAAATTACGTGATGACAAACTGATTTTTTTCATCAGTCAAAAAAAGTGGGGGGCAACTCCCCCCCCCTCCGGTTCTAACGCCACTGTGTCGTGTTTTGGGTTCGTGTGTCGCCCCATTTCTCCAATTTATGTTCACTCGGTCTATATCTGGCTATGGCTGTAATCATGTGGCGTCTTTTGACATAGGCTACTTAACATAAGGCTCCACACAAAAAATTATTTTAAATTTTACGTTCTAAATTTAGGGTTTATGCGTTATTTTACTCGCTGAAGTTTCATCAAATAGAATGAGGTCATCAGCAAACAAAAGATACATTAAGAGTCAAAGCCCTATATTGAATAAGACAATGCCATCACGTTGACTCAATCTTTCAGAAAAATCTGGTAACAATTATGTGTATAGTAATACACCACGTTATTTTGTTACTGAGTGTTTCACTCAGCATATTGTTCTATTTACCAAAACATTTCGCTTTACAAACGCAATTTTCAGTGTTTTTTATAATTTCCATTTGTTCATATTTAAAGCAATTTATGATATAAACCATCTCTGTCTATGAAGTCGATTCTTGAAGATATATTTTTACAATTTAGCAAACGCCGTTTTCCTCTTCCCTGGCAAATATAAGGTATAATGGATACTACTCTCCACATCAATACATTTCATGCACTGAGAGGGGTGGGGGTGGAGTCTCACCTGTCCTACCAGAGGTGCAATGGAAATTTATCTCTGCAGCAACACATGTACGTAACTACCAAGTAGTACATGCTGTCCAGTGACTTGGAATATAAAACAACTAAATATAAGAAAACAATTTTAATTATGTAATGCGTGGTTACTTGTTTTAGATGGAGTAGGCCAGCATACATAAAATAAAGATGCTAGTCGTACTTATAAATACAGTTACTTCGAACTCAGCTTTGTCTACACCAAAATGTGTGTTCTATACTTGGCATATAACCTATGGTCAGTAGAAACATTGACGTTAAATATTGGTCATAAAAGTGCGAAATACTACATACAATGTAGGGCCTAAATAATAAATGCGATGGACAGGTCGGTATTGCACGTGCTGATTTTTTGGTTAATGATCGACACTTAATGTATAAAGTTTTCCAAATTTTATATTGGTCATTATTAATATAAAATTTTACGCTATGGTTAAATCATTGGGCCGTGATGTCTATAGGCCTACTGCCAGACAGTAGTCACGCGATTGCGGCCTTGGTAGAGGTGTTGATGATGTAACACACAGTATGGCCACATAATTCCTCCTTTTTGTGTCTCAGGCTACACCTGCTTTAGCTGTGATAATCAAGTCATTCACTAAACTGGAAGTAATGTGTCAAGTATATTATTAAGGAGATTATACACCATCATAATGGTCACGTGTCATGCAACACATGACCAGCTGTTTTACAGGCGACATTAGCGCGGCTCTTGCAAGTTTAGGTTTAGGTTGAGCCTATATATATAGTCAGCCAATTGTGATTTTGTGATTTTTTATATTATCTCTTTGATTTTGTCAGACTGTGGTGAAGGCTGACTGTTGTGATGACATTTTGTCATAATAGGCTTAAAAGATGTAGCATTTTTCTAACGCAAGGAATATTATTGAAGACAATTAGATGTTTATCAATAAGTTGCAATAACTGATCAATCATCTAAAATTAAAATAACGTCGATCTTCGCGTCTGTTCGCGGGATGTCGTCACATGCATATTATATTCATTCTCCCGTTCGCGTTCATGTGTTTTACGTTTAGCATATTTTTTTCGGTATGTCCTTAGCAAATCAATTGGGCCTGACATCGCTCATTGTTGTGGGCCTTTTACCCTTGCAGCGCGGGATCAACTTTAGTCGTCAGAATCTGACGCCTGTAATAAGCGTCAGATTCTGACGTCTAATGGAGATCCCGGGCCGCATTAAAAGAGTAAAATATTTTTAATGGCAGTAGACAATAACATATATGGGTAAAACCAAAAATTGGGGTAATTTTGTAGCATTAAAAATGGCAGTGAGGTGACCATCAAAGAGGAGGAAAACTACTTTATTGGTTTGGTGCACTGATCCCAATAGAGCATAAAAAAGTCACTGGCTGCGCTAGAAATTTTTTTTTTGCTTTAAAAACGTCATTTTTAAAAAGTTGCAGCATTCCACTTACTACTCCGTTACCAAATCCAAACCATTTGAAAAATTATGTTACTTTGTTTAGATTGACATCACACTTTTAAACGTGATATCCTTATTGAAGCATATTACTAAACAATCGTAGCTCAAAACTGCTAAGAATTTAAGAAAATTTGATGGGATAAACAAAAAACTTTTTTTCAACTCTGTTACCAAGCCAAAAAATACTCAACTCCATTACCAAATGTTTGGCTCGACATAAATATAAACTGTATATTTGTTTATCATAACATCGATCATAAATGGGTGCTTTATTTATATGGGGACAACGAGCCATGTTTTAAAAGACTATATCATCAATCATTATGACTGTAAAACCCATAAAATTTGACAATTCACCACTCCGTTCCCTTTTCTTGGTAACGGAGTAGAGTGGAACAGAGTAGTAAAAATAAAAGTATTCTTGGGATTAATGAAAATATATGGGCAATAATTCAAAGATATATCATACTGGTGGAAATAGTCCCCATAGCAACTGTTCTAGGCATGTAAGCATAAACCCAAACTCGTTTTTATACCCACAAGGCTAGGAACCGAGTAGTAAAAACAAAAGAATGTTTTCTAACTTTTTGGTAATACCTGTTTCGAATAACTTGTCACTCAACAATATTAATTCTTTTAAGGCGAAAAACTTGTATAAGACCCTTCAGTGTGTCAAACTACACTTGATATAATTTTAGTTCATGATTATTCACTTGATGGGGCATGCTACCATGATGGTAACGGAGTAGAGTGCAAATGTGGGGACATGTATATTCAGCAAAATTATATATATCGATATTAATTTTAAGTCGAAAATTGATCATTGATTAGTTTAAGTGAACAATGTCTAGCCATGAAATGTAATTGTTAGAATTATATTGTGATTTTGTATCCTACAGTGAAGTTTCAAATAGTGGACTTTTCTCCGGGGACATGCCATTTCCACGTTTCCATGACATAGAGGTCTAGAGTAGAGTGTTGTTGGTAGTTTTTTTTATATAGGAACTATAGAAACTTTATAATTTAAGCTAATTCTGTCAGGTAAATAGCTCAAATAAACAAGAGCCTGACAAAATAAAATAATATGATATTTTAATTGAATATGTTTGAGCAAAATTGTGTCATTAGTTATAATATAAATCGTAACGTTATTTAGTTCTGTGGGACAATATGATGTACATTTACCCGCAGTGACAGTTCTATTTATATATAGAATCAAGGCAGCTTTAATAAATGATTCTAAAGGTTGCTAAAATTATAAATGCGAATGATCAATGAGAAAATCAAGTTGGGATACACAGAAACCCATCCTATTAAAAGTTAGTATAGTTATTTTCGGACTGCTTTGTGTAATGATAAAATTATTAGTAAAACGAGTTAACTGAATAAAATGGCTTTTATTTTTCAACACACACGAGATAGATGCCATGCGCTACGCCAACATGGTTAATAGTATTGAACATCACTTGCCTGAGGTGCTTTATGACACATTTCTCAAAGCAAATTTTCTGCTGTAGGCTACACAGTACGACTGGAAGTTGAATAAATATATTTTTTTACTCGCTGATTTTACATTGGGTGATAGACTACTACGGTATGAAGCTATTTCTAGCTAAAAAATAACGTTGACCATTGACTAGGAAGTGTCCCGCTTTGAATATTAAGGGAATCTTCCATGGACAATTTTGTGCAAATGGTAATTTAATTTGATAGACTCATTGATAAACTGAAAACCAATGTAACATTCTGAACTCTTCTGTGCCAGACATAGTGGAAAGTAATTTCTGAATTATACTATATATTATATAAACAATAAATAAACATACACAGGGTTTGTTTTGTAAAATCATTGATATTTTTTTTTAGATGCGTGGATGTTAACTATATTTAAAATCATTGCCGTGTGTATAGGTAGGCCCTACATTTTTACAATAGGCCTATAAATGGCCATAATAATTAAAGATAAATATTAGGATAAACTGCATTGTCATGATGTGCAGATATATTTTCCCGCTCCGAAACAAGAAATAAAAAACTAAAAAATATCAATATACATTGTAGCAAAAAGACACCCTAGACACTTATTGCTTAGGCACTGGTGAACATATAGCCTACATAAACCAGCAGTAACTTATATGAATTAAGAAGACATTGTTAAAACTATCTGTTGTTTCTGAATAAAACGTTATGAATAATACTTAAAACTATTCATTATTTTTTTATTATGACACCTTTTTCAAATTATAGCTTACAAAACAATAATAAACAAACATAGAACAATTTATTTTTGACGTGCAAGACACAGCAAATACGCGTCTTGCAGGCAATCTTCTCCGAAAAGTATCAACGTAAGCGGCCTTCCTGGAATTGAAACAGACATACAACGTTTCACGCGCAAAGTTCAGTCGTCGACATGTGAATTTGTATCCATGGCATCAAAGTCATTATTAAATGTTTTGTCAGTAGATATTAGCGCTGATCTATCAGCAGATAATGTATTACATTTAATAAGAAAATGTATTTTATCATCAATTATGACAGTGTTACAGCGAATCTCTTTAATAGGCCATCAGTAGCGTCAGATTATTTTAAAAGTGGGAAAAGGGGAAAAAGTACATTTGTGTGTGATTTCCGTGCGAGCGCAGCGAGCTTAAATTTCAGCTGGGGGTCCGGGGGCGTTGTAAGCCCCCAGCGATTTTTTCAGATTTTGTCGTGTCTATGAGCTCCTCAGATGAATTTCAAATGATCAAATACATATTATCAGAACACACTTCGGCCCTTCCCACCATCCTCAAAACAGCATGAATTCCCTAATTATAGTAGGCAGACCAGACGATTTTTTTAAAAGAAAACAATATTGGAATATTAACTTATGCTGTCATTTCAATTTTGCAAAATTAACGTATATGAAGTTATATAGCCTACTAATCTCAACTAAAATTTTTTATAAAAATTAAAAAACAATTTGAATGCACCGAAAAAGACTAAACTAGTTTTATATCCAGGTCGTATATTGCCATGTAAACAAAATATACCACAAATTAATACCACAAATTCCCACGTCTCAGCCGGTGTGATCAAAGCCACTCTATACCCGCCGTCAGATTAACTTGTATCGCATGTTTTTCGCCGATTTCTCAGATTTCTCAACCGATTTTCATTAAATTTAGCAAAGACTATTCGCGAATCACGCAGCAAATACCGTAAAATTGTCATCAACAAATATTCTATAGTTGAAAAGTCAGACCATTTGCCATGTAATGCAAATCAGGGCTAAAAACAAACATTAATTTAACCAGTTTAATGGGATTATAGAGGGACGTCGTAAATACAAATTTACTACATGTCAAATGGTCTAACTTTCGAACTATATAATATTTTTAAATGACAATTTTACGGTATTTGCCGCCTGATGCGAAAAATATTATTCCCTGCCAAATTTCATCAAAATCGCTCAACACTGGGACGACGGAATCAACATGTTGCCCAATGCTGTGGGAAGATTCAACTGTCTTTTAGGCATACAATTAATTTGTTTAGGTTTTCACTGGATTCATTTTGAAAAAGAATAAATTATGATGTGTGGGATACACTGCTTCAATTCAAAATTAAAAACCAAAATTGAAGTTAACCCACGGGGTCCTTTTAAGTTACGAAGAAAAATGTCATATTGTAAAACATTAATTCTTTCGGACAGGGGGTGGCTGTGCTTAAGACGATTTGCGCTCCTTTGCGTTACATTTTAATAATGGAAGTCAGGAATGTTTTATCAAAAACCTGAATTGGCAGAGAAAAACACTTTACCTTATTAGTCATAGTCAGAAAAATAGTCAATAATTTTGTCATATAAGTCCCCCAACGTGACTTAACTTTACCCAAGAAAATCTTGGGCAAATACCCCCGGTACTGTTTTCTTCAGATCCTGGATTTGCCTCTGATTTTTGCCCACTTCACACCCGATTTGGGTCATAAAAACTTCCCATTTCAGTCATGAGTTCTATGTTGCATTTGCAAAAAAGTTCTTGTTACTTAAAACACTACTGGAAGAGGTCAGCTGACATGTTACTATAAGTCAAATCGAGGATAAGTGAAATATTTCATTTTTTATGTTATAACTTTCAAGCGACTTTTCCCAACATATGTCAAAGTATCAATCAACGGTACAAGTGAAATAAATAAAAAATTACGTGATGACAAATTGATTTTTTTCATCAGTCAAAAAAGTGGGGGGCAACTCCCCCCCCTCCGGTTCTAACGCCACTGTGTCGTGTTTTGGGTTCGTGTGTCGCCCCATTTCTCCAATTTATGTTCACTCGGTCTATATCTGGCTATGGCTGTAATCATGTGGCTTCTTTTGACATAGGCTACTTAACATAAGGCTCCACACAAAAAATTATTTTAAATTTTACGTTCTAAATTTAGGGTTTATGCGTTATTTTACTCGCTGAAGTTTCATCAAATAGAATGAGGTCATCAGCAAACAAAAGATACATTAAGAGTCAAAGCCCTATATTGAATAAGACAATGCCATCACGTTGACTCAATCTTTCTGAAAAATCTGGTAACAATTATGTGTATAGTAATACACCACGTTATTTTGTTACTGAGTGTTTCACTCAGCATATTGTTCTATTTACCAAAACATTTCGCTTTACAAACGCAATTTTCAGTGTTTTTTATAATTTCCATTTGTTCATATTAAAAACAATTTGTGATATAAACCATCACTGTCTATGAAGTCGATTCTTGAAGATATATTTTTACAAATTAGCAAACGCCGTTTTCCTCTTCCCTGGCAAATATAAGGTATAATGGATACTACTCTCCACATCAATACATTTCATGCACTGAGAGGGGTGGGGGTGGAGTCTCACCTGTCCTACCAGAGGTGCAATGCGAATTTATCTCTGCAGCAACACATGTACGTAACCACCAAGTAGTACATGCTGTCCAGTGACTTGGAATATAAAACAACTAAATATAAGAAAAAAATATTTAATTATGTAATGCGCGGTTACTTGTTTTAGATGGAATAGGCCAGCATACATAAAATAAAGATGCTAGTCGTACTTATAAATACAGTTACTTCGAACCCAGCTTTGTCTACACCAAAATGTGTGTTCTATACTTGGCATATAACCTATGGTCAGTAGAAACATTGACGTTAAATATTGGTCATAAAAGTGCGAAATATTACATACAATGTAGGGCCTAAATAATAAATGCGATGGACAGGTCGGTATTGCACGTGCTGATTTTTTGGTTAATGATCGACACTTATTGGATAAAGTTTTCCAAATTTTATATTGGTCATTATTAATATAAAATTTTACGCTATGATTAAATCATTGGGCCGTGAAGTCTATAGGCCTACTGCCAGATAGTAGTCACGCGATGGCGGCCTTGGTAGAGGTGTTGATGATGTAACACACAGTACGGCCACATAATTCCTCCTCTTTGTGTCTCAGGCTACACCTGCTTTAGCTGTGATAATCAAGTCACTCACTAAACTGGAAATAATGTGTCAAGTATATTATTAAGGAGATTATACACCATCATAATGGTCACGTGTCATGCGACACATGACCAGCTGTTTTACAGGCGACATTAGCGCGGCTCTTGCTAGTTCAGGTTTAGGTTGAGCCTATATATATAGTCAGCTAATTGTGTTTTTGTGATTCTTTTTGTTATCTCTTTGATTTTGTCAGACTGTGGTGAAGACTGACTGTTGTGATGATATTTTGCCATAATAGGCTTAAAAGGTGTAGCATTTTCCTAACGCAAGGAATATTATTGAAGACAATTAGATGTTTATCAATAATTTGCAATAACTGATCAATCATCTAAAATAAAAATAACGTCGATCTTCGCGTCTGTTCGCGGGATGTCGTCACATGCATATTATATTCATTCTCCCGTTCGCGTTGATGTGTTTTACGTTTAACATATTTTTTTCGGGATGTCCTTAGCAAATCAATCGGGCCTGACATCGCTCATTGTTGTGGGCCTATTACCCTTGCAGCGCGGGATCAACTTTAGTCGTCAGAATCTGACTTCTGTAATAAGCGTCAGATTCTGACGTCTAATGGAGATCCCGGGCCGCATTAAAAGCGTAAAATATTTTTAATGGCCGTAGACAAAAACATATATGGGTAAAACCAAAAATTGGGGTAATTTTGTAGCATTAAAAATGGGAGTGAGGTGACCATCAAAGAGGAGGAAAACGACTTTATTGGTTTGGTGCACTGATCCCAATAGAGCATAAAAAAGTCACTGGCTGCGCTAGAAATTTTTTTTTTGCTTAAAAAACGTCATTTTTAAAAAGTTGCAGCATTCCTCTTACTACTCCGTTACCAAATCCAAACCATTAAAAAAATTATGTTACTTTGTTTAGATTGACATCACACTTTTAAACGTGATATCCTTATTGAAGCATATTACTAAACAATCCAAGCTCAAAACTGCTAAGAATTTAAGAAAATTTGCTGGGATAAACAAAAAACTTTTTTTCAACTCTGTTACCAAGCCAAAAAATACTCAACTCCATTACCAAATGTTCGGCTCGACATACATATAAACTGTATATTTGTTTATCATAACATCGATCATAAATGGGTGCTTTATTTATATGGGGACAACGAGCCATGTTTTAAAAGACTATATCATCAATCATTATGACTGTAAAACCCATAAAATTTGACAATTCACCACTCCGTTCCCTTTTCTTGGTAACGGAGAAGAGTGGAACAGAGTAGTAAAAATAAAAGTATTCTTGGGATTAATGAAAATATATGGGCAATAATTCAAAGATATATCATACGGGTGGAAATAGTCCCCATAGCAACTGTTCTAGGTAGCAAGCATAAACCCAAACTCGTTTTTATACCCACAAGGCTAGGAACCGAGTAGTAAAAACAAAAGAATGTTTTCTAACTTTTTGGTAATACCTGTTTCGAATAACTTGTCACTCAACAATATTAATTCTATTAAGGCGAAAAACTCGTATAAGACCCTTCAGTGTGTCAAACTACACTTGATATAATTTTAGTTCATGATTATTCACTTGATGGGGCATGCTACAATGATGGTAACGGAGTAGAGTGCAAATGTGGGGACATGTATATTCAGCAAAATTATATATATCGATATTAATTTTAAGTCGAAAATTGATCATTGATTAGTTAAGGTGAACAATGTCTAGCCATGAAATGTAATTGTTAGAATTATATTGTGATTTTGTATCCTACAGTGAAGTTTCAAATAGTGGACTTTTCTCCGGGGACATGCCATTTCCACGTTTCCATGACATAGAGGTCTAGAGTAGAGTGTTGTTGGTAGTTTTTTTTATATAGGAACTATAGAAACTTTATAATTTAAGCTAATTCTGTCAGTTAAATAGCTCAAATAAACAAGAGCCTGACAAAATAAAATAATATGATATTTTAATTGAATATGTTTGAGCAAAATTGTGTCATTAGTTATAATATAAATCGTAACGTTATTTAGTTCTGTGGGACAATATGATGTACATTTACCCGCAGTGACAGTTCTATTTATATATAGAATCAAGGCAGCTTTAATAAATGATTCTAAAGGTTGCTAAAATTATAAATGCGAATGATCAATGAGAAAATCAAGTTGGGATACACAGAAACCCATCCTATTAAAAGTTAGTATAGTTATTTTCGGACTGCTTTGTGTAATGATAAAATTATTAGTAAAACGAGTTAACTGAATAAAATGGCTTTTATTTTTCAACACACACGAGATAGATGCCATGCGCTACGCCAACATGGTTAATAGTATTGAACATCACTTGCCTGAGGTGCTTTATGACACATTTCTCAAAGCAAATTTTCTGCTGTAGGCTACACAGTACGACTGGAAGTTGAATAAATATATTTTTTTACTCGCTGATTTTACATTGGGTGATAGACTACTACGGTATGAAGCTATTTCTAGCTAAAAAATAACGTTGACCATTGACTAGGAAGTGTCCCGCTTTGAATATTAAGGGAATCTTCCATGGACAATTTTGTGCAAATGGTAATTTAATTTGATAGACTCATTGATAAACTGAAAACCAATGTAACATTCTGAACTCTTCTGTGCCAGACATAGTGGAAAGTAATTTCTGAATTATATTATATATTATATAAACAATAAATATACATACACAGGGTTTGTTTTGTAAAATCACTGGTATTTTTTTTTAGATGCGTAAATGTTAACTATATTTAAAATCATTGCCGTGTGTATAGTTAGGCCCTACATTTTTACAATAGGCCTATAAATGGCCATAATAATTAAAGATAAATATTAGGATAAACTGCATTGTCATGATGTGCAGATATATTTTCCCGCTCCAAAACAAGAAATAAAAAACTAAAAAATATCAATATACATTGTAGCAAAAAGACACCCTAGACACTTATTGCTTAGGCACTGGTGAACATATAGCCTACATAAACCAACAGTAACTTATATGAATTAAGAAGACATTGTTAAAACTATCTGTTGTTTCTGAATAAAACGTTATGAATAATACTTAAAACTATTCATTATTTTTTTATTATGACACCTTCTTCAAATTATAGCTTACAAAACAATAATAAACAAACATAGAACAATTTATTTTTGACGTGCAAGACACAGCAAATACGCGTCTTGCAGGCAATCTTCTCCGAAAAGTATCAACGAAAGCGGCCTTCCTGGAATTGAAACAGACATACAACGTTTCACGCGCAAAGTTCAGTCGTCGACATGTGAATTTGTATCCATGGCATCAAAGTCATTATTAAATGTTTTGTCAGTAGATATTAGCTCTGATCTATCAGCAGATAATGTATTACATTTAATAAGAAAATGTATTTTATCATCAATTATGACAGTGTTACAGCGAATCTCTTTAATAGGCCATCAGTGGCGTCAGATTATTTTGAAAGTGGGAAAAGGGGAAAAAGTACATTTGTGTGTGACTTCCGTGCGAGCGCAGCGAGCTTAAATTTCAGCTGGGGGTCGTGGGGGATTTTGGGGGATTTTGTCGTGTCTATGAGCTTCTCAGATGAACTACAAATGATCAAATACATATTATCAGAACACACTTCGGCCCTTCCCACCATCCTCAAAACAGCATGAATTCCCTAATTATAGTAGGCAGACCAGACAATGTTTTTGAAAGAAAACAATATTGGAATATTAACTTATGCTGACATTTCAATTTTGCAAAATTAACGTATATGAAGTTATACAGCCTACTAATTATAGAGGGACGTCGTAAATACAAATTTACTACATGTCAAATGGTCTAACTTTCGAACTATATAATATTTTTTAATGACAATTTTACGGTATTTGCCGCCTGATGCGAAAAATATTATTCCCTGCAAAATTTCATCAAAATCGCTCAACACTGGGACGACGGAATCAACATGTTGCCCAATGCTGTGGGAAGATTCAACTGTCTTTTAGGCATACAAATAAATTGTTTAGGTTTTCACTGGATTCATTTTGAAAAAGAATAAATTATGATGTGTGGGATACACTGCTTCATTACAAAATTAAAAACCAAAATTGAAGTTAACCCACGGGGTCCTTTTAAGTTACGAAGAAAAATGTCATATTGTAAAACATTAATTCTTTCGGACAGGGGGTGGCTGTGCTTAAGACGATTTGCGCTCCTTTGCGTTACATTTTAATAATGGAAGTCAGGAATTTTTTATCAAAAACCTGAATTGGCAGAGAAAAACACTTTACCTTATTAGTCATAGTCAGAAAAATAGTCAATAATTTTGTCATATATGTCTCCCAACGTGACCTAACTTTACCCAAGAAAATCTTGGGCAAATACCCCCGGTACTGTTTTCTTCAGATCCTGGATTTGCCTCTGATTTTTGCCCACTTCACACCCGATTTGGGTCATAAAAATTTCCCATTTCAGTCATGAGTTCTATGTTGCATTTGCAAAAAAGTTCTTGTTACTTAAAACACTACTGGAAGAGGTCAGCTGACATGTTACTATAAGTCAAATCGAGGATAAGTGAAATATTTCATTTTTTATGTTATTACTTTCAAGCGACTTTTCCCAACATATGTCAAAGTATCAATCAACGGTACAAATGAAATAAATAAAAAATTACGTGATGACAAATTGATTTTTTTCATCAGTCAAAAAAGTGGGGGGCAACTCCCCCCCCCCCTCCGGTTCTAACGCCACTGTGTCGTGTTTTGGGTTCGTGTGTCGCCCCATTTCTCCAATTTATGTTCACTCGGTCTATATCTGGCTATGGCTGTAATCATGTGGCTTCTTTTGACATAGGCTACTTAACATAAGGCTCCACACAAAAAATTATTTTAAATTTTACGTTCTAAATTTAGGGTTTATGCGTTATTTTACTCGCTGAAGTTTCATCAAATAGAATGAGGTCATCAGCAAACAAAAGATACATTAAGAGTCAAAGCCCTATATTGAATAAGACAATGCCATCACGTTGACTCAATCTTTCTGAAAAATCTGGTAACAATTATGTGTATAGTAATACACCACGTTATTTTGTTACTGAGTGTTTCACTCAGCATATTGTTCTATTTACCAAAACATTTCGCTTTACAAACGCAATTTTCAGTGTTTCTTATAATTTCCATTTGTTCATATTTAAAGCAATTTCTGATATAAACCATCTCTGTCTATGAAGTCGATTCTTGAAGATATATTTTTACAATTTAGCAAACGCCGTTTTCCTCTTCCCTGGCAAATATAAGGTATAATGGATACTACTCTCCACATCAATACATTTCATGCACTGAGAGGGGTGGGGGTGGAGTCTCACCTGTCCTACCAGAGGTGCAATGGAAATTCATCTCTGCAGCAACACATGTACGTAACTACCAAGTAGTACATGCTGTCCAGTGACTTGGAATATAAAACAACTAAATATAAGAAAAAAATATTTAATTATGTAATGCGTGGCTACTTGTTTTAGATGGAGTAGGCCAACATACATAAAATAAAGATGCTAGTCGTACTTATAAATACAGTTACTTCGAACTCAGCTTTGTCTACACCAAAATGTGTGTTCTATACTTGGCATATAACCTATGGTCAGTAGAAACATTGACGTTAAATATTGGTCATAAAAGTGCGAAATACTACATACAATGTAGGGGCTAAATAATAAATGCGATGGACAGGTCGGTATTGCACGTGCTGATTTTTTGGTTAATGATCGACACTTAATGTATAAAATTTTCCAAATTTTATATTGGTCATTATTAATATAACATTTTACGCTATGGTTAAATCATTGGGCCGTGATGTCTATAGGCCTACTGCCAGACAGTAGTCACGCGATTGCGGCCTTGGTAGAGGTGTTGATGATGTAACACACAGTACGGCCACATAATTCCTCCTCTTTGTGTCTCAGGCTACACCTGCTTTAGCTGTGATAATCAAGTCACTCACTAAACTGGAAATAATGTGTCAAGTATATTATTAAGGAGATTATACACCATCATAATGGTCACGTGTCATGCGACACATGACCAGCTGTTTTACAGGCGACATTAGCGCGGCTCTTGCAAGTTCAGGTTTAGGTTGAGCCTATATATATAGTCAGCTAATTGTGTTTTTGTGATTCTTTTTGTTATCTCTTTGATTTTGTCAGACTGTGGTGAAGGCTGACTGTTGTGATGATATTTTGCCATAATAGGCTTAAAAGGTGTAGCATTTTCCTAACGCAAGGAATATTATTGAAGACAATTAGATGTTTATCAATAAGTTGCAATAACTGATCAATCATCTAAAATAAAAATAACGTCGATCTTCGCGTCTGTTCGCGGGATGTCGTCACATGCATATTATATTCATTCTCCCGTTCGCGTTCATGTGTTTTACGTTTAGCATATTTTTTTCGGGATGTCCTTAACAAATCAATCGGGCCTGACATCGCTCATTGTTGTGGGCCTTTTACCCTTGCAGCGCGGGGATCAACTTTAGTCGTCAGAATCTGACTTCTGTAATAAGCGTCAGATTCTGACGTCTAATGGAGATCCCGGGCCGCATTAAAAGCGTAAAATATTTCTAATGGCCGTAGGCAATAACATATATAGGTATCTAGGCTAAATGAATCAGAAAGAGCTAACTAAGACATTTATGATGGTTTTAAATTGAAAAAAACTCTTTGGTCTCCAATATTTTAGCGCTTTCTGGGATATAGCCTAGTATAAGAAAATAAAGCAGAAACTAACAAGCGAACAGACGCGAAATTTGAAACGAAATTCCTGGATTTCACGTTGTCCTTTGCGTTCGGCTTTGCGCTGGTATATTTTGACAATGATAAAATAGTGTAATTAAATTTTTTTTGGTGTTTTGCGCTTCAGAGGGTTTTCCTTTTTTTGACATTGGTATGAGACAACACAGTAGAAAACATTACCACCGCACGTGAGAATCGAAGGAATGATTCATATATATAATTACCAATCATTTTGTGCAAAACAAAAGCTTCCTTGGCACCACAGTCTATTTTAGTTATACTCTGGTACAGTAGCCTATGTACCAAAGCATGACTCACAATATACCCTTTGCATACAATGCCATTTTTAATGCAATTTATCGCCTTATATTATCACGTGCATACGATGGGCAGAGTGGAGTAAAATAAATATAGGTGCGTATTGCCACAGTCATTCACAGCTCTCAACCCTTACAGCGCTGAATTATGTGTGTATAAACCATGGAGACCAAAGGGTTTTTACCATTTGAAATCATCATAAATGTCTTACTTAGCTCTTTCTGCTTCATTTGAATACCTATGTTATGGGTCTACGACCATTAGAAATATTTTATTTTTTTCAGTTCGGGGACCGTATTTATACGTCAGCATCTGACGTCTACATACGTCAGATTCTGACGTATAAAGACGGTCCCCGCGCTGAAATGGTTAACCCTTAACGTGCTAATCACCACTACAGCCGTGCCGTTTGTAACCTTTTTATTTCTCCTTCAACAAGTTCAAACAAGAAAATCTGAAGGTAAAATGAGCAATACATTAGCTAGATTAGCATATAAAATAATTTCGATTCAAATTCTATATAATTATGTAAGTAGGCTTAATCTTTAACCGATTTAGACTATGTCGCTCATTGTTGTGGGCCTTTTACCCTTGCAGCGCGGGGATCAACTTTAGTCTTATTACAGACGTCAGATTCTGACGTCTTAAAAAGGAAAATATTTCTAATGGCCGTAGACAATAACATATATATAGGTATATAAATGACACAGAAAGAGCTAAATAATACATTTATGATGATTTTAAATTGAAAAATAACTCTTTGGCCTCCAATATTTTAGGGCTTTATGGGATATAGCCTAGTATACGAAATAAAAGCAGAAAGTAACAAGCGAACAGACGCGAAATTCGAAACGAAATTCTTGGATTTCACGTTGACCTTTGCGTTCGGCTTTGCGCTGGTATATTTTGACAATGATAAAATAGTGTAGTTAATAATTTGTTTGTGTTTTACGCTTTAGAGGTTTTTCCTTTTTTGACATCGATATGAGACAACACAGTAGAAAACATTACCACCGCACGTGAGAATCAAAGGAATGACGCATATATATAATTACCATTACTTTTTGCAAAACAAAAGCTTCCTTGGCACCACAGTCTATTTTAGTTATACTCTGGTACGATAGCCTATGTACCAAAGCATGACTCACAATATAAGTAGGCTTAATCTTTAACCGATTGAGCTGTGGGTCACGGTAGCGAGACGCAAAAATAAAAATCGTTTTACTTAGCGATTTAAGGGGTATGTGAAGTAATATATCCCGGTAATATCTTGGTAGACAGGTTTATTAATGAAGTGATAAAAATTAATATCGTCACATCTAAAACTGTGTACCACGCTATCCATGTCCAAATCGGAAAATATGTAGGCGATTAAATATCATTATGATAATATGTGAACCGGAACCCAAAGTACTTTTGTTTGTACACTATTAGATCCTGTTATCAGTGGCTATATGTGAGTGACTACTATATATTATATCTCTTCAAACACAGCCAAATATCACGAAAAATACGAATTTGTTAAGTGAAACATACGAATTTAATCAGCATTAAATACGACAAATTATCAGTATGTTACATTAAGGAGCTGTATAACATCATGTACACGGTGTAATTATTTTCTTATATAATATGTAGACATGTTTAAATTAAGCTTCAATGCAAAGATTTAGGATTGCGTATAGGATTAACATTAAAAAAAATAAAGTTAAGTAAAAAATATCTGCAAATAAAACAAAATATATAGCTGCCTATTTTGTGTGTTCTTAAAGACATAGTCTCAGTCAGAATCATGTTAATGTTCAAATAGTATTTTCCATCATTAATAAATGAATCTAATTGAAAGCATGATACTTCATGCACTTTAAATCTTGTTTTTTTGTTTTGGCACTTCACATTCAAATGGATGAAAATCACCTAGGCTTAAATCAATCTTTTAGGGGGTTTAAGGAGAATCGTACAATTTGTTTGTTGAGTTTTTTTTTCTAAATCATCTTTTATTTAATTTTATATTTTCGAAACGCCTGACAACAGTAATGATTTTTTAAATTTTTGCCGTTTGAAAATATGCTTTCAGAGTCGAATTGAAAAAAATAGAAACTGTTAAAGTCGTGAATAGCTCTAAAATGAATATAATGGGTTTTTTTTCATTGGATATCCTGGAAATCCAAGTTCGTGTCTTGAGGCAGCATGTGACTCCCCACTCTTTTCTGTCACTGATTCACTGGACGGGCACACTACGCTGCGGAGGGTGCAAACATGAGACCTTAACCTAATATTGTTTTAATACTGGGCCAACATCTAAGACGGTTGGCCAACGTGAGTCAGCGTTTCGTGCTCACTGCTAGGTCACGGCTGGGTGAACAGGGACTGTTCATGTGTTCACGTCGTTCGGCCAGCTCCCATTACTTTTATCGAGCACCTCGTCGTGTTCATAAGGCCATGAATCATCTCTGTTCTGACCAATCAGCTAAAAAGGGGTTTCGCAAGAACTAGCGTCCATGTACGCCAGATATTAAGAGTTACGTGATACCTTAGGCTTCATTATACCACCACATGATAAACAGGATATATCACTCATTGTAGAATTACCCGCACATTCCGAAACAGGTTAGTGGCTCGTTTTTTAAGGTGATAGCACATTGGATTTGTCTTTACACTAACAATATAGTTGCTAATATTAATTCAGAATATTATAAATTTGTAATAACTAACGCTACACTCTCAAGTTGAGTGGAACATGAACATATATAATTTCAGTGCTAATACCATTGTGTTATGTTGCATTTTTTTATAATACTTTAAAAACATTACTATCTGTTTATCGATACAAGATCAATATATTTCGACTACGTGTACATGACTTGAACCGTAATTTACACATACAACATCTACCGCTTCGAGCAACGATTTATTCTATTTTCTTTAGAATAATAATTTACTGGCATACATGTTTTTAACAGTAGACTGACGAACAATGGGTATGCCAATGAGGATGGCATTGTAGTCCTTTGTTAGACCCCCCTGTGACCGATCCTCTTTTATTCAGCTAATCACTGTCATCGTGCAGGTGTCATCTTTGTGTCCAACAAGGCTTTACCCCTCAACTACATATAGCGAATACAATGAATTATCAACCTCACAATCGAAATATTCATTGAAGCACTATAGATAGTCCAACTAACTGCTTAACTATTTTTCTTCCATTTGAAGCTGGAAATTGCGTCAGCAATTCCAGCTTTAAATGGAAGAAAAATACTGGATCCCGCACCGCCCCCAAAGGGTTAATGAACCCCCGCGCTGGCATCCACTCGGTGACGTCATCGCATTAATGCGCCCAATAATAAAGTGTGTGTGACAGCGCCGCGTTGTCGGCCGCTCACAAGCTGTAGCTTGTTCTCAAACTGACAATTATTAAAAACAATCAGGGCATCATTAGTATCGCCGTGTGAGGACAAGGCGTGCGTTCACAACAGCCACATTCGCTGTCCTAAAAGCACACATTAACACAGCGTCGAAAATATCTTGTGGAAATCGCGGACGCGGTGTATAATTATCACTAATGTTGTTCAACTAAACCAGATAACAATGTAATTTAAAACATAAGATTTGTTAAACATGTAGCTGTCAGGCGTACCAGTAACATATCACCATGTGCGTGCTAAATTTAAGTGCTCACCATTTGTACACGCGGGAAACAAAGTTTTTAGATGATATCACAAGCTACAAGCGCAAGAGTGAACGTGTATACGCAGTGTCATCATGATATCATTATACACGTGGAGCCTACCTTTATGATAATTTATCAAGCGTGTCGGGCTCTAGTCCTTCATGTGTTATCTCGCTCAGGTTGAATTACAATACCATGTTAGAGGAGGGCATATGATACTGAACAAATAAATAACAAACTTAAAATTCTAACCTTGGAGGTCATCAGTATGAATTTGACGGGACTAAAGCCTGAGAAATAAATCTTCACAGCCATATAGACAACTGATAAATATATAGATAAATACATCGAGCAGTGTTATCAAAGCAAGACTCAGCAAACACGAGCCGTTGAGCCAATGTTGTTTTAATGTTGGCCCGCCGTCTTCGACGTCGGCCCAACATTAAAACAACATCGGATCAACGGCTCGTGTTTGTTGGAAGAGGTCATTTATTTTATTTCGTAGCAAGTGAAATTTATGGATTTTATGATGGACAGACAATGGTGATGTAGTTATAGTATTGCAGAGTGGCGTGTCAACGATTCCTGGATGTCAACATTTGGTTGTCTAATCACGTTTATAATAGTTTATAATTTAATATTTTGTTCATCAAATACCGGTTATTTGAAACATGGTGTGTGTTTCATCAGTAAGAATTGTAAATTTAACAAATAAATATAATTTTTACACATTTGCCGCAGCGAGAGACATGTTAAATGTCTCATTGTCTACCTTGGCGCTTCAAAGTTTTAACCCTTTAACCGCCGGTGTCGCATATAATCGGGTTTTTAATTTTTATTAGCACATCAAGTACCACCTTTTAAACATGTTAAAGATAAAATGTGACATCAATCAGCAATATTTGAAAACAGTTTACCTCCATTTTGTCAAATCTGAATAATTTTCACTCACTTGAAGTTGTGGATCGCGTCAGCGAGACACAATTTCAAGTGGGTGAAAATTCAGATTGAATAATTTGGCGGCTAAAGGGTTAACCCGCTATTCACGACAATAGCTAGTCGTTTTCAATCTGTTTTATTTGCCGATTAATAAATCACTGTTATTGGAAGCGGGATGTTTGTTTAAACATCAGCATTTTTAATTTGTTGGCCTCAAATTAAACAAATAAGTATGAGTAATTTTCCCTCACTTGAAGTTGTGGGTCGCGGTAGCGAAACACTGCTTCAAGTGAGTGAAAATGTAAATAAGATAACTTAGCGGACAAAATGTATTTAGGAAGTATTCAGGAAGTATTTAGGAAGTATTTAGGAAGTAACAAGCGCAGCGTATATTTAAGAAGATATATTATAGGCCCATTTTATCCACCTAAATTAAATTTTGTCCCTCGCGTAACAATGATGTCAGTTAATTGGTGACAGTTTCAGTATAATAAAAGTAATAGTAAGAATATTTAGCACGATAAGGGTCATATGTGATGGGCCGTCAACATATACCTTTTGTCACGATAATCTACTGTAACTAACAAAGCTATTATCCGGGGAAAAACTAGAATGGAACGCTATACCAAGCTATTCATGTTAATAACATGCCCTTTTGATAAATAATTTTCTTCCTCCGGAATTGTGTCTATCACAACTATTATATTTATTGCGGATGGAAGTTATCATGTATGAAGAGTTTGAGCATTTACACGTATCTATTTAAATATATATTTTGTAGGCCCTACAGATTAGCAAATTATGTTAAAAATTATTTTTTCAAGTGTGTGCCTGTTAGGACAATAATTTAGTTTTAAAATTAAATATAATTATGAAAATTATATATAATACAAATTAATAATATAGATAATATGATCATACTACGTAGTTGCATTGCCATGGTAGGCTTTGTAAAAACACATGTTATTTTGCAGATAGTTAAAGTGAAAAGCGGAAATGCCAAGATAACAGTGTAAAATGTCCCTCGCACCAAAACAACCCGAGAGAAAAACAAATGTTTTGTAAGCATTGGTAAAACGAAGTGACTCATAGAAGCCTAAGTATAACGACCATTTACACATAGATGATCATACATAAATTAGCACAAGCATATTTATACAAACAAAGTATCAGCTATAAAAACATATATGAAGAAAAAACAGAATAGTTCTTTAAGAAATAATCACTATATTTATATGGCGACATTATGACATTATGGCGACAATTCTGCTTTGTCAACTGATTCTTTCTGTGAGGTCTGGGAGGTTTTTGCGCCCGGTGTGAATACTGGATAATATATGGAGATATCTATGTCGTGACTGACAAGTGTTAAAAAAAATAAAGTATAAAGTATGTAATCTGTTTGACTGTGTGTATTTCTAGTTTAGCCTAATTATACACTTTTTTTAGCTCGTAACATTGTGTTTTACGTATATTAGAAATAATGTAAACTTGTATGTAATTAAGTCCTATGTTTTTACGCTTTCTACGTCTTTTTCGCTACCATGTAAAATAACATGTACCGATATAGTAGCTACATGTATTTATCTATGGTTTTGGTGCAAAAATGTCCCCATGTACATATATCTGTTCGCTGTTTAACTTATGTCAAGTCGGAAAATGTCCCTGTGATTTTACAGCACTAAAATGATAAACGTTAATTATTCTAATTTTCAGTTAAAAATTCACACCATTTCAATCATGACCCAAATACTACCACATATGCGAAACTATAATAATTTATGACCTCATAGAGAAAGCCAGTCGACTAAGCATCTCTGTAATCTCCCATCAAGCTACACCTCGTCTGATAACAAAGGCGACGGGAACATCTCTAAACTTACACAATATCCCACAATGCCGCATTGGCGCATTTTCCCTGATAATCAACTTCTTTCTTAAAGCAGCTATTTCAGATGTGTTTTACAGAATGCGTATTTAAGGTATAAACTATGTGAAGATGTATGAAAGCTTTGTTTACTTTGGGCAAAAATGTTTTGTCTGAACTGGCAAGATCAATACATTCTGAGGGCGAACGTATATATCAGTGATATAATCAGGCAATAAGTTGTTGAGTGATTTAAAATAATCTGTATTGAACAAGGCTTTACAATATTGATGTCATACATGGATGATTTTTGTACCTCTACGTATTTATTGTGTACATCATTAAAGCAGAAATAGCCTGATGTACTCAACTGACCCCACGATAACCTGACACAAGGGCACATGCTATATTTGACCTCATGGATATTCTTTCGGCGCTCTGTTCTTGTAACACAAACGTAATACGTTATCGCCGTTGTCTGTTTTAGAAATACACAATGCAAAATATGCATGCTAAACGACAAAAAAATAACAAAATATTGATAAGCCTAAAGCCTCGTCAGAGTTGAAATACAGGAAATTGGGATCATTTTCTTATTGAATAAATGTTTTTTGCGTCGATTGTAAGATTTGTATGTTGGGTAATTTCAATCAGATCAAAATTTGTCAATGTTGATATGTTATTTATCATAAACTTTATTCAAATATTTTCTTTGAAAAATATATTTGTGAATTATTTTCTATGTTTCCTTAATATTTGATCAATTATAGAGCTATGTGGAGTCGAACCCAGGTTCTCTAGGTTCTTGATGTGTCATGATAATAGCATGAGTATCTAAGCGCCACTATTTTGTAGCAATCCACGAGGAATCCATGATTATTGCCGCTAGTCCCGGTTTCACCAATAGACTTAATTATGTCTTAAATCTAAAATTCAGGTCACCCTTAATCTCACTGATTGGTTGATACTTGATCACGTCTTGATATTTAACACTTCATTTAAACTTTTAAGTCGGTTGGCAAAACCTGGTCCAGGTAGAATGCATGTGCTTTGATATGATAATAACTTTTATCGATCATACATCGGTGCCACATGTATCTGCTCTACTGTGAAAATACATTTTAATCCTTTCAAATCTGACTTTACATGTCATCTTCAACCACTACAAGCCGTGAATTGCTGTCGCAATTCTCGACTTGTAGTGGATGAAGATGATTTGATGTGGTTTAAAAACTAAAGAAAATTGTCATGTATTGGTAAACCAGTTTCGTGGAAATATTCATTCAAAAACCCTTGGTTGTAGCAAAATCAAGTCTGTTTTCAGGGATGTAAAATGATGCTTTGATGCATCGTGAGGGCTTAAAGGGTTAACAAAGTTACGTGTTGTACGTCTTTCCTCTTGTAAAATATATAATACCCACTGGGCACACGACGTTGTTGCGACGTTGAATCAATGTCAATGACGTTGATTCAACGTCGCAACAACGTTGTATGCCCAGTGGGGATATGTTTGTAGGCGAAGGTACTAGTTTTGTTTTTCTTCCGACTCAACGGTTGCTTCGTCATTATATTATCTCATGTTTTTGTCTAACAAAATAATCTGATCATGATAATAGATTATCTTTCAACGCAAAATGAAAAAAAAAACATCTGTTTATATAAAACACAATGTTAAGGATTTATTTTCAGACTATCATTCTACATTTTTATCAGTATTACTATATGAAATACACTGTTTCTCTGCTTATAAACATGATAAATGTCGCTGAAGACCTTCTACGTTTTCATATTCAATAGTCACTCATGACTAACTCATATACGCAACGGAGTATATTGACTGAACACGTATGCTTAAACAAACACCTTTATACTGCTTACAAAGCTGCATATAATTATGCCAATATAATGCACACATATCACATCCTTGAATATTCACACCATTACATACATCCCGGAACTCAAATATTGTGGCTATATACAATATTATAACAGACCAAGAGCTAGGCCTATATAGAACACCCGGCGACATAATTATCTTAACATTCTAAATGTATTGCATCTAATATTCTACGATTCATAATCATACGTGGTCTTCCGCATAATAATGTAATAAGGAAGTCATCTTATAGACGTGATTTTTTACGAAGTGCACTCCGATCATTCAAATATTATGAACATTATGAGTAGGAAATATTGATTTCTACTCTTAAACTACGATCTCGATTGTGAATGAATATGATATGAATCACCGTCCATTTACATGTTACAAGTTATGTGTTTTTTTTTTTTTTTTTTTTTGTGTTTTACCGTGTTACGTCAGCAGCGAAGCATGTGTGGTGACTCTATTCAGATTTTACCTGTGACAACACTGACGTGACAGTAGAGTGAGGTGTAATGTGCTGTAGGCTTAGTCACAATGTAATAGTGAGCTAAAACAGGTGCGATATGCTTGCTATAAGCCTATATGTCACATTGTAATAGTGAGCTAAAACAGGTGCGATGTGCTATAAGCCTATATGTCACATTGTAATAGTGAGCTAAAACAGGTGCGATGTGCTTGCTATAAGCCTATATGTCACATTGTAATAGTGAGCTAAAACAGGTGCGATGTGCTATAAGCCTATATGTCACATTGTAATAGACAGTTAAAGCAAGTGTGATGTGCTATATGCCTATATGTCACATCGTGATAGTGAGTTAAAGCAGGTGTGATGTGCTATATGCCTATATGTCATATTGTAATAGTGAGCTAAAACAGGTGTGATGTGCTATAAGCCTATATGTCACATTGTAATAGTGAGCTAAAACAGGTGTGATGTGCTATAAGCCTATATGTCACATTGTAATAGTGAGTTAAAGCAGGTGTGATGTGCTGTAGGCTTATGTGTCACATTGTAATAGTGAGCTAAAGCAGGTGTGATGGGCTATATGCCTATATGTCATATTGTAATAGTGAGCTAGAGCAGGTGTGATGTGCTGTAGGCCTATATGTCTCATTGTAATAGTGAGCTAAAGCAGGTGTGATGTGCTATATGCCTATATGTCATATTGTAATAGTGAGCTAAAGCAGGTGTGATGTGCTGTAGGCCTATATGTCTCATTGTAATAGTGAGCTAAAGCAGATGTGATGTGCTATATGCCTATATGCCTCATTGTAATAGTGAGTTAAAGCAGGTGTGATGTGCTGTAGGCTTATGTGTCACATTGTAATAGTGAGCTAAAGCAGGTGTGATGTGCTATATGCCTATATTTCACATGGTAAAAGAGTAGTTAAAACAGGTGTGATGTGCTGTAGGCCTATATTTCACATTGTAATAGTGAGTTAAAGCAGGTGTGATGTGCTGTAGGCCTATATGTCTCATTGTAATAGTCAGTTAAATAAAAGCAGTACGTGTGATGTGCTGTAGGCCTATGTCACATTGTAATAGTCAGTTAACCCCTTCACTACCATGCATGACGGAAATTTCCGTCCTCATTCGTCAAGTTACGTAACCATACATGACGGAAATTTCCGTCGGATTTACTATAGTTACACCTGGATCCCTGGACCCTGGCATGCACTTCGGCCTGGAAGTGAAGTGGTTAAATAAAAGCAGTACGTGTGATGTGCTGTAGGCCTACGTAGGTTGAAGCAGGTGTGATGTACCTGATATAGTTATGGGTGATGGATCGATCTTATAATATTTCGTAGGTCTACATAAAACATTAATCCGTGCATATTTGTCCTCCACATGCAATCTAAGTTCTCTATAATACTATACAACAAAGAACATTAAAGAACCCTTTTGTGCTAGAGATGAGGCAAATGAGTTTGTGTTTGTGGAATCCCGTTATATTTATACAGCTGGAAAAACTTCGCACGCGAGATGTAGTTATTGATCTGGTATCGATGCTACCTGAAGGCGTGTCGTGTCGGGCATCTATCGCCAACCAGTGTGGGATCAAAATGGGCCGGGAGAACAGCCAGTGCACCACAACATTATGTTGGCCAGACAGAATCTACTGTTGAGCTTTTACTGTCATTATGTGTAGTCTTTGTGCTGTGGACTGACGGTTGAGTACTAATGTATAGATATACAGACAGGTAGGTAATATCCCAGCAAACACGAGACATTGAACGATTGTTGGCACAATGTTGGGCCAGCGTCGTAGACGATGGCCCAACATTGAGCCAACAATGGTTCAATGTCTCATGCTTGCTGGGATAACACCCTGTGTATATATACAGGTACAGATAAACAAATACTCACCATACTCAGATGTGCATACATCACCTAGCATATGATCAATATGATTGTAATCAAGTTATCTAACTACGTCATTGTAAACTGCACTTTACATGTGTTCACAATTTTGTTTATGACTGTGTAATCGAGTTTTTTTCAAATTAATGATATTTAAAATATTGCCGGGGCTATTACGGGCTGTTTGTCACTAACTGGACTAATTCACATGAATATAATACTATATGCCTCTATCTTAAAACGTATTTATTTATAAATAAAAGCCCGTATATATATACTATTAATAATTAAGAGCGCAGGTTTTGTGTTTTTCCAGTGGTTATTCGGACAAATAGTCCATTTTATTATAAGAAAGAATATGATTTTTATGGTGCATAACGATGATAACTAAGGCAAAATCAAGTGACGAAAATGTTGCGTCAGATTGGAGTTTTATGATAGTTTGCCCATGTAGGCCTATCAATAATTTATTCAAAGAATTTCAAATTACAGCAGTCATTGTACCCGTTATTTATGGATAAATTATTTACATTAGGGGAAAATAGGACTAGTTATACCAGCACGTGACAATTAACCCATATCTTGCTAACTTAATCTATTCAAATTTTCAACCACTTGAGGCTGTGTCTTGCTACAAGATCCACAACCTCAAGTGGTTGAAAATTACTGATATTTGTTTAATTTGATACCAACCATTTGCAAAAAGTGATATATAAGCAGTCATTTAATTCCCAATTAGTGTGATTTCTTCGTCGACTAATAAAACAGAATAAATAAAAACGACAGTAGTCGTGATCATCAGGATAAGGTTTAATAGAGGATTACAAACATGTCTCAGGTGAGATCAGAATGAGATCAGAATTATAAAGAGGTTATTTTGTTATAACACGTAGCACACTGACACACACAGTAGAGAAAGCATCAGCGAGTGCAGTATTCAGGATTTGATGATCTGAATGGTGAGAATGAAGAATCAATGGATGATATCTATCATCAGTTGTACAGACATTGTTACAATACTCATCCAGCTTACCCTTAACACGTTATAACCCTTATAACGCTGAGCTATTTGTGCATAAACCATGGAGAGGAGTTTTTTCAATTTGAAATCATCATAAAAGTTGGCTCTTTCCGCTTCATCTTAATACCTATGTTATTAAAGGTCTACAGCCTTTAAAATATTTTACTTTTTCAGTGCATTTCTCGTTACAAATTAACCCTTTAAACGCTGAATTATTCTTGTATAAACCTTGGAGACCAAAGGGATCTTTCAATTTGAAATCATCATAAATGTCTTCGTTAACTCTTTCCGCTTCATTTTAATACCTACATTATGTGTCTACGGCCATTAAAAATAATTTTATTTTCACAGTGCGGGGATTGACTTTAGACATACCGGTACGCCAGATTCTGACGACTACAGTCAATATCCGCGCTGTAAGGGTTAAAGTAATCAATACTCAACTCTGGCAGTTACATATCCCACTTTGTGACTGTGTATGGACAATCTTCTGTAACATAGGTCACATAGGCCTACTCACCAATATGTTACAGCAAATTGTTAACCTTTTCACTACCATACATGACGGAAATTTCCGTCGTCATTCGTCAATGAACGTAACCATAAAATGACACAAATTTTTGTCAAATATATACTACTTTTATGTATTTTTCGTCATTTGAAGCTGGAAATTGCGTTAGCAATTCCAGCTTCAAATGACGAAAAATAGAACTCCTACACCAGTATATCTGGATCCTGGCATGCACTCCGGCCTGGAAGTCAAAGGGTTAAGTTCTTTTCCACTAGCCAATAATACATATTGACTAACTCATGTAATTTGTTTAATATTCGATGAATCTGTTAGATTTTGAAATTTTATGGCCGCTAGGGCGCAAATGTTGCTTGTCTGTCGGCAGATTTTGAAACACTTAGTAGGTTATGTTAGCATATTACGACAAAACAAATGGTTAGGCTGCCCTACTATCAACCTTTAACACTGTTTAAGCAGTGTTAAAAAACGTATATCTTACATACAATACTAACTGAAATACGGGGTTTTCTTTACAATTTGGCAAAGATTTTGTGTTTTTCTTATTTGAAGGTGAATGACACCAAAGATAGAATGTTAACCGACATATTCGTATTCAGCACACCCAAATTATGTTAAAAAAGCGTAACAAATAATTTTCACTTAAATGTCGAGCAAAGTTCAATGTTTCATATTTCAGCCAGCCCATGCTCTTAAATACACACATTTTAAAAAAAGGCGGCAATATTCTCGCATTTAAAAATATATTTGCCATGTAGGGTTCAGAAAACATACGTCAAATATAAAAACGCCAATAATGATGTTTTATTAGGTCGTTTCCATTGATCATGTTAACTAGCTTTTTTGTTGTCGAATTTTATTATTTTGAAATAAAAAAAACCTGTTTCAACGTATTTCTGGACATAACCCTTTTATCATTTAATCCACTGCATCATTAGAACGGAAATTTCAGTACATTTCATGTTGCGTAACCCTACCCCCTGCACGTAGAGTGCTAGGACGATGTGTGTGTTTGAAGTTGTGATGTTATTGTGGAGTTCAAAGATAGAGACGAGGATCAGTTAAGGTGCGGCCCCACCGGACGCCGCGTCGCGCCGCACTGCTTCGCCGCGCCGCGCGTTAAAAAAAAGATAAACTATACTGTTTATCATTGTAGGGGCTATACACTGCAAGCTGCGAAATGAAAGCTGGGAAAAGTTTATCTTTCACGGCGCCGCGTTTTTCGGCGTTGCTCAGTGGCCAATCACAATAGCCAGAAGAGTCACGTGTCGCAAAAAATTCCTCCATAATCAGCATCCAAAAAACATGATTTTAACGCTCGGAGCGGCACGGCGCGGCGCTGCGTTTGGTGGGGCCGTAGCTTTACTGTCGTGTAACAAACTGGCATTATAATCAACCAGCACTACTTTCTTAATCGACATGTGCAGAACGCTCGGAACAGAACTTAAACCCGTTTATTCACAAATGAGAAGGCACAAAATGAATTATTGGCTCACCTCCCATTTATCCATTATATTACCAGCCAAATTAGTCATTATGATTCAACATCCGATATGATTATATGCGTATTAAGTGATAAAAGACGAGGGGCGAAAATGGAAGGCTAAGCTTCAAATGGCAGACCTTATTATATGAAGATAAGGATACAATAATAATTATATGTATGTTTACACATCCGCGGTGTAGTATCATATCTAACCAGGATATACATGATACATGTACAAGCCAAAAATGTACAGCCAGAAACCTTCTTTCGTCAGTTGAGTTAATTTATTTTCTCTTTGACATGCGTATTTAACAAACAAACAATAGAATTAATGATTACCCATTCAACAATGAGTTCAGGTGGTGTGTCACGGTTGAAAGCAACAGCATCAGGTGGTGAATATAGCTTTAGTCTTGTGTTTCAGGTGTTAGATTTGTTTCCTTTATTTGTTTTTGTACTCTCCATCTTAATTATAAATGCACATTCAATGCACCCACGCTGACCAGGGCATGTACGACAATGTAAACATGTTTAACAAGAGTGATTAAGGAAAGTAAGGAAGTTGCGGAGACTTTATTATGGTGTGTCACATTGGGGGATAGGTTGGGACGTAAGTGATGAAATCGGCCCTTGGAATAACTGATAATTTGTTTACTTAAATTTAATGAAGAATCACCGAAATGCTGCCTGTGACACATGGTTCGATTATTATTGGAATGAAGGGTATGTTAGCACGCTATGACACCACGATGTTATTTGTTTAAGTTGTTTTTGACAATTGCTGTCATAATAGACTTACCTACTTAGTGTCATATTTGATCATTATTTTTGGCTGAGGAAAATATAATGTCATAATTACAATGACTTAATCTATCATCTGATCATGTCTTCTTATGAAAATAAATACAGTTAACAACACGTTTGACAGGGAAAATACCGATGTTGATTTAGCTTCATCTCCATTAACCATTTAGCAGCCTCAACTTGTAAGATTGATTTTATTCCAAGTGTATATTTGACTCTTTCGTGCGTCTCACACGGGAGCGAAAACTACATTATAAATATTCAACTTGTTAATAGTTCTTTTTACGCTATAACATCTCTTTTAACTTCAAATACCATGGTAGGAAATGCCAATTCTATAGAATTCCCGTGGACCTCGCACCGAGAAAAAATATCGTGTTGTACTCTCGATCAATTAGTGTTGGCACGTTTGAAATAGAACCCAAAGCGCTAATCCCCCACTCTATTTGCTGATTACTTAATTTGAGTATAATACCCGGGCCTTGTATTTCACATGATCTATCTCGCTCAATGTGCGATGGTCCTGGCGTAGTGGTTAAAACCTGGAATGTCGGGGCTCGCGGGTTCGCCTCTCCGGCATTCAGGTTTCAAAGAAATAAATTAGGTGCATTCCCCGCTCAATTGTAAACACTATAGTATTATGGGGAGTGTCAGTGACCGAGAGGTTACGTGCTCTGCCTGAGACCACCAGGGCTCGACCTTCGAATATTGTGTCTGGAAGGCCGCGTCATTCATTCATTCATTCATTCATTCATTCATTCATTCATTCATTCATTCATTCATTCATTCATTGTTGAAGTTTTAGATCACAGATCTTCAAGTGCATGATAATTTTCATTATTTAATTGAACCGTTTTAATTAATGCACGCATGAATAACCTCGTTTAGTGATCTAATGGTTGTATTATTTGTGTTATAGGTATGAGACTATTAGGACCGACCAGTTCCGGTCACCACATACTGACGAGCTGTTTCATCATATGTACTGTAGTATTGTGTACCTGCGATGCCAGACCTAATAGATTAAAGCTTCCTCACAGCGGTAAGTGGTGGGCAATTTCACATTTTTAATCACCGATCAGATTGCCGCAGCTCACAGCATCTACTTCTTATTAAAAAAAGTAAATTATTTAACTACTAGTACATGCGGGTACATATACATTGCTAATCATAACAATAAGCGAGCTTTCCTCAGGTTTCTACACTTTCACATATCATGTATAATGGTACGTGGTCATTTTATATGGTTAGTTTATGTGTCAGGTGTTCAGATCGGTAAATATACATATCAGAGCATGCCACTTAAACAGCCCAGTAGTGATGTCATTTCTGCTTACCGGCCGCCACACATAATTTGACCACCACACACATATTGACTCTGGCCAAATGTTGCAAATCCAAGCAAACACAGGACAGTCACCCAGCTGTACTAGTCTGTAGTATTCTCGTACAAGCTACGATATATCGTAGGCTTCGGATTGGTCGAGATGGCCATCTCGACCAATCCCAAGCCTACGACATGTCGTAACTCGTACGAGAATACGGACCCTAGGGGTATTAATCACAAAGGGACGTACGTGATGGCGTCAACAGTAACAAGTGCATTCATTTATTTCATGTTTACTAGCTCTGTGCCAAATACCTTGTATAATATACAGTTATTAAGGTTATTTGGAGTAAAAAACTTTATAGATAATTCATGAATAGCAATATTATTTGGCCAAACAATGTAGGCCTATGGTATGATATATATTTTGATTAGCAACTATCATTGTACTTTGGCCACATTTCCTGATAATGAATAGTAATTAAGTGATCATAATAATAAAAATATTATACGATAATGACACAATAAGGCTATCACCAACTTTAAGTAGCTCAGAAGAAACACAACGACCTGTGTCTTTATTAATCATATTAATCATATTAATCATATTAATCATATCAAAACCAAGTTGGTTTACGTGCACATCAAAACATGTCAATATTTACCTAATAACTAAACTATTGTACAATTTATTAAAATAGATAATGTTTATACTTGCTACAGTATATAACTTTCAGACCTGTGGTATTTTCAACAATTTTCAAAATACATGTATACATAGTACTAGTATAATGGACCCTTATTTTGTATTTTTATTCGGGCCAAACATAATATTAAGCGTAATATTATTTATCTGTGGTAACGTTGATGCTTCTTAACACTTTGAAGCCTGAGTTTACCATTGTCATCTTCATCCACTACAAGCCGCGAATTGCTGTCGCAATTCTCGACTTGTAGTGGATGAAGATGACTTAAAGTGGGTGACAAATGAAAAAATATACACTGTGAAACTTTTCACTATTGAAACAACGGTAAATTGCTGGCAAAAAAACCCCCCAGCAATTTACCGTAAAACGACAGTGGAATGTAGGTACGGTAAGTTGCTGTTATTCACAAAACGGCGAATTACCGTACAAATAACAGTGCACTGTAGGTACGGTAAATTACTGTAATAAACCGTATAAACGGTAAGTTACTGTTCCTTTATTGAAAATATTAAATACAGTAAATTACTGTAAGCAATACGTCAAACTGACATCTTAAATTTCTCTACCATCCAAAAAAACGCCCACTAAATATTTCTAAGCTTTATGTTTTGGCAGCTGAAAACGCTGTTGCAAAGTAATCAATTGAGTCACCAGAACAACAGGCAACAATTCAATTACCAATTGTATTCCATATAAAATTTATTTTCTATCAAACAATCTCACATGATATTTTATAAAACAATATTACATAGGCCTACATCATATTATCAGAAACATATTTAATCACTCACGCAAAAAGATACATATTTATTCATCCCAAAAAATAGTTATGATCGTCATTCTAAAAAAAACACAGGTGCTGTATAGCTGTATCCGATCCACCCCATTTATTTCATTAACAAATAATGTCTCATCTGGTTCCAGAGATTATAATCTTGACTCCAGACCACTGTGCAGAAGTAAAGTTGTATTTAACAGAGTTTAACATACAATAAACAGCTAGACTAGGCCTACATGCCAGTCTTCCCAATTGATTGATAGAATTCAATGTTTGTGAAGTCATTTGTGAAGGACATCTCTCTCGATAGCTTCAAGCTTTTATGGCTTATGATGGACGAGATGTTTCTTCAACAGATCCTGCAAAGAAAACATATAACTAAGTTATACAAACAATACTCATATCACACAAAATTAAATCAATAAAAAAAAAATTGAGCGTCTGTATTATTCTATATAGGCCTACTGACAAAATGGTTAACTGCCGTACAAGTAGCAGTGCACTATAGGTACGGCAAGTTACTGTGGTATAGGCCACATAAACAGTAACTTACTGTACTTTCCACGTGTAATCACACTGCAACATGAACTCGTATTATAAAGTAAGCAACGATCCATTTTGCCACTTAAGGCTATCCGCATTCATGATATTGGCAGAGCTATTTTAATAGCATATTACACTGAGAAATTGAGAATACTTACATAAATTGAAGTTGTATTGTTTTTCTCAGTTCAAGATGGCGTCGCCTGCTGGGATTCTGGCTATCCCAGAATGCACCACGCAAATGTCGAAAAACAGCCATTCGCTGTTTATACGGTAATTCGCTGTTAAAAAACTATACAACAACAGTGAATGTAGTTTATAACAGTGAATTACTGTTAAATCAACAGTACGGTAAACTGTTGTCAAATTCAACAGTAAATGGATGTAAAAACAACAGCAAAGTTTTACAGTGTACTGTTATTTTTAAATCTGTTCCATCAAAATTTTCGTTCCAAAACTTCTAGGTTTCACGACGTTAAGTCATTTTTCAGAAAGGCAAGATGATGCTTTAATGCATCGTAAGGGCTTAAAGGGTTAAATAGCATAATATTCAAATCGTTGTATGTAAATTATTTTAACATTCAAAGCAATCTGCTGATAGTATTACGCTTCTGATTTACTTTCTTATAACCAAACATCAGATGCTGCATAAAGTCATGAGATCATGATTTGTTCTAATGATTATATGTTCCAGTAATTATATATACACCAAACGGAAGAAACTATTTCTGCACAATTTACAACCTTCATAATTTTGGGGTGACTTTCTTGTATTGTTTACTTGCTTTACCATTTCTTCATGTTTTGTATAAAACGTATATCATCTTTGACTTACACCATTCAACCTGAAAATATGACAGTTTTTATGTTGTGGCTGATCTTTTCTCAGAAAACCAAAATGGAGGCATTTCACAAGAGATACAGGAAACCAGAACAAGAGGTGGAAATCCCATGTTACCTGAAGAAATAGATATTGAATTACAGGTACACTTCTGAACAGTATCACAAACTAATACCAGTATCATTTTGTAATCAAATAAATTATGATAGCAATAACTATAATCATTGTTTCAATAGAGCTCTTTGTTCGGTTCTTAATTACAAGTTCACCATACGAAATTGGTGTTATTTTCTGGATAGCTTAAATATCAACCCCAGACATTGACCCAATGCTGGTTCAATATAGAAGACGATGGGCTAACATTGGGTCTACGTCTCCTGTTTACGGGGATCGTAATTAACGAGCGAATTACCCACGCAAAACAAATAAAACGAATTGGGAAAAGTTATTATCTCAACTAGATGTATTAAAGTAATAATAATATTGCCAGAATTATTATCATTGTTTTCTTTCAGACTCGTAATCAGTTAGTCAGATTACACTTAGTGAGAAACCACGACATTGATTTGAATGTGCCAATCGTGGTTGGGAATTCTAGCGAGGAGCTGAATTTACCAAAGATAAAGGTATGTTCTCTACTGTCTTATGATGTCGTGTGATGCTAATGTAGTATAAAGCATACTGTTAATTTGTCGTACCCGTCGACGAAATTAAAATACGGTTGTTGTTGTGTTATTTAATACCACGTAACGCGGGTATCGATATCTAGACTTTGATACAGCAGACAAAAGCAATAAAAATTTCCATATATTATGTCAGTACACAATATGTGAATAATCACATTAAAAACCCTTGTATTTTTGATATATCTAAAATTACTATCATATCAAGCAAGCGGCAGGATAAATCTTTTGATACTTTAGTGTGTTATACCATTGATGTTCAGAGAAGGATTACTTTTCATAATTTGAAAATTAAACATAAATTCAGTCCGGTAATCATCGTGGTGCCAATATGTTATTATCAATATGTATATAAAATATCGTGGCGGACCATCACCATTACCTCAAGCTGCTGGAACAGATCCAATAAAAAGCGCATTACTTTGGCTATATATCATACAAGTCAAAACAAACACAAGTAGGCCTAAACTATAATTGTTATATCCGACCTATATGTTTAGAGTTTACTGATATAATTGATGATTTGGCTTAATCATGTCAATACTGTACTCTTCTACCATGGCTATTTACTGTCAACAATCAATTAGTTGACCTGACTGTCATCAAGGAGTTGACGTAATCGATGATAATATAAATACGGGTTTTCTTGCAGAACATTGCCTTCTATTGGGACAATGACACGCTGGCCACTGTGATGGTTGAAGGAAGTGCCGAAAATGGACAAATTACCAGAAAACTTGTGAGTAGGCCTAGTCTTGCCGGTATTAACATCACGTTTTGATTTTCAGCACATTTTTTGCAGCAGAATATCACCTACTATACCATATTGTGTGATAATCTGTCATGATATTAATATATATTTTGTTCACGCTAATTTTAAGAACGAACCCTGTATTTAATGACAATTACAATTATGTATAAATAGTTTGCTAAATTACAAGAAACATCAAAGTACCGAGACATTGCTATCAGCTGAGAATCACTTGCTGGAAATTAGAAATAATCCTAAATTTGGTGACCCTATGCATGTTTTAATTGTTTTTTGTCGGTATTCAATCAGTTAAGACATGGTGCACCACATGGTGCACCACATGGTGTGCCACATGGTGTACCAAACATGGTGTACCACACATGGTGTACCACATGGTACACCACATGGTGCAACACATAGTGTGTCAGATGTTGTACCACATGTTGTATCACATGGTGTACCAAACATGGTGTACCACACATGGTGTACCACACATGGTGTACCACATGGTACACCACATGGTGCAACACATGGTGGGCCACATGGTGTACCACATGGTACACCACATGGTGCAACACATAGTGTGTCAGATGCTGTACCACATGTTGTATCACATGGTGTACCACATGGTGTATTACATGGTGTATTACATGGTGTACCACATAGTGTACCATATGGTGTATTACATGGTGTACCACATGGTGTACCACGTGGTGTACCACATGGTGTATTACATGGTGTACCACATAGTGTACCACATGGTGTATTACATGGTGTTTTGCATGGTGTATTACATGGTGTACCACATGGTATACCACATGGTGTATTACATGGTGTACCACATGGTGTATTACATGGTGTACCACATGGTATACCACATGGTGTATTACATGGTGTACCACATGGTGTATTACATAGTGTACCACATGATGTATTACATGGTGGCCACATGGTGTACCACATGGTGTAACGCATCGTGTACCACATGGTGTACCCCATGGTGTATTACATGATGTACTACACGGTGTACCACATGGTGTACCACACAGTGTACCACTTGGTGTACCACATGGTGTACCACATGCCCCTGTACGCGAATTTGCACCAGGATGTGACTTCGCTGAAATCACACAAATTATGTTGTTGTGTAGATTTAATTCTAACAGAATATCGTTTGTTGCGAAGCCAACATGCCGTATCTGCTTACTTTACAAGTTAGCAGATACTGCCTTTTAGCTTTGCACAACAGAGCTGTCTTCTTGAGGCATCATTTCTCTTCGGCTGTGGTCTCGCAACTCTGTCGAGGAGAGTTTGTTTCTCAGCTAATTCTATAACATTATTTGAAAAATTCAACATCACTAGATGAATGTACATTTCGATGTGATGACCATAGAACATTCCACAAAACTTGTTATTTTACTTTAAAATAAAATCATTTCAATAGTAGCAATGACAGCCCGATTTACATTTATATATTATATTTAGATATTCTATTGAAATACATTCTATATTGTAATATTATTATATCGATTACGCCTGTTGTCTTCAGATACACTGATTTGTCCATGGGAGGCCTACATATGCAAATTGTATGTTTTCAGATTGGAAATTTTATTTGTGGGGATAACAGGTGTTCCATTGAGCCTGACGATGAGGAAGAAGAAGAAAACTATAAACCTCAACCCTTCAATGTTGGAAAATCACGTGTTCGACATAAACAACGGCGACACAACGTGTTTGAGGAGACAAACAATCACAATGGTGCATACATCCAACATGTTTAATTTAAAATTAGATATTACATACAAAAAAATACTAATGTAACTAGATAAAATGTTATGGCCAATTAGGTAATATAAATCAATTTTGCTATTATTTTTTATGACGCATCTCTGGCCACGAGGAATGAGAAATCTATTTTCTTGCTTTGTGACACATAATATAAGATATTTTTATACAAGGTAACAAGGTAATTTATTCAAGATCCCGTATAGGACATGACGTAGGATATACTATGTATTATCATCTGTAAGAGATATATTTGATCCTCAGGGTTTTTGTATGTTTTACAGGAACACGATCGCAAACACCTCCTGTAGATCACAAGGAATTATTTTTTAACCCCGTGCTTGAGCAGGTGATGGAGACTAACCACTCTGCTAGCGGTTCGACTCCAGACTCTCACAGTCGTGCAAGACGAGCCGACGAGATAGCTAATTATGACGTAGAGATGGAGTTTATCATGGATCATACAATCTGGGAGTGGTAAGTTACAATACATCTATTTGGTTATACAATCTGGGAATGGTACTTTATTTTACAATAATACACTGTTTGGTTGTAAAATTTGGAATAGTCTGGTGATGGAAGAATATTCTTAATTTATTTAGGCGACACAAAACATTTGTATAACATTTGTACAATGTCGGCCCAACGTCGAAGACGTTGGGCCGACATTGTACAAATGTTATACAAATGTTTTCTGTTTACTAGGGAGGGATAGGTTAAGCATTAATATATGAGTATCTCAGGCCTATATGCATCCTTCTCACTGAAGGGTATCACGGCTTTATTGTTTATTTTATTCTTTAGGAGTGTCATATCCCACCAAGCATGACACACTAACCCAACGTTATTTCAATGTTTTGCCAGTGTCGTAGACGGTGGGCCAACATTAAAATGTTGATCACGATGATTTGTCAGTAGTCACGACCATGTAAGTGTCACGATTCCGTGTATGCGTGATACCCCCCCCCCCTTCACGGTGAGTCATCAGGCAGTAAAGCATAAAGGACGTCTAAATCATCGCTTACCATCTTACCGGTGTATACAAATAAGGTCGTCAGAAAACAGCTACATGTCATCAAACCCCCTCCACTGGGCACACGGCCGGCGTTGTATCAACGTTGAAACAGCGTCATAAACGTTGTGGTAACGTTGATTCAACGTTGTATGGTGACGAGGAAAGCAATATGAATCCAGTTTTTACTAAATAATTTTTAGTATCTCCAGTCTGTGAATTAGACGACGGCGCTTATGTTAATAATAATGATTATGAAGCCAGAGGTCCCCTGGCAGACAAAAGACGTTGAATCAATGTTGGTTTAACGTTGGTCCACCGTTAAACCAACATTAATTCGATGTCTTGTGTCTGCTGGGCCAGTTTTCGGCACGCGCTTTAACCCTTTCAAGCCTGAAATTACCATTGTCATCTTCATCCACTACAAGCCATGAGTTGCTGTCGCAATTCTCGACTTGTAGTGAATGATGTGATGTCATGTATTGGTAAGCCAGTTTCATGGAAATTTTCGTTCTTTAGAAAACCCTTTGTTGTAGGAAAATTAGGTCTGTTTTCAGGGATGTAAAATGATGCTTTAATGCATCGTGAGGGCTTAAAGGGTTAATACGAACAATTTGAATCCAGGAGCCCGTATTAGTGTGGCTACAGAATGGAGACCATACATATTATCTTCATGCAATAGTAGATATCAGTGGAAAAAGACCCCGTTGAATAAAGTTCATTTAAAATGCACGTTTTATTACAAAGATACACCGTATTTAGTTGTGAATACGGAAGCATCTACAAGTGACATCATTTGATTGCCACAATTAGGCCTACTTAAAGGTGATCTATCACCCCTTATATAGTATGAATAATTTTGCGACAAATAAATTCAAGTTGCCACAAGATGGGGCACAAGTGTTTCCTTATATGGGGTGATTGGCTATCATGTGACCCTCTGAGAGGGTCACATGATAGCCAATCACCCCATATCAGGACATAATTATTCATACCATATAAGGGGTGATAGATCACCTTTAAGTTCACTTGATGGCTGAGATGAGTATATAGCAGCGGCGGATCCGGGAATTGACAGACGGGAGGGTGGCGATTTTTTTGCAAGAATGTATACACACCACAGCTTGCACTTATAGCCTATGTTCTAGAGGGGTCCGGGGGCATGCTCCCCCGGAAAATGTTGAAATTTAAAGCCTCGAATGTCGCATTCTTGACCAATATTGCGGCCGAAATATGGTCGTTTTTTGTTTTTTGAGCCCCCGACCGGGGGTGGGGAGCACGCCGGCTGCGCCCCCCCCCCCTCTAGATCCGCCACTGCATAGCATGAGTCATTGCAGTATATTAAATCCAGAGTTGAATTACGTGCCAGTAGCCATCATTATGGCTGCTTGGTGTGTAATGAAGTGAGACGGCTTTTGAGAGGGCAAAACTAGAGGGCTTCCGTTGAATAAAATATAAAGTAGGGCCTGAAGTAGGCCTGTGATCAGCTATCCTGCACATGTGTTTTCCATGTATATTCAGAGCTCACCATTCACAAGTATATGATTGACAACGCCTATATCCCTACAGTAATGTTAAAGCAGCTCCTTGTGATGACATCAATTTTCGTTTTTAAATTTGTAATGAAGTAGTGTATCCCCCAAATCATGATTTTATTTTTTTCAAAATTTTAGATTTTTAAAAATATGAATTTCTATAAATCGGCTTTGAACCCAACAAACTTTTTGTATACATAAACACTTACTAAAGGACGGTTGACTGTTCCTACAGCATTGGGCCACATGTTGATGCCGTCGGCCCAGCGTTGGCCAGACAATCTGTGCTACAGGTGTATTCCCTCATGTCCTGCCTATAAGACACCCATTAGCGGCGATTGCTTTGATCTTACCGCCCAAGACGTGGGAATATGTCGTGTAAAGTGCTGTATATTGCTGACTTGTTTTGTTTACATGGCAATATACGACTTGGAAACATAATTACTTCATTCTTTTTCGGTGCTTTAAAATTATTTTTTGCTTTTTTTGTATTTTTTTAGTTAAGATGCTGATCAGTAGGCTATATAGCTTCATATAAATTAGATTTTCAAAATTGACAAACTTGAAGATGTCTTATCCCACGGGGTCCCTTTAAGAAGAAAACTCAGACACTGAAATGAAATGAAATGAAATGAATCGGGCTTTAGGCTACCTTTGTGCACATATAGGCTAAACTGGGCCAGGAGAACCTCCTGAGGATGGTGAGATGATTGAGATGACACTGTCCTCCAGACACAGGATTCGAAATTCGAGCCCTGGCGGTCTGAGGCCGAGCACGCTACCTCTCGGTCACGGAGGCTCCCCACAATACTAACTTTCACACGTGGATGGGGAAGAAACAATTTTGTTTCTTTCAAACCGCCGAGACCGGGAACCGAACCCCGGACTCTGGCGTGAAAGGCAGCGGTGCTAACCACTACCCTAGGGCCCCCGCCCAACTCAGACACTACTCATTCATGCAGGCCTAATACACTGGCCAGCCGTCGTGCTGTCCACTAATGCGTGACAAACTCGGCAAACATCGGTGCAGTGACAAGAGAGATTACTCTCTTGTCAGTATACCGATGTTTGCCGAGCGTGTCACGCATCAGTGGTCGGTCGGCTGGCCAGTGGCCTAATCATGCTAATCGAGTTTCCATCTTACATTCAGGCTACATGTGAATGTAAGTGTACATTGTCGACCTGGGCGGGGGCCCTAGGGTAGTGGTTAGCACCGCTGCTTTTCACGCCAGAGTTCGGGGTTCGGTTCCCGGACTCGGCGGTTTGAAAGAAACTAAAAATGTTTCTTCCCCATCCACGTGTGAAAGTCAGTATTGTGGGGAGCCTCCGTGACCGAGAGGTAACGTGCTCGGCCTCAGACCGCCAAATAAATAATTAAATGCTCCAAATAACTCCCTCCCCCCTTTATTCATCATACTTTAAACAGAGAGACCAATAAGGATAGATGTGCACAGGCCTACTTTAATTTGGTATAGGATATCCATTCCCAAAGCATACCATTCACAAATACAAATGTATAATCATGCTATAGGTATTTATCTGTTTACTCTGTTTGTTTTTACAGGATGTTAGAGATTGCTGATAATGATGAAGACGATGCTATTTATTTCTTGAAATATTACTATGGATTAATAGTTAATGGGGTCAGTGAAGTGTGACAATAACATCAACCCTTACAGCGCGGGGATCGACTTTAGTCGTCAGAATCTGACGTCTTAAGACGTCAGATTCTGACGTCTAAAGTCGATCCCCGCACTGTAAGAGTAAAAATATTTATAATGGCCGTAGACCCATAACATAGGTATTCAAATGAATCGGTGAGAGCTAGCTAAGACAGTTATGATGATTTTAAACTGAAAAAACGCTTTGGCCTCCAAAAAAATTCAGCGCTTAAAGGGTTAGGCTACTATGTATCTCGCCTGCATGGTGCCCAAACATGAAAACCGGAGATGCGAGCTCAGAGGCGCAGAATCCAAAGAGAAATATAAACCTGCGATGTTATGTATTATCCAGTTACATTTTCACAAAAGTTATTTTTTTCATCATATACAATATATTTTGAATTATACATACCAAAACATAATGTTTATTATTATGACATTGTTTCAGATGCAGTTAGCATACCACACTATAGATTCACGACAATGGGGATTTCGCGTAACACCATGGCTCAAGAAATATCACATTATGAAGGTAAAGTTTTCAAGACCCTTATAAGCTCGAAACACACCAACGCAAAAAGTTGGATTGATAATTTTCGCGGTATATTTTGCGCATCAGGTCACAATAATTATGCGATCACACACCCGATAACGCACCCGTAACTGAGTGCAGTGGGAGCAGTAGATATGGTTGACCGATTATGACGTAAAGTTGCGAGGCGCATGGCATGTGTTTCGTCATGTTGTTAGGCCCCTCGCATGTGTTTCGTCATGTTGTGAGGCGCCTCACATGTGTTTCGTCATGTTGTGAGGCCCCTCACATGTGTTTCGTCATGTTGTGAGGCCCTTCGCATGTGTTTCGTCATGTTGTGAGGCGCCTCACATGTGTTTCGTCATGTTGTGAGGCGCCTCGCATGTGTTTTGTCATGTTGTGAGGCGCTTCGCATGTGTTTCGTATTGTGTTTCGTCATGTTGTGAGGCGCCTCGCATGTGTTTTGTCATGTTGTGAGGCGCCTCGCATGTGTTTCGTCATGTTGCGAGGCGCCCCGCATGTCTTTAACCATGTTAAGTCAATAATCACTCTTTAGATTTTTTCACATGATGCTTTAGTTGCTGAAAGGCGATGCCTAAGTTAATTGTTATCCACTGGACTTTGCCATAAGCCTAATCTTTTTTTTTTGTGGTACAGACAAAAGCTGATTCTTGGTTTACTGTGCAGTCTATAACACGTTTACGAAATGAGCATCAGAATACTCACATAGACGCTAACACGTTGCTGGAGAAAATGGCTGAATGGTCCACGTCTAACGGGAGAGGTTGGGGAAATCCTGATCACTCTATGTTCTGGAGCAGGTGGGTACTAGTCCATGTGTAGGCCCCAATATGTAGCTGCTGTAACTTGAATGATATTAGACACATATTTAACTAGGCAGTGACGCTACGTATTATTCCGCATAAACATGTACCACCTGATGAATAACTAGAAATAAGAGATTATTGAAATTTTTCTTACTAAATAATGACAATGGTACATAGTGAGCCACCACTTTAACCCTTTAACCGCCGGTGTCGCATATATTCGGGTTTTCATTTTATATTAGCACATTAAGTACCACCTTTTAAACATGTTTAAGATAAAATGTGACCGCAATAAGCAATATTTGAAAACAGTTGACCTCCATTTTGTCAAATCTGAATAATTTTCATTCCCTTGAAGTTGTGGATCGCGTCAGCGATTCGCAACTTCAAGTGAGTGAAAATTCAGATTGAATAATTTTGCGGTTAAGGGGTCAATTTCCTGAAGATCAATTCCATTACATTGATTTAATTGAAAACTCTGTATTATGACGTGATGATAGCTTGGTAGCTCGGCTGGTTATTTATTTATTTATTTGCCAATAACACAAAAAAAACAATTACAATTTTTTATGTTTCACATCATCATAACTAAAACAGTAACAATCGTTAGTTTTGCTAAAAATTTATGGCTGGGCCACCAGAAACAAATATATATACAGTACATGCACCAGTTTGTCAACACTGATTCAAAGAGGTAAGAGGCATTCCAGTGGGCATAATAAACTGACATTGTCCTGACAAAAGTTATAGTAGGCCGCTATTTACCAGTTCTAACGATATTGTCCTCTAGTAGCTAAAGTATTGTACGTAACATTCTAATCTGTGGCAAATTTAACACTTTAAACACTAAAACACATCGTCAAAAATGGCATCCCAAACGGTCATTAGATACTTTAATAATTAGGACTATTCTACTACCTATTTGAATCATAATTGGCAAAAAGTATAACTAGCACTTTTATTTATTTATTGTAAATGTGTTTTAGAATGATGTATGATTTACAGTGCTATACTCATGGCAAATTTATCTACCATGTAATTTCATGTATTGACAGTGCTATACTCATGGCAGATTCATCTACCATTGTAAATGATGCTGTTCTGGAGTAAATCGATCAAATTATACACACAACCATTCATCAATCACTCTATGTGAAGTCAATGAGCTAGAAAAATCTTCAGAAAGTAGCTCAAAAAAAATAACTAATTAATTGATGTTATTAAACCCCCAGTCAACTGTGGAATAGGAATGCGCAGGGCGGTGTCTAAAAATAGCCACGTCAAGGGACTTCCTCCATAATAACAATAAGACCAGGATGATAAAAATAAAAATCCAGTATAATTATAGAGAAACAACATATCAATCAAACTTGCAGTTAGATTAGCAGGGTTAAACTAATTCACGAAACAAATTTATTCAGATTATAATAAATGTTCCATAAAATATGTGAATCTTTTCTAATTGTTTTTTTAAAACTTATCTAGCGGCGCTTAACGTTATGATATATAGCTTCTGATGTAATAATAAATTTAAAACAGATTACTCAAATTTATAGCTTCAATATATGCAAAACCTTATTATATAGAAACATTTATGTTTTAGATATGATCTCAACGGGAACAGTGCTGTTGGTAAGTCCAATTACAATATTAGTTTTCTGCTGCTCTACTTCATAGAATAATATATACTTTGTCTGATTCTAGATTGATTGTGGACAAGTGCATTGCTTAGGCATCTATGGGCACAATTTATTAACTATTATTTTATAATATTAACAGGCTACGCTTACTTGGGCACTATGTGCACACATGGATTATCAGTCTCGATTATCGAAGATATCGGAAGCTCGTCTTGGTCGACAGCCGCACATGAACTGGCTCACAGGTATATTACATTCATCTCCCTCATCTTCCACGGGTAATAGGTACAGTGCGGGAAGCCGAAGGCGGAGGTACCTCCATCTTCTGTGTCGCTCTGTGAGCCTACTTTATCTGGAAAATATGATTTCCCTTTGAAAGTTGGTCGACAGTATACTTATATTCTCAAAATAAAATTGAGTGAAATAGCACATAATTCAATTGCGATTATTGCATTGGAAGCTGGAAGAATTTTTTTTCACACACTTTTGGTTGTGTTCAGCTCCAGGCCTGTGACACTGATATTTTTTAATTTGAGTTATGCTTGGGCCTAACCATTTAAATTAAATGTATATGACATCATAAATAACAAGGTACAGATTTACCTTTCAATAATCGTTAAATGTGATATGCCAGTATAAGGCAGCAGGCATGATGCTAAAGGGATAAAATGCCATATCAAGGTACATAGAATACTACTGCATAAGTACAATGCTCTACAAAATATGTTAATGATCTTATTCTATTTTTAGCCTAGGAGCCGGCCATGATGGCCAGGGAAATAATTGTCGCTCTAGTGACCTTTATATTATGGAGTCAGGAGGAAGTTTTCCAGACGAGGACAACATAGCCAACACATTTACTTTCTCACGCTGCTCAATAGAAGCAATCAAGGGGAACGTGGAAGGTTCACTGGCGGCTAGTGGGTTGAGGTGTGTGTTTTCTATTATTTGACAACATAATTATAATTGATTATAACGGCATATATATATGACTGTGGTATACAAAACGTTGACAAGATTAGCAATTTTAGTCGAAATTAAATGATACTGAATAAATTAATCCGCGTTGGGAAAACACTGCTGAAAAGTGTACAACACATTTTCTTGTCTTTAAATATCACTTGTTTTTGCTCAGAAACCAATAATATTGTTCTGTATTTGTCGGTAGTTTAGTCCTAATCTCAAATATCTTTACTTTATAAAATATTTTGTGGACTAGAATGAGCAAGTATGTATACGAGACAATAATATGTGTTGTTATTATATTGTAGGTTCCCCAAAGTGTGCTTGATGAACCAGATTTGCGCTCACGATGAAGACTTGCCTGATGTAGAAGTTCCTCTGGGTGAGGTATACACAGCTGATGAGCAGTGTAAACTGGTTTATGGTGACAACTCCTATAATTGTGTGAGTATACGTCCTCAACGTGAGGGTTCTTTATAGTACCACCAGGAGTGAACTACATCAATATGCATAACTCTGTCAAGCCATAACAATCATTCATGATATTGTGATATCTTAATTAACAAAATTCCCGTTTGATCAAGGTAATCTCAAAGACCAAAAAGTTATCTTTATCACACAACTTTTTATCAGGTTAAATGCTTCTTTTTGTGACACAATATAAAATAATAATGCTATTTACAGCAACCAATCGGCGACCAGACCTGTATGCTGTCTTACTGTCAATCATACCACCAGGATAATTGGGGCTGCTGGGGCAGACCTCAGTCTGTAGCAGAGGGTACGCCATGTGGCAATGGAAAGGTACTGATATATCTACCTCCTTCACCAGCTATATGTACGACTCTAGGTATAGAACTATGATATTATAACAACTGAATTAAGAGTGCAGTTTATCTCGCTAGGGGTTCAGAGCAATAGTACAGTTATTTTTTCATTCAACGATAGCATAATAGTACCATGATTTGTACTTTTAGGTTTGTCAGAAATCAGTCTGTGTGAATGTGGACGGGGATATGGAAAATGAAATCGCAAGTAAGTCATTTCAAATATATATTTACAGAATAGTAAGCACATTTAACAGTAATATAAGTTACATGCGGATTTCACTCTCCTTTTGTTTAGTCATAAGAAAATACAATTAAATCAGAGTCCAGTGACTAGTTATGGAATGCTTCCCGTTTCAGCGCCTGCCTCTCCTGATTGCGAAGAAGCCGACATTGAACGCGGTGTGCCATCAGGTAAAGTGAATGTTAGATGGAATTTCTGATTTAGTGTAGACGTAGCTCAGAGCTGAGCTATAGGTATTTGGTGACACAATACTGGGCTCACTTCATGTAGCCCGGGGCTTTACAAATTTTCATTTTTTTGTATTTTTCCTACACCTGGTATAGTGGAAATCAGGCATTTGTGGGTATGGAATGAGACCCATTTCTGGGATATTTGTTTTTGATACTGGATTGAAAACTGATTTTATATTGGGCTTCTCTGAAAAGCATACCTTTCCAGCCGTTTTATCAGACGTTTATCTTATCGGTATTGAGATGGATGATGCCGTCCAAATACATGAATTATGTCTTTCTGAACACAACCTTTTCATGTTCAACAACATGAAAATGTGTGCATTTGGATCACCATATCGCGATTCTATGGTGAACGGGCTGTTATGCAACGATCAGATTAGGGTTTGATAGTGGCAAAAATGCCGTTATATTCCTGCCATTGCAACCACTTCCGTGGTAAAGAAGATGATCTGAGAAAGAATAGTGGAGAAACTTTCACAAATTGGACGGCTTTTTTCATCAGTGAAAATATCTTCCCAATTTGAACTATTTTGTCATTTTCTGCACCACAAAAATTCGGCTTTCAACTGACTTCCCGTTTGACAGCATTTATCCTACAGTCTTTCATAGGGTGCTGCTCTATGTTATAGTGCCTTGCAACACTTGTTTTTACTAATATTTAACTTGATGATCATATACATGCATATTATTTTATTGCTAATTTTATTTCATTTTGTTCAGATTGTGATGATACGCGAAACTGGGAAGGCAAAGTTGACGGCGATTATATTGACTGTGAAGATTTGGTAAAATTATACCCTCAGTTCTGTACTACATGGGAGCATGCTGCCAGCAGCTGTTGTGAATCCTGCAGCAGAGCAGGTCTAAGACAACAAACAGTTCATTGTAAGTTCACTGTAGCTGATCACAGTCTGTAGAAGATATATGTGTTTACATAGCCCAATATTGTCAACATATTCAAATAGGCCACTGAAAAAAATATCGCTACATTTAACCCTCTAACCACAGGTGTCGCATATATTCGGGTTTTCATTTTTTTATTAGCACATTAAGTACCACATTTTACACATGGTAAAGATAAAATGTGACATAAATCAGCAATATTTGAAAACAATTGACCTCCATTTTGTCATATCTGAATAATTTTCACTCACTTGAAGTTGTGGATCGCGTCAGCGAGACACAACTTCAAGTGGGTGAAAATTCCGATTTAATAATTTGGCGTTTCAAGAGTTAAATAATAATACCACATCCAGCTCGTGCCCTACACTATTAATTTTTCTATAACATGCCCAAAATCCGGCATCTATTGAATGAATGAAATAATTAGGTATTTCTCATTGATCATTTTTATATTGACCACTTTTTTTAAACTCTAATGAGCGTTTGAACAGAGGAGTTACGGTTAACAATATTTCACTACATGTATTATTATAATATAACAAAGCATGGCTACATGGTTTGGCCACTGTTTCAGTGGTGGATGTGGTGGACGGTAGCTGGACAAGCTGGTCAAGCTGGGCAGAATGCTCTGTCACGTGTGGCACAGGAGAGAAAACTCGTACACGCACATGTACAAATCCTGCACCAGCTTACGGTGGTGACGAATGTACCGGAGACGACACGAGGATGAGTTCATGCGATGCCGGAAGCTGTGATGGCGACGGTAAGTTTCTTCATCGTCATATTGTAGTCATGGTTTCTGAATACCCCAGTAGGTAACAAATTAATTTCTATTTCAACAATGTCTGTTTAATAGAAATTGTGTAATAGTGTATGTCAATCCTGTTCTCTTTTGTTTTTCTTCTATTATACTAAACTGTGAACAAGTAAAAAATGGTTGACCAGCAAGCCTGGCCAATTCTCTACATGTGTATGGCCAAGTATAGACGAGGCTCTGGACGAGGCTGTATTGACAAACTCATATCACCGGAAGTGATAATTGGAATATATTTATATTTGTCGTTTTAAATTTTCCATTTTTAGACACACCATTTGAGGGTTCTGTTCTGTAGACGATACTTGTCTACAGCATATACCTATATGGACTTTTTTTCAACGTCACTGACGTTAATTCAACGTCGCAATAACGTCGTGTGTCCAGTGGTGGATGTTCCTTGTCGGGAATGTGGTCACGAGATGAGTGTAACTGTTATACCTCAATCAATACTCGGGGGGGGGGGGGGGGAGGGGGGAACTGGAATTTTTGAATCGGACAAATGATTTATTTCACTTCCTATTGGCAAAACTTTACTTTTTTCACTTCCTTAAAGTTTGTTTTCTGTGTACAAAATTGGATACCAAACTATATACTTAGTATTTATATGGAGGTTAAAGCGCCGACCGATGCAAAGGTTCTCAAATTTAAGGGTAATTTAATGGTGCCGAGTGAAGCGAGTCTCGACATATTTCTAAGGTCCATTAAATGATGTTGCTCATAAGCTTGTATTGAGTTAAAGATTTATTTACAACATTGCACCTCAGACAATTATTTATTCCACAAAAAAATAATCTGAAAATATTTATTAAAAAAAACACCAGCCCCATCCTCTCCGACTGGTTAAGCGGTTGGCGTAAGTGTTGCAGTATACATCGAAATCGACTACAAGAAAGGAACACACATGTATGTACGACCTCTATGTATGTCATGGTTATGCAGATCACATTGTCGTTGGTGGATCAATTTCATATTTTGCATAGGCCTTGACCTGGAGGGTGGCTGATAGGCAAACACGATACGGGGGCGTGATTATTGTTACGTAGGCTACATTTATGGACGGGAAATAGGAGAATGAATGTTATATTATCCAGTAAGAACAACAGTGCCTGTTATGGTTATAGAGTTATTCACCGCTAGCTCAATTGGTCCGCATTTATCATGTTTATATAGGAGCTATAATATATTATCCAATAATAATTATCAATATATGTGATATCACTGGTGAACATAAATTAAGTCTCATGTTTGTTTCTCTGTTCTTTATGTCCCCAGTTGATGGAGGTTGGAGTACATGGGGTGATTGGGGCAGCTGTTCTCGTACATGTAATTCAGGTGAAAGGTCACGTACCAGGTCATGTAATGACCCCAGACCACGGGGTGACGGGGATGATTGTAGCGGTTCGAGCACTGAAAGCGGATCTTGTAATAGACAAGATTGTCCAGGTATGTGTGCCAATACAGAACAAATGTCATGAGAATTAGGCCTACATTGACACAGCATTGATTACGGAGCTGGATTAAGGTTCCATACGTGGGCCTAGTGTTTACCAGAGTTGGATTAATATGTTGTGTTTAGCGGGATTACCTTAACAATCTTTATATTTGATCATGGTAATCTGATCGCATTTATACATTTTCCTAAATATGTGTTGTAACAGTATTATTGTTGCCAGGATATAAAACACAAGCAAACATGTTTAAGTCAAATTGCTTTAATCCGAAGGCTCCTACATATCGTAGTGTATATTTTTATTATAGTGACATGTACAGACAATTCGCAATTACAATATAAATCTGTTTACAATATAGTACCCAGCCCATTTGGGCTTATAAGTCACTCCAAAATGTAAGTAGTAAAAAAAACATATATGTTGAACGAGACAGCTTAAAAGTAACATTATTACACAATATTGTAAATCCCAGCAAACACCAGGATCGACCCAATTTCGGGGCAGTGTCGGGAACTTGTTCGAGAATACGGGCCCAGGGTGGCGGGAGCAGGCAAGGGGCGCTGTCCCTGTTGTTGATTTAAAGGGCGACGCTTGCCTGACATTAAAACAATACAAGGGAAAGTGTTTGCTGGACATATTTTAAACACTTCTGCCTAATAACTGATACATAACACATTTGTTTGTATTGGGCTCTGATTGTTTTAACTGGATCTTGCGACGAAGGCGATTGTCCTGGTGAGCAAGGGAGTATTTGTTTCACGCATTTTCCTATTATCTCCTTGGATTTTAAAGGGTGTGTCTGCCACTTTGTGAAGTGGCAGAAACACCCTTTCAAATCCCGGCTGATTCTATGTTCTAAACTGTAAGATACTTTATTTTTGTCCGCTCTAAATATGATCGATGTATTTATGTGAAGTAATTTACCATAATGTTTCACGGGTGTGATTCACTTGAATATCATGACTGAACTGCCACGCAAATGGTGTTAATTAACTATACAATATTTTGTTTCACATCACTTTGCATGATTTCTTTGTATACGCATGAGTTCGTATAGGCCCCTGAGCATATCTATTGAGATTGCAAGTGTACGTATCGGTTGTTTTTCAATACATGATTCATTTTTCGTTATACATACCAGTAAGTCCAATTACTTTTTAACACCATATTGACAGTTGATGGACGCTGGAGTAGTTGGGGCAGTTGGAGCAGCTGTTCACGTACGTGTGGAGCTGGTGTAAAGCGACGCGACAGAGACTGTGATGATCCACAACCTCAAAATGGCGGCGACGATTGCAGCGGTTCTGATGAACAGACGAATTCTTGTGAGGAAAGGCAATGTTCAGGTATACTACCCTTTGTTAAAGGCAGAATCCCCCCCCCCGACTAAATGTATTCATTTGTTTTTTGGTATTGTCGATAACAGTATGTATTATCATATTTATACTTGTTGGGTAGGCGGTGAAGGGGATCTTAATTAGGAAAAGCTTCTTTAAAAAGAAATTGTGTAACTTCAATGCGTTTTCTTGTATTTTAACGTCATATGATAAAACCAGGTGGCGTCTTCTCAATATGCCCCTGACACAAAAACACAACACCTCGGCACCAGGACAGCATGCCATCTGCCAGATACTAAGTCAGATGGTTCAAACATTTATTAATTGTTTCTGGAATCCGTGATATCTGGATTCTTGGGCCACCAGGCTAACACCTCTCATGCTACTGCTGCTTGCACAGCAAATGTATCATTTCGGTTCAAGTGTCATACTCATTATCAAAACTAAATGCGGCATTGATTGGCAATTTAACACAACATTACGTGAAAATACTGTCCGCGGGATCGATAACTACACTTGCTTGTGCCATACTGCCAGTCTTTGTGATACCCCAAGCAGCTATGCATCCCTGGGAACTGGTAAAACAATAGTTGTAGTTAAATGAGCTGTAAAACAAAACTATTTTTTTAAAACATTAATATGGCGAATTTAAATTCATACTAAGCTACACGTTTTCAGAAATATGATGTTCAATGTTTACCAACGTGCTTATCTAATGACGTGCTTATCTAATGACGTGCTTATATAATGACGTGCTTATCTAATGACGTGGTTTTTGTGTTCATCCACATATGTCCATCATCTCAAGTTGTTTCTGATTGAGCCTTTATTTTATGGAAAAATTGTATATAATTAATTTCGGGTTTCAGTCATCCATTGCATTGTGCAAATTGATCATCATAGCTCAAGTATGCCAGTCCACCCGCTAATTGAAGAACAACTAAAAAACGGTGGTGATCGGCTGATCTGGTCATGTGATAGGCTAGAATTGGTCGGTGGTAGAATGGCCTAGTTGGGCCTATAACTTGATAATGCTTCAAGGCTAATCTAGATTGCAATAAATCCTTCAATAAAAAATTGACGATTTATATTATAGACTAATCCTAACTTTTCTAATGTAGCTGAGAATAAGTTAGAATAAGATTAAACTTCATGATGGGGTCCAGCGTCTGACCTTGTAGGCGACAAGATTTATAGCAACAAATACAAAACGCTGTCTAACATGTTATGGCTTTACTTTTTGTGCTGACATGATTAAAAATACCCGACAAAGATATTCGCTGTGTTTTTCGAAATCGAAAAAATGCGTTTAGAGATGTATTTGATCCAAAAGGAAACAGCATTCAATAGAAGGCAGCACGACACTGGGAAAAGGTACCTGAAACTGCACTTTTGCTTGTAAATTGTATGATAATATCTTTGATTTTAAATAATGCAATACAATAAACAATCGATATATTAAAAGTGGACACCCCAGTAAATATATTGTGTAGCTATCAGATAATCTGGATGAGCTTCTTAAAATTGTAATGTTGTGCTATGTAGAATTGTCCTGCAAAGTTTATGCGAAATGTGCCATGATTGTGTTTCAGGGCGCCCCATAACAGCACTCAGCAGTTATCAGATTATTACCGAGGATCAGATAAGGTGCAGTAATGAGTACAGCAGCTACGTGCAGCCTGAAAAAAATGATCCAAGCCGAATGACTAGTCCAGTTTTGCCTACTATTTCTTTTTATGTTTGCTATGCTACGATTTTGTTTTATATAAAACGGCTAAAAACTTTCTACACTTTCTACACTTTCTAGTGTAGTTGTGAACACACACAATACACAAGACATCGTGGCTTCTATACACGCGCACAGAGATATTTGAAATATAAACACTTGAAAGTCGGTGCTAATGAAATGCTGAGATATTATATATGGCTTGTAATTATGTAGGCCTGGAAAAGAATATTGTGGCCTTGTGAATAATTTACCAATAACATCGTGTTGATTAGTCCTACATGTCAATAATTTGAATGGAGTTATACTACTTTAGGGGACCATAATCATCATAATAAGTGATTAGCTAGCAGCTCTCTATGATGTGTGGTTGGTGGAGATATAATACTGGTATGTCTACTATGTCTTATACGCTACTGCTCTGAACAGGCTAATAAATAAATAGGCCTACGGTCGCGCTATCAGTCGCTCGTACTGTTACGCTTGTATAAAGTAAATCAAGAGCTCGACGCTATACTATTAAATACAGATAAGAGCTGGGTGGTGTGGAATCATACTATGATATAATAAAGTCACGCTAATGGGGCGGTGAACATCCTACCTACATTGTTATAATATTCAATTGCTGGGCAAAGGTTGGGAACGTGTTGTTTTGTAGGAGAGGAGGAGCAATACATATAATGGGACAGCGAGTAGGGGATTTTCATCATCCACTTACCCGTACTAACCTCAGGAAATAAAATATACATTATGTATAACTTTTATGGATATTTTTTACCATTGATTTCTTTTATCTTTTATATAATCTTATAATTATATTGTTAACACATGTATCGTTTATGTGTGCACTTTAGATTTGTTTTTGTAATTTCGTTTGATCTGCACACACATGCACAATAAATGAGTTTTAATAAGAAGATTATGTTTAAATGGTATATAGACAATCAATCTGCCTTTTTCTCGTTGCTACCATTACCATTATGGTGATTGTTTTTGTTGATTTTTTTGTCAATAAATTATATATTATTATATAATATATTATTATATTATCAGAAAACAACTCTCGGAGCTATCATAGGATTGAGCCACATAATATTTATGACCAGCTAGTGGTAGCTCCGAGAGTTGGTTATTACCTGATTACTGCAGTAGCAGTTTATCAGGGACATGAACATCGCTTCGCCTTTTAGAATACACAGTTGGTTTTGAGCTCGACCATGTTAGATTCCTACCAGAGTCTGTTTTGAAAGAGTAGAAATTGACTAACGGAATTCAGCAATATTTAGACAGTACTCTCGTTTAATTAGGCTATATTTCTAGTCAGAGTATTAAGCTATGGCTGTGCAAACACTAATTTTATTTTTCAGACGCAGTTTAAAACTACTGTACCATAAACAAAATCTGCTAAAGTACAGCGTATAGCCTGCGTCATTATATACACAATGTGCATCTAGATAGTAACTACACTGTTATACTGTTAGTAAATAATCTTTTTAAAAAGTAGTTTTAAAACTTATTTTCATATACCTATGGGCAATCATGCATACAGACAGTATGATATTACATCCCATATCACAATCTAAATAAATCACATAAGGTTGATACCATGGATTCAACATAGAGACAGAAATCGTAAATGAAATGATTATTTCACACTAGAATCTCTTATCTTGTTTATAAGTGTTTATTATTCTACTCTTTTTACAAACACAAAATAGTGTTCATTTTTGCATTGTTCCTGAATTATCAAGAAAGTCTTCCCAGAGACAGCATTGATATGTTGCAGATGAGTGACATGTATGGGATTTATGTATATATATTAATAAACGTTATTTTAGGAATACTCTACTAGTTACTGCTTTATTTACTAACATTTTGTAAGACAATTTTATTATGCTTATGCACTGAACAACTGTACCCTTACCATCAGTTTTAGTACAAGTGTTATTTAGCGGTATTTTTTTGAAATGGTCTTTAATAAAAAATAATATACATTATAAATATATAATATTTATTCCGCGGGGTAATATTTAAATTCAAATCATATCAACAAATTTAATTTTGAAACTTACAGTAGCTTCATCTGTATTATTTCCCTACGTTTCCAGTTTTATATAAATCAAGATATTATTATTGACTAACTGAATTTCTAAATCACTCTATTTACAAAGTCAAACATCTCTATATTTCGTGTTAATTTTTTTTATTTATTTGCATAGATTTGTTCTGGTGTCTTTTAAGTTATATGTTGCGGTTAATGTTACATTTAATTCTGAAAGGCTGTATCTCTTTTTAAAATGCCACATACGCACACCAACCTTTAAAATACTGCAGGAATTATTATATATTTTAATTTATTGACAGTTGATGGACGCTGGAGTAGTTGGGGCAGTTGGAGCAGCTGTTCACGTACGTGTGGAGCTGGTGTAAGGCGACGTGACAGAGGCTGTGATGATCCACAACCTCAAAATGGCGGCGACGATTGCAGCGGTTCTGACGAACAGACGAATTCTTGTGGAGGTTCTTGTGAAGGTATGTACTGGCTCTGACAATATAAGCCTACTTAAAACACACTATAGCACTCGAAACTGGCATAACCACGAAATTATACATCTATATCACAAACTAGTAAAAAGTAAGAAGTTATTTTAAAGCAGCCCCTTGGGATGACATCAATTTTCGTTTTTAATTCCGCACTGAAGTAGTGTATCCCACGGATCATGTTTCTATTATTTTTATATTTTTACAAATATTTTTAATCAACATTTCTATGAAACCAGAAGTAACCCAAACAAACTATTTGTATACCTGAAGGACGATTGAATGTTTTCACAGCATTGGGCCACATGCTGGTGGCATCGGCCCAGCGTTGGGTAGACAATCAGTGCTGCAGATGTGTCATCCCGTGTCCTGACTATGAGACACCAATTAGCGGCGACTGCTCTGATCTTACCGTCTGATACGTTGGAATATGTGATAGAAAGTGCTTAATATTGCTGACTTGTTTTGTTTACATGGCAATATACGACCTGGAAATACAACTATTTCGCTCTTTTTCGGTGCTTTAAAATTGTTTTTTGACTTTCTCGTATTTTTAGCTAAGATCAGTAGGCTATATAGCTTCATATAAATTAAATTTTCCAAATTGACAACATTGAAAATGTCTCATCCCAAGGGGTCCCTTTAATATGATGTTCTTCTTTAGTAGAAAATAAGACATAATTGCCAGGTAGGCGTTCACACATGATACATTATAGACAACATTCATATTTTGCCATATTATAATTCAGAAATACCAGAGTGCTAATATTGTCAAGTGTTATGCAGGTGAATATTATATGTTCATTCTCCTGTGGTAATTAATAATGATACGTTACCAACAATTAAAAAGTAATACATGGAACAACAGTCTTTATTATGCTATACATAAAATATATTTTTACTTTATTAACTGCACAATAACACAATTTTATGACATAATTTATCACTGAAGGGTGAAAGAAAATATGATTTCTTGGTAAAAAAATTAAGGCAATTTCAAACGACGTATTATTTTAAAAATGTTTATTTACAAATAAGCAGTTTTGCTAAATACCAAAACAAGTTCGTCCGGTTTATAACATGTTTTATATTTTATGACACTGATATGAATGTATAACTTTTATATTTTATGACACTGATATGCATGCATAACTTGTTTAATGTCTTTAAATTTAGTTGACACATCAGACTGGGAAGCATGGTCTGAATGGTCTCAGTGCTGTGTGACTTGTGGTAGAGGGCAACGCGAGAGACAACGTACATGTGCGAGTGGCAATAATGCTGATTGTGAAGGCTCACCAGAAGAGATTCTAGATTGCACAGGCAAAAGCTGTGAAGGTAGACGCAAGACCAGGTATCAATGCAAAGCCATGCCAACACAGAAGACCCATCTAATATAGTTTCCACATTGACGTGACTTACCCAAACTCCACTGATTTTGCTAATACTAACTAACAATTGTACCAATCGTCTGGCCCTATTACTCTCTCTTTTTGCTTATTTCTGGGGTAATGGCTCATTGGACTCAATCTCCCATTGTCTTATTTCACACAATATAACAGTTAAATCTAACACTCAACACAATAAAATGAAGACCAATATCATCCATATGTCATATGAAGTGCAAAGGTCGTTAAATTATATGACTTAACAAACGAATCAAGATATATCTAACATTATTATTATTATATTTTCATAAATTTATTTCTTTGCAAACCGTGGCTATATAAGGGCACTGTCTATTGTATTGTTTGCAATTATTGTTGTTCGGCTGTTCTTGCTAAATAGCAATGTTGTACTTGAAATATGATTTATGAACCAAGGTTAAAGGTGTCATTTTATTCAAAATATTTAATACAAACGAGTCTTCATGAATCCATTGGCATGCATATTACCTGTGATTATATATTATATATTATACCATTGTTTGTTAAAGCAGCACTTTTTTTAGCTGTATTCACATTATACAGTAGCTGTATTTAATACATATAATGTTGTAAGTAATTATCACAAAGACACAGGCCTGATTTAATAAAATGTAGTGTCGATATATTGCATCTATGACACTAATATAGAACACACCATCTGTCAGTTATCCTAGCTTTATTCTTTAACCCTTGTCCTGCTGAATTGCTTCAATTGTATTTTTCGTCATTTGAAGCTGGAATTGCTAACGCAATTTTCAGCCTCAAATGACGAAAAATATTACTATTTATGAAAAATAGATATGTCTAAAATTAAATTATTGGATCAACTCAGCATTCACTAAAAACTATTTTATCAAAATTAAGTGATATTTTCATTATCTAAAACATCCTTAACCCCGTATATATCCGGGCATAGCATGACAAGGGTTAAAATGATGGTACATTGTTCTACCTACCTCTCTCAGTCATTGATCAACTCATGTACCACTACGGAATATGCGTTTCCAATTAACCCTTTAACCGCCAAATAATTTAATTTGAATTTGCACCCACTTGAAGTTGTGTCTCGCTGACGCGTCCCACAAATTCAAGTGAGTGAAAATTATTCAGATTTGACAAAATGGAGGTCAATTCTTTTCAAATCTAGCTGGTTGATGTCACATTTTATCTTTATCATTTTAAAAATGTGGTACTTAATGTGCTGATAAAAAGATGAAAACCCGAATATATGCGACACCGGCGGTTAAAGGGTTAACAAGTGTTCTTTGACTAATATTTCTTTTCACGTACATGTGACCTGGTCTATTAGTAATAAACTATGTTTTGCTCTAAATCATATTTTTACACATTTAAAGCTGACAATTGTTTTTGTTTTAATATTTATCAATATCTAATAATAACGATAAAACGTAGAGGAAATTATGTTCAATCATGTTTTATACCCGGAATTATGCTTAGCACATGTGCCAAACTAAAATACAAAGCTAGGTAATGAAGCAAGGGCAGAAGATAAATGTTACGCACGCCATAAATGGAGTAATCTTTTGATAGCTCGTGCCATCGCTCTTCTCCGAAATCTCAACTTCAGGCAATGCAGATACTCACAGTCTTTATGTTTTTTCTCTCTAGATGGAGTTGCGGGGGGCGTGTCGTCATTGTGGACATCAACCATACCGCAGGCGGTTCTAGTGATTCCTCTTCTGATCAGTGTGATGATGATCTCAGCTCCATGGTGAACACATGTGATCCACACAATCCGTCCTGGTGCTGGAGTGGCTTGCCAGACTCAGTGCTATATCCGTGGCTGAACGACTACTAGATGGAGGGCAAAACGGCTGGCTCCCTTGCACTTCCACCGATCACAAACTTTGCCCTAATGTTGGCTTAATGTTGGGCCAGCGTCGAAGACGGTGGCCCAACATTAAGCAAACATTAGGTCGCCGCTGAATAAACAGCTGATAGAAATACCAAAATAATGTCAAAGCATGAGGAACGATAAATCGTAGCAGCACACTCTGGTGTGGTCAACTTGACTGGAATGTCGATTAGGGAAATGAGCAAAGAATATAATGTAAAAAGCACAAAGTGTGCTTTCAAGAACAAGCGGAAAAATCTGTTATTAAAGGCCGAGATTTATCCGCTTGTAATAAAAAACAGCACACACTCCTTGTTTTCTTTAAATTTGCATAATTTAAACTCACTCAAGTGACTTACGATCCTGAATTTCGTGTTGTTCCATGTTGAAGTGGCCATATTTCTGGTACGGTTGTACTAAATCGTTACCTTGAGACGGTAATGTGGTGCGTGACAATTTGCAAAGTGTCATTTACCACATTTTGTTTCTAAGGGGACTATATTATGTGGATTCATACATATATGTCAGTCTCACACGACTTTTTTTATAAAGTCATTCCAGAGCCAATGACGCCACACAATTAATATCTTGTCAGTGGTTACTTTTCAGAAAAGTCTTACAACCAAGTGCCATTAATGATGACGTGCATTTATCCCTGAGAGTGACTTCTCAGAGGTCGTATTATGTCTCAACTTGTATCAGACTTGTGATAAACTGTACATATTGTATTGACATGTGTCTATACATACCTGTATTTCTGCATACTACATCAAAAATCTTCCACCATCAAATATAACATAATGATAACTTATTCAATGATGTTAATGTTTGTGCATAATTCTATGATGTAGGTCTACACTTCATATATTTGAAAGTAGCTCTCTTGCTTTGTTAAATATCTTTTTTAAATATATATCACAAAAGGCAGGTCCTTTTGATATGATACTTATTGGTTCTATTATTAGTATTAGGCCTACTAGCTAACCTGTCGCCTACGATATGTTCGCTCATCTATGTGACCATCATCCCGTCCTCTTGTACCGTGTTTGTTGAATCGCGACGTTGGGCTAGGATTAAACCAGCATTGGTTCAATGCCTTTTGTTTAGAGGAAGTGCTTCTGATAGTTTAATTAAAATTTGAATGCTCATTGGCCACTCTCTGGGCCAAGATACAACCAATGTAGTTTTAATCGTTTTATCGCATTACATTAAGCCTAGAGGAGATTATGCAGGCTCATTCATCTCCTCACAGCCAGCACTTGGTAAACCTCCCGTGTTTGCTGGGTATGTGTTTGCTGTGCAAGAATTAAGGAAATATTGGTTGAACGCCTTGTGTTCATCAGAAGTGCAAGCATTAGGTTTACTAAAATTTAAATGCTGCTCTTTTGCCAACTTCTGGGTGAAATCCAATGCTCTTGCAAAATATGAAGCTTATCCATTAGCGGCAAAGTGGTTTGCATTTAACCATGACATACATACATGTTGAGTAATTTAGTAAAAATAGAATATATTACTTTTCTCCTTTCTGAATGAATGTTCTTATAATTATTTTATAATAATCTTTAATTCTGTTGCAATTAATAACTGACCTATAGACATAACCAAATGGTATAACAATAGATATAAATTTGTGTATAAAAATGTCCCACGTCTCCAACATTTGTTTTGTTCCAGAAAAATATTTCCCTGTTGTATTGTTTTGATCAGACCGATATAATAGGTTAGGAAATCAATATGTTTTAAACTATATATATACGTATGTAAAATGTATGGAAAAATACGTAAACTCTTATTTATTTATGCATGTTATATGTTTGTTGTGATTATATTGGTTTAGTGAAACACAATAAAATGATTGTGTCTTGCAAGTGTAGCATACTTACCGTGTTTACAATTATTATTAGCGTTGACATTCAGTATGATATGTTTATTCCTGAAATAATATACTATTATTAAACATCACAATAAAGTACACACATTCAGGTAAATATTATGATATAAGGTATATAAATACAGTATAATATTTGGTTCGTGTTGTAAAATAACTTTTTGACAGCTTTTAAAAGTCATCAATCACACTTGACTGGATCAAACTCCATTAAGCAGGTTTTCTCCCAGAGGGTCAATCTGATGGCGTCATTTAGCAAAAATGCGCACTTTCAAGAGGCGCACTGAGAGGATTTGGTAGGTCATTTATATAAAGAGGAAATAAAACGGGTCCTAGGACTGAGCCTTGTGGTACCCCAGACGCTATTAAAACATTGTTTGATATCGAGCCCTCTAGTACAACACTTTGCATCCTGTGAGACAGGAAATACTTAATCCAATCAAGTGTAATCCCCTCAATGCCGCAATACTTTAACGTAAATGCCAGATTACTATGTCCAGCACCACGATATCAATTTTTTGTTATGGTCAGATTTTTTTTTACTGTTCCTGTAGTAAAGTGAGCAGTTGGTCTCAGTTGAGCAAAGCAGTTGAACTGTTTTGCTCTGAAGCTATGTTGCCAATCATACATAATTGTGTTTATACAGGTGGGTCATAATGCATACCCCTATATGCCCCAGTAGCTTACATCATATGCATGTCAGTGAAACAGGCCTGTAATTGGAAGGTTTATATTTCTCACCTTTCTTAAAAATAGGTTCAACGTTTGCTGTTGCTAATCACTAGAACTCAGAGATCTTCGAAATATAACTTCATAATTGCGAAGTATCCGGGCAACGATTCCGTCTGGTCTTGGGGCTTTATGAAGTTTCCAGTTTTTTTTTTGCATTTTTAACACCCAACACATGTTTGGAATAGCTTGTTTAGAAGATTTGCTTTTACTAGTGGAGCAAAGACGAGATTTCCATTATTTTATAAGGGCTCAACGCCGGAAGAGTCCTTTGTGATTCGCTTACCATGCCCAGAGTTTATTGTTAACTTTATGTGAATTTGGTTCTATTATGTGCTGTTGTATTTTCTTTCTAATTTCTCTGTGGACAGTACTTTTCAAGTCCTAAAATGTATCTGTATTTTCCTGTATTGGATTATTTCAGAATGCTTTACAGAATGGTACAGAATGCTTTGTCTCTCTGTCTGACTACCTGCTGAATTTTCGATGGTGTATATTTTTCAGACCCACTGTTCAAATTTCTTTATAAAGTATTCCCATAGTTCTGAAACACCCTTGCTGGTCTTACATATGTATTGACTGTTGTGTCCATAAATGTATATGTTTCTTAAGCCCTCTGTATTCATCTTCGCATAGATATATGTATCTTGCGGCTGGGTATTTCATTTATGAGGGTGTGTATCAATTTCTGCAAATATGGCCTTATGATCAGAAATGCCTAGAAATTTTTCGATTCTATTAACATCTTTTGGCGTATTGGTTACAATCATATAAAGCATAATATTTTTGCGAGTAGGTTTTAGCTTGGACTGAGCCGGCATCACCGAGAACAGAAAGTAACTTTTCGTGTAATTTCATCAGGAAGTACGGAAAGATATGACCTTACTAAAGAAAACAAAAGATAAAAAGCGTAAATAGAATATCGCTGAAACGAAACAAGATAAATTAAATACGGAAAAACACCGCTGCCGATCGTAGCACACCACATGATCACCACAACAAAAACTTCTTATTTGTAGTAGTCTGATCAAGGACATCGAAGATAACAAAGTTCTAAACACGAAAATGTGTTTGCATAAGAGGTACAAAAATGAAATTATTAGGGATTTATGTCACTTTTATGCACATACAGGTTAAATTGGGCCAGGAGGACCTTCTGAGATGACACTGTTCCCCACAATACTGAACCACCGGGGCCGGGAAACGAACCCCCAACTCCAGCGTGAAAGGCAGCGGTGCTAACCACTACCCTAGGCCCCCGTCCTGCATAAAAGGTGCATATCTCAGTGATATATCGAAGGAACTCAGAGGCGCGACAAACATAATCGTAATCCGACTCATAGTTTCAAAACCGTTTGCGTTTGTCGTCTGGGCCAACCGGACCACCGAGGATTCAAGTCGGAAAAGCCTGACCAAAAAAATAAGTTTTCAATCTCTTCCGAAAACTAAATTGTGTTTTCGCAGAGCGAATTTCTAAAGGAAATTCATTCCAAAGTCAAGGTGCAGCAACAGAAAAGGCCCTGCTGTCTACCGCATGATTATATACTGGTTGTCCACTGGTCAGAGCCTGGTAGGTCAGGGAACACAATTTAAATTTGATCCTGTAATGAGCAGGTAACCAGTGCAAATATTTTAGAAGAGGATTTCTGTGACAAAAACGCGGAGACTTTGTTACAACCCGCGCCAAACAGTTCTGTACACCCTGCAGCTTTGATATCGCCTTTTCGGTGACGTTCAACAGGACAGAGTTATCATAGTCAAGCTTGCGACCGATCAACGAGGTTGCAATTGTTTCAGCAACATATGGTTTTAAAAAGCGCCTTATTCTACGCATGTCACGTATATGATAGTGGCACACGCGAGATATACGACAGATATATGACTCCTAACATTTAAAGCACTGTCAAAGACCACGCCAAGAATTCTAGCAGATGGAGAAGGAGCTCAATCTTGTTAGATAACATTTCGAAAAATTTTCACGCTGCACTTTAGATCCAATTAATAAAAAATCGGTCTTATCAGGGTTAAGCTTTAATTTCCTTGATGACATTCAAGAAGACATGACCTAAAGACATTTTGTCAGAATTTCCAAAGAAACATCCGGATTTTTTAGCGAAACAGATAAATATCTGGGTGTCGTCGGCATAAAAATGATGTTTGACATTGTGTCTCTGAATTACATTGCTAAGGGGGGTAGTGTAGAAAGTAAATAACAATGGGCCGAGGACAGATCCTTGGGGAACCCCACATGTAGCTTCGGCTGTACTGGATATAAACAGTCCATCAGTTTCACCTTCTGTTTACGATCTGATAGGTAAGACACAAATCACTCATGGGCGATACCATCGATACCATACCAAGTTGACAAGAGATTGGTGATACTGCTCTGGTCCAGAGTGTCGAAAACCGCAGACAGATTTAACAGAGTAAGTGCAGTGACACTTCCCTCGTCCATATTCAAAATAAGGTAATTTAAAACTTTTAGTAAGGCAGTTTCTGTAGAATAATTTTTTTTGAATGCTGACTGATACTGATCTGATAGATCGTTTCTTTCAAGATGTGAACGAATTCGATTTGCTATAACTTTTACTATGATTTTCGATAACAATTTTAGGTTTGACACTGGTCTGTAATTTTTCATGTCGTCTTCTGGTAAAGATAGCATGAAATGTGATGTTTTAAAAATGCAAAAACTCCTGAAATCAACGATTTGTGTAATTGGAACCAGCAAAACATCTGAGCAGGATTTAACAATTCAGTAGGAATCGGATCAAGATCGTACGTTTTGCTAGGTGAGTTTATAATTATTTTCCTCACTTTATCAGCAGTAGCCTGTAATTTTTCATGTCGTCTTCTGGTAAAGATAGCATGAAATGTGATGTTTTAAAAATGCAAAAACTCCTGAAATCAACGATTTGTGTAATTGGAACCAGCAAAACATCTGAGCAGGATTTAACAATTCAGTAGGAATCGGATCAAGATCGTACGTTTTGCTAGGTGAGTTTATAATTATTTTCCTCACTTTATCAGCAGTAGCCGGTTCAAAACAAGTCATACGTGATTTTACTGTCGGAGATTGAATGTCCGGCATATTATGAACGTCGTTGGTAAAATCAATACGTATTTTATCTATTTTGTCCATGAAAGATTTCGAAAACGACACAGAAAGTGATTTATATAAGAAAAAAGCTGGGATAGATGGAGACTGTGTTCTGAGAAGAATATTGTTTATAGTTTTCCAAAGTGTTCGTGGATTATCTGAAGTTTCATTGATACAATCTTCATAATATCTACGCCGTGCATCGTTCATAATTTTAGTGCAAAGATTTGCCTGTTTTCTGTACCTCGATCTATCTAGGCATGATCGAGTTCTTCGCCAAACTCGTTCTAACTTTTGACGAAGTCGGTCAGCCAATTGAATTTTCATTGTCATTCATGGATTTGGGGGTTTAGGCGTGATTTTCTTAGTCTTGATCGGCGCATACTTATCAAAGAGAGATCTCAGAGCCGTGTGATATTGCTGATAAAGTTCAGAACAAGTTAATTTCGGATGGCTAATTAAAGCCGAAAATTTTTTCTCTGAAATAAAATCTGCAAGAGGTATGCTTTTAACACGTCTGTATGAAAAACACTTCTTGATTGGATGTGATACAAGTTTGACACCAACATCGGCTATCACTGCCATATGATCAGATAGACCATCAGATGGATACACAGTCTTTATCAAGTCACATGCTGTTCGAGTGATAAACAGGTCGATCCAGTGCCCATGAATGTGGGTGGGGAAATCAACATGTTGACGCAGACCAGAAGATGCTAACGTTATGAACTGATGAATATTGATTGGCTCATTTACTGATTTAGTCATCGTCCCATACATTGTACAATCAACATTTAACAAATCTGAAAAAAGTGTTGGTATGATTTGATGGACTTTCCAATTGTATAATAAAATCGCCCAAGTTAAACAATTCTCCTGGAAAAGATGACATATTTTCCAGGAGATCTTGGAATTGTTATTATCATGATTATGATGGCTAAATATTATGATGGCTGAATATAGGCATCTTCGCAATGAAGTCACTAATATACGAAAATCTCAGCAAGATTATTACAAATAAAAAAAAGGTCCAGATAGTCTGCCTTAAAATATATGGGAAGCTGTGAACAAGTCTCTAGGAAAAGATAGCAAATCTTAACTAACTAATGACATATCACCCGATGATTAGAATAATAACTTTACTTCTGTTGGTCCAAAATTAGCTGAAAAATGTACAGATACCCAAAATTAAAATTGGAAAAATAACACCAGTATCTACCAGTTTAAATTTAATTCAATAATAGAAGAAGACACTTTAAAAAATTACCTTATGGCAAAAACATTAATGCGTCAAAATTGGGATTTGATTCACCTCTATTAAGTGATGTTATTTGTAGTAGTCTAACAGTTTTATTCAATATGTTACTTAACAGGGCCGATAACCGATGACTGGAAAAAAGCAAGAGTTACATCCTGTTGTTTAAAACAAGGGCTCGAATACAGACCCGAATAATTATCGCACCATTTCAGTCATCGGTCATATCCCTACGTGTTTTGAAAAATATGCATGATATGCAGTTGCGGGAATATTTACTAGCCCACGCATTATTACACCATGTCAATCTGCATTTATGAAGCTTTATTCCACTCAAATATGGCTGCATCATGTTATAGAATAATTTATTTTTTAGATGGTATTATCCACGCTGAAATAAAATCTGGTGTATGTCTGTTTGACGTAACGAAGTGTTTTGATACAATAGCTCATGAATTGTTGCTATTTAAACTCGGTATAATGTGGATTGACTAAAACAGAACCATTATGGTTTTCTAATTACCTTTCTGACAGATCACAAATAGTAAATATAAAAGAGCCATTATCCTATCCTAGGCTAATGAAAACTGGGAATCAGTCATAGGGCCTTTATTATTAAATGACTTTCTTTCGTGTCCCTCAAGTGCAACATAATCTAGTATAGTCAGACATTAGTATAGTATAACAAACGTGCAAATCCGGGGGAAGTGCCAAATTTGACAGAGAGCTAGGGTGTTGTACATAGAAAAGCATCCAGGGTGGACCCAAGTGGTCCCACCAACATGGCGGCCATTTTGAACAAATCCAAAATTGCCGCTATCCGGCTGCGTGGAAAATGCAACTTTTGAACCAAGTGCCGTAGAATGTTGTGTAATACCTCTTTTGGTGGGTTTTTGAGTATAAGGGTTCCATTTATGGGGTTATTTTATTGATAACTGGTTGTGGTCACAAGGTTTGCAAGGTCGTCTATCAGTTTCAGTGAGCGAAGATACAAATGTTTATATGTGTAACTGTGTGATCATTTTTACATTCTTTCCTACTATACTAATAATGTTCTAATGTGATCAACTAATAAACGGTAAAAAATAAGTAAAACGACTCACCAAAGGTTTAACAATGTTTAATAACATACATTCATCTTCTTAGCTCGAGTAAATAGGCTGTTTAAGAGTCATAATTGTTACAGCACGAGCCCTGGCGAAAGCACAGTGATGTCCAATGGAGATTTGCCTTGTTACATTTGCAAATTCCGGGACATGACTTTTTACATCCACAGCGGATGAGAAGGGATCAGGCTTGGCTAACATCGGAGAGGGATGTCCAGAAAGGGACTAGCTCGTTTTTTTCAGTCATCACCCAGTCCCAGTCTGTGTATGATGGAATTGTTTGTTGTCGTTGAAGCACATCCCCCCATATGAATATGAATACTGAAATGCCTGTAGTACAGATTTTTGGGAATGTTCAAATAGGGCAGCTTGTGTTGGAAGAATGGGATCTAGCGCTTTTTTTGCTTTGCTGAACAACGCTTTACGAGCCTGATTCGTACGAGTTGCTGGACATGATTCACTATATAGTAAAACTACAAACCGTTCCAAGATAGCCATGTGCTCGCTCTCTATAGAAAAGAAATTAGGGTTCTTGTTGATAGCAGCAGTATTTCAGTTAGGTCTGGGCAACCCTTCCAGATTTTCCAGGCAGTTTTCTTTCCGATGCCAAATAATTGGCTGGTAGAATCACACCTTGTAAATTCACAAAACAGTGGCAATGTACGACTTGTGTCCGGGCCTCGCAGTATACACTCAACTGATGAATAGGTATATACTGATGACTTTTCTTTGTTCTGAAAGATATCCACAGTTATGATAGGGCTGGGTCATTAAAAGTAGAAATGGCCAAAATTGCAACATCAGTATCTACAGTCCTGATCATTGCTTTTTGATGTATATTTTCAGATGCATGTTTGAGATGAAGAAGCATCATGGTACCAGGTATCAGCTTCTTGGTGATTGCAAGGCATCAATGCTCCTATCATATCGGTGTCACATTTTCTCTATATAATCCCCAATGGTTCGCACAGACTGCCCTGGTTGTAAAATATGAGCCATGGTTGGACCATCATATACCCTGATTGAGGAGTTTTCACTCACTGTTTGTGGAAGGCACTTCAGTAGGTTCGATTTGGTTCCAATGCGTAAATGTCCAGCTTTACTGGCCAGAGAGGTAGTATCTTTTGGATTTCATATTGGAAAAAACTAGCCCATGCGAATCACGCCTGGATTGGACAGAGAGAAACAGCTGTGAGACCAGCGCTGTATTTTGTCTCAGTGATTCATAATCTCGTGTTAGTTTCTCTGGTGGCTTTTGAAAGGTCAATAGTTTGTTACTATAGATGGTGTCAGTGATGGCCTTAGACCCATCCATAAAACGTGGCTCTTCATAGTCCTTGTGCAGTTCATTTCCCATGGAGCGCAGCTCGCGAATGCAGTTCACTACCACATCAGTCATGATCAAGTTTAGTGTGCCATGTTGAGAGGTGAGGACTGCGGTCCTTGTAGGGATTGCACACTTGAAAGGCAAGCTTGGAATGCATATGACTCCTCGTGGTGCTGATAGGGAGAGTATTTATCCAGGTTGGGATGCATCAACATTTCTTCTTCAAACTTACTAATGAGCTCAGCTCTCTGTGGTGATGCTATAGAGGCTGCATGAGCAAGGTAATGGGGTCATTGACATTAACGTTTGTGTAACCACCATCGGTTTTTATTTCCTTGTTTGAGCATTCATGTGATTCGTCCTTCGCCATCAGTGAGTAGCGAGCATGTGATCTCTGGACCACAAAATGTCCCTTTTTGAACTCTGTATGCAGATCGGGATGTTGGGTTTTCACCTTCATCAAATGCCGCACATAAAATGGAAGCCACCTGGCATAGTTTGAGTGATTAGAGGTAGAGAAATATGGAATCATCTCTCCAAAACCTTCAATGTATAGATCCAAATCAACCTTCACGCCCAGACCGAATGAATCGATTATAGGTCATCTCTAAATCGAGGGTGTCATCCAAATACTGGAATTGTGGGTAATCTTTCATCAGCTCACACCATGCATCCCTGCTGAAGTAAGAACGTCGAGCAGTATTATCTAGGTAAGCCTCTTCTCTCAGTATGAAGAGAGCAACACATGACACCACGTGAGCATAGTGTGTGCGCTATCTCAGCGTCCTGGGGTCAATACTCCCGGGCAATACTCCTGCCTCAGCCAATTTAACGCTCCACCCAGAAACACCAATCTATTTGTCAAACATCTCCTGAAATGTCATTTCAACGTGGAGTCCCCCCCATCATCACATAAAATGAGTCCTCTCCCAGTTTACTCTATGGAAACTGCCATTGCAGTTGCTTAAGTATGTAGAGTGGTTGATCTGCTCCAACAACTGGTGTTCGACCAGGTTTTAACAAGGCTATTCCATCTTTGGCAAGAATCATGGCGTGCTTCATCATAGATGATGATTGTGCCTGATAATGCGAGATAAATAAAAGCACCTAAGGGTGGCACAATGGTATACGAATCCGCGAGGGCTATTTTTTCGTTCAGACTGAGATTCAGGATCTATTTGACAGTGTTCACACCTCAGCTTTCATTGTCTGACACGTGTTTGAGATAGTCAACATTAATAGTTGTAAAAACAGATTTCCGCATGTCAGCTGGAACTACAACGCAATCACGGACATATTGTTCAGAAACTATCCTTGCTAGATCTGTGATCTGCGGTCATAGTTCATAGCTCAGTGACATACATATCGAGGCAAAACCAGCATTTTACAGCTTCATTCCCACATACACAGGAGCAGGAGTTTCACATTCTTGCTCATGACGCATTCCTTTACTTGTAGGCCTTGCAGCGTGCTTTATCGTATTCAAGATGATGGTGTTGGTTAGGGTGCAAGCAGCCTTGGCATGAACACCTTGCTCATGTCTACCATCGAGTATCTGACACCTAGTACCTTTCATTACCATTCTGATATATATATCTTTGAATAACATCATATGTTATCCAGTCAGGACATGAGAGTATCATGTAATCCACCGTTGCTGGTATATGCATCGCATCACCATCAAATAATAAAGTTTTATCATGAGCATCAGAAGGAACAGATCCAACAGTTGATTTGCTGGTCTGAAAAACATCTCTTCCATGGGTCGCAGTTGTCGATAGTCACAGATGATGTATCTGTGCAACCTAACTCTGTTAACTTTTGTTCATAGAACTCAACCAATACCCGCCCCCCCCCCCCACATATGCCACTATAACTGTGCAAAGGCCATGGTCTCTAAATATGTTGAATGTTTTTTCATCTTTGGGGATAAATCATGTGGAGAAAGGGAACGCAATCTATGATAAAAATCCCGAGACATGACTTGTGATAGAAAGCATCCATAGCATGTACACCAGATGCCGTAGCAAGCTTAGCTGTTAAAGCTGTATCATTCTTTATCGTATAGCATAACTTCTAAATGTTACATCAATATCATCTGTGCTGGCTTTTATTAGTTTTTCATTCTTTTTTCTTTGCCCAATCATTACCAGAATTCTTAGAATATCCACGGCAACTCGGACACAACAAACATTCTGCTTCCACACGATTAAACAGTGGCTTAATTATGAATCAAGGTCACATTGATGTGTACGGCATAAATAGACTGTCTCTAAAATGGGGCAGAAAGATGTAGGGCTAATGTTATCAACTGTACAGGCTAGCGTATGCAGGTTAGACTACTCACAGACTGCATGACATGGTGATCCCAAAGTAAAACACAGAACAGCATGTCCACCATGGCATAAATAAATCTATTTAATCAACAATGTATGTAACATTGTTCATTCCGTGTCACGTGATCACTGGCAATAAATATCAAAGTAAGACTCATAATTTAAGTATTATGACATGAAGTATCTGATGGTAAAATGATTCATAAAATATAATAATTTAACTTTTAAAGCGAATTTTACATGTAAAATTCACATCCCATATCTACAACAACCACAGAAACCAAATCTACGTCAAAAATCAATGTTAAAAGTGGTATCACACATTATCATATGTCAAAGGGTTCGAAAATTGGCTTTTTCGGCGGTCATTTTGGATTTGCTCAAAATGACCACCAGAGAGGAGCATTCACTTGGGTCCACCCAGGATATTTTTCAATGCACTAAACACTAGCTCTGTGCCAAATTTGGCACTTTCCTCCGCACAATTGCAGTGATTGTTCCAGCTAATCTGCCTGACAAGTAACATGTTTGCTGATAATAATATGGTGTTTGTTAATGGTATGTCCAATATCAAAGTTGATACATTATTACGAAGAAGTGTCGACGAATCTGTGAAATGGTCTAGAATGAACACATTTTCATATTGATGAATGTAATGTAATATTAATATCTGGAATAAACACTGTCGGTACTAAATATTAACATTGATGGATAAAAAAGCTTGACGTGGTTAGCTCGCCGTTAAAATTTGCACTTTATTCAATAATGCAGAGTCGAAAACCTAAGGACCCCAACGTTAGGTAAAGTGTGCGCTGCTGGTTGCTGGTCACGGCCATTGAACAGGGCCTTCTCATGTGTTCACGTCGTACATCAAGCTTATTTGGCAAGCTAGCACCTTTTTCATGTCCGTGAATTATGAATCTAACCAATCTGTTGAGATAGGGGTTTCAAAGGAAACTTGA
>OZ024904.1:23702604-23787176 GCA_964017125.1 Flabesymbios commensalis | reverse complement strand
GGTAAACGGACAACTTCGAGCGACGCTGTGTTTTTATTGTTGTGTTATAGATATGAGACTATTAGGACGTACCACTCCCGGTTACCACACACTGACGAGATGTTTCATTATATGTGCAGTGTCATTGTGTGTTAGTGATGCCAAAACGAGAAGATTAAGGTTTCCCCCCACCGGTAAGTGATCAATTACACAACGCTAACAGGCCTGTATCACACCATGGATCATAGTGGACGTTCAGAACGATCTATTTTCAATCTATTTCCTTAAAAATCTATTTACAATTTTTGTACTCCCGACTATATGTGATGATATAAAAGGTGTGTTAATTATCAGCTAATGTGCACGAGGAACCCCCCAACATTGACCGACCTAGTTTTCAGCGGCCTGTTGACACATAAACGCCAGTCAATCAGAGAGCGTTTAGCAGGACAGCGTTTTGTAAACCGGCCAATCACAAGCGTACATGGCTGAAAAGGAAGTGTCTGAGAGTGTGGAAATGTGAGGTCAGCCACACAATTTAACATGAGAAATAGCAGTGTCCACGGGCGGCAGTGTACTGCTAATGTTACCTGTTGCCGTTTGATTTTTGTAATTAACAAGCCCTTAAAATCTGATATAATCTATTTTGTTCAACAATCCAATGGCACGAACCGTCACAGATACTTATTCCCGCCATTCAGTCTAACCAAACATTATGCTAACAGGTTTATGACACTTACAATATTTAGGTCACATTTAGCTTACATGGTTTAGGTCACATTAATTTTGTTTAATCCCTATTTTAATCACTGGACGGCTTTTGTGCTACGAAACATGATTAAACAATATTACAATTAAAAGTAACCTATTGATATGATGCAAAAATATCACCAAACCTAATTTAATTATTGACACAATTCCATGCACCTATGAAACACCATGTCAGGTATTTTTTATTTTTCACAATAATATTTTGTTACAAATCTTTTCACAGCAAACCGAAATGGAGGCATTTCACAAGAGGTAAAGGAAATCAGAACAAGAGGTAGAAATCCCATGTTACCTGAAGAAATGGATATTGAATTACAGGTATACGTCTGAATGTATCCTGAACTCAAAACAAACATGATTCAGTAATCGAATCAATTTTAATAGCAATAGTTTGACCATTTTTTTTAGTGCGTCGGTATAAATTAATTAATAAATTAATAAGAAAGATAATAATATATAAAGAATCACCGACACGATGATCCTTTCTTGTGGAGAACGTACCTTATGTAAGGACCAGAAAACGGTTTTAACACTAGCTAATAGCATTGAACATGTTGAAGTAGTATTTGTTTATGTTTATGTTTTTTTATATTCAGACCATCAATGCGACCGTTACATTACATTTAGTTAGAAATCACCACATTGATCTGAATGTGCCAATTGTGATTGGAAATTCCAACGAGGAGCTGAATTTACCAAAGATAAAGGTATGTTTTACACTGTGTTATCGATACTGTCCTAGACTGTCTTATAGTGCTGATGGTTAATGTATTACACATATATAATAGTAGGCTACTAATGATACAAAAACATTTATATAAATAAACAATGCTATATTATGTTAGGTATTGATTGATTGATTGATTGATTTATGGATTGATTGATTGATTGATTGATTGATTGATTGATTGATTGATTGATTGACTGATTGATTGATTGATTGATTGATTGATTGATTGATTGATTGATTGATTGATTGATTGATTGATTGATTGATAGATTGATTGATTGACTGATTGACTGATTGATTGATTGATTGATTGATCGATTGATTGATTGATTGATTGATTGATTGATTGATTGATTTATTGATTTATTGATTGATTGATTGATTGATTGATTGATTGATTGATTGATTGATTGATTGATTGATTGATTGATTGATTGATTGATTGATTGATTGATTGATTGATTGATTGATTGATTGATTGATTGATTGATTGATTGATTGATTGGGAACGTTGAAAACTACTTTAGAATGTATTTACTTTTGACACAATTACACACAGTGGTATTCATCACTGCTGGATATTGTGCCTAACAGGGCGCAATGTTGGCACTCGCTTCTGACTGAGCGACCTGTCACGCTGTCATGCGGACTGGAGGACCTTGAGCCAACGTTGAAACAGCGCTGGTTCTTGGTCCGCTGGACAGCTCGCAGAGTCGAAGCACCGGTATGAATGTCGCACTGCACTGAATGAATGTTAAGCACAGCACTATTATGATGACACGCTGACAAATCATTGCTTGGATATGGACATGAAATAAAGTTATGAAACGGCTCTACTTGTTGTCTTATTGTGGGGAGCGGTTCCGCAAAGTTGCAAAACTTTTTAATCACTAGAAAAATGTCCATTGCATGGTTTACGATTAAGCCATTTGCCTGTGACGACTGGTAAACTGTGACATTTTGGAATAAATTTCTGAATGCTTATTTCATGTTTTTGCACAATTGAGAAGTTTAATACCCGCTATAAGAGGGTTTATTTTTATATGACTATTATCATGTGTATATGACTTTTTGATATGATAATATAAATACGGATTTTACTTCTAGAACAGTGCCTTCTATTGGGACAATGATACACTGGCCACTGTGATGGTTGAAGGAAGTGCTGAAAATGGACAAATTACCAGAAACATTGTAAGTAATCTCACTGGACTAATATCACTCTTTTATATTTCCAACATTTTTGTTGCAGAATATCACATATTTGATATTGGTTAGTTTTTTTCACCACGATTGTAGAATGAGCCATATAAAACAGACCTCATAACAACCTTTTGACCTCATGACTAAAACCAGCTGTCGTGACCTCATGACTAAAACCAGTTGTCGCGACAAAAGTTTCAAGTTCAAGTTTCAAAAGTTTCAATTTACGTAAAGCAAGTATGTCCTCACACTATATACTGGGTGGCTCGTTGTAGCTGCATACTGTACTATACAGAACACGCCCAATCTATCAAATCTTTCTTAATTATTTTTTAAGAGCCAATGCAAAAAACGAAGTTGGGACTTGATATGCCATTGGTCACTTGGTTCATTTGTTTGCTCGTACACTCCATGGTGCTCAACACTATGAACAAATAATTTTAAGCAATTGTGCTTGCCATTTTTTATTATGACAGATTTCTAGTATTTTTTTGCATGCATTTTGAATGTTGGTGACAATTTGAGAATGTGCCACTACACACTTGTAAGTATGATCATGAAATGCTGCACTTTTCCATACATCTAGACCTGTTTGTGAGATGTAAACACCATATCTTATATTGTTTATACCGCACATAGTTGACATCCAACGTTGACACATCATTGGGTCAATGTATATTAATTATTAGGCATATAGAACCTAAAGGGTTGAGAGTGTTCACTCCGCTCACACATAATACCCCTATTTATTGGCATGATTCCATTCTAGCAATGAATAAGGAAATAAGTAATGTTAATGCTATCATACAGCATTCAAACCGCATTAGAATTAAAACCCTTCTTGTCTTCAGGCATTCAAACCGATACAAAAGTTAGAAAAGGTGAACAAATCATAATATTATGCTGTTAACAAGCCTGGAAGTGTGACCATTGTACAACACACAGCTTTAAGAATAATGAAAACTCGAAGAGCCTCTGAAAATGAACTATGTGTGTCAGAACAGCATACATCCTCAATATATAAAGATTCTTGTGACAATATCGACCCCGTATAAGGCACTCCTCATACATATTATATAGGCCACGTACAAACGGGATGTCGCCTAATCGGACAGGGGTTTTAGGCGCGTGCCTAATCGGGTTCACACCTAATCAGGACTAATTCGTTGAGAAGAGTTGGCACACACGTGATATAATTCTAGTTACATTTCTGATATCAAGGTTATGTTAAATATAATTATATTTCTTTGACTTGCATCAATAATACTATTGCAACCATACAAGCTAACTTGAGAAAGAATTAATTGACAGCAACTGCTGCTTCTAAGATCTTAACTTTTACAGATCATGCATCAGGCTGACAATAAGCACTATACGACAAAAAGAGACTACAGGGTAACTTGACTTTAAAGCATGTTTTTGCTTTGACAAATCCAATTACTATAATTTCTATATCGATTAGGGCGTGTACATCTTGTGTCTTCAGATAGGCCGTAGCACGCGATTTGTGATTTTAGATTGGATATTTTAATTGTGGAGGTACCAGATTTTCCATTGAGCCTGTCGACTATGACGAAGAAGACAACAATAGAGCCGAAACCTTTGGTGGTGGCACACGTGCACGAACTAAAAAACGACGACACACAGTGACTGAGGAGCAGAAGAATAAAAATGGTAAATACCAATATTTTAAACAACAATTTATTATTATGTTATGTAGAGAACAACAATTTAACATCAATTTACAAAAATCATACAAAAATATTTATATTTACGAATAAAGCCTTATTAATGGGCAATGTAATTTGCAATTAGATTTCGGATAATAAAAACAATACTTAGGACTCAAGCATGTATGGTAACTTACTTAGTATCTTAAAATATAAAACAACACTATTTTAAAATGCATTTCTGTAAACAGTGGCCACCAATACATAATGATAAATCAACATTATCAATGATTATTGAGTTAAGATACATAAATGATATGGAATAACGCATATATATTATCACCTGTGAAAGTTATCTGATTATCTGTTTTTTTGCATTTTTACAATACAGAAACAAAATCCAAACCACCTTCACCGAAGTACACACAAATACCTCCTGACTCCGTGTTCGAGCAGGTCATGGAGACTAATGGTTCTACTCCAAACTCTCACAGTCGTGCAAGGCGAGCCGACGAGATAGCTAACTATGATGTAGAGATGGAGTTTACTATGGATCATACAATCTGGGAATGGTAAGTTAGATTACATATATTAGATCATAAAATCTGGGAATGGCAAGTAACAATACATCTATTAGATCATACAATCTGGGAATGATAAGTTGCATCTATTTGATTATACAATCCGCATTATCTTGGAATGGCAAGTTACAATTCATCTGTTTGATTCTACAATCTGGAATGGTAAGTAAAAAAATAATTCGTTTTATGATACAATATAGGAACATTACATTACAATAATTATTCATCTGTTTGATCATACAATAATTTAGAGGATGTCTGCTTTCACCATACATAACACCCCCAACACTCTAGACGTTCATTCACACTAGAGTAGAAATAATGATTCGCGAGAATGATTATGTTTGACTTTAAACACATATATTTAATATGACCTGTTCAAACTGGAGCGAATGATTCGTTTTAATAATTTAAGTGGCTTGTCTTATAATAAATCCATACATTTATGATGTTCATGGCGACCAGTTGACATTGGGGCGAATGAGTCACGCAAATCATTTGCTCTAGCGTGAACGTGACTGGAAAATGGTGTAGAAATGACACATAAATCCCAACAGTCTTGTATTTGCAAATAAAAAAACTGTGCATTTCACGCCCGATGAGTGATACAATGTGTTGGCCAATCGCTATGGAACGCCAAATAGGACTTTTGTTCAGATTTGTCATTCTTTGGTTCTTGTTTGCCATCCGTTGAAATACGTTTTCATTCTTTGATTTATTTTTATCGTTCGTTGAGGCAAGTTTGCCCTTCTGTGGCTTTTGTTTGTCATTCGTTGATGTACGTTTTCATTCTTTGATTTGTGTTTGTCGTTCGTTGAGGCAAGTTTGTCATTCTGCGGTTATTGTTTGTCAGTCGTTGATGCAAGCTTGTTATTCTTTCATTTATATTTGCCATTGTTCGCCGCAAGTTTGTCTATCTATCTATCTATCTATCTATCTATCTATCTATCTATCTATCTATCTATCTATCTATCTATCTATCTATCTATCTATCTATCTATCTATCTATCTATCTATCTATCTATCTATCTATCTATCTATCTATCTATCTATCTATCTATCTATCTATCTATCTGTCTGTCTGTCTGTCTGTCTGTCTGTCTGTCTGTCTGTCTGTCTGTCTGTCTGTCTGTCTGTCTGTCTGTCTGTCTGTCTGTCTGTCTGTCTGTCTGTCTGTCTGTCTGTCTGTCTGTCTGTCTGTCTGTCTGTCTGTCTGTCTGTCTGTCTGTCTGTCTGTCTGTCTGTCTGTCTGTCTGTCTGTCTGTCTGTCTGTCTGTCTGTCTGTCTGTCTGTCTGTCTGTCTGTCTGTCTGTCTGTCTGTCTGTCTGTCTGTCTGTCTGTCTGTCTGTCTGTCTGTCTGTCTGTCTGTCTGTCTGTCTGTCTGTCTGTCTGTCTGTCTGTCTGTCTGTCTGTCTGTCTGTCTGTCTGTCTGTCTGTCTGTCTGTCTGTCTGTCTGTCTGTCTGTCTGTCTGTCTGTCTGTCTGTCTATCTATCTATCTATCTATCTATCTATCTATCTATCTATCTATCTATCCATCCATCCATCCATCCATCCATCCATCCATCCATCCATCCATCCATCCATCCATCCATCCATCCATCCATCCATCCATCCATCCATCAATCCATCAATCCATCCATCCATCCATCCATCCATCCATCCATCCACCCATCTATCCATCCATCCATCCATTTATCCATCCATCCATCCATCCATCCATCCGTCCATCCATCCATCCATCCATCCATCCATCCATCCATCCATCCATCCATCCATCCATCCATCCATCCATCCATCCATCCATCCATCCATCCATCCATCCATCCATCCATCCATCTATCTATCTATCTATCTATCTATCTATCTATCTATCTATCTATCTATCTATCTATCTATCTATCTATCTATCTATCTATCTTTGACATTTTTCGATGTAAGTTTTAATTCTTAGGTTCATGTTTGTCATTCGTTGGTTCATGTTTTACATTTTTTTGGTTCATGTTTCTCTTTCTTTGGTTCATGTTTACAATTCGTTGATGCAAGTTATCATTTTTTGGTTCATACTTGACATTCGTTAATGCAGGTTCGTCATTCTTTGATTATTACTTGTCATTCGATGATGCAATTCGGTCATTCTTGGGTTTATGTTTGTCATTCGTTGATTGTAGTTTTTTATGCTTTGATTCATGTTTGTCGTTCGTTGATGCCAGTTTTTCATGCTTTGGTTCATGTTTGTCGTTTGTTGATGCGCGTTTGTCATCCTTTGGTTCTTGTTTGACATTTGTTAATGCAAATATCCGTAGCCTACTCTTGTCCATGTTTATCATGCTTAGGTGCAAGTTTGACATTCTTTGGTTTATGTTTGCCAGTCTTCAGTTCATGTTTGTCATTCGTTGATGCAAGTTTGCATTCTTTGGTTCATGGTTGACATTTGTCGATGCAAGTTTCCGTTCTCCTGCCCATGTTTAACATTTTTTGCTGCAAGTTTGTGATCCTTTGGGCCATGTTTACGCTTTGTTGATGCAAGTTTTCATTATTTGGTTCATGTTCGCCATTCGATGATGCAAGTCTGCCGTGCTTTGGTTTATGCATCAAACAATGACAAACATGTTGAAATAATTATGGTTTATCGTCTGAAACAATACTCCCATGTCTATTACTGTTTTTTTCAAAATGTTTTTTGTATCTATATTACCTCAGCCCACTGTAAAATGTGTTATAAATACGGAAACAATCACTAACATTGTAATTGAATGGCCAAAGAATGTTTGGGCATAATACTCTGTGGACTGAAATGGTTGAATGGCCTGTGGTTATACAGTTGGATTACGTGTCAATACGCAACCATTGCCTGCTGGATAGTGAAGTGAGACGGGTCTCAAGCAAACATTGACCTTCTAGTAAAATGTTTGTGATCAGCTGTCACGCACGTGTTTGTCGTATCTATATAGTACAGGATACATTATATTCACAAATAAATGTATGGCTGTCATTATTAACAACCCTCATACATTCTAGTGTGTGTAAATCATAGATCTTATTTAAACATGTGGAATTCATTGCATGGAATGAAATTGACATTATAGATTATCAGTTAAGAAATTGATTAGGATTGGGCCTAGATTTTATTAGTCTAACAATATTGAAAATATTCCTAAATACAAATACTCTTCAATATATTTTGTGTCATTTGATCCTTAAAAATGTTCTCTACGGTCAAGATTATTTAAACATACCTAAATTATGTACATTGGTTCAGCTCAATTGGTATCGGAAAATATTCAAACGCGTTTATTGTTTTATCAAGGGAACCTAACAGGCACAAAACGTAAAATAAACGTTCGTAAACGCTGAAATTATGGTGAGATGGAAATAAGCCAAACGAAAACATCTATACAATGTCCAGAATTTATGTTGAAATTTATTGATATATTGACGGGTATTTGAACGAACATCGACACAACTTAGTCCCCCTATATTTGCTGTCATTTTAAGATAGTTATGAGTGGTTTCAAAATAGACGTTTAAAAATATTGGTTTGATGTCGTTTGCAAACATTATATTTCGGTTTGAAAATAACTGTTGAAACAACCTTTATTGGTCGTCACTAGTCTGTTTCACCAGAACCTGGGAGTAGCCTTTTTCCAATTTGCTCGGTCGCTCTTTAAAATTTTTGAACAAATTTTTTCTCAGATTATTTTTTCATCCTCCCTCAACATCCCTGAAAATTTGGTGGAATTTTTTCGTGTATCAGCGAAGTTAAACCATTTGGCATGTAATAAATTTTCAAAATTACAGCTCTCTTTAACACCATTGCCGTGAAACAAGAATCCTATTACATGCCAAATGGTCTAACTTCCAAAATACACAACAAAATTGCACCAGGGATGTTAGGGGAACATGAAAAAATCATCCGAGAAAAAAAATTGTTTAATAATTTTTAAGATCGACCGAGCAAATTAGAAAAAGGCTACTCCCAGGTTCTGGTGAAGCAGACTATAGTGGGCTACAGGGCCTTCCGACAATATAGCAATCGCTCAATACCCTGCCATTGATCCAGTTGCTTTTCGCTCAGATCGATGTATCAGTCTGTAGAAAATGCAAGTACCGCCTCGGACAGTGTTTCTTAGTTTGTAGATAAAATATCCTAATAAATATCCTAATAAATATCAACTGCAGTTGGATGGAGCTCTGGCTCTAGTAGGTAGCCTATGCTAGCCTGCACGTCACCTTCGCCGAGGCCCCTACCCTGGGCTCCTAATAATTTACGCTCTCTTTCTAAGCAGTGCCAATTCATATAAGCTTTAAAATAGACGTCCATAGAATGTTGAAAACATTGCACTTTTAAATTGAAAAAAACATGTGCAAGGCATGAATACGTCTTTCACATTGTAACCTGCATAACGTTGATACGTTTAGCTTTAATATCATAATATAGATTTTGAAATGATATGGCTTCTTGCAGGATGCTAGACATTGCTGAAAAGGATGAAGACGATGCTATTTATTTCATGAAATATCATTATGGATTAATAGTTAATGCGGTGAGTAAAGTGTGGCAATAACATTATGCTATTTTATATCAGATAAATCTTTTATTAATCGGCACATATTTAACAGAACACATTAACCTTTTCAGCACGGAGAACGTCTTTATACGTCAGAATCTCACAAAATTATATTTTTGCCCTAACTATTTAGACTTGATGAAGCTTTACGTCTGTACATGGAGCTACATAACTCTACTACACATTTGAACACAAATAAGCCAAAAAACTAGTGTTATTACTGTTCTTTGATTTCAGATGCAGTTAGCATACCATACTATAGATTCGCGACAATGGGGATTTCGCGTAACACCATGGCTCACGAAATATCACGTTATGAAGGTAAAACAGCCTCTAAACACACTCTTGAGCTCATAGGTCACATATTACGATCATGGAGTTGTCTGTAGCCCAGTATGAACACGAGATGTTGGGCCAGCGACGCAAATGCTGAGCTAACATTGAACCAGCATTGGGTCAACGTCTCGTGTTTGCTGTGATTTCACCACACCGTACCTATTTTGAAACGTATTTAACGTGGTATAAAGTATGTGTGTCGTCGTGATTCGCTGAGTAAACATTGTGGCCGCACAATGCAATGGAGCGCATGCGCAACATGGTCAGTGTACACAGGGATGAGTACGCCGCAATGTGAACTTTTATTTTGTTTTTTTAATTACCGATTCAACTGTGAACCACCCTCTAGCCAGGTGCGGTTAGTCTGTACCATGATGATTCAGGAGCTTAGAAATAATGTATATAATGTGGCATCTGATATCAATATAAATATGTGTGTTTTTTTTGTAAATAGACAGAAGAAGATCCCGGATGACGGTGGAGTCTATTGTACGCTTCTCAAATGAGCACCGCACCACTCACTTAAACATAAGCAAAACACTGTATAACATGGCTGTATGGTCCGCGTCTGATGGCAGAGGCTGGGGAAATCCTGATCACTCTATGCTGTGGACCAGGTGGGTTACCATATGTACGGGTGTGTGCTATGTAGTGGTGTGTGCTATGCAGTGGTGTGTGCTATGTAGGGGTATGTGCTATGTAGTGGTGTGCGCTATGTAGCATTGTGTGCTATGTGGTGGTTTGTGTTATGTGGCTGTGTGTGCTATGCAGTTGTGTGTGCTATGTAGCAGTGTGTGTTGTGTAGTGGTAAGTGGTATGTGTGTTATGTAGTGATGTGTGATATGAAATGGTGTGTGCTATGTAGTGGTGTGTGCTATGTAGTGGTGTGTGCTATGTAGTGGTGTGTGCTATGTAGTGGTGATATGTAGCTGTGTGTGCTATGTGGTGGAGTGTGCTATGTAGCGGTGTGTGCTATGTACTGGTGTGTGCTATGTAATGGTGTGTGCTATGTAGTTGTGTGTGCTATGTAGTGGTGTGTGATATGTAGTGGTAAGTGCTATGTAGCAGTGTATGTTATGTAGTGGTGTGTGCTATGTAGCGCGGTGTGTGCTATGTAGTGGTGTGTGCTATATAGTTGTGTGTGCTATGTAATGATGTATGCTATCATAGGTTGGCAAAAACACTGTGTTATTATTATTGCCCACTGGACAATAATGGGCAATATGGATACATACGGGTTTTAATGGGAAATGATGGCCAATATTGGACGGCTGCCTGTATTCTCCATTTCATACAATTTTTAATTCAGACCCCCTGATACCTATGTTTGCTTTATTTACAATACAAATATTAATTTAATATTAGTCATTATATTATAACGATGTCATATTATTTTTATTTTATATATATAATTGATATTAACAGCAACGTATGTTATGATTTTAAGTGAAATCTGTGTGTGGGAATATAAGTGGTTTATTGCATAAATTAACTCAACAACATATTGTTTTCTTGTGTACACACACTGCAGCTGATGAACCCTTTGAGGCTGGTATTTTGGGTTATTATAAAACTACGTAATCTAATACAATTTCTCATCTAATTTAATTTCTTATCAAACATAATTTATTATTAATAAAGAAATAGGCCTACATTGCCACTGATAAATGATCTTCTCAAATTCAATTTAGAAGAAAATCATTATTTGTTATAAACATGATAAACTGGGAAAGGAGGACCACAAGGACAGGTTTTAAATAATATAAATACGAATCCTAGAACACAAACGCTAATTCCCGTATCACATGTCGCCTTCAGAGATCAAAGCTACATGGTCATCTTGGACAATGGTTGTTTTTTACATTACAAACACGATACATTGAATCAAAGTCAACTCAACGTTGTTCTACAGTCTGCGATGCTGGCGGAACAAAAAACAGCATTGGATCAAAATCTGATGCACAGTGGGTATTCACCCAATGCTGGCCGAATTAGGTGTTTCTCAGGCGCGCTGCAATCACACCTATTGTCAATAGAGTTCACCGTCTGGAGGCGTCTACATATTATGTAACCATAAGCCCAGCTACTGAGAGAACGTCTCTGATTGCGTAACCTAGTGCAGCACATCGCTTTTCTTGTCTAAATAACAACCCGGGTGAACGAGCAAGCATTCCGAGTGTAGAAGTGGAGAGCTGTAAGAAAGAAATGTAGAAGTGGTGCCGCTTCGACAACAAATTTCACGTTTCTAAGATGAATTACTCAATTAATAATACAGCAATTTTTAGGCGGTTTTTTCCATAAGGTGCAAAATTTTCTTCTTAATATTACAATGTAAACTCAGATTTTAAACCTTCTTCGTTTTGCCGCTAGCTGGTCCACAAGCCGACCAAGTGGACGATATTTTGTCGAAACTGCCGGTCTGGAACATCATAAAATTTTGTTTCGGCTTTTATTTCAACCTAGATCACTGCTATTCAATCCATTTTGATGTTAAACAATTGTTTGTAAATTTGTGTGTCCAACGACAGTATATTATTTCTATAAAGTGCCAAAACATGCACTGTACGCACACCTAATGTACAGTTGTATCACCAACAAGGTCATGTATGGCAATGAACTAATATCTTGCTGGCCGTCTGCTTTCGTTTAGGGGCAAAAGTTTTTTCATTAAGTGTTTAGCCAGTTGGTGCAATACGGTGACCAGGTGACTCTTACCACTGGGGCATTCATGAATCGTCACATTGTGTTTCCCAACCAGTTGAGCACTATCGTTCGCGATATCGACAGTGTAATGTAGCTTGGAATGCGGGTCGGATATTTTAAGTATACCATAGGAATATTACAGGGTTGAAAAGGTATAAAGCGGACCCGAGAGGGCAATGGTTAAAAATGTACAATATTGACATAGGAAGCAGGGGTAATGAAGAAGTTGGGTTCATGTCACATACATTTTATATAGCTAAACTGAATCAGGAGGAGATTCAGACGATACTACCCCAGACAAAAGAATGGAAATTACTGGCGGTATGAGATCCGAGTACGCTGCCTGCCATTCGCAGAGGATCATAACACGGGATTTTAAATCTGCACGGAGAGAGGAGAAATGTTTTGGTCCTGAAAAAATGAATACCATAGAAGTAGGAGAGACCCAAACTGCACCGTGACAGACTGCCGAGCTAATTACTACACCAGAGCCCTGCGCCGGACATATACTTATCAGTGAATATTGTGAAAAATGGGTAGCCTATAATTCGCTAAGATTAAATAATTAGAATTGCTCTACAAATTTCAGAATTCCTTATTTTTCTTACGGCTACGTATCATGGGAAAGTATATATACTCTAGTGAGATATACATGTATGCCCAGCTTGATAAAGGCATATCTACTTCATATCTAGGTAGCCTCGATAACTAGCTGTATATTGTGGAATTATCCTTGTGACTTGAGTGAATGTGACCGCATTTATGGTTAAGACAAGGATATTTTTATTGTGCGTGGGTATTAATAATTTGACTGCATTTGTAGTGGAGAAACCCAGACATGCATGTGTATTTATTGAACATAATGTACAATTAGTGATATATTTGAATTGTCCGGCATTGTGAATATAATGTACAAAAGAACGCTCCATGACTATAACGGTCTGTTGTTCAAATTTTTAACTTGGGTCGTCACGTGTCATGGTAACCATTGATTGTTGCAATTGGTAGCATTACAAAGTGGTCTAGGTGTAAAACGGCTTTATTTTCGCCTCCATAATATGTACTAAGGAGTGACATTTCAGAGACTATATGCTGATTATCAGGCTACACAAAAATGGGAAAATCGGGTACAATTATTCGCCAAAAAACAAGAAGTTTATCAAATTGACAGGATATAAGAAACGGGCCCATTTTAGTAACACTCACTGATTTTTGCGCAAGAATACCCTTAAACTAAATATCACCACGTGTTTTGAAGATGTTTCTGTGTGACTGTTTCATTAACATGATCTTTTCCTCCTATCTTAATCTTTACCGCCGTGTTACAAATAATTTATCCACGATCATCGTACCAATTTTGTCGCACGACACACGTCAGAAACGTTGTTTTTGTCCAATCTTGTTGGAGCACGTGCAGTTTACCACAGAATATTGAACCATTACCGACAGGCCTATGGTCCTTTGTTTATGTAAGTCAGTAAAAAATCATACCATTTAATATTAGCGAGATATAAAATATAATCATGAGTAACGTAATGTCGACACTCAAGGCGCATTTACATTTAGCTCAAGTTTAAAAACTATCAATATCGTTAGACTATACGTCAGACAAGGACAGGGTAAGAGCACAAGGTATTGTTCAACAAGAAGCACACGTTATTGTTCAAAGTGGGCTAGCAGTTAAGTAAAAGGAGTGAGTGAAGCCGCTTTGGACAGCAGCTCTAGGCACCCGCCCAAACTGTATAGACGGAACAGCTGTTGGTTAAAATGTGATATAATCATTGTAAATCACAAATACATCGTGCACGACCACAGGCCAATACCTACATCATCTCTGAATTAGTTCATACTGTTATCCAATGATTAAAAGGATACAAATTATTTGGATACAGAGGGATAAGATAGGCTTTTTTTCAACTAAAAAGATATATACATAAATATAAATACATGATATGTATAATCAATATATGTTATTGCCAGTTTAAAAGCTCTGGTAAATAATATGCTTAAATAATATATCGTTTTCTTAATCATCCACACGGTGACTAGTTAAATTTTCTCACGTGTATGTAGGACGACAGACATTTGATAGTGATTTTAAAATAAGTATGCTCAAGAATATATGAACCATATGGCTATATATTCTTGGTATGCTTTAATTAATTACCACCTGAGTAAAAAGTTGAGTGATAATACCACAGATGGATACGTGGAGAGGTCTAGATATAGTAATTTATTGGGATTTAAGATATTATGCACCAAATACCCAAGCATTTAAACAATTCAAAGCGTTGCGTGTTCAACTATTCAACTCACTGTCTATAATCATGATAATGATAACGACAATAACAATATCATCCAAACATAATAACTTGGTCAGAGCAAACTGGAAGCTGATAGTGAATTGACTTTTGGTTTTGTTATTATATACAAGTCTTTTACAGAATAGTTAAAACATGGTGTAGTTGTAAGAGGGAATCCCTACAGTTCACTCAAAGAGAGGAGGGGGTTCACAAAGACCAGTGACCATCTCCGCTGATCTTTTTACCTTGTTCTCCTTTTTGCGATAAAGATGTGGGTGCATTGAACTGGTTGACAGTGTATCTTTAGCCAGGAAACAGGTGAAGCTAAACCTATGCTGTCTTAATGCTGGTCCATCGTCGGCGACACTGGCCTATTTATAAGCCAACACCGGTTCAACACATCATATTTGTGTGGCATTACCTCAGGTGTGTTCCAGATAATTCTTTTTAAAAGCACCTGAGAGTACTTATATGGAAGAGGACTCAAATACCTAAATATTTTCTTTAATACTGGCCTTACCACATATATAAGGCAAGTAAGTAAAATGTTGTTTTCGGCCAGTATGGTCATTTAAATGATAATTCCTAGTATCACATTATCCTATGTTGTATAGTAACAGTATAGTAACATAAGATATGCGCTCATTGCACCACATTACCTTGCTGGTGATACAACTGTACATTATGTGTGCGTTCAGTGCATGTTTTGGCACTTTATAGAAAGAATATACTGTCGTTGGACACACAAATTTACAAGCAATTGTTTAACATCAAAATAGATTTAATACCAGTGATCTGGGTTAAAATAAAAGTCTAAACGATTTTTTTGACGTTCCAGACCGGCAGCTTCGATAAAATATCGTCCACTCGGCCGGTTTGTGGACCAGCTAGCGGTAAAATAATGCAGGTTAAAAATATGAGTTTACACTGTAATATTCCTGAGTAAAATCCGCACCTTATGGGGAAAACCGCTTAGAAATCGCTGCATTATTGATTGAGTAATTCATCTCAGAAACGTGAAATTCGTTGTCGAAGCGGCACCACTTCTACATTTTTTTCTTACAGTTCTCCACTTCTACACTCGGAATGCTTGCTCGTTCACCCGGGTTGAATAATATCCGTATGCGTCTTTTTTTAAATATTGATTTGTAAGTTTCACTGAAAGGCACTGTAAATCAATACCAAATATTTAAATATAGCACTAAAACTAGCAAATTGCACATTTAGAACCCAAATGGTTTCATGGTACGAGCAGTCGTGCATGACTTTTAATCGCTCATAATCGCTAGCAGCTAACAAGGGGGACCCTTTAAGGGGTTTAATTCTCAAAGATAAAAAAGAGTGATCTAATTAATAGCCTATCTATCACTTTAATTGCACCAATAATGGCTCAATTCTTGCCCGGCTCTTGACGTATTGAAACTATGTTGAGCCAATGTCTACAGGCCTATATAATATGTGTGTCATCTGTATACAATGACAACGTATTGCTGGCAGGACTGCGCGCCTAGCAAACGCGATACATTGTTACAATGTTGTATCATTGCTGGTCCACCGTCTGCAACGCGGGCCAGCATTAAAGCAACATTGGGTCAGCGTCACGATCGTCTTATCAGTCCAATTTCACAGATCGTGATAATTAAAAAATATGAAACGATTATGAAACATAGCCATATAGATATCAAAGTCAAGATACGTTTTAGATCTTTGAGTACCTCGCTTAATAATGTCATTTCATTTTCTTTACATATGTTAGATGACATATTTATACGAAATATTGAACATGTTATATATGCGAGGTTAAATTAAATTTGACGATATGTTTAATACATCATCTGGGTGTAAATGTGTCATCACCGGCGTTATTCGTTCAATGACATTTTGAATCCCGTAGCTAATTAACAGGCTGTTCACCGTTCATTCATAGAATGGTATATTTATTGTACGTCGTTGAAGAAATGAACCACCTTACGATTACATGCAGAAAATAACTATAGGCTACTGTTGGTCGGGTAATATTCGCCTGTTAAAATGTTTTTGGGACTATTCGTTAAGTTTTAAATTCGCACATTTTAAAAGTAAGTAGTCAATTTATTTCTGCCTTGATGAAAATTAGTCTCTGAACAGTATAATGTAACAGGGTCAGCAGAGCTTAGCTGTCGCAATTGATCTATTTGTTATCACCGCCATCAGCTCGCCCACTGTTTCCACACATTGTTAACTCTATTAGTTATCTAATCTAAATTTTAACTAACTTAAAGTTGTGTCTCCCTACAGCGACCCACAACTCCAAATGGGTGACACTTACTCATATTATTTTAAGTTTAACCAACTATGTGGAAATCTTTATGTTCAAACATTCATTTAATTCCCAATAACTGTGATTTAACCCGCTAATAAAACACGTTAAAAACTATTAAAGCCGTGTGTAGCGCTCAAAGATCCATCACTAAATGCACTATAATTAGTGCCAACCCTCCTAACTAACCCAGATCAATCAATAAAAAAACTGACCCAGACCGTAGCACCAACGCTGAATCAATGCCGAGTCAACATCATAAATCATGGAAATGTTGAACAAACATTGAGCCAGCGTGAAGGAGCTGTAAAGTGACAGGCGTGAATAGATCCAATTTATGCGTAATTTTCACTAAAATTCAAATGCATAGCTATATAATCGTACATTATGATCAATAATTACGCAAAATATTGTACTTCAATACTACTATAGATACACATTTTTCGCTAGTAGGCCTACTTACGTTGTTTTGATCCACGTTAACGCACAGTTGTCGAGGGTCCAGTTAAATATTGAACATTTATCGAAACAAGGAAACCTATATTTGACTCATTGATCGTTTTCCTATGATTTCTGATAGAAATAATTGTAAGATTAAATTCGCATATCTGTCCTCCTCGCGAAAATTAAAACTTCTCGAATATTATCAGATCTACAGTATTACGATACGAAACTATATATGCATGCGATTAAACAAAGTTGATTCTAGAGAGGACATTTTCAAAGAAATTGTATTTGTATTTGTATTTGAAAGACTGTATTTGTATTTATATTTGATATTTTTCATGGCTTCGTATTTGTATTTGTATTTGAAAAATTCTACAACATAGTATTTGTATTTGTATTTGATCAATTGTATTTGACCCCATCCCTGGTGCTATGTAGTGGTAAGTGCTATGTAGCAGTATGTGCTTTATAGTGGTGTGTACTATGTGGTTTTGTGTGCTATGTAATAGTATGTGCTATGTAGTGGTGTGTGCTATGAAGTGGTGTGTGCTATGTAGTGGTGTGTGCTATGTAGTGGTGTGTGCTGTGTAGCCGTGTGTGCTAAGTAGTGGTGTGTGCTATGTAGCGCCGTGTGTGCTATGTAGTGGTGTGTGCTATGTAGTTGTGTGTGTTATGTAATGGGGTGTGCTATCTAGTGGTAAGTGCTATGTAGCAGTGTGTGATTTGTAGTAGTTGTAGTAGTAAATCATTGCTTTACGTCACTATTTGGCACAAATAGTCTTTTAAGTGACATTGTAATACGATAAAAACGTTGTAGTCAATTGATGAGATGATTGATGTTCAGATGATGATGTGAGGGTGGGGTGATAGGGCATGGTGAGTTATTGAGAGCGTTTCCCTTTGCTCGCTCAATAAGGGGTTCTGGGCATGTCTAGGTGATCTACCCCCAGGCATGCCCAGACGGCAGGAGACTTGGGTTTCGCTGGGCAATTTAGTGCTGAAACTCCGTGGCATACCATGCCATATAGTATACAACTGACAGAACAGATCTCTAATGACCCTCCCCGGATGGGGGCAAAAAGTACTACTACTAGCAATCACCCCAGTACCCTGTGTTTGTGTTTCGTAGTGGTGTGTGCTATGTAGTTGTGTGTGCTATGTAATAGTGTGTGCTATGTAGTGGTGTTGCTATGTAGTGGTGTGTGTTATGTAGTTGTGTGTGCTATGTAATGGTGTGTACTATGTAGTGGTGTGAGCTGTATAGCGGTGTGTGCTATGTAGTAGTGTGTGCTATGTAGTTGTGTGTGCTATGTAATGGTGTGTGTTATGTAGTGGTGTGTGCTATGTAGTGGTGTGTGCTATGTAGCGGTGTGTGCTATGTAGTGGTGTTTACTGCATAGCAATGTGTGTTATGTGATGTATGTGTTGTGTAGGTGTGTGCTATGTAGTGCTGCGTGTTATGTAGTGTTAAGTACTATGTAGCAGCGTGTGCTATGTTGTGGTGTGTGCTTTGTAGTAGTATGCGCTATATAGCAGTAGAATATTATATGTAGCGGTGTGTGCTATGTAGCGGTGCATGCTGTGTAGTTGTATGTGTTATGTCATAGTATATTTATGTAGCGGTGTGTGCTTCATAGTGATGTGTGCTATGCTACGGGGTATCTTATTGTACAAGATATTAGGCCTATATGAAAGATATTGATGTTGTAGGTACGATCTCGACGGGAGCCCGTCTGTTGGTAAGTCAAGCTTTATTTTTTTGATAATTTTACTGTTCTCTTTGCCAGCATATTATGCAAGAAGGCACACTGACTTTCATTTGATTTCGTAATTATATTATGAAATTATATAGCTTATCGATCTGAGGTGTAATTTTATTTTCATGATATTTCCAGGTATTACATATCTGGGTGCCATGTGCTGGTATGGTTATTCGGTATCGGTTGTTGAAGATTTCGGGAGCTCCTCTTGGATTGCAGCTGCACATGAACTGGCTCATAAGTACATGCTTGAATTTTAACTGCAATTTTATATTCTTCTCTTTTTCTTTGTATACGTAATTTCGGTTATCACTCTAAGAGGTAGGGCATGTGCGGAATAAAAAAGCTATATATTGTTTCTTAAAATTGGCAAATCTTGATTTAAAGACACCACTTGGAGCTGATTTGATCTCTGTTGGTAGATTGTTTCATGTGGCTTCTGTGCTAGCGACCTAAAGTCCATATAGAAGTCTCCTGATTTTCTATTATTGATATTTTTTTTTCCATGTCTGTACGTATTAGTTTTTGTGGATAATTGAATAAATAAGTCTCTGTCTCAGCACTTACTATGTGTGTCAAGCGCTGTACATATGCTGGATATGTTCAAGAAGTACTTTTAAAAGAACATCTAAGCAATGCCAGAATGTTAGAATAATGCTGTCCACAGGCTAGTCAACTGTCAAAATTCGTAGGACATGGATCCCCAGAATGCAATAGTGCCCGTGGGTAGGCCAAGGCCTTATTCCATAATAATACTAAATATGAGTTTCATACCCAAAGCCAAATTAAGGGCAATTTCTCAAATCACAGCACGTTTATATATACTTGAGCGACATCTATGAGTTAATTATTCCATAAAGCGCAAAGCCCTTAGCCCTGGCTCTTAGCTGGGCCTTGGTTTGCAAACAAACTGACTGTATTACTGCGGGGATCTCGAAATGGGTTGACCCCAAGCTTGTATTGACATGCAGGAGGACTTTCCCTCAAACATTGTACATTTCTCCAATATTGGTTCAATGTTGGGCTAGCGTGGCAGATGTTGGCCTAATATTAAAACAGCGTTGGGTGAGTGTCTCGTTGGAGTAGTATCCATAGTCTTGTAATCAGGTTATAGCTACTCTGCTGAATGCAATCAACCTGTGGGCCTACTGTATACAATGAAGGTCTATACACGTGACCTACGCATGCATATTTTTAATGCATATTGGGGCCTAAGGTGAGCATAATCTCATGCGCTATGAATACGCACATCACGCTGGTATCTCGCAGTGTATTCGTTGATATATGAACCTGATTTGTGTACAATATACTGAGCATTCATTTTCGTCTCGTATCTTCATCGTGGCAGACAGCGGCACAATGATATACATTTAAAAAAAATGATTGCATAAGCTGTTTATCTTCTTATCACCCTATCAGGCTAGTACATACAGCACAGAGAGAAAAATGTGAAGTACGCGGTTTATAGTTTAACCATTTTTTTATTTTTAGCCTGGGAGCCGTTCATGATGGCATCGACAACGACTGTTCATATTATGACCTCTATATTATGCAGCCGGCAAGTGGGCTTCCAGATGAATCCACTTTAGCCAACACATTTACTTTCTCGAGTTGTTCAATAGAAGAAATCAGGGGGACAGTGGAAGGTTCGCAGGAGACTAGTGGTGTAAGGTGAGTGTTTGTCTAGTATTGTATTTTAGTGATATATATATTTGAGTATAACGACAACAATACCTGTGAAAAAAAGTATTATGCGCTTATAATCAATAAAAGGCTTATGGCTTTTTCAGTAGTTTAGTTCTCATCTAAAAAAAATATAGCCTAGGTTCAAAAAATTAAAACAAAAACAAAATTAAACTAGAACAACTAGGTATTTTCAGATCACATGAGAGTAAGCTTACTGAATAAATGTAAAAAGGTGACGTTTGCAAGTTTATAGTCTGATTTCAAGTATGAAGACATTTTACCCCCTGGTCTCTGGACTTGTTCGTTCGTGTGTCATTTTAACTCCACAGAGAGCTTACACTCCCGCAGTCATTTCTGCACATTGAGCTTATCGAACACATTAGCATCTCTTATCTGTCCAGGTACTCATTTACACCTCAGTCGAGTGACGCAGGTGAGGGTAAAAAACACTACATTGAAACAATTTCCCAACATTGAAAGGGGAGAAACATGCTCTTTCCGTGAAAATTCTGCACCAAGCAGGTTTGAAACCGCACGTCAGGCAGCGACCTCCACAAAGCGCCACGTTCTAACCATTGCGTCATGTCCCTGTCTAGACAGATGTGACATAGCGCTGTGAAATCATCTTTCAGGAATCACACTGTCGCTCCCCAATTGTATGTTGATGCTAATTCCCACATAGAGCAATATTTATCTGAACGATGGTATATGCGTTTTGCATCGATATTAGTTATGCAATAATATATATTAGCGTAATAAGCTACAAATTAGTATTCACATACCATAACCAGAGACTAACAGAAGTAGTTTGATTATACAGTATGTTCCCCCGAGTGTGCTTGATGAACCAGATTTGCGCTCAAGATGAAGACTTGCCTGATGTAGAAGTTCCTTTGGGCGAGGTTTACACAGCTGATGAGCAGTGTAAATTGACACATGGTGACAACTCATCTAATTGTGTGAGTATAAAGAGTAATAAATATCACAGGCTGTGCTAACGCTCGGGCAATATTAGGCAGCTAATGCCCACATATCACTGTATTTATTCACAACCATAAGATTAAATAAGTTTGAAGATTCAGGCAATTCTCAAACTGGCAGTTGTAACAGATATGCCTATACTTCGACACTATACCGGGTGTAATAACGTTTTTTTTGCCGTTGTCAACTTAAAAGTCGTAATGTGAACAGACTGTTGTAAGACAATTCATAAAAAACACACTCGTAACGTTAGCCTCAAATATTTGCATAGGATATATTGGTACATTAAAACATAACTTTATTCACAAAGCAATATAATGAAGTAATCGGTTAGCTAACAGAAATGGAAATATGCATTCTGGATATGTATATTTGGCAATTGGCGAGTGAAATTTGCATTCACTTGAAAGTTTAGCTCATTGCTATCACAAAAAGCTTCAATTCGATGACAATTTGCTTTTAAGAAACATGTTTCCTCTCTTTTATCTGGAATATTTTTTTAAGATCTTGACCCTTCCGCGGATCGACTTCAGACGTCAGAATCTGACACCTGTAGACGTTAGATTCTGACGTCTAAAGTTGATTCCCACACCGTAAGAGTAAAAATATATCTAATGATCAAAGACCCATAACATAACATAGCCAAGTAAGACATTTATGATGATTTCAAATTGAAAAAACCCTTTGGTTTCCATCCTGGTTGATACAGAAATAATTCAGCGCTTTAAGGGTTAAACCTGCGGTCCAGTCTGCTGAAGCGGCATGCGATGACAGAAGGTAATCAGAGTATTTGTTCGAGGTATCATCACATACGTTTGTGTGTGTAAAAACAGTTCATACAGACCGATTTTCAGCGTGACAGCTGTAAAATGTAATACTCTATTATTAGTCCAGGCAATGGGCTGAAAAAAATGGCCTTAACCTTGAACTAATTGCAACAGAAATTATTTTAACTGTTTTGAACTTAGAAAATGCCACTAATTGTCATATTAAAAATCCCAATGTTTATGTTTATGTTTTCAGTGGGGCATCGAGTTCTCACATCATACATTTCATAGCTCTCATCATGATGGAAAAAATACACATATTAGGCTATACCGATTTTATTGCATGATATTTATGACGCGGTGATTTGTGGGGCGCCATTGTCCCGTCATTATGAACATTGGCTACCCCTTTAATATCTGGATTTATTAATGCGTAGATTTGTATTTACAGATTCAAAACGGAGAAGATATCTGCTTGTTGATGTACTGTCAGGCATACTACCTGGATACGTGGGGCTGTTGGGGTATACCTCAGCATGCAGCAGATGGTACTCCATGTGGTGATGGAAAGGTACTGATATACCCACCTGTCATCCAGACATACATAATTAAGTGCACTATCCTATCTATAGCAAGCTTACATGATGTGTAAATGTGTACTAAAATCAAATCATTCTTTTTTTTGAAATTGTTCACGATATTTGACTGGTTATTATAATATAATGGTGCTATATATTTTAAATGAATATTTAGAAACATTTGTTTTAATTGTATGTACATTTTTAAAGGGGCATATTGAACATTTGTCTTTGGAATGCATATATAGTTAGTTTAGATATGTTTATCCCAAGAGATTTCCAACCCTATTGTCTGAAAAGCAAAGCTCACATGTATATTCACAGCAAAAGGAGATATTTTTTGCGTTGGAATTAGGATCAGCATAAAACATAATACTCATGTGACTCGCTAACCCTTTAACCGCCGGTGTCGCATATATTCGGGTTTTCATTTTTTGTTAGCACATCAAGTACCACCTTTTAAATGTGTTAAAGATAAAACGTGACGTCAATCAGCAATATTTGAAAACAGATGACCTCCATTTTGTTAAATCTGAATAATTTTCACTCACTTGAAGTTGTGGATCGCGTCAGCGAGACACAACTTCAAGTGGGTGAAAATTTAGATTTAATAATTTGGCGGTTAAAGGGTTAAGCTCTGCGACTGCATTTGTAGACAATATTATATTATTTTGGTGAAATATTATATACCGGCAGTCTATCCCATCAAATGAGGGCTTTTTACGACTTTCATTTGATATCATTGTACTCGGGTAGTTCGGAGAAGCAAGTTATTTTCTTTTACTGCGGAATTTCCATCTCGGGATGAGTGGACGTGTGAGTACATACTTGGTCGTAAAGATGGTTGTATATTTATACATATAAATACATTTCATCGCTGGTACATGACACTAATGTGAGTTTTTGTTTTTGGCTGTCCTGTATTCCCTAGAGTCTAATAAAAAAATGCGTATAGAACTGTGACCTTCCAATTAAATAGCAACGAGATTACGAGGGGGGATTGTGATAACGTATAATACACTAGTAGATGACAGTTATTAACAGCTGCATCTATCATAAATTAAAACATAATTGATCGCATAATTTGTGTTTCCAGGTCTGCCAGAAATCAGTATGTGTGGATGTAGATGGACAAGTAGAAAATCAGCTTGCAAGTAGGTCATTTAAAATACAGTCAAGAGCATCGTTATTTTTTTTTTTAATAGTATACACTGGTGTATATCCTGTGAAGTATGTATATGTATGTGAAGTGTAATCGAAAAAGCAATACTTGTTACAATACTTGTCACTTGTTACATGTCTAATAGGATTAATCCGTGAGCTCATCTTTAATCTCAATGGTAGCGAAACTGCATAGGACTTATGTTGAAAAACATGTTCATTTTGTATCTAGAATCTATTCTTAGTAACGAGAATTTGTAAGACATGAGGCTTTCCACATTCTATCAAAATTTAGCATACTTTCGGGCTTGGTGACTATATATATGCATTACTTCCTTTTTTCAGCTCCCGCATCTTCCGGTTGTGAAGAAGTCGACGTAGAACGTGGTGTGCCATCAGGTAAATTCAATGAAAAAATGTATTAGTTTATTCGCTATTTCTCAACCCCCTGTACACTGATGGGCCAATCAATGTTCAGATATATCAGGAGCTCAAATATCCTCCAAAACTAATGTGGTCTTGGCCAGAAATATGTCCACATGTGAATTACTGGTGGGTGGTGGTACTTCTGAGAGTGGACATACAATCGTAAAGTTGGCATTTCAGCTTAATCAATGCATTATTCAATTTATATCCAGATACAGCTGATTGACGTTTTAAATTTATATGTTGTTGGAAAGTCAATAGTTTAAAAATAACAAAAAGAGACACATTTCAGACACATAGACAATTTTACAAAATGATTATCTTGAAGGCGTGCTAAAATATATTTATATATTTTATATGGTGACAGAACTGTCACGACTACTAATCCCAGTTATAATGCAGTACAACGAGTGCGCAGAATTATATTTAACTTTTTCAAAGGCTGCTAAATAGATCATAGACGTACCAGATGCAAAATTTCTATTCAAATATTGCTAATATTGTATTCTTCTTCTTTATATATCTATTACTGTACCATGTGTGATAAACATATTTCATTTTGTTTAGATTGTGAAGATACACCAGACTGGGTGGCGTCAATTGACGGCGTTGATACAAACTGTGAAGATCTTGTACAGTTCCACCCTAGGTTATGTTACAGTACTGTATGGGAGCATTCTGCCAGCAGCTGTTGTGAATCCTGCTGCATAGCAGGTCTAAGACAACAAACAGTTCATTGTAAGTTCACTGCAGCTGATAAACTCGGTCTAAACAGTTTTTACACCTCAGCAAGGCTGTGGGGTATAGTGATCACCAGAGGCGGGCGGTCGGGCGGTCCGTCGGGCGGTCGGGCGGGCGGTCGGGCGGTCGGGCAGGCGGTCAGAAATTCAGCTCTTACTAAAAAGTTAACTTATCAATTTTTTTTACAGACATGACCTATGTGCCTGGGCAATTCATCCCATATATTTTTTTTGGCACCAAGCCATAAGCCGCCATTTTCCAAGCTGGCCGCCTAAAAAATTTGTGGGCACGATAACTTATGAACCGTTGGTTGGATTGCATTCAAATTTTGTATGGTTGTTTCTAGGTATTTCTGATGATCTGGTTAACTTTTGGGATGAATCCATTGAAAACAAAATGGCTGCCGCAGCCATTTCAAACAAAATTGACATGGTGGTAGTGGGGGGTCATTTTTTTCTCATTATTTCTTGATATTGATGGACATCAGAGCCTACGGCTGAGGGGTTCTGCCATCAATTGATGGCTATTTTGTTAAATGCCTTAAACTCCTTGAAAACTGTTTTATTTGATTCATAATGTAAATAAATTAAAGCTGGTCTCCAAGTATAATTTTTAATTGAGATGTTAATAGTAAATTAAGTCATTCCGTGAACTATTCAAATCTAACATAACACAAGAGCGGTTTCTCATGTTTCATCAATATTGAAAATAAAACCTATATTCTTCTTGTTCTCCTGATACGTGTGCAAAAATTCATTTCCTGTTGATTGAACAAATAAATTAAATTCGCATTGATCATGTTTATATTGAGCATTGAATTAAAAGCATATGAGTGAAAACATGACGTTAAACCTTATTTACAATATATGGCTGAGAAAGTGTGACGTTGCCCCCTGAAATCAGATTGAATTAATTAAAAAGAATACAGACAGACAGATATTTTATTGACAGAAAAGAAAAGTCCTTACAGACTTATTTGTCATAGAAATGAAAGAGATATATGTACATGTATATACAAGATTGTTAGTTTGTTAAAATCATATGATAATATACATGGTATGACATACACAGCTAAAATCATGTTAAGTGGCATTGCCAAAATAAAAACTGGGTATTTCGATAATATAAATGACTACTACTAAAAATGAAATAAAAGGCATTGCCAAGATAACATAGAGGTCTATCATTTTGTTTCCCGCACCAAAACCAGAGATAAAATACCTACTACGTATGACATACTAATTATATATAGTAGCAAAAAAGACACTCTGGAAAGCGTAGAAACCTAAAATATATACAAGTGCATGATTATGCTACAGTAACTGGAGTATGCAATAAGCCAATGGTAAAAATTATATGGTATTTTTTAAAATTAAATATAATATCATGCAAGTACAATAAATATGGCATAAACAGGTAGCTCCGTGTCATGTGACCATGCAAGCACAGTCGCTATGAGCGCGGAGATTCCCTGAGATTGACTAGTGGTGCAAACTTAACGACGTAATAACAGTAGTAATGGCGGTTAAAAATTATTTGTGCAATTCACACAGGACATGGCCCTCGCACAAAAACATTAAGCCTTTTTATAATTCACTATATTGTTTAATTCATACTGTTTCAATCACGACCTAGTTAGAACCACATACTCGGAGTTACAATCGAAGAAATACATTCCCGACCTCATGGAGAAAATCAGTTGACTTAGCAACTCTGAAATCCTCCATAAGGCCCCACCTCGTCGGATAACAAAGGCGACGGAAACGTCCCTAACCGGCCCCAAAAAACCAAATGATAAGATCCGAGAGCAACAACCGTCTTGATATGTGGTAATACCCAAGTCAGATCATGAGGGCATGATAATATGAATAATATAGCGACAGGTGACAGATTTATTATACTCAGTAATTTTAGCCCTTAATTTGTTTAAAGCAACCATAAATAAATTGCGCTAGTGACTTCACCACTGTTATGTCTCTAGATGTCATAATTCCTAGAAACATTTCATTTGTCGGTTGTATATTGATAATTGCGGCTACAGAATCATACAAGATTTCGCGTTCATTCTTCATGGCGCAACAGTGGAGAAGAAGATGTATTTCATCGTCAATTTCGTTTAATATTTATGAAGCTTCATAATCCAAAAACCTATTTTGTCGATTTGTTGTTTGTAAGCGATTTTTCTTCGAAATTATTTGAAAGGTTCATGTACTGGCACGTACTAGATCTATGAGAAATTTTTACGGTAAATATTTTGAATTTCAATTTGACTGTAACCCCGGTAGAATCAGACGGAGTTTTGATAAAAAATTTACCAAAATGATTGGGACAACGTGTCACCTCACGTATGGTTTAACCACTGTTTTAGTAGTTGACGTGGTGGACGGTCGCTGGACAAGATGGTCAAGCTGGACAGAATGTTCTGTCACGTGTGGCACAGGAGAGAAAACTCGTACACGGACATGTACAAATCCTGAACCAGCTTACGGGGGTGACAAATGTACCGGAGACGACACCAAGACGAAGCCATGTGATGCCGGGAGCTGTAATGGCGATGGTAGGTTTGTTCATTACGATACTGTGGAGATGGTTCGTCAATACCTCTCGATATAGTGATAAACAGACCAGCCATTCAAAATATAAGGGCTGGAGCCGACCAATTCTTCTCCTGATACTCCATTTAGAAGGTGGTGAAATTGAAGAAGGGGACCGCTTGATGCATAATTAACGTATTTAATCGAAACTTTGTTAACATGACATCATGACATCAATGATTTACTGTGATCGGGTTAATTCTGTCAAATATCAACATGTACTGACGTGTAACATGTTCCTAGCTGTACACGGTTTCCTGAGGGCGAGGATCCTTGTGTAGTAGTTAGTGCTGACGTCTGTCAGGCCGGATTTCTAGGGTTTGTCCTCCCTTCTTAAAACTTAACTTTCATCACGTTCCCCCTCCCACTTGTATAGATTCTATATTATTCTCAAACTATCAAATGTGTGAATCAAATAAAAAAATAATTTATTTTTTGTTTATGTTCATCTACCAATGATTGCAGTCTGTTGAACCTAATCAACTTCCCCCAATTTAGACAAAGTAAGATTGCCAATGAAAGGCATATCATAGTCTTAACTTACATTTTTGCTACACTTTTAATGTGTAATGGAATAGCTATAGTAGATTGTTCAGGACTCTCAGAGAGCTATTAGTCACCCACTAAATAACTGGCTATCGAAATCGCTGTGTTGATTTTTCGTGATATTGAAAACGAAAGAAGAACTCACATTTTGGACTTGTCGATACAAAAGTAAACAGTGTTTCATAGAAGACACTACTGGAAATAGGTACGTTTCTTAGAATACAGCTCCCTATGCATGTCTATTTCAGTTAATTTGAATTAAAACTGATTATAATATTAGTAAATAATTCATTTTAGTTATACAAACTTACTTTATCTCAGGTTGGTAATAACTCACTAATATTATATTGCTTTACACTATTATATAATTATTATAAGGGATTGGTAGATATAATTCACCTACACCATTCCTTTTAGATCATTCTTGACATATAGCTTGGCTGGCCCATACGTAGAAGTCTACCTGTTCATTTCAAGCTTCACCATGTTTATTGTCTGTGTTTGACTTTATGATTATAAAGATTGGTGATGCTACTAAGACGAAGCCCAAGAAGAAACCTTTATTTGACAACAGCTTTACAAGTGACTTTACAAGTGGAAACACAACCCACCAGAGAATATGCTTTGGGATAAATAAGACAAACTTATCAGAAATAATACGTTGCCTGTGTATAGAATTTTCCTGAAAACTTTCATGAAAACTTTCATGAAAACAATAAATGAGCACCACAGACATGTGCACTGTTGACCTACTTATATGAGCAAGGCTCTACGCCTTTCATGCTGCTGAGACATCTTTGGTGCTCCTGAGACCCACACATTCTGGTGCTGCTGAGACCCCTTTGGTGCTGCTGAGACCCCTTTGGAAAAAAATGGTGCTGTTGGGACGCCCACATTCTGGTGCTGCTGAGACTCCCAGTCCCACATTCTGGTGCTGAATGTGGGGGGGGGGGTCTCTGCAGCACCAGAATCTAGGGGTCTCAGCAGCACCAGAATGTGTGACTGGGAGTCTCAGCAGCACCAGAATATGGGGGTCTCAGCAGCACCAAAGGGGTCTCAGCAGCATGCAGGGCTTCCAGTGCTATTGACTTATATTGCTATGTTCGCCTGCCCGCCTGTATATTTGATAGAACTTTTGCAAGCTGAATGTATATTTTTGTCGGCTGCTATATGCTCTCATCTTTATTAGTAGGTTTTATATTTATTTGTAGGTTAAAAGCAGTCAGGTATGAAAACTGGTCATGGTTCGTTTTGTTTTTTAAGTTGGCACATTAGCGTGATGGTATCACTTATTTTAATACAGAGTGTAGAACTTTATGAACTCATACTATGGATGCTAATCACATGTATATGTACTGATTTGGTATTTGAGATTGTTTGACACTGAAAATATAAGCAAATCACAAAACATCCTTATATGCCAGATAAATGTTCTGATACTGTTTGTAATAATTGAAATTGCTTTCGAGATTTTATTGCAGAATGCTGTAACAATAACATGCTTTACTAGGTCTCATACACTCCTATCTGTCATGCACAATCTAATCAATCCAAATGGTTGCACTAATATGTACTTCAACATATTATAATTACATTTTGTAATTAGTGTATTATATACTAACCGATATAATTACCTTGATGGACTTACAAATGTGAAAGTACTGCTTTGTAGTGGATATGAATAACATGTGGTTCATTCGAATCACTTCTGACTAATTATATGTTTGAGGACAATTACTTAATTTAATATTATTTTACAATACATACCATAGTAGAAAATAAATAAAGGTATTTCCCATAAACATGAGAAAAATCTTTTGAGATTAAACACATATCCGCGTACATGACTTTCACAACAACAACTATACCTTCCCCACGCTATTTTTGTTTGTGGTATATTTTTACTTTTACAAACACCTGGTCTAACCTGGTCTGTATTTGTGACGTTTTTCTATGTATTACGTAGAGATCACATCGAGACAATACAGTTTTTCGTAAAAAAGTGGCGTGTTTTTAATATAATTTAAGTGAGCTTGGTCATTAATATACGGTAATTGCCAAGTGTTGCCAAGTGTATACATAGCTTTAGTGTTAACATTTTTTTAAACATACTGTGTTCAAACTTGTTTACTGACCAACCGTATGTTTTCAAATATCAGTGAGTTTATAAATAAGGTATAGTTGTATGGTGCACCGTGCCAAGTAGTGCATCTACTCATATTTCCTAATACGTACCTTAACTACATTTTATTTCAGAACCGTATACTGCTATCTGTTTTGTATATATATAAGGTTGTACGCGATAGTAAATAATAATATTTCAGAATTTTTCTTGATAGATTGCATTACTTTTAATTGAGTGTAATTACTGATGCAATATGGAGCAAATAAATAATTTTGCTGAATAATAAAACGAACTTTTTTTTTGTGTACTATGTTTAGCAAAACGCCATTCATGCGTAAATGTTCTTCCTGTTTCTAAAACTAGTTGACACAGAAGACCGGGAAAGATGGTCTGCATGGTCTGAGTGCAATAGAAGTTGCGGCTGAGGGCAACGTAATAGACAATGCACATCTGCAAGTGATAATAATCATACTGATGGTCATGATGGTGATAGTGATATTGATGACGAACGTGAAGGCTCAATAAAACAGATCCCAGTTTACAAGACTAAATGCCGTGGAGGTAGACACAACGCAAAGCCATGCCATTCCAATTTTAAGTACAGTACTACCTCTTTATAATGCAAACATTGGGGCGGGGTAGCATTATGGCGAGGGAGGTGATTTAGGCCTGTGGATATATGACAGCTGATCAACTTTAATTCTGATACATATTGAATGCTCTCACGCATTCAGTTTATAGTAATACAAAACAATACAATCCTCCCTATATAATGTTGTGTCATTAAGATCACTATATCGAAAAATAATTTTTTTAATGCACGAGAAAAACACACTAAATATGATTGGCATTTAAATTGGGGTTAATTCAATTTATAAATAGGCCTTTATAGTATACCCTATGCCTATTCCCGCGATCAACGGAATATACCATATAATTTTAAGTACATGTACATGTTTTGAACACCAAGTAGGACATCATAAAATAAAATAAAAGTTATGTTAGATCAATTGGACCTATATATACTATGTAATTTGTAATACTCGACATTATCACTATATCAGATAGTCTTGGGTCCGTATTCTCGTACAAGTTACGATAAATCGTAGGCTTCTGATTGGTCGAGATGGCCATCTCGACCAATCAGAAGCATATGATTTATCGTAATTTGTTCGAGAATACGGACCCTGGGGCTGATTCTGAAAATTTAGATTTTGCTGCACCCCTAGCAGAACATGGGTTCAATGGTATCTTCTGTTTCTTTGGTCCACCACCTTTTATTTTAAAAACATTACCCCTTTCAAAAAGTGTCCAAAAGACCCTTTGAAGATCATTTTCTGCGTTCAGTCTCAGCCTCCGGTGGAGCTACATATGGTATCTATGGACCCTGAATCACACAGTTCATGTAGGCCAGACAGACAATATGTACTGTATGATATGTAGAGTAAACAAAATAGTATTATGTCAGTAGGCATAGGGGCCTACAAGTTTATATGTAGGCATAAAATTATTAAACAAAGACTATAGATAATTTATCAATTGCTTGCCATTGATCAATTTGATGTGAGCATCTAAGCTATGTTCGAACTTCACAGTTCATGTAGCCCAGAGGAAATACAGTTAGACTAGACTATAATAGTTTATGTGGTTTTTATACTACTAACATGATTTAAGGCAGGCATTTCGGAGCTGTTTTAGCGGCCCTTCTTTAATTGCTAACAGTCCTCCATAGGCGGACTGATAGATATTGATGGCGGCCGCTAAAAAACCTGAACTCCCTGCTGAATTGTGTTATATTACCATGCTTATATGTAAAAGTTTACAGTTAGGCCTAATTAATAGGTCTAAAGTACCTGATGCGCGATACTAAAATGGAGCACTCTTCTGATAGCTCATGTCATTGCTCTTCTCCGAAATCTCAACTTGAGGCAATGCAGATACTCACAGTATTTATGTTTGTTTTTTTCTCTCTAGAGGGAGTTGCGGGGGGCGTGTCGTCATTGTGGACATCGACCATCCCGCAGGCGGTTCTAGTTGTGTGATGATGATCTCAGCTTCATGGTGAACACATGTGATCCACACACTCCGTCCTGGTGCTGGAGTGGCTTGCCAGACTCAGTGCTATAATTGTGGCTGAACTAGATGGACGGCAAAACGGCTGGCTCCTTTGCACTTGTGGGAAACATAATATAAAAAGCACAAACTAGGCCTTTCAGAAAAAGCGGTTAAGTCTGATTATTATTATTTATTAATAATTCATATCTGTCACTATCAGACACTATGATAGTGACAGATTGATAGTGATAGTGACAGATTGATAGTGATAGTGACAGATGTATAGTGATAGTGATAGTGACATATTGATAGTGATAGTGATAGTGACATACTGATAGTGTTTCCAGGTCTGCCAGAAATCAGTATGTGTGGATGTAGATGGACAAGTAGAAAATCAGCTTGCAATTAGGTCATTTAAAATACAGTCAAGAGCATCGTTATTTTTTTTTTAAATAGTATACACTGGTGTATATCCTGTGAAGTATGTATATGTATGTGAAGTGTAATCGAAAAAGCAATACTTGTTACAATACTTGTCACTTGTTACATGTCTAATAGGATTAATCCGTGAGCTCATCTTTAACCTCAATGGTAGCGAAACTGCATAAGACTTATGTTGAAAAACATGTTCATTTTGAATCTAGAATCTATTCTTAGTAACGAGAATTTGTAAGACATGAGGCTTTCCACATTCTATCAAAATTTAGCATACTTTCGGGCTTGGTGACTATATATATGCATTACTTCCTTTTTTCAGTTCCCGCATCTTCCGGTTGTGAAGAAGTCGACGTGGAACGTGGTGTGCCATCAGGTAAATTCAATGAAAAAATGTATTAGTTCATTCGCTATTTCTCAACCCCCTGTACACTGATGGGCCAATCAATGTTCAGATATATCAGGAGCTCAAATATCCTCCAAAACTAATGTGGTCTTGGCCAGAAATATGTCCACATGTGAATTACTGGTGGGCGGTGGTACTTCTGAAAGTGGACATACAATCGTAAAGTTGGCATTTCAGCTTAATCAATGCATTATTCAATTTATATCCAGATACAACTGATTGACGTTTTAAATTTATATGTTGTTGGAAAGTCAATAGTTTAAAAATAACAAAAAGAGACACATTTCAGACACATAGACAATTTTACAAAATGATTATCTTGAAGGCGTGCTAAAATATATTTATATATTTTATATGGTGACAGAACTGTCACGACTACTAATCCCAGTTATAATGCAGTACAACGAGTGCGCTGAATTATATTTAACTTTTTCAAAGGCTGCTAAATAGATCATAGACGTACCAGATGCAAAATTTCTATTCAAATATTGCTAATATTGTATTCTTCTTCTTTATATATCTATTACTGTACCATGTGTGATAAAAATATTTCATTTTGTTTAGATTGTGAAGATACACCAGACTGGGTGGCGTCAATTGACGGCGTTGATACAAACTGTGAAGATCTTGTACAGTTCCACCCTAGGTTATGTTACAGTACTGTATGGGAGCATTCTGCCAGCAGCTGTTGTGAATCCTGCAGCATAGCAGGTCTAAGACAACAAACAGTTCATTGTAAGTTCACTGCAGCTGATAAACTCGGTCTAAACAGTTTTTACACCTCAGCAAGGCTGTGGGGTATAGTGATCACCAGAGGCGGGCGGTCGGGCGGTCCGGCGGGCAGTCGGGCGGGCGGTCGGGCGGTCGGGCAGGCGGTCAGAAATTCAGCTCTTACTAAAAAGTTAACTTATCAATTTTTTTTTACAGACATGACCTATGTGCCTGGGCAATTCATCCCATATATTTGTTTTTGGCACCAAGCCATAAGCCGCCATTTTCCAAGCTGGCCGCCTAAAAAATTTGTGGGCACGATAACTTATGAACCGTTGGTTGGATTGCATTCAAATTTTGTATGGTTGTTTTCTAGGTATTTCTGATGATCTGGTTAACTTTGGGGATGAATCAATTAAAAACAAAATGGCTGCCGCAGCCATTTCAAACAAAATTGACATGGTGGTAGTGGGGGGTCATTTTTTTCTCATTATTTCTTGATATTGATGGACATCAGAGCCTACGGCTGAGGGGTTCTGCCATCAATTGATGGCTATTTTGTTAAATGCCTTAAACTCCTTGAAAACTGTTTTATTTGATTCATAATGTAAATAAATTAAAGCTGGTTTCCAAGTATAATTTTTAATTGAGATGTTAATAGTAAATTAAGTCATTCCGTGAACTATTTAAATCGAGCATAACACAAGAGCGGTTTCTCATGTTTCATCAATATTGAAAATAAAACCTATATTCTTCTTGTTCTCCTGATACGTGTGCAAAAATTCATTTCCTGTTGATTGAACAAATAAATTAAATTCGCATTGATCATGTTTATATTGAGCATTGAATTAAAAGCATATGAGTGAAAACATGACGTTAAACCTTATTTACAATATGTGCCTAAGAAAGTGTGACGTTGCCCCCTGAAATCAGATTGAATTAATTAAAAATAATATTTATGAAGCTCCATAATCCAAAAACCTATTTTGTCGATTTGTTGTTTGTAAGCGATTTTTCTTCGAAATTATTTGAAAAGTTCATGTACTGGCACGTACTAGATCTATGAGAAATGTTTACGGTAAATATTTTGAATTTCAATTTGACTGTAACCCCGGTAGAATCAGACGGAGTTTTGATAAAAAATTCACCAAAATGATTGGGACAACGTGTCACCTCACGTATGGTTTAACCACTGTTTTAGTAGTTGACGTGGTGGACGGTCGCTGGACAAGATGGTCAAGCTGGACAGAATGTTCTGTCACGTGTGGCACAGGAGAGAAAACTCGTACACGGACATGTACAAATCCTGAACCAGCTTACGGGGGTGACAAATGCACCGGAGACGACACCAAGACGAAGCCATGTGATGCCGGGAGCTGTAGTGGCGATGGTAGGTTTGTTCATTGTGATACTGTGGAGATGGTTCGTCAATACCTCTCGATATAGTGATAAACAAACCAGCCATTCAAAATATAAGGGCTGGAGCCGACCAATTCTTCTCCTGATACTCCATTTAGAAGGTGGTGAAATTGAAGAAGGGGACCGCTTGATGCATAATTAACGTATTTAATCGAAACTTTGATAACATGACATCATGACATCAATGATTTACTGTGATCGGGTAATTCTGTCAAATATCAACATGTACTGACGTGTAACATGTTCCTTGTTGTACACGGTTTCCTGAGGGCGAGGATCCTTGTGTAGTAGTTAGTGCTGACGTCTGTCACGCCGGATTTCCAGGGTTTGTCCTCCCTTCTTAAAACTTAACTTTCATCACGTTCCCCCTCCCACTTGTATAGATTCTATATTATTCTCAAACTATCAAATGTGTGAATCAAATAAAAAAATAATTTATTTTTTGTTTATGTTCATCTACCAATGATTGCAGTCTGTTAAACCTAATCAGCTTCCCCCAATTTAGACAAAGTAAGATTGCCAATGAAAGGCATATCATAGTCTTAACGTACATTTTTGCTACACTTTTAATGTGTAATGGAATAGTTATAGTAGTTTGTTCAGGACTCTCAGAGAGCTATCAGTCACCCACTAAATAACTGGCTATCGAAATCGCTGTGTTGATTTTTCGTGATATTGAAAACGAAAGAAGAACTCACATTTTGGACTTGTCGATACAAAAGTAAACAGTGTTTCATAGAAGACACTACTGGAAATAGGTACGTTTCATAGAATACAGCTCCCTATGCATGTCTATTTCAGTTAATTTGAATTAAAACTGATTATAATATTAGTAAATAATTCATTTTAGCTACTCAAACTTACTTTATCTCAGGTTGGTAATAACTCACTAATATTATATTGCTTTACACTATTATATAATTATTATAAGGGATTGGTAGATATAATTCACCTACACCATTCCTTTTAGATCATTCTTGCCATATAGCTTGGCTTCACCATGTTTATTGTCTGTGTTTGACTTTATGATTATAAAGATTGGTGATGCTACAAAGACGAAGCCCAAGAAGAAACCTGATTTGACAACAGCTTTACAAGTGACTTTACAAGTGGAAAACACAACACACCAGAGAATATGCTTTGGGATAAATAAGACAAACTTATTAGAAATAATACGTTGCCTGTGTATAGAATTTTCCTGAAAACTTTCATGTGAGCTGTACATCCCATGGCAGCAAGTATTAGGAACATTAAATGAGCACCACAGACATGTGCACTGTTGACCTACTTATATGAGCAAGGCTCTACGCCTTTCATGCTGCTGAGACATCTTTGGTGCTCCTGAGACCCACACATTCTGGTGCTGCTGAGACCCCTTTGGTGCTGCTGAGACCCCTTTGGAAAAAATGGTGCTGTTGGGACGCCCACATTCTGGTGCTGCTGAGACCCCCAGTCCCACATTCTGGTGCTGAATGTGGGGGGGGGGGGGTTTCTGCAGCACCAGAATCTAGGGGTCTCAGCAGCACCAGAATGTGTGACTGGGGGTCTCAGCAGCACCAGAATATGGGGGTCTCAGCAGCACCAAAGGGGTCTCAGCAGCATGCAGGGCTTCCAGTGCTCTTGACTTATATTGCTATGTTCGCCTGCCCGCCTGTATATTTGATAGAACTTTTGCAAGCTGAATGTATATTTTTGTTGGCTGCTATATGCTCTCATCTTTATTAGTAGGTTTTATATTTATTTGTAGGTTAAAAGCAGTCAGGTATGAAAACTGGTCATGGTTCGTTTTGTTTTTTAAGTTGGCACATTAGCGTGATGGTATCACTTATTTTAATACAGAGTGTAGAACTTTATGAACTCATACTATGGATGCTAAACACATGTATATGTACTGATTTGGTATTTGAGATTGTTTGACACTGAAAATATAAGCAAATCACAAAACATCCTTATATGCCAGATAAATGTTCTGATACTGTTTGTAATAATTGAAATTGCTTTCGAGATTTTATTGCAGAATGCTGTAACAATAACATGCTTTACTAGGTCTCATACACTCCTATCTGCCATACGCAATCTAATCAATCCAAATGGTTGCACTAATATGTAATTCAACGTAATATAATTACATTTTGTAATTAGTGTATTATATACTAACCGATATAATTACCTTGATGGACTTACAAATGTGAAAGTACTGCTTTGTAGTGGATATGAATAACATGTGGTTCATTCGAATCACTTCTGACTAATTATATGTTTGAGGACAATTACTTAATTTAATATTATTTTACAATACATAGCATAGTAAAAAATAAATAAAGGTATTTCCCATAAACAAGAGAAAAATCTTTTGAGATCAAACACATATCCGCGTACATGACTTTCACAACAACAACTATACCTTCCCCACGCTATTTTCGTTTGTGTTATATTTTTACTTTTACAAACACCTGGTCTAACCTGGTCTGTATTTGTGACGTTTTTTTATGTATTACGTAGAGATCACATCGAGACAATACAGTTGTTCGTAAAAAAGTGGCGTGTTTTTAATATAATTTAAGTGAGCTTGGTCATTAATATACGGTAATTGCCAAGTGTTGCCAAGTGTATACATAGCTTTAGTGTTAACATTTTTTTAAACATACTGTGTTCAAACTTGTTTACTGACCAACCGTATGTTTTCAAATATCATTGAGTTTATAAATAAGGTATAGTTGTATGGTGCACCGTGCCAAGTAGTGCATCTACTCATATTTCTTAATACGTATCTTAACTACATTTTATTTCAGAACCGTATACTGTTATCTGTTTTGTATATATATAAGGTTGTACGCAATAGTAGATAATAATGTATTTCAGAATTTTTCTTGACAGATTGCATTACTTTTAATTGAGTGTAATTACTGATGCAATATGGAGCAAATAAATAATTTTGCAGAATAATAAAACGAACTTTTTTTTGTGTACTATGTTTAGCAAAACGACATTCATGCGTAAATGTTCTTCCTGTTTCTAAAACTAGTTGACACAGAAGACCGGGAAAGATGGTCTGCATGGTCTGAGTGCAATAGAAGTTGCGGCTGAGGGCAACGTAATAGACAATGCACATCTGCAAGTGATAATAATCATACTGATGGTCATGATGGTGATAGTGATATTGATGACGAACGTGAAGGCTCAATAAAACAGATCCCAGTTTACAAGACTAAATGCCGTGGAGGTAGACACAACGCAAAGCCATGCCATTCCAATTTTAAGTACAGTACTACCTCTATATAATGCAAACATTGGGGCGGGGTGGCATTATGGCGAGGGAGGTGATTTAGGCCTGTGGATATATGACAGCTGATCAACTTTAATTCTGATACATATTGAATGCTCTCACGCATTCAGTTTATAGTAATACAAAACAATACAATCCTCCCTATATAATGTTGTGTCATTAAGATCACTATATCGAAAAATAATTTTTTTAATGCACGAGAAAAACACACTAAATATGATTGGCATTTAAATTGGGGTTAATTCAATTTATAAGTAGGCCTTTATAGTATACCCTATGCCTATTCCCGCGATCAAAGGAATATACCATATAATTTTAAGTACATGTACATGTTTTGAACACCAAGTAGGACATCATAAAATAAAATAAAAGTTATGTTAGATCAATTGAACCTATATATACTATGTAATTTGTAATACCCGACATTATCACTATATCAGATAGTCTTGGGTCCGTATTCTCGTACAAGTTACGATAAATCGTAGGCTTCTGATTGGTCGAGATGGCCATCTCGACCAATCAGAAGCCTATGATTTATCGTAATTTGTACGAGAATACGGACCCTGGGGCTGATTCTGAAAATTTAGATTTTGCTGCACCCCTAGCAGAACATGGGTTCAATGGTATCTTCTGTTTCTTTGGTCCACCACCTTTTATTTTAAAAACATTACCCCTTTCAAAAAGTGTCCAAAAGACCCTTTGAAGATCATTTTCTGCGTTCAGTCTCAGTCTCCGGTGGAGCTACATATGGTATCTATGGACCCTGAATCACACAGTTCATGTAGGCCAGACAGACAATATGTACTGTATAATATGTAGAGTAAACAAAATAGTATTATGTCAGTAGGCATAGGGGCCTACACGTTTATATGTAGGCATAAAATTAAACAAAGAATATAGATAATCTATCGATTGATTGCCATTGATCAATTTGATGTGAGCATCTAACCTATGTTCGAACTTCACAGTTCATGTAGCCCAGAAGAAATAACGTTAGACTAGACTATATTAGTCTATGTGGTTTTTATACTACTAACATGATTTAAGGCAGGCATTTCGGAACTGTTTTAGCGGCCCTTCTTTAATTGCTAACAGTCCTCCATGGGCGGACTGATAGATATTGATGGCGGCCGCTAAAAAACCTGAACTCCCTGCTGAATTGTGTTATATTACCATGCTTATATGTAAAAGTTTACAGTTAGGCCTAATTAATAGGTCTAAAGTACCTCATGCGCAATACTAAAATGGAGCACTATTCTGATAGCTCATGTCATTGCTCTTCTCCGAAATCTCAACTTGAGGCAATGCAAATACTCACAGTATTTATGTTTGTTCTTTTTCTCTCTAGAGGGAGTTGCGGGGGGCGTGTCGTCATTGTGGACATCGACCATCCCGCAGGCGGTTCTAGTTGTGTGATGATGATCTCAGCTCCATGGTGAACACATGTGATCCACACAATCCGTCCTGGTGCTGGAGTGGCTTGCCAGACTCAGTGCTATAATCGTGGCTGAACTAGATGGACGGCAAAACGGCTGGCTTCTTTGCACTTGTGGGAAACATATAATATAAAAAGCACAAACTAGGCCTTTCAGAAAAAGCGGTTAAGTCTGATTATTATTATTTATTAATAATTCATATCTGTCACTATCAGACACTATGATAGTGACAGATTGATAGTGATAGTGACAGATTGATAGTGATAGTGACAGATTTATAGTGATAGTGACAGCTTTATAGTAATAGTGACATATTGATAGTGAATGTGCCATATTAATAGTGATAGTGACATATTAATAGTGATAGTGACACATTGATAGTGATAGTGACAGATTGATAGTGATAGTGACAGATTAATAATGATAATGCTAGTGATGGTGACAAATTGATATTGATAGTGATAGTGACATATTGATAAAGATAGTGATAATGACAGATTAATAGTGATAGTGATAGTGACAGATTGATAGTGATAGTGACTTATTGTAGGGACTTATTGTTCCGGAGCCCATGATGCCAGACACTTAATACAAGAAAAGTTTTATCAGTGGTTACTTTTCATGGTTTTCAGGAAGTATTCAACCCATGCAAGTGCATGAATCACAATAATCATTATTTCATCCCTGGAAACGGCTTCTGAGAGCCACCTTCTGACTTCGTGATAAGCTGTACAAAGTTTCTTTACAGGTGTCAATACTGGTATTTATTTTATATTATATTAAAACACCTACCATCGTAGATTATAAAATAATAATTGAATATTCATATCTATGCATAATCACATCATGTAGGTCTAATTTAAAGTAACGTTCTGGTTTCGATAAATATATTGTTTAAACGATATATCATAAAATGCAGGTCCTTTTGATATGATACTGATTGTGTATATTGTTACGTCAACTGTATTACGTACGAAGCTCTGGAAACGACATGCATTAAAAAAAATCCACAGAAAATTTAGTTAACTTGTATGTACAAAATAGTACCTTGTACGTACAAGATAGCATATTGGTTATCTTGTAAGTACAAGATACTATCTTGTACGTACAAGATAGCATTTCGGCTACCTTGTACGTACAAGATACTATCTTGTACGTACAAGATAGCATTTCGGCTACCTTGTACGTCCAAGATAGCAATTCTGCTATCTTGTACGTACAAGATACTATATTGTACGTAAAAGATAGCATTTCGGCTACCTTGTACGTACAAGATAGCACTTCTGCTATTTTGTACGTACAAGATACTATATTGTACGTACAAGATAGCATTTCGGCTACCTTGTACGTACAAGATAGCAATTCTGCTATCTTGTACGTACAAGATACTATCTTGTACGTACAAGATACCATTTCGGCTACCTTGTACGTACAAGATACTATCTTGTACGTACAAGATAGCATTTCGGCTACCTTGTACGTACAAGATTGCAATTCTGCTATCTTGTACGTACAAGATACTACCTTGTACGTACAAGATAACAATTCTGCTACCTTGTACGTACAAGATACTATCTTACAAGATAGCATTTCGGCTACCTTGTACGTACAAGAAAGCAATTCTGCTATCTTGTACGTACAAGATAGCATTTCGGCTACCGTGTACGTACTAGATAGCATTATTCTGCTATCTTGTACGTACAAGGTAGCACACCCTTTAATACCAAGGTGACGATGTGTTCGATGTGTAGTATTTCCCATAAAGACGTTATTGCGGGGTTACCCATGTGTGAGCGCTCGGCAATTTTATTGTTGGTCTAATCTTTTAGACGTTGGCCTAGAATTTTATCGGGGTTGTGTAAACTTGCCATTTTTATTAAAAACACTGGTATTCCACTCGCCCCGGTGAGAGAATGTTGTCCTATATTGTACGTACAAGGTAGCACACCCTTTAATACCAAGGTGACGATGTGTTCGTGTGTGTAGTATTTCCCATGAAGACGTTATTGCGGGGTTACCCACGTGTGAGCGCTCGGCGATTTCATTGTTGGTCTAATGTTTTAGACGTTGGCCTAGAATTTTATCGAGGTTGTGTAAATGTGCCATTTTTATTAAAAACAAAAAGTTACTGGTATTCCACCCGCTCTAGTGAGAGAATGGTGCCTCCTCGTTAGAGACGAAGACAGCGACAGACTGTTTGTCAGTGTTTCTGAGTTGAACTCTGATGCAGTCTACAGTGGGGCCGTGCTCATTGCTCCTGAACTGGTTTTGTGTTGGCCTACCGTCTGCGATGCTGGTCTAATACAATAACAGCTCACTGCGGCCTGCAACGTGTCTGACGCCTGGCTTCTGGGGTCTGCACGTGCCTGTCTTTGACAGAGCGAGATGGCTCCTCTGAAGATGCCGACAATCAACTGTGGGCAATCTAGGCCGATTAAGAGTTGTGGCACCTGTGAGACTATAATAACCCTCCAGCTGTCATCAACTAAAAATGATTCTCCGGCTTATAGGTCAACTCATCTCTCTATAAAGGCCTCGCAATCTTGGCGACAGAAATATATTTATGAATTTACACCTGCCCATTTCACGAATATCAATAAGATAACCTGGATTACTTTCCAATATATTTGGGAAATATTTTTTCAATTTCTATTTCTTCAAGGCTGAAAACAGAAAAGTGGTATATAGGGTCTGCCAGCATTATTTTCACCGAGTAGCCATTTAAAAGAAATTCCGGTGTTTCACAGAATAGGCCTACTTACATATAATAATTATATAAATTGATTTAACAGCCTGAAGTGGGTCCAATATGCATGGTGACTTGAAGTTCCCGGAACGTGGGAACTTTTGAAAGGGAACTTCGGGAAATTGAAGTGTCTCGATATATATTAGGCCTACTTCAATTAGAGATATTCGGTTAGGCTACTAGGTTGACCTGTCTGACATCTCATTTCCATTTTCGGGCTGTGACCAGCGACCTTGCCAGCTATTTGGTTACCATCTAATGGGATAAAAAAATAGTTTGTTGTTGTTGTGGATCGAGGGGGTTGTGGATCGAGGGTCGAGGGGTTGTTGGTCGAGGGGCTTGTGGGTCGAGGGTTGTGGGTGAGTGTTCGAGGGGATCGAGGGGGTTATGAAGGTAACCCACAAAAGGGCCACCAAAATGTTAAGAAAACCCCATATTTCCCATAGTTTGTCGCACATAAACGCACAATTTTTTTTTTTTTGCAAGATTTTTAATTGATTATTTTTTTATTGTGTCTTTGGAAAGAAATGACCTTTCTTTGACCTTTAGATCCAAAACATCCGCCGTTTTTTTATGTATTTACTGTTACTATAAGTATACTGCTAAACATGTTGACGATACTATGACATATTTTGGTAACATAGTGGATTAGGACTAAACGTTACTGCCAAATAAATTTGAAAGAAAAAATTCAAAATGGCCGCGAAATTTACCTTCATATGAACAAGAAACAAAATGGCTATCAACATGTAAATTAAACCTCTTTTTTATTTGTGGCTCGGAATTGCACACTTTATTGATTTTGTGTGACTTGGGAGCTGAAACAAGCATTTATGGTGTTTATTGTTCATCGTCTGACCTATAGTTTATCGTAAAATCCAAGATTGACGTCATTTTGCATATTTACTAGACCTATTAAAATGATTCTAAATACTAAGCACATCAAAACATGTTACAATATACTGTAGCCTAGGCTACTTAAACACAGTTTAGAATGCCTGGTAACCTAATATGTCGTAATATGAACTGGCATGCCAAGAAAGCCCACGGCCAAATTAATTAAATAAAAAAAAATTCATACATTTTAATCGGATCAGAAGCTAGTCCCAAATGTGACCCATTGCATTCCGGGCCAGCCAGATCAATTTCCTGGCTGGCGGCGGGCAAGGAACGAGGCTAGGGTAGGCTAGGCCTATGGCTACATCAATAAATCATAGGTCTGGATAGGCCTAAAGGCTATAGCTACAATACATAAATAAATCATAGGCCTATGCCTAGCCTACAATCATATAACATGTATAGAGTCTAATACATCTCTAGCTGTCGCACATAACGTTACTAGGGCCTACATGTCGACCTGCCAGAACCATAACGGCATAACTCATTTTTATCAACTTTTCAGGAGAGACAAAAAACTATTTTTCACAGGTAATACACACAATATAAAACCTAAGGTGATTCCATGTTGACACATGTGGTGAACAAAATTTGATATTGATGATCACAAATTATGCAGATTTTAAAAACAACGTAAAAAAACGATTTTTATTTGTTGATACCTTTTGCCTTTGCACTTCACATAACTAATGTCTGCCACTTAATGTCCGAAATGACAGTTATGACTACTTGATTTCTTAAATATAAAATGACAAAATGGCTTATCTGGCAGTTATGACGTTCTGACATTTCTGAGTTGACTACTATTCATCATCTAAAATGTCGTATCTGGTAGAATGTGACTATAAAGAATGGATTAAGAGTAGCAGATAAACACCTTATAGTGACGAAAAAACACTTAATAAGGAAACAATTTTTTTAAACATGTTTTTTAATTAAAAATAATTTAGTAGTCAGAGACAGTGGACCTAACCTGTTTCATGTTATGTTGACTGAAAAATCCATTTTTGGTAAGGCCTACAATTTTGATTATTAAACAAAGGTGATCTTCAAGGTCAAAGAGTCAAGTAAAAAGTTAGGCAAGCGAACATTTATTATTTTTAACATTGAAAAAAATAGCTAGGTGGTACCATTCAATCTCCAGGGGGGCTTCTGGGCGATGGGGGTCTGTTTAAAGGTGACGAGAATCATCAGAACGTAGCGGAGAAGCGTTAAAGAGTGACGGGAAACCGGTCAAAAACGATGGAGAGGCGTTAAAATGTGACGGAGATGCGTTAAAGTGTCATGGAGAAGCACTACAAAGGCCATAGAAAATTAAAGGGCAAAGGGAAGCTTTAAATCGAAAAGTAGTTGGGTGCGATGGGTGCGCTAAAAGGTGGCGGGGAGGAAATAAAGGGCGACGGGGAAGTGCACATGACAATGAGAAGGCGTTAAATGGTGACGACAGGGAGCCATTAAAGGATGATGGGGATGCAAAAAAGGATGACCGAGAGACGTTAAAAGGCGACGAGGAAGCGTTAAAGGGCAGCTGTGATGTGTTAAAAGGCGGCAGAAACCATTAATGGTCGTCGGAGAGGGGTCAGTAGGCAAAAGGAGGCGTTACATGGCAAGAAAAAGGCAACAAAAATGCAACAAAAAGACACCAAAAGACGTTAAATAGCAATGAGGAGTAATTAAATGGCGACAAAGAGATATTCAAGATTGGCCGAGAGGCATTAAACTACAACGAGAAAGCCTGCAATTGCAATGGAGAGGCGTTAAAGTAGACTATGCATAACAGGCATGGCAAAATCATTTATGTGCGATGGGTGCATTGAAAAGTGATGTACAGGCATTAAAGGACGACGAAGAGGCATTGAAGGGCAATAGGGAGTCGCTAATGAGCGGTGAAGTTGTGCTAAAGGGTGGCAAAGAGGCGGTAAAGGACGACGAAGAGGCATTAAAGGGGGACGGAATGACAACGGGGAGGCCTTCAATGGAGAGGCAATGGACAGGCGTTAAGGGGTGACTGAGAGGCATTAAAAGGTAATAGGGTCGTTCAAAGGAGACGGGTGCGCTAAAAGCTGGCGGGAAGGCAATGAATGGCGACGAGAAAACGTTACCAGTAAATGATGATGGAAAGGTTTTAACCCTTACAGCGCTGAAATATTTTTTTGTCAAACTATATATGGAGACCAAAGTTGTTATTTTTTCAATTTGAAATAATCACAAATGCCCTAGTTAGCTTTTTCTGCTTCATTTGAATACATATGTTATGGTCTACGGCCATTATAAATATTTTAATTATTTAATTGCGGGGAACGAAGAGTTAGAGGGCGATGGGGAGGCGTGAAAGGGCTGATTGTTGCATAATACTTTATAGATAACTGAACAAATCGTAATAGTTTATTGTAATAGACACTGGAAGCCAATAACGACCTTGGCAGAGGAGAGCGCCTCACTACTCAAGCTAGACAGTTTAGAGTTCTCTGGAGCCTGTTTATTTCTTGATTTGTGACATTATAGAGGAGGTTGTTGCGATAGTCCAGTTTACTTGCAACCAGTGTAGTTTTAGCTATGCTTCAAATATCAAGGACTGACACAGGCAACGTAGGCCCCTATGTCCCAAATGACTCCAATATTTCGCGTCGAGTCACGATAGATAATTTTGCCGGTAAATGTTGCATCAACTGTTTTCATTGTTATTTTGTTCCAAACAGGAAAACCAAACAGTAAAACCTTTTATCTGAATTTCACTTGGAGTTTTCCATATCTAATCCAGTCACCTACGTCTAACCATTCTTTAGCAGCTTTACGTCGTTGATTTTCATTAAACTCTTGGAATGTTTATGTGTAGGGTGAGTAAGACATGGCCAACCACAAAAGAAACTACATGTAACTGTGGGTCTGTCATGTAGTGGATACTTCACATACAATTACAATTTGATTGGTGGCGGCCACCATTAATTCCATTCTCCAACAATTTTCAAATATATGCTTGTAGTAAAATAATACCTGACTTCACTGTTCGGCACCAATGGTATTTAATGTAGAGATGTGTGTGGCTCATGGTGTGTGGGTCATGGTGGGTTAATTGCTGAGTGTTTTCCTCAACTCGCTCGACAAGGGGCTCTGGGCATGCCTTTTAACCCTTTAAGCCCTCACGATACATTAAAGCATCATTTTACATCCCTGAAATTAGAATTAATTTTCCTTCAACTATTGGTTTTAGAAATTTTCATGAGACTGGTTTAACAATACATTTGGCAATTTTCTTTTCACCCACTTCAAATCATCTTCATCCACTACAAGTCGTTAACTGCGACAGCAATTCGCAGCTTGTAGTGGATAAAAATGACAATGGTAAATTCAGGCTTGAAAGGGTTGGGTAGGGTGGCGAAATAAATAACAATACATTCCTACGTTTTGAAAACAATAGTGCCGGCGATGAAAAAAAACATAGCTGAAGCAAAATTGTTTATCTCCCTAAATGAACTGTTTTTTTTATTTGCATGATTCTAATCCGCAATTAATTTAGCTGGACAGTAAAAAACTGTTTTTTTCTGGTAATGCACAGCCCTAATCTAATCCACGCGCTCATCTAAAACATAAATAGTGGTCTTAAGGCACGATAGCTACATTCCGTCAAACACAGTGACGTCACCGGAAACCCTTTTATATCGCTACTCGGTAAAAACAATGTTATGTAAGTCCCCCTCCCCCATACTGCATTGTGTATTAGACTGCTATAGGTGAAAAAAATGCAGGCCAAGGCTCTTGAGTTTCACAGAATTGACACCGCTGTTGAGCAGAGATTATAGCCAGACACGTGGAGGCTGCAGCTTGCCTTGAATAATCACTGTAGGCTGGTGCTTCCGTACCATCCCATGCAATAGATCCCTAATGACATGTCATTACTAGCCTACCCCAGTTTGTTTCTAAGTTAAGTGGTTCAAAGTTATATATACGATATGGCTGATAGCGGCCATCTTGGATTTCATACACAATCACCTTTGCATCGCCGATTTAAAGAAAAACTATGTTAAATATTTTTAGATTTAGCTTCCCAACAATGCAATACCGAAATCATTCAAATCATTCAAAATGAGTAAGAATCTAAGGCAAATATGAGTATTTGGCGACCATCTTGGATTTTCGCAAATTAAAAAAATCTATGCCAGCTTAGCATGCAGTTGTTTTGTGACCAGTATTCCCAAATGGACAACAACAATTTCCTCCAGACTATAATCTGACAGTTAAGACATTTTGTGATTTGTGATAAGCATTCAAGGAAATATTTCTGCAGTCCCAACTGGCAAATATGACGTTGTGGCGATGCCATAACCGTAAGTTTACATGATCAAAATGAAACTCTTAACATTTTAACTGACATATGTGACGTTCTGGCCGTCATGTAAAGATATTTCAATTTGTCATAATTGCCATTTGTGACGTTACATATTCACAAGCCACTCATATGAAAAAGTTACCCTGAAATGTCTCATCTGTCAGTTCTGACTATTTGGCACTTATTTCGTTAAACAATGAAAAATATTAAGTGATAGATAGGACTATCTGCACCACACATTTATGAGTTGTGACGTTTTGGTTCCGATTTTTTTTATCGAAAACCAGTTGTGACCTTATGGAAAACCTCTATAACTTCAAAACTATTAGAGATAGGCAATTCATTTTTTCACACAAGAAGGGCAAGACTAAGGGGCGTGTTCTCGTCAAATAAAACCATAAGGTCACATCTGACAGTTATGACGTTATGGTTCTGGCAGGTCGATGTATAGGTCCTATCAATGATTATACTCGCCGTCAAATTAAAAATGACCAACCAGGATCGCATGATTTTCGGCGATTTCTCCGTCAATTTTGAACCGATTTCCCTGAAATTTTGCAGATGCCATTTTCTATTAAAATCCTAACAGAGGTGAAAATTTCGCAAAATATTATTTAAAATTTCAAAAGTTAGACCATTTGCCATGTAATAAAATTGTAAAATTAGTTTAATGGGGTTAAAGAGGAACGTCGTAATTTCAATTCATTACATGTCAAATGGTCTAACTTTTGAAATACGCTATATAATTTCACGAAATTTTCAGGGCTGTTAGGATTTGAATAGAAAATGGCCTTTGCAAAATTTGAATAAAATCGGTTTAGAATTGACGGAGAAATCGCCGAAAATCATGCGATCCTGGTTAATTTGACGGCGAGTATAGGCAAAAATACCTTTGTTTCCAATTAGCCTACCCGACCAACCATATTTGACCCTGGCAATTTCTTGCAATTTCTGAAAAAAAATAATAAAACATTTTGCAATTATGCATTTTGGGCCAATTTGATTTTTTTTCAAAGTGAAATTTAAAAGAGAAAGTTTCTCTACCTAGTCCTACCCTATTTTGGAGGGCCATATAGTCTAGGTCTACCGGAATAAAACAAAATAGAAAAAAAATCATTAGGGCCCTAGGCCTAGTCTATAGACTACTCTGTCCGAGGGTGCAGGATGGTCCAAAATGAAAGTTAGCTTTTTGGTAGGTCGGTATCTAGCCTACCCTGTTTGGGAGGCAGTGTGATCTGAAAAACAGGTAGGCCTAGGCCTATTTGTTTTGCCTGGAGCTTGGTGATTGAGTAGGCCTAGGTCTACGAGAGGGGGGGGGGGGCTGGCGATCCCACTGTGATGGCCCCTATTCCCTTTTTCACTTGACACTTGCTCATAGGTCGGAGAGCTACGATCTGCCCTATTCCAGTTCCAGACTTTTTCAGGTGGCGTCCGGCGTCTATAGATTTATATAAAACTGGGCCTAGTCCTAGATAGACAGAAAATCCGTCTCTAGCGCTCGCTGGCTGTCAGTGAAAAGCCATGAGAGGACTGTTGCACAGGTTAAGTCCTAGACTACGTTAGGCCTATACTCGCCGTCAAATTAACCAGGATCGCATGATTTTCGGCGATTTCTCCGTCAATTCTAAACCGATTTTCTTCAAATTTTGCAAAGGCCGTTTTCTATTCAAGTCCTAACAGCCCTGAAAATTTCGTGAAATTATATAGCGCATTTCAAAAGTTAGACCATTTGACATGTGGTAAATTGAAATTACGACGTTCCTCTTTAACCCCATTAAACTAATTTTAGAATTTTATTACATGCCAAATGGTTTAACTTTTGAAATATTAAATATTATTTTGCGAATTTTTTTACCCCTGTTAGGATTCTAATAGAAAATGGCCTCTGCAAAATTTCAAGAAAATCGGTTCATAATTGACGGAGAAATCGCCGAAAATCATGCGATCCTGGTTGATCATTTTTAATTAGACGGCGACTATATACTCAGTAGGCCTAGGCCTAAGCCTAGACAGTCGGTCGGCAGGGATTTGAGACTTTTTATAGTCTATCTAGGCCTAGACTTGCTCTTTGAAGCATCCTGCTGCTTGCATTGCTGATTATGAACTGAAACTTTGCCACTGACTGAAATGAACTGACACTCACACACACAGTTTCACTCACTGTGAGTCTGTGTCAGTGACCCTTCACTGAAAATGTCTTCATTGACTTCACACAGTTCAGTATTACAAAGGTAGGCCTATAATGATCATTTCACTGCATTAATTTTAAATTCAAGTTCAGCCTTTAACAGTATGAGTATCAGTAGACTATCATAGCCTAACCAAAGGCCTACAGAAAGTCACTCTAGGATAGTCTATGTAGGGTCTAGTCTAACGTAGGCCTACTGAGAGTCTACTTGTGGTTTTAACTTTGCCTTTCTCAGTTTATGTGAGACAAGACAAATAATGTGTGCCTGAGAACTTGAATGTTTGCCCCCTGGTGAATACTCCTGTCACTTGACTTGGAAACCTTAGCAACGAGGGACTGTTGAGCATGGGCAGTGGGTATGAAAGTGACAGGAACTAAATTCTGACACACTTTTTTTTCATGGAACACTGTGTGGGAAACTTGACCTTTGACCCGTGCCCATGTTGCCATAAGGCCCACGGCCCCTGGGCGCTTCGCCCAGCCTTTGTTTTTGATTTGAATAGGCCTAACATTCTGAAGAACAAACAAAAGACGACAACCAGACATACTGGCACCTTAGAGTGCAGGTACCCAACAAGCTTTAGTGCTGATTAACGTTGGTCCATTGTCAACCACACTGGCTCAGAATTAGCCCAATATTGTTTCAACGTCTAGTGTTTGCTGGGTATAATAAAAGGAGATGGAACAACATTGGTCCAACATTAAAACAACATAGGGTCAATGTGTGTTCAATTCCCCCCCCCCCCCCAGACATCAAAAATAGTGTAAAAAGAATCATAATGCTGAGAGTCATGTAGTTTCGCAATTGGGGATGATTAGGCAGGCCTACAACCCAAGATTTAACATATTTTATGCGAAAGAATTCTGTTCATTTGTACAGATAGTCTTTTACTTGTAGTTTCTTAGATTTTCAAAACATCCCAAAACACTCCACAAAGGGCACATAACAATAATGTTGTGTGTTTACTGGGTTGAACGCAGCCCAGCAAACAGGAGACGTTGAACCAGTGCTGGTTTGATGTTGGGCCAGCGTCGCAGATTGCGGGCCAGCATTGGACCAGCATTGGGTCAACGTCGTGTTTGCTGGGAGTGTTGACAGGTGTTTCGCACCAAAACGGAATAATAAATTCCGCTCAATACATAGTCTCTACTGTCCACAAGAGCCATTTAATAACATTAATTACAAAGACAATTGACACTACATCTATTAGCTATCAACCTTTTATGCTGCTGGAGGGGAGACATCTTCAGTTTTTTGTTCACAAAAAACTAGACCATTCTAGTTTGATGATGATTGTCTCTTATATGTAAAAATAAGATGCATACAAAATCACTTGCACAGCCTAGAAAACTGGGCTGCCAAGTTGGGCGTGGAACGTAATGCACATAGATCCTGCATTATCTCAACTAAGAGTGATATACCCTGTCTATCAACTCAATTATCACATCCTTCAACATATCCTTAAATCAGTCCTAGCTAAGCCATATTTCAGAGGTTTTCGACACATATTCAATGGCCAATACTGCACAGAAAGCACATGGAGCACATGGCTCTCTTAGACGCAATCCCCGCTCATCCCGCCCAAGTCTTATTTATATTTTACTTGGTAGGTCAACCCTCCAATAATCCGCATCCACTGACTTTTAGGCCTATGAAAAAATATCCACCTTATGAGTGCTACAATATTTTGTTATCGTAAACCGATAAGCTATGCGGGACTTGTGAGCTTAAAATTCGTTTTTCTTATTGTTTAGATATTTTCACTTGCTAGGTTTTACCTCGTGACGGCAGTATGTCCCTTCCCTGGCAAATCCTGGATGTGGACATCGCTTGCATGAGAGAATAAGATATTTCGTCATTTTGTTATTCACTCTTTATTTACAAAATTGGCGCAAAAGATGATAACATAATCAACAACAAGCCTGATGTCCTATATCATCCCCGCCATAAATTAGGTTAGAGTTTTTGCGGTCACAAATATTTAAAAAATCGACTTGTGGTGGCCATTTCAAATTTCAACAAAATAAACTGCACATTTCCATATGGCGGTGATTGTAAAATGTGAATTATTTCTGACTTTATTTTTTGAATTTTTGCGCCCATAAAAATTATGAAGCTCATCCATGGCGGCCATTTCGATTTGCATTAAAACCTTAACAAAATTACCTGCACATATCATGGGGAATGCGATTTTAAAATTTGAATAATTTACGACTTTAAGTTTTAGAGTTTTAGCCCCCACAAAAAAATTTAGAGTTGACCTCTGGCAGCCATTTTTAATTTTGGTAGCATCTTTAAAAAATCACTTGCACATCCCCATGTTGCTAGGAATGTGATGTTGAAATTTAAAAAAAAAACATTGACCAGTAGTTTTTGCGCCCACAAGAAAACGTGATGTCGGACAGAATCCTGGCGCGACTAAAATCCCCCTTCCCCTACGGGCGGGGGATAAAAATGCAAACGCATAGCTTATTTATATTTTGAAAATAAAAAGTACTATAAATTGCAATACTGTATCTCATGATGTAAAATATAAAATATTCATGTCCAAGACCTATCGACGACTCCGAACTTCAATTGCAATAGGCCACCTTTTTTAATTACAAATTAAAAGACGGGCTAAAATGATAATTAATTGAATAATGCATAAAAAAACTTGTTGATCATATATATCATAGGGGGGGGGGGGGGGGGTGAATGATTGGGTGAATAAGATATGCAAACGGTGTTCATTTGAGTGCGATATGGGAAAATACAGCACTCGTTCCATAAATAAGGTGTGATATCACACGAAAAATGAACAACGTTTGTATTTTCTCACACGATGAGGTCACACATGACATAACTGCCGTACATTTCAGTTCAAACTACAGCTAGAGTGCGATATCATGGATATGGACTGATATCGATATACGTCGCACAGAGTGTAAGAAGGTGTTTTTAAACTGTGCCGATTTCTGTATATTCAAGGGGTGACAACTTTGGTATATCCAAGGGTGCAGCGCCGGATTTACCAGTAGGCCATATATACCATTGACCTAGGGTCCACCGCATTCGGGGGGCTGACTGAAACCTTTTTTCATGTGTGCCTTCCACAGAACATGCTCAGTGTCTCACATTATATCAGTGATAATTTGGGGGGGGGGGGGTAGTTTTCTTGAGCCTTTGAGATAAAGTGAACAGCATCTAACTGGCAGGGGGCCTTATTCTTATACGTACACGTACGTACACGTACGAAATGCTATCTTGTACGTACAAGATAGTATCTTGTACGTACAAGGTAGCCAAAATGCTATCTTGTACGTACAAGATAGTATCTTGTACATACAAGATAGCAGAATTGCTATCTTGTACGTACAAGGTAGCCGAAATGCTATATTGTACGTACAAGATAGTAAGTTGTACGTACAAGGTAGCCGAAATGCCATCTTGTACAAGGTAGCAGAATTGCTATCTTGTACGTACAAGGTAGGCGAAATGCTATCTTGTACGTACAAGATAGTATCTTGTACGTACAAGGTAGCAGAATTGCTATCTTGTACGTACAAGGTAGCCGAAATGCTATATTGTATGTACAAGATAGTATCTTATACGTACAAGATAGCAGAATTGCTATCTTGTACGTACAAGGTAGCCGAAATGCTATCTTGTACGTACAAGATAGTATATTGTACGTACAAGGTAGCCGAAATGCTATATTGTACGTACAAGATAGTATCTTGTACGTACAAGATAGCCAAAATGCTATCTTGTACGTACAAGATAGTATCTTGTACGTACAAGATAACCAATATGCTATCTTGTACCTACAAGGTACTATCTTGTACGTACAAGTTAACTAAATTTTCTGTGGATTTTTTTTAATGCATGTCGTTTCCAGAGCTTCGTAATTACGTCATCTGGTGAGAGAACACATTATAATTTATAATAGATACATGTTCATTGAATTTAACAATCTGCTACATCTTCTTTTCAGATTGAAAATGTCATTATAATGTTGGTTATACTAATATTCTTTAGGTCTATCACAATGAATAATCTATATGAATTACCACTGTATAACGTAAAAATAAATTTGTGTATTTAAAATGTTCCATGTCTCAATAAAATCGTAAGTGACAAACAGGTTTTCTGTTGCATTGCTTTGGCAAAACCTACATAGGCCTAATCAGATATTATTGTTTGGTCATGTTTTGCATTTTCGTGACAGTTGCATTTGATGGTTGGTTTTATGACTGATTTCCCTGCTACAACCAATTAATAAATAAAATCTGCCCTATGTCGCTCGCAAAAATTTGGGTGGATTTTCGGAGTCTAAAATTCAAAATTGCCGCCCGAATGTAATAAAAACAATCCATTGATTAACCACAGGTATGTGTGTTTTATCGTGCGTTTATGTACGACAAACTATAGAAAATAGTTTTCTTAACATTTTGGTGGCAATTTTGTGTTAATTTGAAGATGAAGGTTTCCAAATATAGAACGTTATCCGACAGATTCGCATTCAGCACACACAAATTATGTAAAAACAAGTGAATCAAAAGTATGCACTAAAATCCCGAGCAAAGTTCCATGTTTCAAATTTTAACCCAGGCTAAATAGACTTATTTTCATGAAAGGGTGCAATATTGGTTCATTAAAAAATGTGTATGACATTTATAAATATAAAAGCATACACATATCTGGGTTTAGAAAACATAGGCCAGATATGGATATGTCCAATGACTATCATTTATTATGTTGTTTTTAATGACCATGTTGACTAGTTTGTTTTGCTGTTCATTCTGATTTTTTCATAATAAAAAACATGTTTAAGCGTATGTGGAGAGACGACTATTTATTCTACTGCAATGGGTGATGTATTATGAGAACGGGAATTTAATTATCTGTTATAGAGGATATTGCATGTGCAGAATGATTATTCGAAACATCAAAGACATACGCTTACGTAAACCTACCCCCTAATTCCAGACAGGTTTGGGGGTACCCTCATAAAAGCGGTCAAAATATAAAGTTCCATAGACTAAGAGGTAGCCTACATGTATATTTGACAACTTTGCAATAGTTGACCGTAAAACGGCTTTCGAGGGGTTTCAAAATGTTATTTCAATTTACGGTGACCTAAAAAAATGTCACCCTATTTTTTTGGAATCGGCATAAAAATTCTAAACAAGAAAAACGTAGGTGACAAGAATTAGCATGGGATTCCCACGGAATTACATAATGACCCTATACTATATGGGTAAAAGGATTCCCTAGTGCAAGAGATTCGGTCCACTGAGGAGCGAGACGACAACGGAATCGGAGCAGTGAACATTTGAATGAAACGTTATGATCCACGCTTGAACATTGTATGGTCATATAGGCGGGCTCGTGGTGCAAAATGCCTCCGTTTGTGAAAATAAGTCACTTTTTGATTCCCCCGCTAGCGTTAAGTCGTGTTAGTCTTATTATACTTAAAATTCAATTCATCAGGTTTTTCATTGTATCATCTATTTTGTTTTGGCATTCATATAATTAGGCGAGGCCGGAGGCCCGGAGCCTTTTAAGTTTGTTGCGCCTGTGTTTGTGTCTTGTTTTGCGGAAAGAGTGGTGCCATGTGTGGGAAACGGTTGACATTTCTGGGAAACAGTCCTTATGAACAAGCCAAATATAACGTTTGTAGTCACTATGCGAAAACAAGGTGTTAAGACAAAATAGGCCTATATTCACGATTATATTCGTGATTAGAGCTTAAAAAGATTATGTTGGAATAATGATGGCCCAGTGTCGTAGGCCTACTAAAAACGGTATAAACAGTATTTTTGTCATAATCTACATTATGATTAATAAACTTGTTAGGCATACCAACATTATTGCAACTATGAGCTGAAAATTGTGCAATTTTGCTGTAATTAGTGATATTCCCATTACCACTAGTAGAAGTATTACCATAAGCGTTAGCCTTAACAGAAACAGTACTATCAAAATTTTTTTTATCAAATTCTACAAAAACATTTTCTTGGACTGAAAATTGTGAATTTTTGCTGTAATTAGTGCTATTCCCATTACCACTAGTAGAAGGATTACCAGAAGCATTAGGCTTAACAGAAACAGTGCTATCAAAATTATTATTATCAAATTCTACAGAAAAATTTTCATGGACTGAAAATTGTGAATAATTGCTGTAATTAGTGTTATTCACATTACCACGAGTAGAAGTATTACCAGAACCATTAGGCCTAGCAGAAACATTACTATCAAAATTATTGTTATCAAATTCTACAGAAACATTTTCATGGACCGAAAATTGTGAATTATTGCTGTAACTAGTGCTATGGGCACTTTCACATAATAGGTTGCATACAGGAATAATACAGTTGTTTCTTCAAGAGATCCCCATCGTGATTATCAAGACGTCACACAAATTGTTTTCTAGTGTGACACATTACTGCCCATCTACAGACCAAATTTCATGAGTCTAGATGAAAAATTGACAAAATTATTGAATAATCACTGTCAAATTTGCCACAGTTATGCTGTCTCAAATGAAATTTCAGGAATTTGCAGCCAACATAACTATTACAAGATCTAGTATATGGACGTGTTTCACACTTGAAAAATAAACTACTGTTGCTCATCAACTAAACAATCCAAACCTTTTCTAAATAGCTGGTCTGTGCGCGAAACCATACAGGATTGTATCAAAGCACACCATTTCCGTTAAACAAATTTTGCGTTTGTCCTCTCCAGGACAATGGAGATTGCCAGCTAAGAATAATAAAGTTATTTCACTTTTCTGTTAATGTAGTTGTAATATAGCTTATCAGTAAGCAATATCAACTCAATTATTCAATCGGCAAAGCATAGTTCCCATGCTATATACATTAAAAATCTTATTAACTAATTTTCCGTTAAAATATGTCCTCTCCAGGACATTCAAGTCCGTAAGTACTGAGGTATGTTATAGTTTCATTTTTGTTGTTACATTAATTAACCCGGTGTGAATAGACCACAAAGGGTCAATCTGTAACATTTAGAGGTCGACAATTTCTAATAAATATAGAAATGTTAAAAACGCAAATGTCCTCTCCAGGACACAACTTTAACACAGGGTTACCAACAAAATCAAACAACCTGAATATGCACTTATTTGAAGTAGCAATACTCACTTAGTCAACACAACTGGCTAGGACTGATAAATCTAGTTTCTAGTAATTTTGTATCCACCAAATTATACTGGTCATAGGATCCACCTCAAAATCTATACAATATTGGTTGTAACATGTAATTCCATTCTCGGGATACATCCAAGTTTTGTATACTATCTCCTTCTAGAACCATGTTTATACCCAGATAATAAACAGAACAAATTTAAAAGACACACTGATAATGTGCCTCATTTTTTATAAAATTCTTGAATGTCCTGGAGAGGACATAATTTTAACATTGAATGTATGTCGCTTGTGTTGAATATGATTTATGTATTTTATGTCACAAAATTGGCTCATTACACACTGTCTAGAGCCTTGCTTTGGTTTAGAATTGACTGAGTCAGTGAGCACCCTGGCATGCTGAGCACCATGCTGGTCTCCTGCAGGCTCAAGAGGTTTTGGAGAGGACTCTCGCAGTTTGGGGGGGGGGGGGGGGGTGGAAAAAGAATGAGGATAGTAAAATGTGTGCACTTTTTGAGGGGGGGTAACCGTGGATAGACGGAAAATTTGAATGATTTTGTTAAAATGCTGGTCCAGTGACTAAAGCTGTGGAGCAACAAGAAAACAACATTGGCTTAGTATGCTGTACATATGTCGCACTGTGAACAAAAGACGTTGTGCAAATGTTGGCTAGCGTCTAAGACTGTCATGCTTCACTGAGTAAACAGGAGTGGGGTCCGCCTCAATATAAATATTATGTTTCAGTGAAGCAAAATGACCCATCGCCAACATGGCTTTAGAAGCAAACAACGTTCTAAATTGGGCAATCAGGAAACTTTATATCAGCACTAGAAATACTGGTTCTACATAACCTTTTATACATTTATCAATTTAAATATTATACCTTGTAATTGTTTGAATTTATATCATTAACAAAATGCCCTGTAATTTCACTTAGGTAACAGTAACCACGGTAACAAGGTTTGTTTGTTAAAAAAGTAAGTTAACCCTTTAAGCCCTCACGATGCATTAAAGCATCATTTTACACCATTGAAACATACTTGTTTTTTCACAGCTAACAGTTTTAGAAGGCAAATTTTGATGAAATTGTTCAACGAATACATAGTAATTTTCTTCAATTTATCACCCACATCAAAATCATCTTCATTTTCATCCACTACAAGTCGACAATTGCGACAGCAATTCACGGCTTGTGGTGGATGAAGATGACAATGGTAAATTCAGGCTTGAAAGTGTTACCTAAGTAACAAGAGCACACACGACAATAGCCCGTCGCCATTACATTGTATTGAACTGAAGTTAATGCGCCCACAAGGTCGAAATGCAAAAAATCGCAATAAATCGGCAATTTTGATTTTTTTTCTCAGCCATTACTAAACTTGTCCGAGAACTGCTCATTAGTATCATGCATAACAAATTTGGGAAGGACACATGCAAATTTTTTCAAGTTATCGCGCCCATGCATGTTAACGCCGCCGCCGCCGAACTTCAATTGCAATAGCCCACCTTTTTTAATTAAAATGCGGGCTAAAAAGCTGTAATTTCTCAAATTAGCAGCCAGAAGGATTAAAAATGTTTTTATTGATCCATTTCAATATCTATGTTGTGGTAGAAAAATTGTCCTAAGCTTGACCCATATTTTATGTTTAATGGTGGTTTAAAAAAGAGATCTAGCACAATTTGATGAAGCCCTTGATCCTCTTTACTTGCTAGATCTATGGCTTACTGTGAGGTGCTGTAGGTGCTTTCACAACTCCATTGAGTATACACTTGTATGTAAAGCACAAAGTGAATTGACAGCCTGACTATATGGGGCTCTGAGAAGAGTAAATAGGTGTGTTTAGTCATAAGCAATAAGCTGACTAGCATACATTGCGATGACATATGTTATGTCATAAGCAATGAGCTCATCATCAGAGGGTTCAATTTGTTTTGAAATTATTGTGTATGTACAGCGATTTGCAACCAAGTTCCACATTGTACACGTTTTTCCTGTCATTAAAGAAGAAATATTTTGGTTATCAATTTCAAGTTTGATTATCAATTGGCCAAAATTGTGTAACTTTTTGCTACGCAATACTTAAGAAATTGAACACTGCATCATTCATTGCTTAGTATGGGCGGCAGCACAACGGACATGGGTGGCTGGTTTAGGATGACGGTTCAATAATGATACTGTGGTCCAGCCGCTCAAAGGCAAACAAAATATATCTCAAAGTGGTCAGTCCTTGCCTCTGGCGGCTGATAGCTTCAAGACTGATCTCAAGGTTGATCAGGTCCCTAGATCCTTGTCATGTCACCCTGATGGACCTCTGATCCTGATCATTTGTTCATTATTAAATCTCAACCTACTATGTTATGGATTCTTAAATTGTTTTAGTGCTGTCTACTGAACATTATTATTTAACAATTAGATAATGTAAACGCAGGTACAGGATGACTAGTATAGGTACAGTACTATACGTAACTTGAAGACTGTATCATATGATTGTTATAATATCACTAAGCCATTGCTAATGCTTGACATCACTGATAATAGAAATAAAATTTTATGCGCACCAGTGGTTTCTATAATTATATTGACTTAACATTAGCATTACTGTAAATTTGAATGATCTCAGAACAGTAATGTGCAGCACTTGTTGAGCTCGGATGATACTACATGTATTTCTCAATTAAAATAGCTAATGAAAGAAGAATCAACCAATTAGAATTGGAATTTAGGCTTTTTAAATCAACTGTTAAAAATTGTCCTCTCCAGGACATTTAGAAAAACAGAACAAACTCGTGAAATATACAGCATAATTTTTGGAGTGAAATCTACCCTTCACAACCCTTAAACTGAAAGGGGTGTACAGCGCATTTCAACAAATGGGACATATAAATAAACATTTATTATTGGCATTGACTGCCCAATTTCTATCTTCAAAGAGTCAGGTTGTTGTTTAACGCGATCGGATCTAAATTTTACATGGCCCTCAACTACATCATATACCCGTATGTATGTGTGTGATCAACAGCACTTTTCTTTACAAATAAACTTTTTAATGTACATAGGGTTTAATTTATTGATTTATCAGCACAATTTAAGTTTCTATATTCAAATGTTAAAAAAATGTCCTCTCCAGGACATTTTAACAACAGAAAATTCTTAAAATAGAACGCCTGATAATTTTGTCAATTTTGTGAATATTGCCCTGAAATTTCGAACATGTCTGCTCCTACCCTTCTACTAGTTGCTCTCTTCATCCTGATCAGCAAGTAGTGTTTTATTTTATTTAATAGTAATTGAAAGGATGGCAGGTGTGTGATTTCTCGAAGTTTTTTTGGAAAATGTATGACATTTTTTCGTTTATGACTATAATAACACTTCTTGTCTAACAATTAAAATAAATATGAACCAGTCAAACAGTATATGGACAAAAAGAGTGAATTTGAGCTCTTAATGCCTCTCCTGCAGCCACTGAGAAAATTAATGTAATTATTTTCCAATATGGTTATCTGACATTTAAAATTTGCCTGAAATTTTATTCAGTCAAGTTGCTGCTCTGAAAACTTGCAAGAAGATCCACAACATATATCTGTATCATATAAAGTTGGAATAATACAACATCAAACACCTTCAAAAAAACACATTTTGAGACAAATTATGCAACCTATACCATGAAAGTGCCCCTATTCCTATCACCACTAGTAGAAGTATCACAGGAAGTATTAGGCTTAAAAGAAACAGTAAAATCAAAATTATTTTTATCACCTTCCTCAAAAACATTTTCATCATTTTTAACAAAGTTGTTGTCAATTCTAAAATGAAATTGCCCACCAGGCCTGTCCTAAAGCTGCTCATTATCTTTCAGTTTATATAATTATAATGCACCATCTATATATCTACTCTCAGTTAAGCTCGTTTACCATTCTGCTTGGCTTGCCGCATCACATAATACAGTTTCTTCCGAGTGTCAGGGAAGTGAGCCAATGTTGGGTTTTTGTTGAGTCATCGTGAGACACGTTGGATGAACATTGAAACAACATTGGTAAAGCATCCATTGGATGTTGTAGACGCTTGTGTAGAAGTATGATGCACTGGGCCAGTGTTGGAGTAGTGTTTTGGCCTGGTCGTAGATGATTGACCGGCATTGAACCAGCAATGGGCTAAGACGCTGGCCCAACATTGCACCGGGATTGGGTGAGAATACCTACAACGTGTGTACGATGTACATCATAGAGACACGCAACGGCATTCACTGGCAAGTATTGAATCGATGTTTGCCAGCACCGGCGATGGTGGTTCCTCATTGAAACGGCATTGCATTAGTATCATGCTGACTTGTAGTGCATGGATGCCGGTCACGATTATATTTGTGGTTAAGAGCTTTGGTTGGAATAATGTTGGCCCAGCATCGCGGACGGTAGCCCAACATTACATCAGCATTGGGCCAATGTATTGTGTTATCTGGTGTTTCTGACGCCGGGATTTTAAAGGTCACCAGCATAATGCAGTGCTCAGTCGGAAAAAAACGGTACAATCACCCAATACTGTTTCAATGACGGGTCAGCATCGAAGACTGTGGGTCAACATTGAAACAGTATGGTTGAATGGCACGTGTTTGCGCAAAGCAAGGACCCGGTGATAGATCAGTGCTGGGTCAGCGTCGTAGACGCTTGACCGGCATTGAACCAGCAATGAACTGCAATGCTGGAGGGTAGGCCTATATCCTCTGTATCAGGTACATATAGGCAAGTATTGAATGAATGTTAACAAGCACCGGCGATGGTGGTGGAAGTAATACTCGTCAAGACAAGACCAATACACTGATTTTTTGTCTATAGCACTCAAGCAAACTAAAGTCGGGCCTCGGAGCTCGGGAACGTCTTTTTTTAGTTTATAATAAACTCATTACATCTCTTTCTGAGTTTTTATTCTTTGTTTATTATCCATGCGCTCATCGTTCTATTTTCAAACCATTTTAGCAACTCTAAAATCTGATTATATATTGTCATCTCAGCGATAATAATCAATGAAACATGACATAACGAGGAAATGTGTTAGTATATGACATTATATTGTCAGAAGTATATATTTGCATGTAATAATATGGCTACAATGTCACGATATGGCACTATGAGCAAAATGATGGGGTTAGAATTATACAAGCCTTATAATATGAGAATAAGTCATTATAATGCCAGGGTGAGATACAAAAAATGAACATATATGACATAATAATGTTAATATATGACACTTGTACATGTAAAAACAGACATGATTAATTTTGTTTATTCTCACGATATGAACATTATACTATAGCAATTCAATGTCAGCATAAGGCTTTTTTTAGCGCAACATTTAATTTCGGAATTGCAATGTTGGAATATATCACTATAATGTCCGAATGTATATGGCACTAAATTATCTAAATATGACACAATAATGTAAGAATATGATACTATATTATTAATATAATGACATTTACATTTGATATTATAATAATTATTATACTGATATAGTCGCAACATCTAAATATTGATCTCTATCTCTATATGGTACATGAATTATAAGTATGTTTCTATTAATTCTAAGATTTTATTACCAAGCCTCTCTACAATGGACAGGCCTATGCGCAAATCAATCACATGAATCATGCGGTCTTGGTGACCAATTAAATATGCACCACCACGGCTATCTTTTTGTAACGGCTTATTCCATAAAATACATAGTACATGTAGGCCTATATCCCCACATACACGATTCCAATGTTAGCTAAATGTTAGCATAGCGTTGCCGATTATTGGCCAACATTAAACCAACATTGTTTCACTGTGTCGTGTTGATAAACCTTTATAATTTTGATAAACGTAGGTGGGTCTTTAAGATTCGCTCAGTAAACATTGTAGGCCCACAGGCATGCACTACATACCCAACGTCCATATGGTCCTCTGTCGCAATGTAAATAGTGTGATTCGGTAAAGCAAACGTTCCACCTACTTTAGGTGTTGAATAATTTTTCATTTATTTGAATCCGCAATTGCATAAAAAATTATTACATCGAAACCAAATGTCCCACTTTTATCAATTTTAATTAGTGTGAACGTTTTATTTGCCAGCTGTTTAATTACATTACAGCGTTATTACTTGTATTTTAATGGGTGTCTCCAGCCATACATGAAACCTACTATGTATTAATCAAATTTATATATATATATAAGTATTATTTGTAAAATAAATCATCTATCTATCTATCAATCTACATATAATAATCGGTGCCCGTACTTGGAATCTATCCGAGTGGTGATGCTTCAAAATTTTTATCCACTTCAAGACTTTAATAGGGGACGATCAGATAATGCATAATTACGTTGAGAACTTCTCAAAAAATGTAATAATTATTGTATCCCAATGGGAGACATATTTTAGTCTTACCTACTCCAAATTTGAATTTCTGTAATGAAATGCGGTAGTCCGACCCACAAAAAATATTTTAGTCCATATTATACATGTAGATATCATAACATAATTATTAGCTCTCAAACTGTAAAAATAGATGGATATTGAGCTTGCTTCGTTAGCCAAGGCCCTTCAACTTTCAGTTCCCTTTTTTTGTTTGACATTGATCTAATCGGTTCAACGTTTTAATGTCATTTATAATTTACTGTTAGAAATGAGTTTGTCTTGACAAAACATGTTCCAGAAGTGGTAGCACGCGTAATAAGTTGTTGAGTCGAGTTTTTTTCAAACAAGATAAAAGTATTAATTATGATGAAATAAGCAAATTAATGTTTAACAAGTATCCTCCCTAATAAGCAAATTAATGTTTAACAAGTATCCTCCCTAATATTCGACCATAGTCGACTTAATCTCAAATGCTGGGGGGAGACATTATAAAGACTTAATGGAATAGAAATGAAATAAATGGATTTTAGGTCATCTGTGTGCCCATATAGGCTAAACTGGTCCTGGGGAACCTCTTGAGGGTGGTGAGATGAATTAGACGACACTGCCCTCCAGACACATGATTCGAAATTCGCGGTCAAGGAGGTCACGGTCAAGGTCACGGTCTCGGTCAAGGAGGTCACGGAGGCTCCTCACAATGTTGAATCTTTACGGGTGAGCAAGGAAGAACATTTTTATTTCATTGAAACTTGAAAGCCAGAGTGGGGCTCGAACCCGCGATCTCCGACTTTCCAAGCAGGCAGCTTTTACCACTGCACCAGGGGCCCCGCCCTATAAAGACTCACTAATAATAGCACAAAATGATTTGAACAAACTTTCCAGATCCAATTTTCGCAACTGTACTGGTATGATTTATTATTGGTAAAGCCATCATTATAATATACATTTTTGTTAATTGACATCTGCTTCCAGGGATATCAATTATTAGATTTTGCTGGCTGAATACATTTTTAACGCTAAAAGCCAAGATTTAAAGTAATAATTAGATGAATAAAAACGGCTATAATTTCGTCAAAATCACAGTAAATGATTATAAGTGTGTTTCGTTGATATCAGAGTCCCTTATCATAAGTAAACGGATTATTTCCTTTCACTAATTCAGTGGGGGTGCACATCGTTGGGTGGCCGGTCACGGCCGGTGAACAGGGACTGTTCATGTCTTCACGTCATTCATAAAGCTTACACGCTTGGCCATGACCTTTTTGTATCCGTTAGACAATAAGCCTAACTAATCAGCTGAAAGAGTGGTTTTACCGGGAACTGGATGTTATCTGGTCACGTAGGCGTGATATCAGTGGTGTGATAGCAGCTCACCTGGAAGCAGGTTGGTAGTTTTGATTAGCTCGTTTAAGCTTATAAACTGAACAAGTGGGGTAAAGAATCAACTAATCAGTGGTATGTCGTACTTTCTTTTTTGGCATGTATTTTTCGGTGAGTTTAACTAAACTTTAGCCAAAAAGGCTCGGGTTTATAGAAATATGGCAGGTTGGCTGTAGCTTCACATTTCTAAATCATCATTATCGAAATGACTATAAATACAGCTAATATGGGTACTTTGTCAAGCTCATGGAGAGATTTGATTTTTGCAGTATTTTTGTTTGTTTTCTCAGCCAGCATACCCAGGGGGGAGGGGGGCAGACGGGGTCTGCCGTAAAAAGGTTTACTTGTGCCCAGGATTACAACCTGCTGCTGCTAAATACGTGTGAGAAGCCAAAATTCAGGACGGTGTCATATATCAAGGGGGTTTTAAATAAGAAGATGGGAGTTTTATTTCAAAGTTAAGAGAAACATAGAATACAAATGGCCGCTGGATGTCATCTTTAGATGAAAAATTCAGATTCAGAATGGGGCGCCAGCGGCCATCTTGAATTTTTAGCTTCTCTCGCGTTTTCAGCCGCATGTTCACGAGGTAGCTCCCCCTCCCCTCCTAGGCTTTTTTTCAACATTTATTTATTCAGGATTACAAACAGCTTTCCCGCCACAAAGCTAGTCTCCTAGGTTCAGATCCTAACATCTGTAAATATGAATTCGAATGACCGACCTTTTACAGCATGACGTGTCTAGTTGCCAGGAAAATTGGGTTTGACCCCCTGGGTATTATTCATATTTTCTTTGCCGTTGCGTGTGAATTGTTTAACAAGTAGGCTATATTTGCACGGAATCGTGACGGATTTTTTTGTATTGTATCGGATAGCTCAACTACTTCAACTATTGTAAAATTATTCATTTTAGAATTTATTATTTAATAATCATAACAAATTTAATGTATTTTTTATGTGGGTTACGATAATATTATATTTTTTTATGAAAAAATAAACAACTTCTGATTCTGATGTAACACTATTTACAGTTTCGATTATTTAAATAGCTTACATTGACGTATAGTCTCATGTACGAAGAGTTAGTAAATGATGTAATAACCGTGTTCCTCGGTAACAAGAATCAGGCCCATTACAGATGGCGCTGCTGACTGCCAGAGGGCGCATGTGCAATGGGTCTATATCCATGGTCAGTCTGTATGGTAACAGAGCCAAAATTGGTGTTTTTAGTATTGAATAATTATTCTAAAATCTGCCACGTTCGTTGAAATCGGTAGCTTGGGTCTGTTTTATTTTAGTAGGTAATTTGAGAGAGAACAAAAATACACGATTTGTGATTACAATAATATAATGTAACAAAAGTAAAATTTAAGGGTTATTGAAGCATTATTCAACAATTTATTAATACAATGTCCACGATAACATTGTTCTCGCCTAAATGAATTGTTCTCGCTCTCTGTTAAAGCATAAAATGATCCTGTGTTACGTAAATTAAAATACTTTAGTAGTTACTATCATGATTATATTACCATAATTTTTAAATATACCAAGATGGCTAAAAATAGCACACTTTTCATTCTCGAGCTAAGAATCAGTAAAATTATGTTTATATCAAATCTTACAAGGACAATGATTAAAATTGACTTAAGCCTGTAATACTCACAGGGTCGGGTCACAGAATGAGGGATGCGTGAGGACGCCACACAAATATATTACAGCTACTGACATAGTTTATCTCAGTGAAATGACATGCAATAATAGCTATGGCTTAGTTGATCATGTGCTGCTGTGAGCGTGAACGTTTACAACAACGGTTTTGCTTAGCAAAATACTTATGTTTACTAAGATTTATCTAAAATAATGATATAATTTACATATATGTAAATTATTCAGGACTACAATATTCAGGACTACATAGTAACTGTCAAACACCGCCGCTGAAATTGGCAAATTACTACATGCATCTATTCCTGAGCATTTATTGTACATGTTGCACTGTTTTCATGTTGCACTGTTTCTGATCAACTAGCGATACGGTTCATTTCTCACCATTTTGCTATTATTTAAATTTAAGGAAGAGGCTATACAGCGTGTACTGTGCTGAAAATGCGTTTATTCAGCGGCCGAAATCTATACTTGCTAGGACTACATTTTCTGGCTGCTGAATTGCGACAAGTATCTCCTTCTAGAGCGGCTGAAATATAACAAGCCAATCACAGCGAGCTTAACATAATCCAGATGGCGATGGTAACGGATTTGCCACTTAGTTGAAAATGTTAGACATTAAAACAATTATGTCCACTGGCAGATATCATAACCGCTATAAACGCAAAGTCTGTAGTGTCACATAATAAAAACAGTATGTCAGAGAACTATTAGAATTCATGTGTTAACCAAGAAATGTGATTTCTACGCAGCATGATCGGCTGCTCTATAACAAAATAAATGCTCTTATGCAGCGGCTAGCAGTGACAGGAGAGCGATTTCTCACACACATCAGCCATTTTGTTCAGAAAGGGGCGCCACATACTAGAATTATCGGCTGCTGTATAACAACAGACAAGCGCTTATACAGCGGCCAGCTTTTTCTGTAAAAAGGGACGCACTTCAGAAAATAGTGACATTTTCTAGAATGGCTAATTAAGGTGTTAGCTCCAGACAAGAAGCAGCTTGTTGCCTTAACAATTCTTCATCAATATGCCAAGGGATATACACGAGTATCAGTTGATTACTGAGAAATAAGAGCACATATCTATTCCCAGTAATCAACATATACGAGATGTATTCACTAGCTTAAAAACGAGTGTACTCTACTGCAATAACATAATTGAATGTAGGTCTATTTCTAAACTGTTTTGAATGAAACTAGATAATCGGAAATGAAATGAAATGAAATGAATCGGGCTTTAGGCCACCTTTGTGCACATATAGGCTAAACTGGGCCAGGAGAACCTCCTGAGGATGGTGAGATGATTGAGATGACACTGTCCTCCAGACACAGGATTCGAAATTCGAGCCCTGGCGGTCTGAGGCCGAGCACGCTACCTCTCGGTCACGGAGGTTCCCCACAATACTGACTTTCACACGTGGATGGGGAAGAAACATTTGTTTCTTTAAACCGCCGAGACCGGGAACCGAACCCCGGACTCTGGCGTGAAAGGCAGCGGTGCTAACCACTACCCTAGGGCCCCCGCCCAGATAATCGGAAAGAGTTTAACTTTACCTCGTTTCTTTCTCTTTCATAATCATATAAATTAAATGAATCTTATATATAAATTAAGTAGTTCGGATCATTCAATGGCAGCTAACACGTGACGTTAGTAGCCTATGTCGATTTAATGTTGGCCCACGTCTTAAATTGTGGTACATAGTGTACGTCATTGAACCGACAGTGGGTAAACATCTAACGTTTTAGTACAAGAACATACTTTTGTTGGTATCCAGTCATGCTGGCATACTATGTTAATTAGCCCCCCCCCTGCCAGGGGGAGGCTTTTTGTTTTTGTACGGTTTTGTCCGCCGCCGCCTCGTGGGGCCGCACCCATACCTTGTCACCCCAATATCTACAAAACCGCTTCTCCAATTCATTCGGTGTTCCAGAGACCGATAACTAGCATTAATTCCCAAGCCGCATCAATGTTTCAGAAAGTTTTGAAAAATATACGGGTCATCTTTTTTTCATCAAATTAGGACCTTCTCACCATAATAAGTACAAAGCCGCTTGCCCGATTTACTCAATATTCGAAATACTGCATAGTAGTATTAATTCCTCAGTTCCTAGACCGCATCAATTTTTCAGAGAGTTTTGAAAAAAAATCGGGTCATGGTGGCCATCTTTAAACCTTTTTCATCAAATTAAGATGTTGTCACCCTGATAACTTCAAGATCCGCTTATCCAATATACTCAGTATTCAACATACTGCATAGTAGTACCAATTCCTATACGGAATCAATTTTGCCGAAAGTTCGGAAAAATATACGGGTTATGGGGGCCCTCTTCAATCTTTTTTCGTCAAATTAGAACCTTGTCACCCTGATAACTTCAAAGCCGCTTATCCGACACTCTCAATATTCAACTTACTGCATGCTAGTACTAATTCCTAGACAGCATCAGTTTTTCAGAAAGTTAAGAAACATACCGGTTTGGATCAAAATAGCACCTTGTCACCCTAAAGCTGCTAGCCTCTGCTTCATAATATTACTTGACAATTACATGTACAAATTGCTTATCTGGTAAAATTATAATTAATTTATAACTTGTATTTGAAAAATGCGAAGGGGAGCAGTTCTTGGGTGTTCACATGGTAAACACTTACTTCTAGTTTATGTTTTATAATTCTCAGGTGACCACAGGGGCATACTAATATAGAAAAATATTGGTGCCAATTTTGCAATACGTCTTTTGGTGTGTTTTATGGGAATTCCGACATGATTACAATAGAGTGAAAAGAACAAATATAAATTTTAAATTATTTTTATTTTCGAATATAATTGTCCATCACGAAGTTTTGTGCATGAATATGCAAATAATATAAAATAATCAACCCTTGGAGCCTTGCATGCTAACATTTTTTTATTGATCCACTGATGCGTGACATGATAGTTACTGCCATTTCAGTTGCATAGATAACAACGACCTTCATGTTGGAGATTAAGTTGAACAGTTTCTTCCAGTTTCTTCCACCAAGGTCAGTATGACTATTGGCTTGTCATGCTCCTCTCATAGGAACCATCATCAATAATAAAAAAACTCTCTGTTAACATTGTATGATTTGCTTATTATAAGTGGACGCAGCAGAAATACAACAATAACTCTCTAATAATTACTTTGCATTTATTATTAAAATGTCTCAGTTTGTTAAAAAAATGTTTTGATGGACTCATCCTGTAAAGAAGTGATCGCATTCTTCATCCCACGATGTTACGCGAATCGGTGCAAACTCTGCAACAAATGAAAAATATGTATTATTAGATAAGGGAGATATTTCATTAGCACTGATTAGTGGGGCAGATACGTGTAGAAAGCAACACGAGGGCTGATTGATTAAGGATATAGTGCCAAGCTGAATTTTTACCGTGGCGCGAACAAAAAATGTGAAAATTCAAAATAGCTTTCACCAAAGTCTAAATATCTACAAAGCTAGAAATGTGCTTCCGCATAAAAGCATCCCCTTCGGCATTAGCTTTAAAGGGAGAATATTCGCAGGTGATAATAGTAGAATGCGATAAGCAATAATGCAATACAATTTCTTGTAAATGTAATAGCTTCAAAAAACACAACCCGGAACAGTTCTAAAAAGTGTGAGTGAGAGTGTTATACCCATCCTGTAGAGACTTCAGTTGTATTCGTTCTCACTCTACCCCTGAATGCGATAAATCCTTTTCCACTTATTTGAGCACCCCTCTCCACGCGACTCCCAACTGTCCACCCCTCCCCTAAATTTCAAACTCTGCCCAAAATTATGAAAGTGGTACATGTAGAACAAATATAGCTTTTATTGCAATACATATATTACCCATACATTTCTAATTCAAGTATGTCATAGCATACATATTTTACCATAAATATAGACACATATAGCGTTCTGAATTATTTTCCTGACTTATATGAGCACATTTAATCTCGAAATTACGTATTATTTTTCAAAATGAAACCACATTTGCGTGTGTTTTCGTTCATAAGTAGATAATTAGGGGGATTATATCGACACAAAATCACAAGAACAAGAGTTTAGCCACTGTTTAAACTGTTTTTGGTATATTAGCTGATGTAATCCCCCGTTTTAGGCTCTAATTATTCAATTTGTAATCAGAAGTGGCAATATTTGACTGTATAATCCAGCTGGACACACTCTATACTTGTGTGATAGGCTGTACAAATAACATTTCGCAGATGGCAAGGACGTACACAGTGCTGCCTCAACGTTGGGCCATTATCATCGACGCTGTCACAACGTTAAAACAGCCTTGGCCAAGTTCTCACATTGCTTCGCGTATACTGTCACTTGGCTCTATGTTCCCAGGCCAGACAGTGCCGTCTGATTGCGGTCTGATTGCCGGCGCTTTGCTATTAGCTTTGATGTCTAAGCTTGGGGGGTGTCGCACGAGAGGCACCTGTGTCTTCCTGGAGTGGTGTCCCAAATATGTCGACACAGGCTCATATCTTGCAGGGTGTAGTGGGAAGTATACCCTGCACGCAGGATGGTTATAACCTGCTTCATTTCAAAATGAAAGAAATCCGTGATTCAGTTTTGACCGTATCGAAGCACAACTGATTATTTTTTTAAATTTAAAAATGTCAATATCAGACACTGAACAAATCCGTAAATTGGTTCGGACGATATCATTGGACAACTGAATTTGGCAGCCATTTTCTGAAATAGCCACCATGCCAGATCAAATCATTTTTTTCAACAAAATAATTCCCCAGGCCGATCCTAGCAAGAAATCAGATTTTTGGTCATACTTTGACAAGTGTCAGATCAGGTGATCGAAAAAATGTATTGCATTTAAATTCGCCATCTTAAAGGCCCTGTGAAGTGATTTCAGTTCATCAATATAATTAATGTATATATCACAATGAACTCTCATAACTTAGCAGATTATTTTCATCCACTATAATTATCACTTATTTTCAAAAATAAAAACTGAAAATGTGCACATTTCTTGGGCTGGGCGGATCTCCCACCTCATGACTTCACACACAAAAACCGCCCATTATTGAATCTAAAATTAACATTGAAACTGCATCGGGTATATGTTTCATGTCTCTTGTATTTGTACATGAGCTGAACTAGATTCCTATTCATTTCAATATGCCCGCATCGACAAGGTGAACAAGGGGAGAGTGAATGCTAGACGCTGGCCAGGAACGGTCGCGGTGATGGCCATCAATTCTAGTGCTGCCCCTGCATTCAGGCAGCGTGACTTTGTTCAGTTTTATAAAATCATACAATACATCATCAGCTACATGTACATGTACATTTATTATAACCAGCCAAGCATGTCTCCACCTTTTGACGTCACGAATTAGCTCCGCCCCCTACGTTTGCCTTTGGGAAAATCGTGCCAAGTGGTTTAAAAATGGGAGCTGAGCACTCTAATATTAAAAAAGTCATCTAAAATAGTATGAAACATGACATTGTGCAGAGTAGGTCTGGGGACTACATGGGGCCTTTAGCCTTTTTTTTGCCTAGGTATTTCCTAACATTTTCATTCAACTTGTAAATTAGAATAAACATGTTGATGTATTTTTGTTTAAATGATTGAAGAACACAGCTGATACATATAGCATTTGGGCTAAAGGTTAAATTTGAATCTTGCTCTCCGACTTTACAAGCAGGCCGGCAGCTTTAACCACTGCACCAGAGCCCCCGTCCTGTGTCCCAGATGGAGAACGGTCCAGTCAATGAACACAATTAATGGACACGAGGCGTTAAACCAGTGTTGGTATAATGTTGAGCCAGCTTTGCAAATACTTATGATGAATTATTAACACATTTGAAACGTTGAGAGTCATAGAAAATATTGATTTTGTTCAATTACAGACGTATTTCAGCTTTTACAGCTCAGTAACCCAGTAAACATCAAACGTTAAATCGATGCTGGTTCATCGTCTGCAACGCTGGCCCAATAACGTACCACGATTAGTTATGAATGTCAGCATGGGAATCATTGAATTTATGTTCCTTTAATGGCTCAGTGTTGTAGATGGTGGCTCGAAATTGAACCAGTTTTGAGTTTTGTTGTAAAATGGTTAGAATATTTGACAGGCCTACAACACCGTTCGCTCGTTTGTACGTTTGTTCGTTCCCTCCTTCTCTCAATTACACCAGGCTCATATCAGACGATGTTGTGCCAGCAGCGAGATGGGGGAACACAAAGAAAAATTGTCAACTTCAGACCGACATTTGGTTTGAACTTGCAAGATTCAAATATGCTGGTATCACGCCTGGACACCTAGCATACAGAAGATATCGAGCCAAATGTTGTTCCATCATTAAACAAGATAATTGGTTCAATGTCTGTTATGTGGTAATCTAGCTTAAAAGCGTCACAGCGCTTGGTAGATGTTTCGTTTTTGTATCATTGAATTAAATGTACAGATAACAGTTTCCATGAGCTCATTGACATAACGTTACTGCTGTTGTATATCAATATAATATAATTAAGGATAATGACGTTACTCAGTCAGATGATCATAAATATAACAGCTCTTCAAAAGCTATCGATTATGTAATAATTTCCTTTTAGTTCAGATTACCACATTTAATTCCTATTCAAATTGTATATTGCACCTATCAAATAAATGACAACCTTATTTTCTTAATCTTCATAATATTTTTTAGCCAGAATCAAGTGAAAAATCAATTTTAATAATGCCAAAGTAAACTTTTTATGTGACTTATGACATGGTTGATTAATTTGAGACATGCAATTTGGAATTTGGATGAAAACAGATGATTCCTGAGAACAAATCTTTTTCTCTATTATGTACTCTAGTATTATTTATGCTTAGCTATCTGTGCGATTTTTATCTGCTCTTTTATCTGCTACTTGGATCAGAGCTATTGGGAACATTTTTCCCCAGGTGTGGGTCGCTAACACATACCATATTGTGCCACAAGCCATCGTAGATTTTCTACCCAACATTACACAGTATTACCAGAATATTTCCAGTGTGTATCGTATACGTGTGCAATCGTATTCGTTTGAGGCAGTTTGAGCGTGGTATCTGATGGATATCACCATCCTACAACTACCATATAATATTTAAAATTTGTAATAACAATGTCAATGCACAGATATATGATCGCTCTTTCTGATGACACCAGAACCAAGTTTATAGGTGAAATAGTTTTTGAGTTATATGCAACTTGGTGAACTTACTGTCCAAAATCAACAGGACGGAGTTATCCATTTCTTGTTATGCATTTCTGATGATACTAAAATACAAATATAGGCCTAAACTTTCGGCATGATGTGAGTGTGAAATATGAAAGAAATACTCAATAGGTTTCAGTGGTCTGTATATGGTACTGTTACTCAGATAATCTTAAAAAAATATTTTGTTCAAAGACATAGTTACAAAATAGCTTATAACACCAAAAAGTACATACTACATTTGTATGTGCAATATAAAATAAATTTCCTCTTAAAGGGGTTTCACAGATTTGCTCTGGAAAACAGATTGTTAGTGACCAAGATATTTTGGCTGAAATAATTAGAAAAATAATTAGAATAGGTAATTATATGAGCTATGTAAGCCTAAATAAAAATAGTAAGTCAAGGGAAGGGTCATAATCCCAAAAGGCACATATCCAGCTTCAGATTGATATGTGTGTGCAGTATGAAGTTCATCGCCCAAGGGGATTCAGAGATTTGATGCGAAACGAAACGAGGTTAGTATATAGGCTAGAAGCGGCGAGGGTTGTTTAAAATTACCAAATATTACTAGGTTATATGTATGGTGATGTGTGCAATGGTCGTTATTACTGATGCGCTACTTGAAAAGTTATAAGGCTACCCACACCTGCCTTGAAAATAAACTTTCAGTTTTGATTCTAGAAGTAACTTTTTGTGGGCAATTTGGCCACATCAAAACTTACACAGAAAAAGCTTATTAAAATAGAATTAAACTTGAAATGAAAAATGCACTTTATTCACCATGTATATTAAAAAAAAATTTACCTTTCTCTGATGATTTTTTCAAATATTTCCTGAGATTATGGATATATTTTGTGAGTATGCAGCGCGTGTTGGCACTGCTCAAACATGCCTTAATCTTAGATGATGGTTACGTATTTGTAGCATGTCTACAGCACTAGAATTTTCAGCATTATTCATCCTTGGATTCTGATAAAAAAAGAGTATATGATTGTTAGTACTTTTGGCATAACATATAGAAAATATCGAACACTTGAGCTTTTGCTATAAACAGCAAAATTTTACAAATTAAACACATACATTAACATGTATGACTGGGATAAAGAGTTTTTTTAACATGTTAAACCAAGTAGTTCTCAGTAAAGATTACAGTGCCCTCGCTTCCATTTTATCAGTAACATGCAATGGAAAAGTAGTATATTACTAAGCATTACAAACCATCAATGGTTACGGTAGGATACAACATTAGCTATCACTCAAAATGTATTTCAGCACAGACCACCCACAAACAATATAAACTTAGATTTTACATTCAAAACTCTACCATATAGAAAAGCCCAGTTATTAAATACAAGTGAGTGAAAACTGAAAATACACTCACTTCTGGATATTGTTTGTGCAAATCATTTGACACCTCGTGATTATGGTCGAGACATATATGTCAGTGATGACAAGTTTATTGACCTTCCTGTCGACGCAGGCCATAATTACAACGCAACAATCCATCTTCCATGACCTGCAAATATAAAAAATAATTTAATTGTTTACTCGTTTTAATCTATTTGTTAATTACTTACATAATACAGCAATCAGTAATTACCTATTATTGATAACCACGTAGTGGAATTGATAATGTTAAATATATCTATTGATCTGAATATATCTTTCTTCTGAATACTTTGGCCGCTGCATATGGCATCATGAGTCTTATATAGCAGCCGATTGTTTCCAGGCCGCTACATAAGTATATGGCTATGTGCTCTTATACAGCAACCCAGTATACTAGAAGGTGTATCTAGCTTCTGAATACTTTGGCCGATGTATAAGGCATTATATAGTCATATATAGCAGCCCATTGTTGCCTGGCCGCTTGACAAGTGCATATGTGCTACGGAATACGGCGTTAGCTCATCGGTGTCGGCTCGATCACTTAAGTTAAGCAACACCAGGCCCGGTCCATAAATTGATGGGTGACAGCCTGGGACTACCAGGTACTGTAAACACTAGGACATGCGTGCAACGATGTTGTGCCGTGGAGTTCAGATGGCTCGCCTGACTGACCTAGAATTGGACGTAAAATAAAATGATCGGGGCGGATGTCTCATTTGGGAGACCTGCGTGTTTCCAGTTAAGTCGGATACTTGAGTAGACAAATTAATCTGAATATTCAGCCTTTCTTGGCCCCACTCTTAACAAGCTTAGTACATATCTTTTGTTCTTACAATTCCACTTCTTTAATAAAATCGGCGTAGCTGTCGAAAATACGCCCTTTCGCTAGCTATGCCATCTTCCCTGCAAGTTGTAGGACACGTGCGTACATCTATAGCATATTGTCAACGCGCTGTGATTGGTTAACCTCAGCCGCTGAATAAGATGATTATTAATCTAATGCCACGGCCGGCCGCTGTATAGCTGTATCCATTATTTAATACAATACTAAAGTCCTTGTATTTGCCATCAGGTCAACATTAAAGTTTTAGATATTTGATGCCAAAATGATGGCGACTGTATTGCTGTTTAATATTTTGAAATGTTTGTGGATGTTTTTATTGTGCTAGATAAATTATTAATATTAAATGACTTCATTGCAACCATTTAGATAAGTAGATCGCGTTAGAAAAACACACTTTTAATGTATGAAAACAATAATTGTCTATAACCGCTTAATGTGATGTGACTTTTATTATGATTTTTATAGACATGAGACAGTTAGGACGGGATAATTCTGGTCACCACATCCTGTGGACCTGTTTTATCATATATACTGTGTTATTGTGATCTGTGATGCTAAAACCTGGAGATTACCATTTCCTCACACCGGTAAGTGGTCAATTACCAATTACACAACACGTATATCACATTCAGAACATTTGTATATCTTTAATAACTATGTATGACTTTCTACGGCTAGCTGCATTACCAATGTTATTTTACTATAATGTGAAAATATGTAGTGGGTGTTATTTACCACATGACTAATTTGTATGGTTTTTAAACAGTGATACTATATAATTTTGTCAACAAATCATCAGCAGAATCTGTTATAGATAATCTAATAACCAATCTAATAACCAATCATTATTCTAATATATTTATGTCGAGTTACCACTGTCAGAGTATATCTAATGACTTTACTTTTTGCAGATTTGTTTGCCCTTTATTTTTGATATGACAAATATATTGTCACTACTGAATTGGCCTTAAAAATTGATTAAACAAAAGTTCTCACAACTGTCTTACGAAATTGGTAAAGTTACAGTTTAATTCGTATCTACACCTGTACTGTCGGTTCACGGCAACTTTACGAGCGAAGAGGCCCGTAATTGCAACTTGATCATTGTGGCATGCTTACAATCATCGTTGGAATAGTGTAGTGGTGATATCATTAAGCTATGTAGTTACATCCTGTAAAAGCCTGGTCACCGATACGAGCGCCGTATCAACGATTTCAGGAACATTTTCGTGGCCACCCCAAGGCGGTCGTAAGAAATTCTTATCTTGATAAGGCTGATCAACCCTACGAAGCTTGTCAACTACATGACGAGGCGTTTTTTGATGCGTTCGTATAGTTTGTAGACAAGTCCAAAACATTGCTACGAGCGTAAGAAAGAGATACGGAAGTTTTTTTTATCCCAGGACTGCCTAAGGAAGCACACAATAAATATTCCTGAAACGTTGGTACGACGTTCGCACAGGCAATGGTGATCTATTAAAGCTCTAAAAAACTGAAATGGTAATTTTGTGTTATTCGGAATAGGTTAATGTATTTGTTCGAATCACATTCTTGAATTCAAAGAATGTTTTTAGACCATACCATATAATAATTTGCCCTTTTAACCATTAATCGCCGACCATTTTGTGGTTAATCTCTCCTCAGAAGACCAAAATGAAGGCATTGTGCAAGAGATAGTTGAAACTGGAACAATAGGTGAAAATAGGAAATAGACATTGAATTACAGGTATACTTCTGAGCAGTTTCATAAACTCGTAACCAATAATATTTTGAAATCAAACTAATGCTGACATTCAGAAGCTGACTGGTTTTACTGTGTCTCTGTTGCCATTTATAAAGAATCACCAAAACTTACCTTAATTAGAAGGACCAAGACAAGGAGTGAACCACGCGAGAAATCTATCACTTCAGTTAAATGTTATAATTATAACCTAATTGTTGATTAACTATTTATTGTCCACTAGTTATGACTGTCTTTTTTTATTTTTCAGACTATTAATGAGACTGTCAGATTACACTTGGTACGAAATCACCGCATTGATTTGAATGTGCCAATTGTGATAGGAAATTCCAGCGAGGAGCTGAATTTACACAATATGAAGGTGTGTTTTAGACTGTTTTACACAGGCGTATGGTCCTAGGCCTACTGTTTATTTTACATTTAAAATTACCATCATGATATCTCCGTAGAGACTTAGGAATATCACTCTACTTATTATTATCATTGTTTAAAAATGTTGCTAGATAATAATACAAATGTTTAGTTCAGATTATCACAATGGTGACAATATCTCTTTCTCGCGTGTATTAATCGCAGTGGGGAGTTGGGAGCATTGATCGACACATGCACATGTATACGTTATAATGTCGCGATATCAGTTGTTGGACTAAACTGAACAAAATTTTCTTGGTCTAAACAGCTATAGTGTAGTAAAACATCAACACAAAGACCAATCCCAAAATGGTTATGTTGTCCGCGACAAAGGCATTATTGTTTAGATAGAAAGATAGATAGATGTTCTATTGACACGATTTCAAGTCATTGCTGACTTATTTGTCATAGTAATATATATCATACGTTATAATGCCGCGATATGAGTTGTTGGACTAAACTGAACAAGATTTTCTTGGTCTAAACAGCTATAGTGTAGTAGAACATCAACACAAAGTCCAATCCCAAAATGGTTATGTTGTCCGCGACAAAGGCATTATCGGTTAGATAGATAGATAGATAGATAGATGGATGGATGGATGGATGGATGGATGGATGGATGGATGGATGGACGGACGGACGGACGGACGGACGGACGGACGGACGGACGGACGGACGGACGGACGGACGGACGGACGGACGGACGGACGGACGGACGGACGGACGGACGGACAGACAGACAGACAGACAGACAGACAGACAGACAGACAGACAGACAGACAGACAGACAGACAGACAGACAGACAGACAGACAGACAGACAGACAGACAGACAGACAGACAGACAGACAGACAGACAGACAGACAGACAGACAGACAGACAGACAGACAGACAGACAGACAGACAGACAGATAGATAGATAGATAGATAGATAGATAGATAGATAGATGGCTTATTGATATGTATGTACACTTACATTTCGGCTTGCCATTTACACGTTTAGACAAGCTTAGGGTATTTTAAATTGTGTCGTGACTATTTAAAATGACGTCGAACACCATACAGCATTATCATGGTATATGTAAATGGGGCATATATCTTTCCCACACCAAAAATATGAACCTAAGAATGACGCAAACTTACATTGCCGAATGGCAAACGTGATCAAAATAAGGACAAACTTGAGTCGAACAATGGCAAATATGAATGAAAGAATAACAAGCTTGCATCAACGACTGACAAACATTAACCGCAGAATGACAAACTTGCCTCAACGAACGACAAACACAAATCAAAGAATGAAAACGTACATCAACGAATGACAAACAAAAGCCACAGAAAGGCAAACTTGCCTCAACGAACGACAAACATAAATCAAAGAATGAAAACGTAAATCAACGAATGGCAAACAAGAACCAAAGAATGACAAATGTGAACAAAAGTCCTATTTGGCGTTCCATAGCGATTGGCCAACACATTTTATCACTCATCGGGCGTGAAATGCACAGTTTTTTTATTTGCAAATACAAGACTGTTGGGATTTATATATCTTTTCAATACCATTTTCCAGTCACGTTCACGCTAGAGCAAATAATTTGCGTGACTCATTCGCCCCAATGTGAACTGGTCGCAATAAACATCATAAATGTATGGATTTATTATAAGACAAGCCACTTAAATTATTAAAACGAATCATTCGCTCCAGTTTGAACAGGTCATATTAAATATATGTGTTTAAAGTCAAACATAATCATTCTCGCGAATCATTATTTCTACTCTAGTGTGAATGAACGTCTAGAGTGTTGGGGGTGTTATGTATGGTGAAAGCAGATATCCTCTAAATTATTGTATGATCAAACCGATGAATAATTATTGTAATGTAATGTTCCTATATTGTATCATGAACCAAATGATTTTTTTACTTACCATTCCAGATTGTAGGATCAAACAGATGAATTGTAACTTGCCATTCCAAGATAATGCAGATTGTTAATCAAATAGATGCAACTTATCATTCCCAGATTGTATGACCTAATAGATGTATTGTAACTTGCCATTCCCAGATTTTATGATCTAATATATGTATTATAACTTACCATTCCCAGATTGTATGATCCATAGTAAACTCCATATCTACATCATAGTTAGGTATATCTCGGCGGCTCGCCTTGCACGACTGTGAGAGTTTGGAGTAGAACCATTAGTCTCCATGACCTGCTCGAACACAGAGTCAGGAGGTATTTGTGTGTACTTCGGTGAAGGTGGTTTGGATTTTGTTTCTGTATTGTAAAAATGCAAAAAAAAAAAGATAATCAGATAACTTTTACAGGTGATAATATATATGCGTTATTCCATATCATTTATGTATCTTAACTCAATAATCATTGATAATGTTGATTTATCATTATGTATTGGTGGCCACTGTTTACAGAAATGCATTTTAAAATAGTGTTGTTTGATATTTTAAGATACTAAGGAAGTTACCATACATGCTTGTGTCCTAAGTATTGTTTTTATTATCCGAAATCTAATGGCAAATTACATTGCCCATTAATAAGGGTTTATTCGTAAATATAAATATTTTTGTATGATTTTTGTAGATTGATGTTAAATTGATCTATAAATTGTTGTTCTCTACATAACATAATAATAAATTGTTGTTTAAAATATTGGTATTTACCATTTTTATTCTTCTGCTCCTCAGTCACTGTGTGTCGGCGTTTTTTAGTTCGTGCACGTGTGCCACCACCAAAGGTTTCGGCTCTATTGTTGTCTTCTTCGTCATAGTCGACAGGCTCAATAGAAAATCTGGTACCTCCACAATTAAAATATCCAATCTAAAATCACAAATCGCGTGTTACGGCCTATCTGAAGACACAAGATGTACACGCCCTAATCGATATAGAAATTATAGTAATTGGATTTGTCAAAGCAAAAACGTGTTTTAAAGTCAAGTTAGCCTGTAGTCTCTTTTTGTCGTATAGTGCTTATTGTCAGCCTGATGCATGATCTGTAAAAGTTAAGATCTTAGAAGCAGCAGTTGCTGTCAATTAATTCTTTCTCAAGTTAGCTTGTATGGTTGCAATAGTATTATTGATGCAAGTCAAAGAAATATAATTATATTTAACATAACCTTGATATCAGAAATGTAACTAGAATTCTATCACGTGTGTGCCAACTCTGCTCAACGAATTAGTCCTGATTAGGTGTGAACCCGATTAGGCACGCGCCTAAAACCCCTGTCCGATTAGGCGACATCCCGTTTGTACGTGGCCTATATAATATGTATGAGGAGTGCCTTATACGGGGTCGATATTGTCACAAGAATCTTTATATATTGAGGATGTATGCTGTTCTGACACACATAGTTCATTTTCAGAGGCTCTTCGAGTTTTCATTATTCTTAAAGCTGTGTGTTGTACAATGGTCACACTTCCAGGCTTGTTAACAGCATAATATTATGATGTGTTCACCTTTTCTAACTTTTGTATCGGTTTGAATGCCTGAAGACAAGAAGGGTTTTAATTCTAATGCGGTTTGAATGCTGTATGATAGCGTTAACATTACTGATTTCCTTATTCATTGCTGGATTGGAATCATGCCAATAAATATGGGTATTATGTGTGAGCGGAGTGAACACTCTCAACCCTTTAGGTTCTATATGCCTAATAATTAATATACATTGGCCCAATGATGTGTCAACGTTGGATGTCAACTATGTGCGGTATAAACAATATAAGATATGGTGTTTACATCTCACAAACAGGTCTATATGTATGGAAAAGTGCAGCATTTCATGATCATACTTACAAGTGTGTAGTGCCACAATCTCAAATTGTCACCAACATTCAAAATGCATTTGTTATAGTGTTGAGCACCATGGAGTGAACGAGCAAACAAATGAACCAAGTGTCCAATGGCTTATCAAGCCGCAACTTCATTTTTTGCATTGGCTCTTAAAAAATAATTAAGAGGTAATTGATAGATCGGGCGTGTTCTGTATAGTACAGTATACAGCTACAACGAGCCACCCAGTAGATAGTGTGAGGACATACTTGCTTTACGTACGTAAATTGAAACTTTTGAAACTTGAAACTTGAACTTAAAACTTTTGTAGCGACAGCTGGTTTAAGTCATGAGGTCACGACAGCTGGTTTTAGTCATGAGGTCAAAAGGTTGTTATGAGGTCTGTTATATATGGCTCATTCTACAATCGTGGTGAAAAAAACTAACCAATATCAAATATGTGATATTCTGCAACAAAAATGTTGGAAATATAAAAGAGTGATATTAGTCCAGTGAGATTACTTACAATGTTTCTGGTAATTAGTCCATTTTCAGCACTTCCTTCAACCATCACAGTGGCCAGTGTATCATTGTCCCAATAGAAGGCACTGTTCTAGAAGTAAAATCCGTATTTATATTATCATATCAAAAAGTCATAAAGCACACATGATAATAGTCATAGAAAAATAAACCCTCTTATAGCGGGTACTAAACTTCTCAATTGTGCAAAAACATGAAATAAGCATTCATAAAATTTATTCCAAAAAGTCACAGTTTATCAGTCGTCACAGGCAAATGGCTTAATCGTAAACCATGCAATGGACATTTTTTTGGTGATTATAAAGCTTTGAGGAACCTCTCAGGGTGTCATCATAATAGTGCTGTGCTTAACATTCATTCAGTGCAGTGCGACATTCATACCGGTGCTTCGACTCTGTGAGCTGTCCAGCGGACCAAGAACCAGCGCTGTTCCAACGTTGGCTCAAGGTCCTCCAGCCCGCATGACAGCGTGACAGGTCGCTCAGTCAGAAGCGAGTGCCAAACTGCGCCGTGTTAGGCACAATGTCCAACAGTGATGAATACCACTGTGTGTAATTGTGTCAAAAGTAAATACATTCCAAAGTAGTATTCGAGGTTCCCAATCAATCAATCAATCAATCAATCAATCAATCAATCAATCAATCAATCAATCAATCAATCAATCAATCAATCAATCAATCAATCAATCAATCAATCAATCAATCAATCAATCAATCGATCGATCAATCAATCGATCAATCAATCAATCAATCAATCAATCAATCAATCAATCAATCAATCAATCAATCAATCAATCAATCAATCAATCAATCAATCAATCAATCAATCAATCTATCAATCAATCAATCAATCAATCAATTAATCAATCAATACCTAACATAATATAGCATTGTTTATTTATATAAATGTTTTTGTATCATTAATAGCCTACTATTATATATGTGTGATACATTAACCATCAGCACTATATGACAGTCTAGGACAGGATCGATAACACAGTGCAAAACATACCTTTATCTTTGGTAAATTCAGCTCCTCGTTGGAATTTCCAATCACAATTGGCACATTCAGATCAATGTGGTGATTTTTAACTAAGTGTAATGTAACGGTTGCATTGATGGTCTGAATATAAAAAGAGATAAACATAAACAAATACTACTTCAACATGTTCAATGCTATTAGCTAGTG
>OZ024904.1:23557604-23697604 GCA_964017125.1 Flabesymbios commensalis | reverse complement strand
ATAGTTTCTCGGTTATATCCGATCGAATCGGTTCTAAGCTACCAATGTTTTTTATTTGCTACGAGTGGGACAGATTTGGGAGGGATTATTCAAGACATGGTAAAACACAACATTTTGTACATTTACCACCTTCTGAACATTCTGATATATAGTCCATTCGTTCGTACACCCCTCTTATATTAGAGCAGATTCTTTTCACATTTTTTCGAATTTTGCTAACATTTGATCGGGATAAACTTAACAACAAATCCTCATTGTTTCTTAAGGCAATATATGTTTTTTTTTAATCTTTGAAAATGAGGATTATCTTACAAAGAATGTCGAAATGAACTGTTTATAAGCGTTGAACTATCCGCCACATTTCCGACAATTCTATCACGCTTCCATACAAATATGTTATTGCATTTTACAGCAAATAATATGGCTAACGAAGTAAAGGAAACAATACATTCACATTTGTTCGTCAAAAGGATTTTTTTCCCATACGCTTGCCAAAATATTATTGCGGTAATTGGCAATAAATTTTTCGTACAGCGAAAGCTCTGAGATATATTCCTTCTATTTGAAACGATGTGGCGTGTTGACTGGAGTTTACGGAAATGGTGTGAGTAAATAGTATTTATCGTCATTTTAAGATGAGCATTTTAAAATGCGAGGTTGTTCTACTTACCATATGTTTACGAGCCACCCCCCCCCCCCCCCCTCCTGCCCCTGATTCCCAGGCAAAACAGTCAGGCAAAAATCTGCCAATAAATTAAACTCGCAGAGACTGGAGTTATGATATCATCGAACTGGTTAATATTTGCCCAAAAACATTGATAACAGTTAGTACCTGATAGTAGTAACACGTAGGGTAACCCTACTTGTTAAGCTTATCGGCATAAACTAACTAATGAGAACTACTAACCTGCTTCTCGGGTGCTTCTGAGTCTCAGTCAGGCCTAAATACAATGTAACCTTATCATGTGGTGCTATAATGAAGACTAAGTTATCACGCCTGGACTGCTAGATCAAATGACATCAAGTTTCCTTTGAAACACCTATCGTTAGATTCATAATTCACGGACATGAAAAAGGTGCTAGCTTGCCAAATAAGCTTGATGTACGACGTGAACACATGAGAAGGCCCTGTTCAATGGCCGTGACCAGCAACCAGCAGCGCACACTTTACCTAACGTTGGGGTCCTTAGGTAATCGATTCTGCATTATTGAATAAAGTGCGAATTTTAACTGCGAGCTAACCACGTCAGGGATTTTTATTCATCAATGGTAATATTTAGTACCGACAGTGTTTATTCTAGATATTAATATTACATGACATTCATCGATATGAAAATTTGTTCATTCTAGACCATTCCACAGATTCCTCAACACTTTTTTGTAATAATGTATCAACTTCGATATTGGACATACCATTAACAAACACCATATTATCATCAGCAAACATGTTACTAGTCAGGCAGATTAGCTAGAACAATCACTGCAATTGTGCAAATACGGGGGAAAGTGCCAAATTTGGCACAGAGTTAGTGTTTAGTGCATAGAAACATATCCTGGGTGGACCCAAGTGAATGCTCCACACTACGACCACGACTGCCAAGGCTGACTCAATCTTAGCCCAACAGAAGAACACTCTACCCCTTTATGACTGTGTAGCCCATATTAAAAACAATTATTACACATTTTAAGTACCACCTATGTCGGTACATTTAGATATGTTTCTTGCAAAGAACTTTAAACTTTAATGAAACGGTTTCCGCTTATCCGCACAGAGACTGATCCAGCAACCCTGGTGGACTGAGTGAGCGCTCGACTTAGCAGCTGCCCTACTATTACTCACGACGGCCACAGGCCCCGTGCTGACGTCGCGGGCGCGGGGGACTAAACCTCCTCCGCGTCCGTGGGGTGCGCACAGGACGGGTGTACTCTATCGAGCTGGTCACTTTGCTTTATCAGACACAGTATATATAGCTGTAATTTCACTACTTATATTAGTTCCGCACTTTTTACGATTAAACGCATATGGATAGTCTGCTTGAGAGTGTCCTGAGTTGGGGGGCGGGCCTGCTGGGGGACAACGAGGTATGAATACTCATCCTCCGTGTCCCCTGCAGACGCACCACCCGCACGACGCTCCGCATGCAGATACTTTAACTAGTCATACAATGTATCTCACCCTGTATAAAACCATTGAATCTCTATATAAAAGGAGTTACCCATAAAGGGCTATTTTATATACTCAATATGCTTTATTGACAATAAAAAACTAATAAACAAATATACATATATAAAGACATGAGACAGCGCTCCGCGGACTGGGAACGCCCCGGGGGTGCGTCGTGCGGGTGCGGAGTCCCTCAAGGGGCACCGCGCACGTGCGCCGCCCCCCTGGGGGGGGGGGGGGGTGGGGGGCGGCGCCGCAGAGTGCTGTCACATATTTGCTATAAAATTAAAACAATGTCATAGATCTCTGTTTAGACTGCCTCCTGTACTGATTGCTCATCTTTTAGAACTTTTATGTCTGATCACTCCGCCAAAACTCCGCAAATCACTCCGCAGACAGGCACCTGTAACCAATAAAGTTTTCTCATTCCATTAATAACAAACATATTTGCTCTAGCCATTTTTTTGAATATAACACATTTTATTCGTTTAATATAAACATTTTACTTAACTTCAACATATAGACCTTCTGGTAATGATTGGACAAAGAAAAAAATAATGAAAAACTAATCAAAGCCAGCACAGATGATATTGATGTGACATTTAGAAGTTATGCTATACAATAAAGAATGATACAGCATTAACAGCTAAGCTTGCTACGGCATCTGATGTACATGCTATGGATGCTTTCTATCACAAGTCATGTCTCGGGATTTTTATCATAGATTGCGTTCCCTTTCTCCACATGATTTTTCCCCAAAGCTGAAAAAACATTCAACATATTAAGAGACCATGGCCTTTGCACAGTTATAGTGGCATATGTGAGAGGGGGGCCTGAATAAATTTATAAGCTTCGAGTATTGGTTGTGTTCTATGAACAAAAGTTAACAGAGTTGGGCTGCACAGATACATCATCTGTTACAATTGACAACTGAGACCCATGGAAGAGATGTTTTTCTGACCAGCAAATCAACTGTTCGATCTGTTCCTTCTGATGCTCATGATAAAACTTTATTATTTGATGGTGATGCGATGCATATACCAGCAACGGTGGATTACATGAGACTCTCATGTCCTGACTGGATAACACATGATGTTATTCAAAGATATCGATCTCACCTAAAGTATGTTTTCTTCAGAATGGCAATGGAAGGTACTAGGTGTCAGAAGATACTCGATGGTAGACATGAGCAAGGTGCTCGTGCCAAGGTTGCTTGCACCCTAACCAATAAGTAGGCTACAAGTAAAAGGATGCGTCATCAGCAAGAATGTGAAACTCCTGCTCCTGTGTATGTGGGAATGAAGCTGCAAAAGGCTGGTTTTGCCTCCATAGGTCTGTCACTGAGCTATGAACTATGACCGCAGATCACAGATCTAGCAATAAGGATTTCTGAAAAATTTGTCCGTGATTGCGTTGTAGTTCCACCTGACATGCGGAAATCTGTTTCTACAACTGCTGATGAGTGAACACTGTCATATAGATCCTGAATCTCAGTCTGAACGAAAAAAAATAGCCCTCGCGGATTCGTATACCATTGTGCCACCCATATAATTACGAAATGCTGATATTTATCTGGCATTATCAGGCACAATCATCATCTAGGATCAAGCACGCCATGATTCTTGCCAAAGATGGAATAGCCTTTTTTAAACCTGGTCGAACACCAGTTATTGGAGCAGATCAACCACTCTACAGCATACTCAAGCAACTGCAATGGCAGTTTCCATAGAGTAAACTGGGAGAGGACTCATTTTTTTGTGATGATGGGGGGGACTCCACATTGAAATGGCATTTCAGGAGATGTTTGACAAATAGATTGGTGGTTCTGAGTGGGACGTAAAATTGGCTGAGGCAGGAGTATTCCCCGAGAGTATTGACCCCAGGACGCGGAGATTGCGCACACGCTATGCTCACGTGGTGTCAACATGTGTTGCTCTCCTCATACTGAGAGAAGAGGCTTACCTAGATAATACTGCTCGACGTTCTTACTTCAGCAGGGATGCATGGTGTGAGCTGATGAAAGATCACCGACAATTCCAGTATTTGAACGACACCCTCGATTAAGAGATGACCTATAATCGATTCATTCGGTCTCAGCATGAAGGTTGATTTGGATCTATACATTAAAGTTTTTGGAGAGATGATTCCATATTTCTCTACCTCTAATCACTCAAACTATGCCAGGTGACTTCGATTTTATGTGCGGTATTTGATGAAGCTGAAAACCCAACATCCAGATCTGCATTCAGAGTTCAAAAAGGGACATTTTGTGGTCTAGAGGTCACATGCTGGCTACTCACTGATGGCGAAGGACGAATCACATGAACACTCAAACAAGGAAAAATAAATCGATGGTGGTTACACAAACGTGAATGTTAATGACCCCATTACCTTGCTCATGCAGACTCTATAGCATCACCACAGAGAGCTAAGCTCATTAGTAAGTTTGAAAAAGAAATGTTGATGCATCCCAACCTGGATGAATACTCCCCCTATCAGCACCACGATGAGTCATATGCATTCCAAGCTTGCCTTTCAAGTGTGCAATCCCTACAAGGACCGCAGTCCTCACCTCTCAACATGGCACACTAAACTTGATCATGACTGATGTGGTAGTGAACTGCATTCGCGAGCTGCGCTCCATGGGAAATGAACTTCTGCACAAGGACTATGAAGAGACACGTTTTATGGATGGGTCTAGGGCCATCACTGACACCATCCATAGTAACAAACTATTGACCTTTCAAAAGTCACCAGAGAAACTAACACGAGATTATGAATCACTGAGACAAAATACAGCGCTGGTCTCACAGCTGTTTCTCTCTATCCAATCCAGGCGTGATGCGGACATGGGGTAGTTTTTTCGAATATGAAATCCGAAAGATACTAACACGTTACATCTCTGGCCAGTAAAGCTGGACATTTACGCATTGGAACCAAATCGAACCTGCTGAAGTGCCTTCCACAAACAGTGAGTGAAAAATCCTCAATCAGGGTATATGATGATCCAGCCATGGCTCATATTTTCCAACCAGGGTAATCTGTGCGAACCATTGGGGATTATATATAGAAAATGTGACACCGATATGATAGGAGCATTGATGCCTTGCAATCACCAAGAAACTGATACCTGGTACCGTGATGCTTCTTCATCTCAAACATGCATCTGAAAATATACATCAAAAAGCAATGATCAGGACTGTAGATACCGATGTTGCAATTTTGGCCATTTCTACTTTTAATGATCCAGCCCTATCAGAACTGTGGATATCTTTCGGAACAAAGAAAAGTCATCAGTATATACCTATTCATCAGTTGAGTGTATACTGCGAGGCCCGGACACAAGTCGTACATTGCCACTGTTTTGCGCATTTACAGGGTGTGATTCTACCAGCCAATTATTTGGCATCGGAAAGAAAACTGCCTGGAAAATCTGGAAGAGTTGCCCAGACCTAACTGAAATACTGCTGCTATCAACAAGAACCCTAATTTCTTTTCTATAGAGAGCGAGCACATGGCTATCTTGGAACGGTTTGTAGTTTTACTATATAGTGAATCATGTCCAGCAACTCGTACGAATCAGGCTCGTAAAGCGTTGTTCAGCAAAGCAAAAAAAGCGCTAGATCCCATTCCTCCAACACAAGCTGCCCTATTTGAACATTCCCAAAATCTGTACTACAGGCATTTCAGTATTCATATTCATATGGGGGGATGTGCTTCAACGACAACAAACAATTCCATCATACACAGACTGGGACTGGGTGATGACTGAAAAAAACGAGCTAGTCCCTTTCTGGACATCCCTCTCCGATGTTAGCCAAGCCTGATCCATTCTCATCCGCTGTGGATGTAAAAAGTCATGTCCCGGAATTTGCAAATGTAACAAGGCAAATCTCCATTGGACATCACTGTGCTTTCGCCAGGGCTCGTGCTGTAACAATTATGACTCTTAAACAGCCTATTCACTCGAGCTAAGAAGATGAATGTATGTTATTAAACATTGTTAAACCTTTGGTGAGTCGTTTTACTTATTTTTCACCGTTTATTAATTGATCACATTAGAACATTATTAGTAGGAAAGAATGTAAAAATGATCACACAGTTACACATATAAACATTTGCATCTTCGCTCACTGAAACTGATAGACAACCTTGCAAACCTTGTGACCTTGACCAGTTATCATTAAAATAACCCCATAAATGGAACCCTTATACTCAAAAACCCACCAAAAGAGGTATTACACAACATTCTACGGCACTTGGTTCAAAAGTTGCATTTTCCACGCAGCCGGATAGCGGCAATTTTGGATTTGTTCAAAATGGCCGCCATGCTGGTGGGACCACTTGGGTCCACCCTGGATGCTTTTCTATGTACAAAACCCTAGCTCTCTGTCAAATTTGGCACTTCCCCCAGATTTGCACGTTTGTTATACTATACTAATGCCTGACTATACTAGATTATGCTGCACTTGAGGGACACGAAAGAAAGTCATCTATTAATAATAAAGGCCCTATGACTGATCCCCAGTTTTCATTAGCCTAGGAGAGGATAATGGCTCTTTTATGTTTACTATTTGTGATCTGTCAGAAAGGTAATTAGAAAACCATAATGGTTCTGTTTTAGTCAATCCACATTATACCGAGTTTAAATAGCAACAATTCATGAGCTATTGTATCAAAACACTTCGTTACGTCACACAGACATACACCAGATTTTATTTCAGCGTGGATAATACCATCTAAAAAATAAATTATTCTATAACATGATGCAGCCATATTTGAGTGGAATAAAGCTTCATAAATGCAGATTGACATGGTGTAATAATGCGTGGGCTAGTAAATATTCCCGCAACTGCATATCATGCATATTTTTCAAAACACGTAGGGATATGACCGATGACTGAAATGGTGCGATAATTATATGGGTCTGTATTCGAGCCCTTGTTTTAAACAACAGGATGTAACTCTTGCTTTTTTCCATTCATCGGTTATCGGCCCTGTGTAAGTAACATATTGAATAAAACTGTTAGATCACTGCAAATAACATCACTTAATAGAGGTGAATCAAATCCCAATTTTACCGCATAAATGTTTTTGCCATAAGGTAAATTTTTAAAGTGTCTCCTTTCATTATTGAATTAAATTTAAACTGGTAGATACTGGTGTTATTTTTCCAATTTGAATTTTGGGTATCTGTACATTTTTCAGCTAATTTTGGACCAACAGAATTAAAGTTATTATTCTAATCATCGGGTGATATGTCATTAGCTAGTTAAGATTTGTTATCTTTTCCTAGAGACTTGTTCACAGCTTCCCATATATTTTAAGGCAGACTATCTGGACCTATTTTTTGTTTGTAATAATCTTGCTGAGATTTTCGTATATAATGACTTCATTGCGAAGATGCCTATATTCAGCCATCATAATATTTAGCCATCATAATTATGATAATAACAATTCCAAGATCTCCTGGAAAATATGTCATCTTTTCCAGGAGAATTGTTTAACTTGAGCGATTTTAATATACAATTGGAAAGTCCATCAAATCATACCAACACTTTTTCAGATTTGTTAAATGTTGATTGTACAATGTATGGGACGATGACTGAATCAGTAAATGAGCCAATCAATATTCATCAGTTCATAACGTTAGCATCTTCTGGTCTGCGTCAACATGTTGATTTCCCCACCCACATTCATGGGCACTGGATCGACCTGTTTATCACTCGAACAGCATGTGACTTGATAAAGACTGTGTATCCATCTGATGGTCTATCTGATCATATGACAGTGATAGCAGATGTTGGTGTCAAACTTGTATCACATCCAATCAAGAAGTGTTTTTCATACAGACGTGTTAAAAGCGTACCTCCTGCAGATTTTATTTCAGACAATAAATTTTCGGCTTTAATTAGCCATCCGAAATTAACTTGTTCTGAACTTTATCAGCAATATCACACGGTTCTGAGATCAAGACTAAGAAAATCACGCCTAAACCCCCAAATCCATGGATGACAATAAAAATTCAATTGGCTGACCGACTTCGTCAAAAGTTAGAACGAGTTTGGCGAAGAACTCGATCATGCCTAGATAGATCGAGGTACAGAAAACAGGCAAATCTTTGCACTAAAATTATGAGCGATGCACGGCGTAGATATTATGAAGATTGTATCAATGAAACTTCAGATAATCCACGAACACTTTGGAAAACTATAAACAATATTCTTCTCAGAACACAGTCTCCATCTATCCCAGCTTTTTTCTTATATAAATCACTTTCTGTGTCGTTTTCGAAATCTTTCATGGACAAAATAGATAAAATACGTATTGATTTTACCAACGACGTTCATAATATGCCGAACATTCAATCTCCGACAGTAAAATCACGTATGACTTGTTTTGAACCGGCTACTGCTGATAAAGTGAGGAAAATAATTATAAACTCACCTAGCAAAACGTACGATCTTGATCCGATTCCTACTGAATTGTTAAATCCTGCTCAGATGTTTTGTTGGTTCCAATTACACAAATCGTTGATTTCAGGAGTTTTTTGCATTTTTAAAACATCACATTTCATGCCATCTTTACCAAAAGACATGAAAAATTACAAAACAGTGTCAAACCTAAAATTTGTATCGAAAATCATAGAAAAAGTTATAGCAAATCGAATTCGTTCACATCTTGAAAGAAACGATCTATCAAATCAGCATCAGTCAGCATACAATTTTTTTTATTCTACTGAAAGTTTAAAATTACATTATTTTGACAGTGCTTTACATGTTAAGAGTCATATATCTGTAGTATATCTCGCGTTTGCTACTATCATATACGTGACATGCGTGGAATAAGGCGCTTTTTAAAACCATATGTTGCTAAAACAATTGCAACCTCATTGATCGGTCGCAAGCTTGACTATGATAACTCTGTCCTGTTGAACGTCACCGAAAAGGAGATATCAAAGCTGCAGGGTGTACAGAACTGTTTGGCGCGGGTTGTAACAAAGTCTCCGCGTTTTTGTCACAGAAATCCTCTTCTAAAATATTTGCACTGGTTACCTGTTCATTACAGGATCAAATTTAAATTGTGTTCCCTGACCTACCAGGCTCTGACCAGTGGACAACCAGTATATAATCAAAACATGCTACAGCCATCGCGACAAGTACGGACACTTTGTTCCAAAGATCTAGAGCAGCTGAATGTTCGACAGGTCAGAACCGCGGTAGACAGCAGGGCCTTTTCTGTTGCTGCACCTTGACTTTGGAATGAATTTCCTTTAGAAATTCGCTCTGCGAAAACACAACACACAAAACACAATTTAGTTTTCGGAAGAGATTGAAAACTTATTTTTTTGGTCAGGCTTTTCCGACTTGAATCCTCGGTGGTCCGGTTGGCCCAGACGACAAACGCAAACGGTTTTGGAACTATGAGTCGGATTACGATTATGTCGCGCCTCTGAGTTTCTCCGATATATTTCTGAGAGATGCACCTTTTATGCAGGACGGGGGCCTAGGGTAGTGGTTAGCACCGCTGCCTTTCACGCTGGAGTTGGGGGTTCGTTTCCCGGCCTCGGTGGTTCAGTATTGTGGGGAACAGTGTCATCTCAGAAGGTTCTCCTGGCCCAATTTAACCTGCATGTGCATAAAAGTGACATAAATCCCCAATAATGTCATTTTTTTACCTCTTATGCAAACACATTTTCGTGTTTAGAACTTTGTTATCTTCGATGTCCTTGATCAGACTACTACAAATAAGAAGTTTTTGTTGTGGTGATCATGTGGTGTGCTACGATCGGCAGCGGTGTTTTTCCCGTATTTAATTTATCTTGTTTCGTTTCTGCGATAATCTATTTACGCTTTTTATCTTTTGTTTTCTTTAGTAAGGTCATATCTTTCCGCATTCTCCACACATAGATGTCGCTCAGGTCAACCCCGCTCTCTCTCTGTAACCACACGCCATGTTTTGACAAAAACTGCTGATTTTGAGCAGTTTTGTTGATATAACAACTGTAGGCTTATAAACACGCTTAAGTGTCCTGAAAATATATGGCAAATATAAAACACCACTACTCCGCCACATATGATTTTCTATTCACATAGAAATAGAAAACATTCAATGGATCACTTTTTCTGCCTACGCGCTGCTGTTAGAAGGTCCATGTTTACGTTTTTCTGACAGGATTTACAATCGGCTTCAAAACACTGGCAAATATAAATTACTGAATGACATGCGAATTGTGCTGGTTCAATTTATCCACTACTAAACAGAATAAATAGCCCTTACCTGTAGCAAACTCTAAGATCAAATTAAATATTGAAAAAAGGATAAGTAATGAGTCGAAGTGAGTACCAAAATAGTTCCGTGGTTATAGGAATGGTTATAAAATCACGTGGTAACGCTCACTAACGGCTGATAAATCTGGTCAATCGCCATGCGTGCATACCGCGAAATGAGCGTGTGGTATCAGAGATATAATCTCTGAGGTCAGAATGATCTTTCCGTACTTCCTGATGAAATTACACGAAAAGTTACTTTCTGTTCTCGGTGATGCCGGCTCAGTCCAAACTAAAACCTACTCGCAAAAATATTATGCTTTATATGATTGTAACCAATACGCCAAAAGATGTTAATAGAATCAAAAAATTTCTAGGCATTTCTGATCATGAGGCCATATTTGCGGAAATTGATACACACCCTCATAAATGAAATACCCAGCCGCAAGATACATATATCTATGCGAAGATGAATACGGAGGGCTTAAGAAACATATACATTTATGGACACAACAGTCAATACATATGTAAGACCAGCAAGGGAGTTTCAGAACTATGGGAATACTTTATAAAGAAATTTGAACAGTGGGTCTGAAAAATATACACCATCGAAAATTCAGCAGGTAGTCAGACAAAGAGACAAAGCATTCTGTAAAGCATTCTGAAATAATCCAATACAGGAAAATACAGATACATTTTAGGACTTGAAAAGTACTGTCCACAGAGAAATTAGAAAGAAAATACAACAGCACATAATAGAACCAAATTCACATAAAGTTAACAATAAACTCTGGGCATGGTAAGCGAATCACAAAGGACTCTTCCGGCGTTGAGCCCTTAAAAAATAATGGAAATCTCGTCTTTGCTCCACTAGTAAAAGCAAATCTTCTAAACAAGCTATTCCAAAAATGCTAAAAAAAACTGGAAACTTCATAAAGCCCCAAGACCAGACGGAATCGTTGCCCGGATACTTCGCAATTATGAAGTTATATTTCGAAGATCTCCCGAGTTCTAGTGATTAGCAACAGCAAACGTTGAACCTATTTTTAAGAAAGGTGAGAAATATAAACCTTCCAATTACAGGCCTGTTTCACTGACATGCATATGATGTAAGCTACTGGGGCATATAGGGGTATGCATTATGACCCACCTGTAGAAACACAATTATGTATGATTGGCAACATGGCTTCAGAGCAAAACAGTTCACAGAGACCAACTGCTCACTTTACTACAGGAACAGTAAAAAAAAAATCTGACAATAACAAAAATTGATATCGTGGTGCTGGACATAGTAATATGGCATTTACGTTAAAGTATTGCGGCATTGAGGGGATTACACTTGATTGGATTAAGTATTTCCTGTCTCACAGGATGCAAAGTGTTGTACTAGAGGGTTCGATATCAAACAATGTTTTAATAGCGTCTGGGGTACCACAAGGCTCAGTCCTAGGACCCGTTTCATTTCCTCTTTAAATAAATGACCTACCAAATCCTCTCAGTGCGCCTCTTGAAAGTGCGCATTTTTGCTAAATGACGCCATCAGATTGACCCTCTGGGAGAAAACCAGCTTAATGGAGTTTGATCCAGTCAAGTGTGATTGATGACTTTTAAAAGCTGTCAAAAAGTTATTTTACAACACGAACCAAATATTATACTGTATCTATATACCTTATATCATAATATTTAGCTGAATGTGTGTACTTTATTGTGATGTTTAATTATAGTATATTATTTCAGGAATAAACATATCATACTGAATGTCAACGCTAATAATAATTATAAACACGGTAAGTATGCTACACTTGCAAGACACAATCATTTTATTGTGTTTCACTAAACCAATATAATCACAACAAACATATAACATGCATAAATAAATAAGGGTTTACGTTTAATATGCTTCCCAGGTATTTTTCCATACATTTTACATACGTATATATATAGTTTAAAACATATTGATTTCCGAACCTATTATATCGGTCTGATCAAAACAATACAACAGGGAAATATTTTTCTGGAACAAAACAAATGTTGGAACCGTGAGACATTTTTATACACAAATTTATATCTATTGTTATACCATTTGGTTATGTCTATATGTCAGTTATTAATTGCAACAGAATTAAAGATTATTATAAAATATTAAGAATATATGAATATTAAGAACATTCATTCAGAAAGGAGAAAAGTAATATATTCTATTTTTACTAAAATTATTCAACATGTATGTATGTCATGGTTAAATGCAGACCACTTTGCCGCTAATGGATAAGCTTTTTTTGCAAGAGCATTGGATTTCACCCAGAAGTTGGCAAAAGAGCAGCATTTAAATTTTAGTAAACCTAATGCTTGCACTTCTGATGAACACAAGGCGTTCAACCAATATTTCCTTAATTCTTGCACAGCAAACACATACCCAGCAAACACGGGAGGTTCACCAAGTGCTGGCTGTGAGGAGATGAATGAGCCTGCATAATCTTCACTAGGCTTAATGTAATGCCATAAAACAATTAAAACTACATTGGTTGTATCTTGACCCAGAGAGTGGCCAATGAACATTTAAATTTTAATTAAACTATCAGAAGCATTTCCTCTAAACAAAAGGCATTCAACCAATGCTGGTTTAATCCTAGCCCAACGTCGCGATTCAACAAACACGGTACAGGAGGACGGGATGATGGTCACATAGATGAGCGAACATATCGTAGGCGACAGGTTAGCTAGTAGGCCTAATACTAATAATAGAACCAATAAGTATCATATCAAAAGGACCTGCCTTTTGTGATATATCTTTTAAAAAAGATATTTAACAAAGCAAGAGAGCTACTTTCAAATATATGAAGTGTAGACCTACATCATAGAATTATGCACAAACATTAACATCATTGAATAAGTTACCATTATGTTATATTTGATGGTGGAAGATTTTTGATGTAGTATACAAAAATACAGGTATGTATAGACACATGTCAATACAATATGTACAGTTTATCACAAGTCTGATACAAGTTGGAGACATAATACGACCTCTGAGAAGTCACTCTCAGGGATAAATGCATGTCATCATTAATGGCACTTGTTTGTAAGACTTTTCTGAAAAGTAACCACTGACAAGATAATAATTGTGTGGCGTCATTGGCTCTGGAATGACTTTATAAAAAAAGTCGTGTGAGACTGACATATATGTATGAATCCACATAATATAGTCCCCTTAGAAACAAAATGTGGTAAATGACACTTTGCAAAATGTCACGCACCACATTACCGTCTCAAGGTAACGATTTAGTACAACCGTACCAGCAATATGGCCACTTCAACATGGAACAACACGAAATTCAGGATCGTAAGTCACTTGAGTGAGTTTAAATTATGCAAATTTAAAGAAAACAAGGAATGTGTGCTGTTTTTTATTACAAGCGGATAAATCCCGGCCTTTAATAACAGATTTTTCCGCTTGTTCTTGAAAGCACACTTTGTGCTTTTTACATTATATTCTTTGCTCATTTCCCTAATCGACATTCCAGTCAAGTTGACCACACCAGAGTGTGCTGCTACGATTTATCGTTCTTCATGCTTTGACATTATTTTGTTATTTCTATCAGCTGCTAATTCAGCGGCGACCTAATGTTCTTCGACGCTGGCCCAACATTAAGCCAACATTAGGGCAAAGTTTGTGATCGATGGAAGTACAAGGGAGCCAGCCGTTTTGCCCTCCATCTAGTAGTCGTTCAGCCACGGATATAGCACTGAGTCTGGCAAGCCACTTCAGCACCAGGACGGATTGTGTGGATCACATGTGTTCACCATGGAGCTATGATCATCATCACACTGATCAGAAGAGGAATCACTAGAACCGCCTGCGGTATGGTTGATGTCCACAATGACGACACGCCCCCCGCAACTCCATCTAGAGAGAAAAAACATAAATACTGTGAGTATCTGCATTGCCTGAAGTTGAGATTTCGGAGAAGAGCGATGGCACGAGCTATCAAAAGATTACTCCATTTATCTTCTGCCCTTGCTTCATTACCTAGCTTTGTATTTTAGTTTGGCATTTTTGTTCCAACAATGTTCTAAGCATAATTCCGGGTATAAAACATGATTGAACATAATTTCCTCTACGTTTTATCGTTATTATCAGATATTGATGAATATTAAAACAAAAACAATTGTCAGCTTTAAATGTGTGAAAACATGATTTAGAGCAAAACATATTACTAATAGACCAGGACTTCAAGTGGGTACAAATTCAAATTAAATTATTTGGCGGTTAAAGGGTTAATTGGAAACGCATATTCCGTAGTGGTACATGAGTTGATCAATGACTGAGAGAGGTAGGTAGAACAATGTACCACCATTTTAACCCTTGTCATGCTATGCCCGGATATATACGGGGTAAGGATGTTTTAGATAATGAAAATATCACTTAATTTTGATAAAATAGTTTTTAGTGAATGCTGAGTTGATCCAATAATTTAATTTTAGACATATCTATTTTTCATAAATAGTAATATTTTTCGTCATTTGAGGCTGGAAATTGCGTTAGCAATTCCAGCTTCAAATGACGAAAAATACAATTAAAGCAATTCAGCAGGACAAGGGTTAAATAATAAAGCTAGGATAACTGACAGATGGTGTGTTCTATATTAGTGTCATAGATGCAATATATCGACACTACATTTTATTAAATGAGGCCTGTGTCTTTGTGATAATTACTTACAACATTATATGTATTAAATACAGCTACTGTATAATGTGAATAAAGCTAAAAAAAAGTGCTGCTTTAACAAACAATGGTATAATATATAATATATAATCACAGGTAATATGCATGCCAATGGATTCATGAAGACTCGTTTGTATTAAATATTTCTTTTTTTGAATAAAATGACACCTTTAACCTTGGTTCATAAATCATATTTCAAGTACAACATTGCTATTTAGCAAGAACAGCCGAACAACAATAATTGCAAACAATACAATAGACAGTGCCCTTATATAGCCACGGTTTGCAAAGAAATAAATTTATGAAAATAGAATAATAATAATGTTAGATATATCTTGATTCGTTTGTTAAGTCATATAATTTAACGACCTTTGCACTTCATATGACATATGGATGGTATTGGTCTTTATTTTATTGTGTTGAGTGTTAGATTTAACTGTTATATTGTGTGAAATAAGACAATGGGAGATTGAGTCCAATGAGCCATTACCCCAGAAATAAGCAAAAACAGAGTCAGTGGAGTTTGGGTAAGTCACGTCAATGTGGAAACGATATTAGATGGGTCTTCTGTGTTGGCATGGCTTTGCATTGATACCTGGTCTTGCGTCTACCTTCACAGCTTTTGCCTGTGCAATCTACAATCCCTTCTGGTGAGCCTTCACAATCAGCATTATTGCCACTCGCACATGTACGTTGTCTGTCGCGTTGCCCGCTACCACAAGTCACACTGCACTGAGACCATTCAGACCATGCTTCCTAGTCTGATGTGTCAACTAAATTTAAAGACATTAAACAAGTTATGCATGCATATCAGTGTCAAAAAATATAAAAGTTATACATTCATATCAGTGTCATAAAATATAAAACATGTTAAAACCGGACGAACTTGTTTTGGTATTTAGCAAAACTGCTTATTTGTAAATAAACATTTTGAAAAAAATACGTCGTTTGAAATTGCTTTAATTTTTTTACCAAGAAATCATATTTTCTTCCACCCTTCAGTGATAAATTATGTCATAAAATTGTGTTATTGTGCAGTTAATAAAGTAAAAATATATATTATGTATAGCATAATAAAGACTGTTGTTCCATGTATTACTTTTAAATTGTTGGTAACGTATCATTAATAATTACCACAGGAGAATGAACATATAATATTCACCTGCATAACACTTGATAATATTAGCACTCTGGTATTTCTGAATTATAATATTGCAAAATATGAATGTTGTCTATAATGTATCATGTGTGAACGCCTACCTGGCAATTATGTCTTATTTTATAATAAAGAAGAACATCATATTAAAAGGACCCCTTGGGATGAGACATTTTCAATGTTGTCAATTTTGAAAATTTAATTTATATGAAGCTATATAGCCTACTGATCTTAGCTAAAAATACGAGAAAGTCAAAAAACAATTTTAAAGCACCGAAAAAGAGCGAAATAGTTGTATTGCCAGGTCGTATATTGCCATGTAAACAAAACAAGTCAGCAATATTAAGCACTTTCTATCACATATTCCAACGTATCAGACGGTAAGATCAGAGCAGTCGCCGCTAATTGGTGTCACATAGTCAGGACATGGGATGACACATCTGCAGCACTGATTGTCTACCCAACGCTGGGCCGATGCCACCAGCATGTGGCCCAATGCTGTGAAAACATTCAATCGTCCTTCAGGTATACAAATAGTTTGTTTGGGTTACTTCTGGTTTCATAGAAATGTTGATTAAAAATATTTGTAAAAATATAAAAATTCTGAAAAAAAATAGAAACATGATCCGTGGGATACACTACTTCAGTGCGGAATTAAAAACGAAAATTGATGTCATCCCAAGGGGCTGCTTTAAAATAACTTCTTACTTTTTACTAGTTTGTGATATAGATGTATAATTTCGTGGTTATGCCAGTTTCGAGTGCTATAGTGTGTTTTAAGTAGGCTTATATTGTCAGAGCCAGTACATACCTTCACAAGAACCTTCACAAGAATTCGTCTGTTCGTCAGAACCGCTGCAATCGTCGCCGCCATTTTGAGGTTGTGGATCATCACAGCCTCTGTCACGTCGCCTTACACCAGCTCCACACGTACGTGAACAGCTGCTCCAACTGCCCCAACTACTCCAGCGTCCATCAACTGTCAATAAATTAAAATATATAATAATTCCTGCAGTATTTTAAAGGTTGGTGTGCGTATGTGACATTTTAAAAAGAGATACAGCCTTTCAGAATTAAATGTAACATTAACCGCAACATATAACTTAAAAGACACCAGAACAAATCTATGCAAATAAATAAAAAAAATTAACACGAAATATAGAGATGTTTGACTTTGTAAATACAGTGATTTAGAAATTCAGTTAGTCAATAATAATATCTTGATTTATATAAAACTGGAAACGTAGGGAAAATAATACAGATGAAGCTACTGTAACTATCAAAATTAAATTTGTTGATATGATTTGAATTTAAATATTACCCCGCGGAATAAATATTATATATTTATAATGTATATTATTTTGTATTAAAGACCATTTCAAAAAAATACCGCTAAATAACACTTGTACTAAAACTGATGGTAAGGGTACAGTTGTTCAGTGCATAAGCATAATAAAATTGTCTTACAAAATGTTAGTAAATAAAGCAGTAACTAGTAGAGTATTCCTAAAATAACGTTTATTAATATATATACATAAATTCCATACATGTCACTCATCTGCAACATATCAATGCTGTCTCTGGAAATAATTTCTTCATAATTCAGGAACAATGCAAAAATGAACACTATTTTGTGTTTGTAGAAAGTGTAGAATAATAAACACTGATAAACAAGATAAGAGATTCTAGTGTGAAATAATCATTTCATTTACGATTTCTGTCTGTATGTTGAATCCATGGTATCAACCTTATGTGATATATTTAGATTGTGATATGGGATGTAATATCATACTGTCTGTATGCATGATTGCCCATAGGTATATGAATATAAGTTTCAAAACTACTTTTAAAAAAGATTATTTACTAACAGTATAACAGTGTAGTTACTATCTAGATGCACATTGTGTATATAATGACGCAGGCTATACGCTGTACTTTAGCAGATTTTGTTTATGGAACAGTAGTTTTAAACTGCGTCTGAAAAATAAAATTAGTGTTTGCACAGCCATAGCTTAATACTCTGACTAGAAATATAGCCCAATTAAACGAGAGTACTGTCTAAATATTGCTGAATTCCGTTAGTCAATTTCTGCTCTTTCAAAACAGACTCTGGTAGGAATCTAACATGGTCGAGCTCAAAAACCAACTGTGTATTCTAAAAGGCGAAGCGATGTTCATGTCCCTGATAAACTGCTACTGCAGTAATCAGGTAATAAACAACTCTCGGAGCTACCACTAGCTGGTCATAAATATTATGTGGCTCAATCCTATAATAGCTCCGAGAGTTGCTTTCTTATAATATAATAATATATTATATAATAATATATAATTTATTCACAAAAAAATCAACACAAACAATCACCATAATGATAATGGTGGCAACGAGAAAAAGGCAGATTGATTGCCTATATACCATTTAAACATAATCTTCTTATTACAACTCATTTATTGTGCATGTGTGTGCAGATCAAACGAAATTACAAAAACAAATCTAAAGTGCACACATAAACGATACATGTGTTAACAATATAATTATAAGATTATATAAAAGATAAAACAAATCAATGGTAAAAAATATCCATAAAAGTTATACATAATGTATATTTTATTTCCTGAGGTTAGTACGGGTAAGTGGATGATGAAAATCCCCTACTCGCTGTCCCATTATATGTATTGCTCCTCCTCTCCTACAAAACAACACGTTCCCAACCTTTGCCCAGCAATTGAATATTATAACAATGTAGATAGGATGTTCACCGCCCCATTAGCGTTACTTTATTATATCATAGTATGATTCCACACCACCCAGCTCTTATCTGTATTTAATAGTATAGCGTCGAGCTTTTGATTTACTTTATACAAGCGTAACAGTACGAGCGACTGATGATGTTAGCACGACCGTAGGCCTATTTATTTATTAGCCTGTTCAGAGCAGTAGCATATAAGACATAGTAGACATACCAGTATTATATCTCCACCAACCACACATCATAGAGAGCTGCTAGCTAATCACTTATTAAGATGATTATGGTCCACTTAAGTAGTATAACTCCATTCAAATTATCGACATGTAGGACTAATCAACACGATGTTATTGGTAAATTATTCACAAGGCCACAATATTCTTTTCCAGGCCTACATAATTACAAGCCATATATAATATCTCAGCATTTCATTAGCACCGACTTTCAAGTGTTTATATTTCAAATATCTCTGTGCGCGTGTATAGAAGCCACGATGTCTTGTGTATTGTGTGTGTTCAAAACTACACTAGAAAGTGTAGAAAGTGTAGAAAGTTTTTAGCCGTTTTATATAAAACAAAATCGTAGCATAGCAAACATAAAAAGAAATAGTAGGCAAAACTGGACTAGTCATTCGGCTTGCATCATTTTTTTCAGGCTGCACGTAGCTGCTATACTCATTACTGCACCTTATCTGATCCTCAGTAATAATCTGATAACTGCTGAGTGCTGTTATGGGGCGCCCTGAAACACAATCATGGCACATTTCGCATAAACTTTGCAGGACAATTCTACATAGCACAACATTACAATTTTAAGAAGTTCATCCAGATTATCTGATAGCTACACAATATATTTACTGGGGTGTCAACTTTTAAGATATCGATTGTTTATTGTATTGCATTATTTAAAATCAAATATATTATCATACAATTTACAAGCAAGAGTTTCAGGTACCTTTTCCCAGTTTCGTGCTGCCTTCTATTGAATGCTGTTTCCTTTTGGATCGAATACATCTCTAAACGCATTTTTTCGATTTCGAAAAACACAGCGAATATCTTTGTCGGGTATTTTTAATCATGTCAGCACAAAAAGTAAAGCCATAATTTGTTAGACAGCGTTTTGTATTTGTTGCTATATATCTTGTCGCCTACAAGGTCAGACGCTGGACCCCATCATGAAGTTCAATCTTATTCTAACTTATTCTCAGCTACATTAGAGAAGTTAGGATTAGTCTATAATATAAATCGTCATTTTTTTATTGAAGGATTTATTGCAATCTAGATTAGCCTTGAAGCATCATCAAGTTATAGGCCCAACTAGGCCATTCTACCACCGACCAATTCACATGACCAGATCAGCCGATCACCACCGTTTTTTAGTTGTTCTTCAATTAGCGGGTGGACTGGCATACTTGAGCTTTGATGATAAATTTGCACAATGCAATGGATGACTGAAACCCGAAATTAATTATATACAATTTTTCCATAAAATAAAGGCTCAATCAGAAACAACTTGAGATGATGGACATATGTGGATGAACACAAAAACCACGTCATTAGATAAGCACGTCATTATATAAGCACGTCATTAGATAAGCACGTCATTGGATAAGCACGTTGGTAAACATTGAACATCATATTTCTGAAAACGTGTAGCTTAGTATCAATTTAAATTCGCCATATTAATATATCTACAACTATTGTTTTACCAGTTCCCAGGGATGCATAGCTGCTTGGGGTATCACAAAGACTGGCAGTATGGCACAAGCAAGTGTAGTTATCGATCCCGCGGACATTATTTTCACGTAATATTGTGTTAAATTGCCAATCAATGCCGCATTTAGTTTTGATAATGAGTATGACACTTGAACCGAAATGATACATTAGCTGTGCAAGCAGCAGTAGCATGAGCGGTGTTAGCCTGGTGGCCCAAGAATCCAGATATCACGGATTCCAGAAACAATTAATAAATGTTTGAACCATCTGACTTAGTATCTGGCAGATGGCATGCTGTCCTGGTGCCGAGGTGTTGTGTTTTTGTGTCAGGGGCATATTGAGAAGACGCCACCTGGTTTTATCATATGATGTTAAAATACAAGAAAACGCATTGAAGTTACACAATTTCTTTTTAAAGAAGCTTTTCCTAATTAAGATCCCCTTCACCGCCTACCCAGCAAGTATAAATATGGTAACACATACTGTTATCGACAATACCAAAAACAAATGAATAAATTTCGTCGGGGGGGGGGGGGGATTCTGCCTTTAACAAAGGGTAATATACCTGAACATTGCCTTTCCTCACAAGAATTCGTCTGTTCATCAGAACCGCTGCAATCGTCGCCGCCATTTTGAGGTTGTGGATCATCACAGTCACTGTCGCGTGGCCTTACACCAGCTCCACACGTACGTGAACAGCTGCTCCAACTGCCCCAACTACTCCAGCGTCCATCAACTGTCAATATGGTGTTAAAAAATAATTGGACTTACTGGTATGTATAACGAAAAATGAATCATGTATTGATAAACAACCGATACGTACACTTGCAATCTCAATAGATATGCTCAGGGGCCTATACGAACTCATGCGTGTACTAAGAAATCATGCAAAGTGATGTGGAACAAAATATTGTATAGTTAATTAACACCATTTGCGTGGCAGTTCAGTCATGATATTCAAGTGAATCACACCCGTGAAACATTATGGTAAATTACTTCACATAAATACATTGATCATATTTAGAGCGGACAAAAATAAGGTATCTTACAGTTTAGAACATAGAATCAGCCGGGATTTGAAAGGGTGTTTCTGCCACTTCACAAAGTGGCAGACACACCCTTTAAAATCCAAGGAGATGATAGGAAAATGCGTGAAACAAATACTCCCTTGCTCACCAGGACAATCGCCTTCATCGCAAGATCCAGTTTTGGACTTGGGTCATCACATTCTCTTGTGCGGGATCGTGAGCCGGATCCACACGTTCGTGAACAACTTCCCCAGCTTCCCCAACGGCCCCAATCTCCGTCAACTGTTAAAACAATCAGAGCCCAATACAAACAAATGTGTTATGTATCAGTTAATAGGCAGAAGTGTTTAAAATATGTCCAGCAAACACTTTCCCTTGTATTGTTTTAATGTCAGGCAAGCGTCGCCCTTTAAATCAACAACAGGGACAGCGCCCCGTGTCTGCTCCCGCCACCCTGGGCCCGTATTCTCGAACAAGTTCCCGAAACTGCCCCGAAATTGGGTCGATCCTGGTGTTTGCTGGGATTTACAATATTGTGTAATAATGTTACTTTTAAGCTGTCTCGTTCAACATATATGGTTTTTTTTACTACCCTCATTTTGGAGTGACTTATAAGCCCAAATGGGCTGGGTACTATATTGTTAACAGATTTATATTGTAATTGCGAATTGTCTGTACATGTCACTATAATAAAAATATACACTACGATATGTAGGAGCCTTCGGATTAAAGCAATTTGACTTAAACATGTTTGCTTGTGTTTTATATTCTGGCAACATGAATATTGTTACAAAACATATTTAGGAAAATGTATAAATGTGATCAGATTACCATGATCAAATATAAAGATTGTTAAGGTAATCCCGATAAACACAACATATTAATCTAACTCTGGTAAATACTAGGCCCACGTATGGGACCTTAATCCAGCTCAGTAATCAATGCTGTGTCAATGTAGGCCTAATTCTCATGACATCTGTTCTGTATTGGCACACATACCTGGACAATCTTGTCTATTACAAGATCCGCTGTCAGTGCTCGAACTGCTACAATCATCCCCGTCACCCAGTGGTCTGGGGGTCATTATATGACCTTGTACGTGACCTTTCACCTGAATTACATGTACGAGAACAGCTGACCCAATCACCCCATGTACTCCAACTTCCATCAACTGGGGACATAAAGAACAGGGAAACCAACATGAGACATACTTTATGTTCACCAGTGATATCACATATATTGATAATTAATATTGGATAATATATTATAGCTCCTATATAAACATGATTAATGCGGACCAATTGAGCTAGCGGTGAATAACTCTATAACCATAACAGGCACTGTTGTCCTTACTGGATAATATAACATGCATTCACCTATTTCCCGTCCATAAATGTGGCCTACGTAACAATAATCACGCCCCCGTATCGTGTTTGCCTATCAGCCACCCTCCAGGTCAAGGCCTATGCAAAATATGAAATTGATCCACCAACGACAATGTGATCTGCATAACCATGACATACATAGAGGTCGTACATACATGTGTGTTCCTTTCTTGTAGTCGATTTCGATGTATACTGCAACACTTACGCCAACCGCTTAACCAGTTGGTGGTTTTTTAATAAATATTTTCAGATTATTTTTTTGTGAAATCAATAATTGTCTGAGGTGCAATGTTGTAAATAAATCTTTAAATCAATACAAGCTTATGAGCAACATCATTTAATGGACCTTAGAAATATGTCGAGATTCGCTTCGCTCGGCACCATTAAATTACCCTTAAATTTGAGAACCTAAGTATATAGTTTGGTATCCAATTTTGTACACAGAAAACAAATTTTAAGGAAGTGAAAAAAGTAAAGTTTTGCCAATAGGAAGTGAAATAAATAATTTGTCCGATTCAAAAATTCCAGTTCCCCCCCCCCCGAGTATTGATTGAGGTATAACAGTTACACTCATATCGTGACCACATTCCCGACAAGGACCATTCACCACTGGACACACGACGTTGTTGCGACGTTGAATTAACGTCAGTGACGTTGAAAAAAAGTCCATATAGGTATATGCTGTAGACAAGTATCGTCTACAGAACAGAACCCTCAAATGGTGTGTCTAAAAAAGGAAAATTTAAAACGACAAAGATAAATATATTCCAATTATCACTTCCGGTGATATGAGTTTGTCAATACAGCCTCGTCCAGAGCCTCGTCTATACTTGGCCATACACATGTAGAGAATTGGCCAGGCTTGCTGGTCAACCATTTTTTACTTGTTCACAGTTCAGTATAATAGAAGAAAAACAAAAGAGAACAGGATTGACATACACTATTACACAATTTCTAATAAACAGACATTGTTGAAATAGAAATTAATTTGTTACCTACTGGGGTATTAAGAAACCAGGACTACAATATGACGATGAAGAAACTTACCGTCCCCATCACAGCTTCCGGCATCGCATGAGCTCGTCCTCGTGTCGTCTCCGGTACATTCGTCACCACCGTAAGCTGGTGCAGGATTTGTACATGTTTTTTTATTCAATGTCAGTTTAAATTTAACAACTACAATGCCACCTGGTGAGTGGATTTTAACTAATCTTTTAAACACGACAGCACAGTCATACGAATGTCACGGAATATTTATCAAATTGTGACACAAACATTTATTTAATAGATATTTAAGTCTGACGATAATTCGCTTAAATATGAAAGGAATATAACGACATAAGACCTACATATACATTACAATATACAAGGTAAGAATCATTACAAAATTTTACTTCACACTTCAGTGAACATTCGCTTGTTGTACTGCTCTGTACTCTTAACCAGCATATATAACAAACCGTATTGAGAGGTTTTGACAGCTGAATGAAACTTGAAATGTACCTACTTTGAACTCGCTAACTTACATAAATAATAACAGTGATTACCTTATTTAATAATACATTTTCAAATAAACAATTCTTTTAAACTTATTAATTGTAGACCTATTTTATAGAATACACTTTATAAATAAATAACTGTAGCTTTTAATTAAACCGAAACAGTATAAAACTAATGTTCAAATGGTCAAAATAAAATTAGAAAGCAAACTGAAAGTTATAAGCTAACGACACACAATGACTTAACTGATATTTATTTAATAACTTAACTAATACGTGTTTACACCTCCTACCTCATTATGGGGCGTCTTGTTCCTGAATAGGGAGAATTAAAACTAATTTGCGCACATCACGCTTGACACTTGTGTATTTATTACTATCTGACAGTTTATAAGACACTTGCACTTGTCTTACACGACCCTTGTGATCAGGATATACCTCTGACACTAGAGCGAGACGATAATCTCCTCGTATTGCATTCTGATCTGCAACCATAACCAAGTCTCCTATCTCTAAATTCCTGACTTCAACATGCCATTTGGGTCTAATGACAAGTGAAGGGAATATGGTCTGATACCAGTTTTTCCAAAATTTACTCACTACTTCCTGGACATATTTAGTTCTACGTGACACGTTTGACACATTGGACCAATCCCCTGATTGCATTCTGCCACTAGCGCGTCCTAAGAGCAGCTGGTTGGGACATATGTAATTTAGTGCTAGATCATCGTTACCTCTTGTGTGAGATATGGCTAAAGGCCTTTCATTGACTAAGTCTGACGCTTCAAAAACGACTGTCTGAAGCTCACTAAAGGTTAATACGGCATCGCCTACAGCTAAAAATATAGCCTTTTTCACTAGTTTTACCATGGCCTCCACTGCGCCATTGGTATGCGGCGCGTCAGGAGGATGGAACCGCCACTCTGTTCCCACAAGACCACCCTGTCTCGTAAGCTCCTCTTGGCTAATTGACTCTCGTAATTTCTTTAATTCTGATGCAGCCCCAACGAAATTTTTACCGGGATCACTATAAATTATGCAAGGGCTGCCCCTGATCGACTGGAATTTTCTATGTACTAGTAGGAAGCCATCGGTCGCATAATCACGAGCTATATCTACGTACACAGCTCTTGTAGATAAACATGTGTACACACATCCCCATACCTTACCTGTTGATCGTTTATTTACTTCACCTTTTACTGTTATTGGACCAAAAAAGTCCACTGCACAATAACTGAAAGGTGGATTTGGTATTGTTCTGAAATCAGGAATATCACTCATTACTTGATTTAAATGTTGTTTCTTATTTTTCCTGCAGATTACACATCTATAAACAATAGCCTTTACTATTTTACGACCTTTCAACACCCACGCTATACTCCTGAGTTTCACCATCGTAGCATCAACACCACTATGACCTCTATTGTGGCAATCTATTGCCAATAATTTAGAAAGATCATCATGTGGAAGTATTGGTACTTTAAAGTTTGGGTCCCTCTCGCTACCTAACTTTCCGCTTGTTACAACAAGTCCTGTATTTCTATCGCGGATTGGTGCTAATTTTGCCAGAGACTTTGTATCAGGTAAATCAATCTGACTTATTTTGTACAAAAGGTATCTTGCCTTTTTCAATTGATCAGAGTTGAGGGGTAACAATAGTTTAGATTTTGTGTTTACATTTACTGGTTTTGTCTTGTTGATCCATGCGTTTACCAGAACTAAAACTATTGCTACTGTTTTCAGAAGTTTAACAAATTGACTAAACCTTGAAACTGTTATCAAATCTTTTAAATTCAACAGTTCAGAACTGCTCAACTCCAAATTGCCGCCTACCAAAACCTCATTTTCTGCTTGGTTTTTAGCCTGGGATCTTGTGGTAATTTTAGTAAATGTTTTTCTTTGTAAGGCTATTACCTCACCCTGACATTTTTGACTAATTTCCTTCGACATAGGCCATTCATTTTCTGGCAAGTACAGCCACTGAGGACCATTCTGCCAAAATGAGTTGATACACAGTTCACTAGGTGGCGCTCCTCTGGTGATTAAATCAGCTGGGTTATCACCAGATGGTACCCAAAACCAATTATCACAATTAGTTGTCGACTGAATTTCTCCGACCCGGTTAGCATAAAAAGTGGAGAATCCATACGACTCCTTATTTATGGCTCCTAACACTGTCATCGAGTCAATGAAATGGTAAACCTTTGTAAATTGGCATCTAGAATTTTCTTTGACAAATTTAGATAATCTGGCTGCGAATACTGCGCCACACATTTCTGACCTTACAGTTTCCCCCTTTAAGCTAAGTGGAGACAGTTTACCCTTGGCCTCAACTAATCTCGCTACAGCTTCATGCTCACCCTCCCACCTTACGTAGACCATGGCACCAAAAGCGCTATCTGAACCATCGCAAAATGTAATTAATACTGGGTTCGCACACTGATCAATTTTCAAGCATCTTGGAAAATATACCTCAGAAATTTTCATGACTTCTTTGAAAAATTGTACCCATTTAGGCACTAGATCATCTGGTATAGGCGCGTCCCAATCTGTATTGTTACCTCTAATTTCAGAGCGTTGCCATGTTCCACGGAAAAGTATAGCACCTTTCATTTTGAAAGGTGCCACCAGGCCACATGAATCAAACACTGCCATTAATTGACTCATTACAATTATTTTAGTCAAAGGGTTTGGCACATTTTGACTTACTTCACTTTCATTAAGGTCGGGCCCCGTATACATTTTCTGAATTTTTCTAGAGAAATTAATGGAGCCCTAACATAAAGAGAATCTTTCTCTACATCATAGCCTAACCCTAAAGCTGTGTGCCTTTTACTGCATTAGGCAGATTTATAGTTGTTTTATTTTCGGTCGGTTTTGTGCCTGAATCTATCCACATTTTTATTTTGAAGCCTCCCTTCTTTAAAATCTGAGTTACTTCAGTTTTAAGACTTTCAACAGTCTCTACTTTATCTGAACTATCAAGTATGTCATCTACATACATGGATTTTACAATCGTATCAACTGCCCCCTCTAAGTGGCTAAACTCTGGTAAGTTAGCAGTTAGCCGTGTTGCTAACATTGCTAGGCAGGCTGCAGGCCTATCACCTATGTTGACTCTTAATATTGCATATGTCTCGATCTGCCCAGTGTCATCTGGCCATAAAAATCTATGTAAATGTACTTATTTGTCCTCTAAGTAGACACTATTGTACATTTTTGATATATCTCCTATAAAGCCGTGTAACCCTTCCCTAAATCTAAGCAGGACACACCTTATAGGATTTAGTACATCTGACCCTTTGGCAAGAATACTGTTGAGTGAGTACCCATCTACTGGCTGGCTGGAATTCCATACTATACGACAAGGGGTTGTTTTACTCATTGGGTTCAAAGCTAGTTGATGTGCCACATACCAAACCGGCCCGTCCCAGTTTTCTATCTCTTTAATAGACAGCTTTCTAGCAGCTTTTCTATCAACCATGTCCTTAATTTGAGAACCATAAATATCTTTCCAACTAGAATCTCTTTCCAACCGACGCAGTGTTGAATATAAAACTGCTTTAACAGCGTGAAAATTACCTGGAAGTTGATTTGGATTAAGCAAATATGGGTACTTGGCATCCCAGTGTGGTTCTGCAGTGTGGTTGTCGCCATTAGGCTTGAAAGGTAAGCAATCTTTAATTTGATCAAGTTCTTTTTCTTCTCTCAAAGTCATAAATTTGCCACCAGGCGTACAATTTCCACACCTACAAGATCCACACTTGGGGTCACAAGCAGCCCCTATTTGCTCATACTTAAAAAACTCAATGAAATCTTTCACATTGGTATGCAATGACAGTCTGCATCTATGGCAATCTGAAATTTCACTAGGGGATTTATCAAAATCGGCGAACTCAAGAACAGTATTTTGGTGTTCAATTACACAACTATCCGAGAGAGCTCTCAGACTAATCGCCAGATGTGTACTAGAAGTTTGCACATAATTTGTGCTGCTTTCAGTTATCCCTTTATAAGATCCACTGACCACGGTCCCCATGGGCCCATCCCAGAGTACTAAATTTCCTACAGAAGACAGTTCTGAGGGCATTAAACTGGCATTAGCTTGAGACAATAGAATGTCACATGTATCTGGTCTCTCTAATTGCTTTAAAGAAAACTCAGGAAATAAATTTACAAAAATGAAATGAAATGAAATGAATCGGGCTTTAGGCCACCTTTGTGCACATATAGGCTAAACTGGGCCAGGAGAACCTCCTGAGGATGGTGAGATGATTGAGATGACACTGTCCTCCAGACACAGGATTCGAAATTTGAGCCCTGGCGGTCTGAGGCCGAGCACGCTACCTCTCGGTCACGGAGGCTCCCCACAATACTGACTTTCACACGTGGATGGGGAAGAAACATTTTTTGTTTCTTTCAAACCGCCGAGACCGGGGAAATAAATTTACAAGTTTTCCAGTATCAACTGAATTAGAAACGCTAGCAATGTTGTCAATACCATACATCACAATTGTAATTATACCTAACCTTGTTTTCAAATTACATGTATATCTAGTAGTTTCAATTTGTGTCTTGATACCAGCTATTCCACTAATGATTAAAGTAAATGGATCGCCCTTCAGCTTTAGCCGTTGAGCCATCTCATTAGTACAATAGTTGGTATCGCTAGCACTATCCCATAGAATACCCACTTTCGCACCACTACTAGTATACGCATATTGCATCATCATGATGGGACAGGTGTCGCTGTTGCTGCTAGTTTCAAGAGTGGCTATTTTGCTATTACTTGACAATTTGCCTATATCTTCACTGATTTTCTTAATTTCGTCCATGTCACCTTTAGAAACAGCTGAATTTTATGATTTATGCAAATCAGAAATAGAGTTTGAATTATCAGCAGTAGGCCTACTTGAACTAGCAGCAGCGGCAGCGGGACCTGTGCCAAATGTATCATCAACATGTAGCAAATAGTTATGACCACGATTACACATTTTGCACAGTCTTGGGTTCGGATGTTTGCAATCAGAAGCAAAATGTTTACCTTTAAGACACTTAAAGCACAGTTTTAGTTCACAAACTTTTCTATGTCTCTCTTTTGGTGACATAGATTTGAATGATTTACACATCCAAATGGGATGACAGCCTTCAGTGCATACTTTACATTTTATTTCACCAGTAATATACTATTATAATTACTAGCATTTTGACTTGACTGACCTCTAGTGTTTGCAAATTTAGAATTGGAAACTTTAGGTTTTGGCACTGATTCTTTTAGGGCTGCCATCTCGTCGGATATATTAAGTTGCCATCGAACAAAAGAAATAAATTTAGCTGGTTTGTTCTCATCAGATATGGCGTCGCCATCTATTGGGTATAACATTTCCAACCACTTCTCTCGAGCTGATGGTGGCAGCTTCCTCACAAATTGTGCAATAATAGCTGGATTTTTTAAGCACTCAAGAGCTATCGAGGTCATTCAGGTCATTTAGAGCACTGAGGATGGCTCTATAAAAATCTGCACATTTTAAAGGGTCACTTAGAGGATTTTGTAAGTTCGCTACATCTTCTAAAAAGTGGTTGATAACACGATCTTTCACACCGTACTGTCTTGTTAATTCTGCGAGGATAGCAGTTGCTGTTTTACAGTCTGGCGCTAGCTTGTCTATTACATCAGAGGGGAGACAGTTCTTTAAACAAAGAGCAAGTTCAGCATCACTAGCGCCGACCAGCCGTGGCTTAATGACGTTGTTATAACTGTTACGCCACTCTATAAAATTACGAGACTTCCCATCAAACATGGGATAGTCCATTGCTTTTAATTTTACCTTTGACGGGTTGTAAGTTGTGCCGCTTTTTAGGTATGCGCTCGCCGTCTTGCGTGCTTCTCTAGTTCTTTTAGTCTCCTCGTCGACCCACGCAATTTCACCAGCGTCGTCTGTATTCAGGGCCTCAATGTAACTAGAACGCAGGTCCTCCAGCTCATCCGCTGAAGTGTTCATATCTTGGAAACATTTTCTCACGTCAACTTCGGCAAAGTTGTCTTCTATGGCCTCTTTCAGTTTTCTTATGTTTCTTGTCAGTCGCGTCTTCGCGACTGTTCTCTTCTTCTTTAGCTCATCAGCCATGGTGAGCTCAGCTTCGATATTTATTATCAACACCCAAAACCATTAAACAGCAAACGCTTTTATACAGCATTTATTTTTGCCGATAAATATCTACAAAAGTAAAATACATAATAAATACATACTATATGACTAGATTAAACAATAAACGAAAATATGAATTACTTTCTATTCGATGTCAGTTTAAATTTAACAATTACAATGCCACCTGGTGAGTGAATTTTAACTAATCTTTCAAACACGACAGCAGTCATACGAATGTCACAGAATATTTATCAAATTGTGACACAAACATTTATTTAATAGATATTTAAGTCTGACGATAATTCGCTTAAATATGAAAGGAATATAACGACATAAGACCTACATTTACATTACAATATACAAGGTAAGAATCATTACAAAATTTTACTTCACACTTCAGTGAACATTCGCTTGTTGTACTGCTCTGTACTCTTAACCAGCATATATAACAAACCGTATTGAGAAGTTTTGACAGCTGAATGAAACTTGAAATGTACCTACTTTGAACTCGCTAACTTACATAAATAATAACAGTGATTACCTTATTTAATAATACATTTTCAAATAAACAATTATTTTAAACCTTTTAAATGCAGACCTATTTTATAGAATACACTTTATAAATAAATAACTGTAGCTTTAAATTAAACCGAAACAGTATAAAACTAATGTTAAATAACTATAAACCAACCGGTTGCTTTCTTGAGTCTTGCGAATTAGATGTTGATCCCTTGACTTCTTGACTAAAAGTGACCGAGACAAACTGATTTCAAACCGACACTTTGACCCCAAGGTGAAGGACATTGACCCCCATCCCCCAATTGTGCCACATCACGAATCCCATGATCATTTCCTGCCACGTCCACACTGACCAGTGGTTAAAATAAAATTAGAAAGCAAACTGAAAGTTATAAGCTAACGACACATAATGACTTAACTGATATTTATTTAATAACTTAACTTATACGTGTTTACAATGAGTATGACACTTGAACCGAAATGATACATTTGCTGTGCAAGCAGCAGTAGCATGAGAGGTGTTAGCATGGTGGCCCAGGAATCCAGATATCACGGATTCCAGAAACAATTAAAAAATGTTTGAACCATCTGACTTAGTATCTGGCAGATGGCATGCTGTCCTGGTGCCGAGGTGTTGTGTTTTTGTGTCAGGGGCATATTGAGAAGACGCCACCTGGTTTTATCATATGACGTTAAAATACAAGAAAACGCATTGAAGTTGCACAATTTCTTTTTAAAGAAGCTTTCCCTAATTAAGAACCCTTTTCACCGCCTACCCAACAAGTATAAATATGGTAATACATACTGTTATCGACAATACCAAAAACAAATGAATACATTTCGTCGGGGGGGGGGGGATTCTGCCTTTAACAAAGGGTAGTATACCTGAACATTGCCTTTCCTCACAAGAATTCGTCTGTTCATCAGAACCGCTGCAATCGTCGCCGCCAATTTGAGGTTGTGGATCATCACAGTCTCTGTCGCGTCGCTTTACACCAGCTCCACACGTACGTGAACAGCTGCTCCAACTGCCCCAACTGCTCCAGCGTCCATCAACTGTCAATATGGTGTTAAAAAGTAATTTGACTTACTGGTATGTATAACGAAAAATGAATCATGTATTGAAAAACAACCGATACGTACACTTGCAATCTCAATAGATATGCTCAGGGGCCTATACGAACTCATGCGTGTACAAATAAATCATGCAAAGTGATGTGAAACAAAATATTGTATAGTTAATTAACACCATTTGCGTGGCAGTTCAGTCATGATATTCAAGTGAATCACACCCGTGAAACATTATGGTAAATTACTTCACTTAAATACATTGATCATATTTAGAGCGGACAAAAATAAAGTATCTTACAGTTTAGAACATAGAATCAGCCGGGATTTGAAAGGGTGTTTCTGCCACTTCACAAAGTGGCAGACACACCCTTTAATATCCAAGGAGATGATAGGAAAATGCGTGAAACAAATACTCCCTTGCTCACCAGGACAATCGCCTTCGTCGCAAGATCCAGTTAAAACAATCAGAGCCCAATACAAACAAATGTGTTATGTATCAGTTATTAGGCAGAAGTGTTTAAAATATGTCCAGCAAACACTTTCCCTTGTATTGTTTTAATGTCAGGCAAGCGTCGCCCTTTAAATCAACAACAGGGACAGCGCCCCTTGTCTGCTCCCGCCACCCTGGGCCCGTATTCTCGAACAAGTTCCCGACACTGCCCCGAAATTGGGTCGATCCTGGTGTTTGCTGGGATTTACAATATTGTGTAATAATGTTACTTTTAAGCTGTCTCGTTCAACATATATGGTTTTTTTTACTACTTACATTTCGGAGTGACTTATAAGCCCGAATGGGCTGGGTACTATATTGTAAACAGATTTATATTGTAATTGCGAATTGTCTGTACATGTCACTATAATAAAAATATACACTATGTAGGAGCCTTCGGATTAAAGCAATTTGACTTAAACATGTTTGCTTGGGTTTTATATTCTGGCAACAAGAATATTGTTACAACACATATTTAGGAAAATGTATAAATGTGATCAGATTACCATGATCAAATATAAAGACTGTTAAGGTAATCCCGATAAACACAACATATTAATCCAACTCTGGTAAACACTAGGCCCACGTATGGGACCATAATCCAGCTCAGTAATCAATGCTGTGTCAATGTAGGCCTAATTCTCATGACATTTGTTCTGTATTGGCACACATACCTGGACAATCTTGTCTATTACAAGATCAGCTGTCAGTGCTCAAACCGCTACAATCATCCCCGTCACCCAGTGGTCTGGGGTCATTACATGACCTGGTACGTGACCTTTCACCTGAATTACATGTACGAGAACAGCTGCCCCAATCACCCCATGTACTCCAACCTCCATCAACTGGGGACATAAAGAACAGAGAAACAAACATGAGGCATAATTTATGTTCACCAGTGATATCACATATATTGATAATTAATATTGGATAATATATTATATCTCCTATATAAACATGATAAATGCGGACCAATTGAGCTAGCGGTGAATAACTCTATAACCATAACAGGCACTGTTGTCCTTACTGGATAATATAACATTCATTCACATATTTCCCGTCCATAAATGTGGCCTACGTAACAATAATCACGCCCCCGTATCGTGTTTGCCTATCAGCCACCCTCCAGGTCAAGGCCTATGCAAAATATGAAATTGATCCACCAACGACAATGTGATCTGCATAACCATGACATACATAGAGGTCGTACATACATGTGTGTTCCTTTCTTGTAGTCGATTTCGATGTATACTGCAACACTTACGCCAACCGCTTAACCAGTCGGAGAGGATGGGGCTGGTGGTTTTTTTAATAAATATTTTCAGATTATTTTTTTGTGGGATAAATAATTGTCTGAGGTGCAATGTTGTAAATAAATCTTTAACTCAATACAAGCTTATGAGCAACATCATTTAATGGACCTTAGAAATATGTTGAGACTCGCTTCGCTCGGCACCATTAAATTACCCTTAAATTTGAGAACCTTTACATCGCTCGGCGCTTTAACCTCCATATAAATACTAAGTATATAGTTTGGTATCCAATTTTGTACACAGAAAACAAATTTTGAGGAAGTGAAAAAAGTAAAGTTTTGCCAATAGGAAGTGAAATAAATAATTTGTCCGATTCAAAAATCCCAGTAACCCATCCCCCCCCCCCCCCTAGTATTGATCGAGGTAAAACAGTTACACTCATATCGTGACCACATTCCCGACAAGGACCATTCAACACTGGACACACGACGTTGTTGCGACTTTGAATTAACGTCAGTGACGTTGAAAAAAAGTCCATATAGGGAAATGCTGTAGACAAGTATCGTCTACAGAACAGAACCCTCAAATGGTGTGTCTAAAAATGGAAAATTTAAAACGACAAAGATAAATATATTCCAATTATCACTTCCGGTGATATGAGTTTGTCAATACAGCCTCGTCCAGAGCCTCGTCTATACTTGGCCATACACATGTAGAGAATTGGCCAGGCTTGCTGGTCAACCATTTTTTACTTGTTCACAGTTTAGTATAATAGAAGAAAAACAAAAGAGAACAGGATTGACATACACTATTACACAATTTCTATTAAACAGACATTGTTGAAATAGAAATTAATTTGTTACCTACTGGGGTATTCAGAAACCAGGACTACAATATGACGATGAAGAAACTTACCGTCGCCATCACAGCTTCCGGCATCGCATGAGCTCGTCCCTGTGTCGTCTCCGATACATTCGTCACCACCGTAAGCTGGTGCAGGATTTGTACATGTGCGTGTACGAGTTTTCTCTCCTGTGCCACACGTGACAGAGCATTCTGCCCAGCTTGACCAGCTTGTCCAGCGACCGTCTACCACATCCACCACTGAAACAGTGACCAAACCATGTAGCCATGCTTTGTTATATTATAATAATACATGTAGTGAAATATTGTTAACCGTAACTCCTCTGTTCAAACGCTCATTCAAGTTTTAAAAGAGTGGTCACTATAAAAATGATCAATGAGAAATACCTAATTATTTCATTTATTCAATAGATGCCGGATTTTGGGCATGTTATAGAAACAATAATAGTGTAGGGCACGAGCTGGATGTGGTATTATTATTTAACTCTTCAACCGCCAAATTATTGAATCGGAATTTTCACCCACTTGAAGTTGTGTCTCGCTGACGCGATCCACAACTTCAAGTGAGTGAAAATTATTCAGATATGACAAAATGGAGATTAATTGTTTTCAAATATTGCTGATTTATGTCACATTTTATCTTTACCATGTGTAAAATGTGGTACTTAATGTGCTAATAAAAAAATGAAAACCCGAATATAAGCGACACCTGTGGTTAGAGGGTTAAATGTAGCGATATTTTTTTCAGTGGCTTATTTGACTATGTTGACAATATTGGGCTATGTAAACACATATCTTCTACAGAATGTGATCAGCTACAGTGAACTTACAATGAACTGTTTGTTGTCTTAGACCTGCTCTGCTGCAAGATTCACAACAGCTGCTGGCAGCATGCTCCCATGTAGTATTTTCAGTATTTTCACGTAATATTGTGTTAAATTGCCAATCAATGCCGCATTTAGTTTTGATAATGAGTATCAACACCCAAAACCATTAAACAGCAAACGCTTTTATACAGCATTTATTTTTGCCGATAAATATCTACAAAAGTAAAATACATAATAAATACATACTATATGACTAGATTAAACAATAAACGAAAATATGAATTACTTTTTATTCAATGTCAGTTTAAATTTAACAACTACAATGCCACCTGGTGAGTGGATTTTAACTAATCTTTTAAACACGACAGCACAGTCATACGAATGTCACGGAATATTTATCAAATTGTGACACAAACATTTATTTAATAGATATTTAAGTCTGACGATAATTCGCTTAAATATGAAAGGAACATAACGACATAAGACCTACATTTACATTACAATATACAAGGTAAGAATCATTACAAAATTTTACTTCACACTTCAGTGAACATTCGCTTGTTGTACTGCTCTGTACTCTTAACCAGCATATATAACAAACCGTATTGAGAGGTTTTGACAGCTGAATGAAACTTGAAATGTACCTACTTTGAACTCGCTAACTTACATAAATAATAACAGTGATTACCTTATTTAACAATACATTTTCAAATAAACAATTCTTTTAAACTTATTAATTGTAGACCTATTTTATAGTATACACTTTATAAATAAATAACTGTAGCTTTTAATTAAACCGAAACAGTATAAAACTAATGTTCAAATGGTCAAAATAAAAATAGAAAGCAAACTGAAAGTTATAAGCTAACGACACACAATGACTTAACTGATATTTATTTAATAACTTAACTAATACGTGTTTACACCTCCTACTTCATTATGGGGCGTCTTGTTCCCGAATAGGGAGAATTAAAACTAATTTGCGCACATCACGCTTGACACTTGTGTATTTGTTACTATCTGACAGTTTATAAGACACTTGCACTTGTCTTACACGACCCTTGTGATCAGGATATACCTCTGACACTAGAGCGAGACGATAATCTCCTCGTATTGCATTCTGATCTGCAACCATAACCAAGTCTCCTATCTCTAAATTCCTGACTTCAACATGCCATTTGGGTCTAATGACAAGTGAAGGGAATATGGACTGATACCAGTTTTTCCAAAATTTACTCACTACTTCCTGGACATATTTAGTTCTACGTGACACGTTTGACACATTGGACCAATCCCCTGATTGCATTCTGCCACTAGCGCGTCCTAAGAGCAGCTGGTTGGGACATATGTAATTTAGTGCTAGATCATCGTTACCTCTTGTGTGAGATATGGCTAAAGGCCTTTCATTGACTAAGTCTGACGCTTCAAAAACGACTGTCTGAAGCTCACTAAAGGTTAATACGGCATCGCCTACAGCTGAAAACATAGCCTTTTTCACTAGTTTTACCATGGCCTCCGCTGCGCCATTGACCAGTATGCGGCGCGTCAGGAGGATGGAACCGCCACTCTGTTCCCACAAGACCACCCTGTCTCGTAAGCTCCTCTTGGCTAATTGACTCTCGTAATTTCTTTAATTCTGATGCAGCCCCAACGAAATTTTTACCGGGATCACTATAAATTATGCAAGGGCTGCCCCTGATCGACCGGAATTTTCTATGTACTAGTAGGAAGCCATCGGTCGCATAATCACGAGCTATATCTACGTACACAGCTCTTGTAGATAAACATGTGTACACACATCACCATACCTTACCTGTTGATCGTTTATTTACTTCACCTTTTACTGTTATTGGACCAAAAAAGTCCACTGCACAATAACTGAAAGGTGGATTTGGTATTGTTCTGAAATCAGGAATATCACTCATTACTTGATTTAAATGTTGTTTCCTATTTTTCCTGCAGATTACACATCTATAAACAATAGCCTTTACTATTTTACGACCTTTCAACACCCACGCTATACTCCTGAGTTTCGCCATCGTAGCATCAACACCACTATGACCTCTATTGTGGCAATCTATTGCCAATAATTTAGAAAGATTATCATGTGGAAGTATTGGTACTTTAAAGTTTGGGTCCCTCTCGCTACCTAACCTTCCTCTTGTTACAACAAGTCCTGTATTTCTATCGCGGATTGGTGCTAATTTTGCCAGAGACTTTGTATCAGGTAAATCAATCTGACTTATTTTGTACAAAAGGTATCTTGCCTTTTTCAATTGATCAGAGTTGAGGGGTAACAATAGTTTAGATTTTGTGTTTACATTTACTGGTTTTGTCTTGTTGATCCATGCGTTTACCAGAACTAAAACTATTGCTACTGTTTTCAGAAGTTTAACAAATTGACTAAACCTTGAAACTGTTATCAAATCTTTTAAATTCAACAGTTCAGAACTGCTCAACTCCAAATTGCCGCCTACCAAAACCTCATTTTCAGCTTGGTTTTTAGTCTGGGATCTTGTGGTAATTTTAGTAAATGTTTTTCTTTGTAAGGCTATTACCTCACCCTGACATTTTTGACTAATTTCCTTCGACATAGGCCATTCATTTTCTGGCAAGTACAGCCACTGAGGACCATTCTGCCAAAATGAGTTAATACACAGTTCACTAGGTGGCGCACCTCTGGTGATTAAATCAGCTGGGTTATCACCAGATGGTACCCAAAACCAATTATCACAATTAGTTGTCGACTGAATTTCTCCCACCCGGTTAGCATAAAAAGTGGAGAATCCATACGACTCCTTATTTATGGCTCCTAACACTGTCATTGAGTCAATGAAATGGTAAACCTTTGTAAATTGGCATCTAGAATTTTCTTTGACAAATTTAGATAATCTGGCTGCGAATACTGCGCCACACATTTCTGACCTTACAGTTTCCCCCTTTAAGCTAAGTGGAGACAGTTTACCCTTGGCCTCAACTAATCTCACTACAGCTTCATGCTCACCCTCCCACCTTACGTAGACCATGGCACCAAAAGCGCTATCTGAACCATCGCAAAATGTAATTAATACTGGGCTCGCACACTGATCAATTTTCAAGCATCTTGGAAAATATACCTCAGAAATTTTTATGACTTCTTTGAAAAATTGTACCCATTTAGGCACTAGATCATCTGGTATAGGCGCGTCCCAATCTGTATTGTTACCTCTAATTTCAGAGCGTTGCCATGTTCCACGGAAAAGTATAGCACCTTTCATTTTGAAAGGTGCCACCAGGCCACATGAATCAAACACTGCCATTAATTGACTCATTACAATTATTTTAGTCAAAGGGTTTGGCACATTTTGACTTACTTCACTTTCATTAAGGTCGGGCCCCGTATACATTTTCTGAATTTTTCTAGAGAAATTAATGGAGCCCTAACATAAAGAGAATCTTTCTCTACATCATAGCCTAACCCTAAAGCTGTGTGCCTTTTACTGCATTAGGCAGATTTATAGTTGTTTTATTTTCGGTCGGTTTTGTGCCTGAATCTATCCACATTTTTATTTTGAAGCCTCCCTTCTTTAAAATCTGAGTTACTTCAGTTTTAAGACTTTCAACAGTCTCTACTTTATCTGAACTATCAAGTATGTCATCTACATACATGGATTTTACAATCGTATCAACTGCCCCCTCTAAGTGGCTAAACTCTGGTAAGTTAGCAGTTAGCCGTGTTGCTAACATTGCTAGGCAGGCTGCAGGCCTATCACCTATGTTGACTCTTAATATTGCATGTCTCGATCTGCCCAGTGTCATCTGGCCATAAAAATCTATGTAAATGTACTTATTTGTCCTCTAAGTAGACACTATTGTACATTTTTGATATATCTCCTATAAAGCCGTGTAACCCTTCCCTAAATCTAAGCAGGACACACCTTATAGGATTTAGTACATCTGACCCTTTGGCAAGAATACTGTTGAGTGAGTACCCATCTACTGGCTGGCTGGAATTCCATACTATACGACAAGGGGTTGTTTTACTCATTGGGTTCAAAGCTAGTTGATGTGCCACATACCAAACCGGCCCGTCCCAGTTTTCTATCTCTTTAATAGACAGCTTTCTAGCAGCTTTTCTATCAACCATGTCCTTAATTTGAGAACCATAAATATCTTTCCAACTAGAATCTCTTTCCAACCGACGCAGTGTTGAATATAAAACTGCTTTAACAGCGTGAAAATTACCTGGAAGTTGATTTGGATTAAGCAAATATGGGTACTTGGCATCCCAGTGTGGTTCTGCAGTGTGGTTGTCGCCATTAGGCTTGAAAAGTAAGCAATCTTTAATTTGATCATGTTCTTTTTCTTCTCTCAAAGTCATAAATTTGCCACCAGGCGTACAATTTCCACACCTACAAGATCCACACTTGGGGTCACAAGCAGCCCCTATTTGCTCATACTTAAAAAAACTCAATGAAATCTTTCACATTGGTATGCAATGACAGTCTGCATCTATGGCAATCTGAAATTTCACTAGGGGATTTATCAAAATCGGCGAACTCAAGAACAGTATTTTGGTGTTCAATTACACAACTATCCGAGAGAGCTCTCAGACTCATCGCCAGATGTGTACTAGAAGTTTGCACATAATTTGTGCTGCTTTCAGTTATCCCTTTATAAGATCCACTGACCACGGTCCCCATGGGCCCATCCCAGAGTACTAAATTTCCTACAGAAGACAGTTCTGAGGGCATTAAACTGGCATTAGCTTGAGACAATAAAATGTCACATGTATCTGGTCTCTCAAATTGCTTTGAAGAAAACTCAGGAAATAAATTTACAAGTTTTACAGTATCAACTGAATTAGAAACGCTAGCAATGTTGTCAATACCATACATCACAATTGTAATTATACCAAACCTTGTTTTCAAATTACATGTATATCTAGTAGTTTCAATTTGTGTCTTGATACCAGCTATTCCACTAATGATTAAAGTAAATGGATCGCCCTTCAGCTTTAGCCGTTGAGCCATCTCATTAGTACAATAGTTGGTATCGCTAGCACTATCCCATAGAATACCCACTTTCGCACCACTACTAGTATACGCATATTGCATCATCCTGATGGGACAGGTGTCGCTGTTGCTGCTAGTTTCAAGAGTGGCTATTTTGCTATTACTTGACAATTTGCCTATATCTTCACTGATTTTCTTAATTTCGTCCATGTCACCTTTAGAAATAGCTGAATTTAATGATTTATGCAAATCAGAAATAGAGTTTGAATTATCAGCAGTAGGCCTACTTGAACTAGCAGCAGCGGCAGCGGGACCTGTACCAAATGTATCATCAACATGTAGCAAATAGTTATGACCACGATTACACATTTTGCACAGTCTTGGGTTCGGATGTTTGCAATCAGAAGCCAAATGTTTACCTTTAAGACACTTAAAGCACAGTTTTAGTTCACAAACTTTTCTATGTCTCTCTTTTGGTGACATAGATTTGAATGATTTACACATCCAAATGGGATGACAGCCTTCAGTGCATACTTTACATTTTATTTCACCAGTAAAATCGCCACTATTATAATTACTAGCATTTTGACTTGACTGACCTCTAGTGTTTGCAAATTTAGAATTGGAAACTTTAGGTTTTGGCACTGATTCTTTTAGGGCTGCCATCTCGTCGGATATATTAAGTTGCCATCGAACAAAAGAAATAAATGTAGCTGGTTTGTCCTCATCATATATGGCGTCGCCATCTATTGGGTATAACATTTCCCACCACTTCTCTCGAGCTGATGGTGGCAGCTTCCTCACAAGTTGTGCAATAATAGCTGGATTTTTTAAGCACTCAGAGCTATCGAGGTCATTCAGGTCATTTAGAGCACTGAGGATGGCTCTATAAAAATCTGCACATTTTAAAGGGTCACTTAGAGGATTTTGTAAGTTCGCTACATCTTCTAAAATGTGGTTGATAACACGATCTTTCACACCGTACTGTCTTGTTAATTCTGCGAGGATAGCAGTTTCTGTTTTACAGTCTGGCGCTAGCTTGTCTATTACATCAGAGGGGAGACAGTTCTTTAAACAAAGAGCAAGTTCAGCATCACTAGCGCCGACCAGCCGTGGCTTAATGACGTTGTTATAACTGTTACGCCACTCTATAAAATTACGAGACTTCCCATCAAACATGGGATAGTCCATTGCTTTTAATTTTACCTTTGACGGGTTGTAAGTTGTGCCGCTTTTTAGGTATGCGCTCGCCGTCTTGCGTGCTTCTCTAGTTCTTTTAGTCTCCTCGTCGACCCACGCAATTTCACCAGCGTCGTCTGTATTCAGGGCCTCAATGTAACTAGAACGCAGGTCCTCCTGCTCATCCGCTGAAGTGTTCATATCTTGGAGACATTTTCTCACGTCAACTTCGGCAAAGTTGTCTTCTATGGCCTCTTTCAGTTTTCTTATGTTTCTTGTCAGTCGCGTCTTCGCGACTGTTCTCTTCTTCTTTAGCTCATCAGCCATGGTGAGCTCAGCTTCGATATTTATTATCAACACCCAAAACCATTAAACAGCAAACGCTTTTATACAGCATTTATTTTTACCGATAAATATCTACAAAAGTAAAATACATAATAAATACATACTATATGACTAGATTAAACAATAAACGAAAATATGAATTACTTTCTATTCAATGTCAGTTTAAATTTAACAATTACAATGCCACCTGGTGAGTGGATTTTAACTAATCTTTTAAACACGACAGCAGTCATACGAATGTCACAGAATATTTATCAAATTGTGACACAAACATTTATTTAATAGATATTTAAGTCTGACGATAATTCGCTTAAATATGAAAGGAATATGACGACATAAGACCTACATTTACATTACAATATACAAGGTAAGAATCATTACAAAATTTTACTTCACACTTCAGTGAACATTCGCTTGTTGTACTGCTCTGTACTCTTAACCAGCATATATAACAAACCGTATTGAGAGGTTTTGACAGCTGAATGAAACTTGAAATGTACCTACTTTGAACTCGCTAACTTACATAAATAATAACAGTGATTACCTTATTTAATAATACATTTTCAAATAAACAATTATGTTAAACCTTTTAAATGCAGACCTATTTTATAGAATACACTTTATAAATAAATAACTGTCGCTTTAAATTAAACCGAAACAGTATAAAACTAATGTTAAATAACTATAAACCAACCGGTTGCTTTCTTGAGTCTTGCGAATTAGATGTTGATCCCTTGACTTCTTGACTAAAAGTGACCGAGACAAACTGATTTCAAACCGACACTTTGACCCCAAGGTGAAGGACATTGACCCCCATCCCCCAATTGTGCCACATCACGAATCCCATGATCATTTCCTGCCACGTCCACACTGACCAGTGGTCAAAATAAAATTAGAAAGCAAACTGAAAGTTATAAGCTAACGACACATAATGACTTAACTGATATTTATTTAATAACTTAACTTATACGTGTTTACAATGAGTATGACACTTGAACCGAAATGATACATTTGCTGTGCAAGCAGCAGTAGCATGAGAGGTGTTAGCATGGTGGCCCAGGAATCCCACCTTGCCGTATCAGGTCTGACCGTCAGACTACCAGTCTGACCTTGACAACAGGCGTGTGTAAAGCGGGTACGAAAATGAGGGGTGCGAGCAACATGAATATTCATTATGACGTCATCGGTTTACTGACTGCAGCGTGGAGGTCAGACTCAGGTCAGATTGTTTGGGCCGCCTGAATCAACTGTGAATTGGCCAGGGAGGAGGAGGGAGGAGGGGGGTTCTGAACACATAGCACAGATACGGGTTATCCAGGTTCTGCCTGTGGCAGACAGCTGGATAGATGAAGATGAGGAATCCAGATATCACGGATTCCAGAAACAATTAAAAAATGTTTGAACCATCTGACTTAGTATCTGGCAGATGGCATGCTGTCCTGGTGCCGAGGTGTTGTGTTTTTGTGTCAGGGGCATATTGAGAAGACGCCACCTGGTTTTATCATATGACGTTAAAATACAAGAAAACGCATTGAAGTTACACAATTTCTTTTTAAAGAAGCTTTTCCTAATTAAGAACCCTTTTCACCGCCTACCCAACAAGCATAAATATGGTAATACATACTGTTATCGACAATACCAAAAACAAATGAATACATTTCGTCGGGAGGGGGGGGGGGATTCTGCCTTCAACAAAGGGTAGTATACCTGAACATTGCCTTTCCTCACAAGAATTCGTCTGTTCATCAGAACCGCTGCAATCGTCGCCGCCAATTTGAGGTTGTGGATCAGCACAGTCTCTGTCGCGTCGCTTTACACCAGCTCCACACGTACGTGAACAGCTGCTCCAACTGCCCCAACTACTCCAGCGTCCATCAACTGTCAATATGGTGTTAAAAAGTAATTTGACTTACTGGTATGGATAACGAAAAATGAATCATGTATTGAAAAACAACCGATACGTACACTTGCAATCTCAATAGATATGCTCAGGGGCCTATACGAACTCATGCGTGTACAAATAAATCATGCAAAGTGATGTGAAACAAAATATTGTATAGTTAATTAACACCATTTGCGTGGCAGTTCAGTCATGATATTCAAGTGAATCACACCCGTGAAACATTATGGTAAATTACTTCACATAAATACATTGATCATATTTAGAGCGGACAAAAATAAAGTATCTTACAGTTTAGAACATAGAATCAGCCAGGATTTGAAAGGGTGTTTCTGCCACTTCACAAAGTGGCAGACACACCCTTTAAAATCCAAGGAGATGATAGGAAAATGCGTGAAACAAATACTCCCTTGCTCACCAGGACAATCGCCTTCGTCGCAAGATCCAGTTTTGGTGTTAGATCCGCTACAGGGATCACCGCCTCCTTCTGGACTTGGGTCATCACATTCTCTTGTGCGGGATCGTGAGCCGGATCCACACGTTCGTGAACAACTTCCCCAGCTTCCCCAACGGCCCCAATCGCCGTCAACTGTTAAAACAATCAGAGCCCAATACAAACAAATGTGTTATGTATCAGTTATTAGGCAGAAGTGTTTAAAATATATCCAGCAAACACTTTCCCTTGTATTGTTTTAATGTCAGGCAAGCGTCGCCCTTTAAATCAACAACAGGGACAGCGCCCTGTGTCTGCTCCCGCCACCCTGGGCCCGTATTCTTGAACAAGTTCCCGACACTGCCCCGAAATTGGGGCGATCCTGGTGTTTGCTGGGATTTACAATATTGTGTAATAATGTTACTTTTAAGCTGTCTCGTTCAACATATATGGTTTTTTTACTACTTACATTTTGGAGTGACTTATAAGCCCAAATGGGCTGGGTACTATATTGTAAACAGATTTATATTGTAATTGCGAATTGTCTGTACATGTCACTATAATAAAAATATACACTACGATATGTAGGAGCCTTCGGATTAAAGCAATTTGACTTAAACATGTTTGCTTGTGTTTTATATTCTGGCAACAAGAATATTGTTACAACACATATTTAGGAAAATGTATAAATGTGATCAGATTACCATGATCAAATATAAAGACTGTTAAGATAATCCCGATAAACACAACATATTAATCTAACTTTGGTAAATACTAGGCCCACGTATGGGACCTTAATCCGGCTCAGTAATCAATGCTGTGTCAATGTAGGCCTAATTCTCATGACATTTGTTCTGTATTGGCACACATACCTGGACAATCTTGTCTATTACAAGATCCGCTGTCAGTGCTCGAACCGCTACAATCATCCCCGTCACCCAGTGGTCTGGGGTCATTACATGACCTGGTACGTGACCTTTCACCTGAATTACATGTACGAGAACAGCTGCCCCAATCACCCCATGTACTCCAACCTCCATCAACTGGGGACATAAAGAACAGAGAAACAAACATGAGACATAATTTATGTTCACCAGTGATATCACATATATTGATAATTAATATTGGATAATATATTATAGCTCCTATATAAACATGATAAATGCGGACCAATTGAGCTAGCGGTGAATAACTCTATAACCATAACAGGCACTGTTGTCCTTACTGGATAATATAACATTCATTCACCTATTTCCCGTCCATAAATGTGGCCTACGTGACAATAATCACGCCCCCGTTTCGTGTTTGCCTATCAGCCACCCTCCAGGTCAAGGCCTATGCAAAATATGAAATTGATCCACAAACGACAATGTGATCTGCATAACCATGACATACATAGAGGTCGTACATACATGTGTGTTCCTTTCTTGTAGTCGATTTCGATGTATACTGCATCACTTACGCCAACCGCTTAACCAGTTGGTGGTTTTTTAAATAAATATTTTCAGATTATTTTTTTGTGAAATAAATAATTGTCTGAGGTGCAATGTTGTAAATAAATCTTTAACTCAATACAAGCTTATGAGGAACATCATTTAATGGACCTTAGAAATATGTCGAGACTCGCTTCGCTCGGCACCATTAAATTACCCTCAAATTTGAGAACCTTTGCATCGCTCGGCGCTTTAACCTCCATATAAATACTAAGTATATAGTTTGGTATCCAATTTTGTACACAGAAAACAAATTTTAAGGAAGTGAAAAAAGTAAAGATTTGCCAATAGGAATTGAAATAAATAATTTGTCCGATTCGAAAATTCCTGTCCCCCCCCCCCCCCGAGTATTGATTGAGGTATAACAGTTACACTCATATCGTGACCACATTCCCGACAAGGACCATTCACCACTGGACACACAACGTTGTTGCGACGTTGAATTAACGTCAGTGACGTTGAAAAAAAGTCCATATAGGTATATGCTGTAGACAATTAATAAATGTTTGAACCATCTGACTTAGTATCTGGCAGATGGCATGCTGTCCTGGTGCCGAGGTGTTGTGTTTTTGTGTCAGGGGCATATTGAGAAGACGCCACCTGGTTTTATCATATGACGTTAAAATACAAGAAAACGCATTGAAGTTACACAATTTCTTTTTAAAGAAGCTTTTCCTAATTAAGAGCCCCTTCACCGCCTACCCAACAAGTATAAATAAGGTAATACATACTGTTATCGACAATACCATAAACAAATGAATACATTTCGTCGGGGGGGGGGGGGGTTTCTGCCTTTAACAAAGGGTAGTATACCTGAACATTGCCTTTCCTCACAAGAATTCGTCTGTTCATCAGAACCGCTGCAATCGTCGCCGCCATTTTGAGGTTGTGGATCATCACAGTCTCTGTCGCGTCGCTTTACACCAGGTCCACACGTACGTGAACAGCTGCTCCAACTGCCCCAACTACTCCAGCGTCCATCAACTGTCAATATGGTGTTAAAATGTAATTGGACTTACTGGTATGTATAACGAAAAATGAATCATGTATTGAAAAACAACCGATACGTACACTTGCAATTTCAATAGATATGCTCAGGGGCCTATACGAACTCATGCATGTACAAATAAATCATGCAAAGTGATGTGAAACAAAATATTGTATAGTTAATTAACACCATTTGCGTGGCAGTTCAGTCATGATATTCAAGTGAATCACACCCGTGAAACATTATGGTAAATTACTTCACTTAAATACATTGATCATATTTAGAGCGGACAAAAATAAAGTATCTTACAGTTTAGAACATAGAATCAGCCGGGATTTGAAAGGGTGTTTCTGCCACTTCACAAAGTGGCAGACACACCCTTTAAAATCCAAGGAGATGATAGGAAAATGCGTGAAACAAATACTCCCTTGCTCACCAGGACAATCGCCTTCGTCGCAAGATCCAGTTTTGGTGTTAGATCCGCTACAGGGATCACCGCCTCCTTCTGGACTTGAGTCATCACATTCTCTTGTGCGGGATCGTGAGCCGGATCCACATGTTCGTGAACAACTTCCCCAGCTTCCCCAACGGCCCCAATCGCCGTCAACTGTTAAAACAATCAGAGCCCAATACGAACAAATGTGTTATATATCAGTTATTAGGCAGAAGTGTTTAAAATATGTCCAGCAAACACTTTCCCTTGTATTGTTTTAATGTCAGGCAAGCGTCGCCCTTTAAATCAACAACAGGGCAGCGCCCCGTGTCTGCTCCCGCCACCCTGGGCCCGTATTCTTGAACAAGTTCCCGACACTGCCCCGAAATTGGGGCGATCCTGGATTTACAATATTGTGTAATAATGTTACTTTTAAGCTGTCTCGTTCAACATATATGGTTTTTTTTACTACTTACATTTTGGAGTGACTTATAAGCCCAAATGGGCTGGGTACTATATTGTAAACAGATTTATATTGTAATTGCGAATTGTCTGTACATGTCACTATAATAAAAATATACACTACGATATGTAGGAGCCTTCGGATTAAAGCAATTTGACTTAAACATGTTTGCTTGTGTTTTATATTCTGGCAACAAGAATATTGTTACAACACATATTTAGGAAAATGTATAAATGTGATCAGATTACCATGGTCAAATATAAAGACTGTTAAGGTAATCCCGATAAACACAACATATTAATCTAACTCTGGTAAATACTAGGCCCACGTATGGGACCATAATCCAGCTCAGTAATCAATGCTGTGTCAATGTAGGCCTAATTCTCATGACATTTGTTCTGTATTGGCACACATACCTGGACAATCTTGTCTATTACAAGATCCGCTGTCAGTGCTCGAACCGCTACAATCATCCCCGTCAGCCAGTGGTCTGGGGTCATTACATGACCTGATACGTGACCTTTCACCTGAATTACATGTACGAGAACAGCTGCCCCAATCACCCCATGTACTCCAACCTCCATCAACTGGGGACATAAAGAACAGAGAAACAAACATGAGACATAATTTATGTTCACCAGTGATATCACATATATTGATAATTAATATTGGATAATATATTATAGCTCCTACATAAACATGATAAATGCGGACCAATTGAGCTAGCGGTGAATAACTCTATAACCATAACAGGCACTGTTGTCCTTACTGAATAATATAACATTCATTCACCTATTTCCCGTCCATGAATGTGGCCTACGTAACAATAATCACGCCCCCGTATCGTGTTTGCCTATCAGCCACCCTCCAGGTCAAGGCCTATGCAAAATATGAAATTGATCCACAAACGACAATGTGATCTGCATAACCATGACATACATAGAGGTCGTACATACATGTGTGTTCCTTTCTTGTAGTCGATTTCGATGTATACTGCATCACTTACGCCAACCGCTTAACCAGTTGGTGGTTTTTTAAATAAATATTTTCAGATTATTTTTTTGTGAAATAAATAATTGTCTGAGGTGCAATGTTGTAAATAAATCTTTAACTCAACACAAGCTTATGAGCAACATCATTTAATGGACCTTAGAAATATGTCAAGACTCGCTTCGCTCGGCACCATTAAATTACCCTTAAATTTGAGAACCTTTGCATCGCTCGGCGCTTTAACCTCCATATAAATACTAAGTATATAGTTTGGTATCCAATATTGTACACAGAAAACAAATTTTAAGGAAGTGAAAAAAGTAAAGATTTGCCAATAGGAATTGAAATAAATAATTTGTCCGATTCGAAAATTCCTGTACCCCTCCCCCCCCCCCCCCGAGTATTGATTGAGGTATAACAGTTACACTCATATCGTGACCACATTCCCGACAAGGACCATTCACCACTGGACACACGACGTTGTTGCGACGTTGAATTAACGTCAGTGACGTTGAAAAAAATTCCATATAGGTATATGCTGTAGACAATTAATAAATGTTTGAACCATCTGACTTAGTATCTGGCAGATGGCATGCTGTCCTGGTGCCGAGGTGTTGTGTTTTTGTGCCAGGGGCATATTGAGAAGACGCCACCTGGTTTTATCATATGACGTTAAAATACAAGAAAACGCATTGAAGTTACACAATTTCTTTTTAACCCGTTGAACACGAGAATATTATGCCACTGCTCTCTTTCTGAAACGAGATTATTTTATGACGTCATAGTTATCTCATGCACTCAGACCCGGAGATCTCCGGGCCTCGTATTTGAATGGTCTCCCTAAATTACGGAGATCTCCGGGGCTCGTCACAAACGGGTTAAAGAAGCTTTTCCTAAATAAGATCCCCTTCACCGCCTACCCAACAAGTATAAATATGGTAATACATACTGTTATCGACAATTCCATAAACAAATGAATACATTTCGTCGGGGGGGGGGGGGTATTCTGCCTTTAACAAAGGGTAGTATACCTGAACATTGCCTTTCCTCACAAGAATTCGTCTGTTCATCAGAACCGCTGCAATCGTCGCCGCCATTTTGAGGATGTGGATCATCACAGTCTCTGTCGCGTCGCTTTACACCAGCTCCACACGTACGTGAACAGCTGCTCCAACTGCCCCAACCACTCCAGCGTCCATCAACTGTCAATATGGTGTTAAAAAGTAATTGGACTTACTGGTATGTATAACGAAAAATGAATCATGTATTGAAAAACAACCGATACGTACACTTGCAATCTCAATAGATATGCTCAGGGGCCTATACGAACTCATGCCTGTACAAAGAAATCATGCAAAGTGATGTGAAACAAAATATTGTATAGTTAATTAACACCATTTGCGTGGCAGTTCAGTCATGATATTTAAGTGAATCACACCCGTGAAACATTATGGTAAATTACTTCACATAAATACATTGATCATATTTAGAGCGGACAAAAATAAAGTATCTTACAGTTTAGAACATAGAATCAGCCAGGATTTGAAAGGGTGTTTCTGCCACTTCACAAAGTGGCAGACACACCCTTTAAAATCCAAGGAGATGATAGGAAAATGCGTGAAACAAATACTCCCTTGCTCACCAGGACAATCGCCTTCGTCGCAAGATCCAGTTTTGGTGTTAGATCCGCTACAGGGATCACCGCCTCCTTCTGGACTTGGGTCATCACATTCTCTTGTGCGGGATCGTGAGCCGGATCCACACGTTCGTGAACAACTTCCCCAGCTTCCCCAACGGCCCCAATCGCCGTCAACTGCTAAAACAATCAGAGCCCAATACAAACAAATGTGTTATGTATCAGTTATTAGGCAGAAGTGTTTTAAATCTGTCCAGCAAACACTTTCCCTTGTATTGTTTTAATGTCAGGCAAGCGTCGCCCTTTAACTCAACAACAGGGACAGCGCCCCGTGTCTGCTCCCGCCACCCTGAGGCCCGTATTCTTGAACAAGTTCCCGACACTGCCCCGAAATTGGGGCGATCCTGGTGTTTGCTGGGATTTACAATATTGTGTAATAATGCTACTTTTAAGCTGTCTCGTTCAACATATATGGTTTTTTTTACTACTTACATTTTGGAGTGTATTATAAGCCCAAATGGGCTGGGTACTATATTGTAAACAGATTTATATTGTAATTGCGAATTGTCTGTACATGTCACTATAATAAAAATATACACTACGATATGTAGGAGCCTTCGGATTAAAGCAATTTGACTTAAACATGTTTGCTTGTGTTTTATATTCTGGCAACAAGAATATTGTTACAACACATATTTAGGAAAATGTATAAATGTGATCAGATTACCATGATCAAATATAAAGACTGTTAAGGTAATCCCGATAAACACAACATATTAATCTAACTCTGGTAAACACTAGGCCCACGTAGGGGACCTTAATCCAGCTCAGTAATCAATGCTGTGTCAATGTAGGCCTAATTCTCATGACATTTGTTCTGTATTGGCACACATACCTGGACAATCTTGTCTATTACAAGATCCGCTGTCAGTGCTCGAACCGCTACAATCATCCCCGTCACCCAGTGGTCTGGGGTCATTACATGACCTGGTACGTGACCTTTCACCTGAATTACATGTACGAGAACAGCTGCCCCAATCACCCCATGTACTCCAACCTCCATCAACTGGGGACATAAAGAACAGAGAAACAAACATGAGACATAATTTATGTTCACCAGTGATATCACATATATTGATAATTAATATTGGATAATATATTATAGCTCCTATATAAACATGATTAATGCGGACCAATTGAGCTAGCGGTGAATAACTCTATAACCATAACAGGCACTGTTGTCCTTACTGGATAATATAACATGCATTCACCTATTTCCCGTCCATAAATGTGGCCTACGTAACAATAATCACGCCCCCGTATCGTGTTTGCCTATCAGCCACCCTCCAGGTCAAGGCCTATGCAAAATATGAAATTGATCCACAAACGACAATGTGATCTGCATAACCATGACATACATAGAGGTCGTACATACATGTGTGTTCCTTTCTTGTAGACGATTTCGATGTATACTGCAACACTTACGCCAACCGCTTAACCAGTTGGTGGTTTTTTTAATAAATATTTTCAGATTATTTTTTTGTGAAATAAATAATTGTCTGAGGTGCAATGTTGTAAATAAATCTTTAACTCAATACAAGCTTATGAGGAACATCATTTAATGGACCTTAGAAATATGTCGAGACTCGCTTCGCTCGGCACCATTAAATTACCCTTAAATTTGAGAACCTTTGCATCGCTCGGCGCTTTAACCTCCATATAAAAACTAAGTATATAGTTTGGTATCCAATTTTGTACACAGAAAACAAATTTTAAGGAAGTGAAAAAAGTAAAGATTTGCCAATAGGAATTGAAATAAATAATTTGTCCGATTCGAAAATTCCTGTTCCCCCCCCCCGAGTATTGATTGAGGTATAACAGTTACACTCATATCGTGACCACATTCCCGACAAGGAACATTCACCACTGTTCACACGACGTTGTTGCGACGTTGAATTAACGTCAGTGACGTTGAAAAAAAGTCCATATAGGTATATGCTGTAGACAATTAATAAATGTTTGAACCATCTGACTTAGTATCTGGCAGATGGCATGCTGTCCTGGTGCCGAGGTGTTGTGTTTTTGTGTCAGGGGCATATTGAGAAGACGCCACCTGGTTTTATCATATGACGTTAAAATACAAGAAAACGCATTGAAGTTACACAATTTCTTTTTAAAGAAGCTTTTCCTAATTAAGATCCCCTTCACCGCCTACCCAACAAGTATAAATATGGTAATACATACTGTTATCGACAATACCATAAACAAATGAATACATTTCGTCGGGGGGGGATTCTGCCTTTAACAAAGGGTAGTATACCTGAACATTGCCTTTCCTCACAAGAATTCGTCTGTTCATCAGAACCGCTGCAATCGTCGCCGCCATTTTGAGGTTGTGGATCATCACAGTCTCTGTCGCGTCGCTTTACACCAGCTCCACACGTACGTGAACAGCTGCTCCAACTGCCCCAACTACTCAAGCGTCCATCAACTGTCAATATGGTGTTAAAAAGTAATTGGACTTACTGGTATGTATAACGAAAAATGAATCATGTATTGAAATACAACCGATACGTACACTTGCAATCTCAATAGATATGCTCAGGGGCCTATACGAACTCATGCATGTACAAGGAAATCATGCAAAGTGATGTGAAACAAAATATTGTATAGTTAATTAACACCATTTGCGTGGCAGTTCAGTCATGATATTCAAGTGAATCACACCCGTGAAACATTATGGTAAATTACTTCACATGAATACATTGATCATATTTAGAGCGGACAAAAATAAAGTATCTTACAGTTTAGAACATAGAATCAGCCGGGATTTGAAAGGGTGTTTCTGCCACTTCACAAAGTGGCAGACACACCCTTTAATATCCAAGGAGATGATAGGAAAATGCGTGAAACAAATACTCCCTTGCTCACCAGGACAATCGCCTTCGTCGCAAGATCCAGTTTTGGTGTTAGATCCGCTACAGGGATCACCGCCTCCTTCTGGATTTGGGTCATCACATTCTCTTGTGCGGGATCGTGAGCCGGATCCACACGTTCGTGAACAACTTCCCCAGCTTCCCCAACGGCCCCAATCGCCGTCAACTGTTAAAACAATCAGAGCCCAATACAAACAAATGTGTTATGTATCAGTTATTAGGCAGAAGTGTTTAAAATATGTCCAGCAAACACTTTCCCTTGTATTGTTTTAATGTCAGGCAAGCACCGCCCTTTAACTCAACAACAGGGACAGCGCCCCGTGTCTGCTCCCGCCACCCTGGGCCCGTATTCTCGAACAAGTTCCCGACACTGCCCCGAAATTAGGTCGATCCTGGTGTTTGCTGGGATTTACAATAGTGTGTAATAATGTTACTATCAAGCTGTCTCGTTCAACATATATGGGTTTTTTTACTACTTACATTTTGGAGTGACTTATAAGCCCAAATGGGCTGGGTACTATATTGTAAACAGATTTATATTGTAATTGCGAATTGTCTGTACATGCCACCATAATAAAAATTTACACTACGATATGTAGGAGCCTTCGGATTAAAGCAATTTGAGTTAAACATGTTTGCTTGTGTTTTATATTCTGCCAACAAGAATATTGTTACAACACATATTTAGGAAAATGTATAAATGTGATCAGATTACCATGATCAAATATAAAGATTGTTAAGGTAATCCCGATAACACAACATATTAATCCAACTCTGGTAAACACTAGGCCCACGTATGGGACCTTAACCAAGCTCAGTAATCAATGCTGTGTCAATGTAGGCCTAATTCTCATGACATTTGTTCTGTATTGGCACACATACCTGGACAATCTTGTCTATTACAAGATCCGCTGTCAGTGCTCGAACCGCTACAATCATCCCCGTCACCCAGTGGTCTGGGGTCATTACATGACCTGGTACGTGACCTTTCACCTGAATTACATGTACGAGAACAGCTGCCCCAATCACCCCATGTACTCCAACCTCCATCAACTGGGGACATAAAGAACAGAGAAACAAACATGAGGCATAATTTATGTTCACCAGTGATATCACATATATTGATAATTAATATTGGATAATATATTATAGCTCCTATATAAACATGATAAATGCGGACCAATTGAGCTAGCGGTGAATAACTCTATAACCATAACAGGCACTGTTGTCCTTACTGGATAATAGACCATTCATTCACCTATTTCCCGTCCATAAATGTGGCCTACGTAACAATAATCACGCCCCCGTATCGTGTTTGCCTATCAGCCACCCTCCAGGTCAAGGCCTATGCAAAATATGAAATTGATCCACCAACGACAATGTGATCTGCATAACCATGACATACATAGAGGTCGTACATACATGTGTGTTCCTTTCTTGTAGTCGATTTCGATGTATACTGCAACACTTACGCCAACTGCTTAACCAGTTGGTGGTATTTTAAATAAATATTTTCAGATTATTTTTTTGTGAAATAAATAATTGTCTGAGGTGCAATGTTGTATATAAATCTTTAACTCAATACAAGCTTATGAGCAACATCATTTAATGGACCTTAGAAATATGTTGAGACTCGCTTCGCTTGGCACCATTAAATTACCCTTAAATTTGAGAACCTTTACATCGCTCGGCGCTTGAACCTCCATATAAATACTAAGTATATAGTTTGGTATCCAATTTTGTACACAGAAAACAAATTTTAAGGAAGTGAAAAAAGTAAAGTTTTGCCAATAGGAAGTGAAATAAATAATTTGTCCGATTCAAAAATCCCAGTAACAACCCCCCCCCCCCCCCCTAGTATTGATCGAGGTAAAACAGTTACACTCATATCGTGACCACATTCCCGACAAGGACCATTCAACACTGGACACACGACGTTGTTGCGACTTTGAATTAACGTCAGTGACGTTGAAAAAAAGTCCATATAGGTCATCTTCCCACACAAGGCTCGCTTCTCCCGAGGTCGTAGACCGAGGCCTTGCTGAATCAGTGTTAAAACCATCTATTAGAGTGGGGACTTTCACGAAAGATTTTTTCTATTTGACCCAAGTTTGAACTCTGGCATGAGTGCTGCTTTAATGCAGGGCCACTGTCTACGACGCCGGCCCTGCATTAAGCAGCACATGTCTGTTGGCCAGAATTTCACAGGAAGTATCACAGACAGCTTCCACCACGTCTCACCAGACACGAGACGTTACATGCGGCAGGGTTGGATTAATGTTGAGCCAATGTCGCAGACAGTGGGCCAACATTAGGTTGGCATTTGGTTGAAAAATTAATGAATATTCAATATCTAAATCATCCTCCCTACCCCAATAGGTGGATGATAACACTGATTCAGCAAGGCTCGGTCTGCGACCTCGAGAGCAGCGAGCCTGGCTGTCAGGAAGATGATATAGGTAAATGCTGTAGACAAGTATCGTCTACAGAACAGAACCCTCAAATGGTGTGTCTAAAAATGGAAAATTTAAAACGACAAAGATAAATTTATTCCAATTATCACTTCCGGTTATATGAGTTTGTCAATACAGCCTCGTCCAGAGTCTCGTCTATACTTGGCCATACACATGTAGAGAATTGGCCAGGCTTGCTGGTCAACCATTTTTTACTTGTTCACAGTTCAGTATAATAGAAGAAAAACAAAAGAGAACAGGATTGACATACACTATTACACAATTTCTATTAAACAGACATTGTTGAAATATAAATTAATTTGTTACCTACTGGGGTATTCAGAAACCAGGACTACAATATGACGATGAAGAAACTTACCGTCGCCATCACAGCTTCCGGCATCGCATGAGCTCGTCCCCGTGTCGTCTCCGATACATTCGTCACCACCGTAAGCTGGTGCAGGATTTGTACATGTGCGTGTACGAGTTTTCTCTCCTGTGCCACACGTGACAGGGCATTCTGCCCAGCTTGACCAGCTTGTCCAGCGACCGTCTACCACATCCACCACTGAAACAGTGACCAAACCATGTAGCCATGCTTTGTTATATTATAATAATACATGTAGTGAAATATTGTTAACCGTAACTCCTCTGTTCAAACGCTCATTCAAGTTTAAAAAAAGTGGTCACTATAAAAATGATCAATGAGAAATACCTAATTGTTTCATTCATTCAATAGATGCCGGATTTTGGGCATGTTATAGAAAAATTAATAGTGTAGGGCACGAGCTGGATGTGGTATTATTATTTAACTCTTTAACCGCCAAATTATTGAATTGGAATTTTCACCCACTTGAAGTTGTGTCTCGCTGACGCGATCCACAACTTCAAGTGAGTGAAAATTATTCAGATATGACAAAATGGAGATCAATTGTTTTCAAATATTTCTGATTTATGTCACATTTTATCTTTACCATGTGTAAAATGTGGTACTTAATGTGTTATTAAAAAAATGAAAACCCGAATATATGCGACACCTGTGGTTAGAGGGTTAAATGTAGCGATATTTTTTTCAGTGGCCTATTTGAATATGTTGACAATATTGGGCTATGTAAACACATATATCTTCTACAGACTGTGATCAGCTACAGTGAACTTACAATGAACTGTTTGTTGTCTTAGACCTGCTCTGCTGCAGGATTCACAACAGCTGCTGGCAGCATGCTCCCATGTAGTACATAACTGAGGGTATAATTTTACCAAATCTTCACAGTCAATATAATCGCCGTCAACTATGCCTTCCCAGTTTTGCGTATCATCACAATCTGAACAAAATGAAATGAAATTAGCAATAAAATAATATGCATGTATAAGATCATCAAGTTAAATATTAGTAAAAACAAGTCTTGCAAGGCACTATAACATAGAGCAGCACCCTATGAAAGGCTGTAGGATAAATGCTGTCAAACGGGAAGTCAGTTGAAAGCCGAATTTTCGTGGCGCAGAAAATGACAAAATAGTTCAAATTGGGAAGATATTTTCACTGATGAAAGCCGTCCAATTTGTGAAAGTTTCTCCACTATTCTTTCTCAGATCATCTTCTTTACCACGGAAGTGGTTGCAATGGCAGGAATATAACGGCATTTTTTGCCACTATCAAACCCTAATCTGATCGTTGCATAACAGCCCGTTCACCATAGAATCGCGATCTGGTGATCCAAATGCACACATTTTCATGTTGTTGAACATGAAAAGGTTGTGTTCAGAAAGACATAATTCATGTATTTGGACGGCATCATTCATCCCAATACCGATAAGATAAACGTCTGATAAAACGGCTGGAAAGGTATGCTTTTCAGAGAAGCCCAATATAAAATCAGTTTTCAATCCAGTATCAAAAACAAATATCCCAGAAATGGGTCTCATTCCACACCCACAAATGCCTGATTTACACTATACCAGGTGTAGGAAAAATACAAAAAAATGAAAATTCGTAAAGCCCCGGGCTACATGAAGTGAGCCCAGTATTGTGTCACCAAATACCTATAGCTCAGCTCTGAGCTACGTCTACACTAAATCAGAAATTCCATCTAACATTCACTTTACCTGATGGCACACCGCGTTCAATGTCGGCTTCTTCGCAATCAGGAGAGGCAGGCGCTGAAACGGGAAGCATTCCATAACTAGTCACTGAACTCTGATTTAATTGTATTTTCTTATGACTAAACAAAAGGAGAGTGAAATCCGCATGTAACTTATATTACTGTTAAATGTGCTTACTATTCTGTAAATATATATTTGAAATGACTTACTTGCGATTTCATTTTCCATATCCCCGTCCACATTCACACAGACTGATTTCTGACAAACCTAAAAGTACAAATCATGGTACTATTATGCTATCGTTGAATGAAAAAATAACTGTACTATTGCTCTGAACCCCTAGCGAGATAAACTGCACTCTTAATTCAGTTGTTATAATATCATAGTTCTATACCTAGAGTCGTACATATAGCTGGTGAAGGAGGTAGATATATCAGTACCTTTCCATTGCCACATGGCGTACCCTCTGCTACAGACTGAGGTCTGCCCCAGCAGCCCCAATTATCCTGGTGGTATGATTGACAGTAAGACAGCATACAGGTCTGGTCGCCGATTGGTTGCTGTAAATAGCATTATTATTTTATATTGTGTCACAAAAAGAAGCATTTAACCTGATAAAAAGTTGTGTGATAAAGATAACTTTTTGGTCTTTGAGATTACCTTGATCAAACGGGAATTTTGTTAATTAAGATATCACAATATCATGAATGATTGCTATGGCTTGACAGAGTTATGCATATTGATGTAGTTCACTCCTGGTGGTACTATAAAGAACTCTCACGTTGAAAACGTATACTCACACAATTATAGGAGTTGTCACCATAAACCAGTTTACACTGCTCATCAGCTGTGTATACCTCACCCAGAGGAACTTCTACATCAGGCAAGTCTTCATCGTGAGCGCAAATCTGGTTCATCAAGCACACTTTGGGGAACCTACAATATAATAACAACACATATTATTGTCTCGTATGATATAGCCTTACCCCATATGATTAATATTATATTACCATGCTAATATAACTAGCATTTAAGTACGGGTTTAACCCTTATACCGCTGAAATATGTTTGTATAAACAATGGGGACCAAAGATATTGTTTTCAATTTGAAATCATCATTAATGTCTTAGTTAGCTCTTTCTGTTTCATTTCAATGCCTACTGTATGTTATATCTACGGCCATTATTTATCTTTTAATTCCTTCAGTGCGGGGATCGTCAGAATCTGACGTCTATACACGTCAGATTCTGATTTTTAAAGACGGCAAACGCGCTGAAAGGGTTTTAAGCAACTGTTTGAATAAGGGCATAATGGTGTATCCTAAAACATTTACGCCGTCGTGAATACACGGACACGCGTTTTAGGCTCACATCAATTGAGAAACCTCAATATATTTGTAAACAATTGTATCAGAAGCATTAGCATGATTAGTGACGACAGAGACCTTTCATTTATGATTTGTTGAAATGACTCAAACTATAACAATGCTCTCATGGAAAACATACATAGGGGCCTACTTGCTCATTCTAGTCCACAAAATATTTTATAAAGTAAAGATATTTGAGATTAAGACTAAACTACCGACAATTACAGAACAATAATAAGTGATATTTAAAGACCAGAAAATATGTTGTACACTTTTCAGCAATGTTTTCCCAACGCGGATTAATTTATTCAGTATCATTTAATTTCGACCAAAATTGCTAATCTTGTCAACGTTTTGTATACCACAGTCATATATATATGTCGTTATAATCAATTATAATTATGTTGTCAAATAATAGAAAACACACACCTCAACCCACTAACCGCCAGTAAACCTTCCACGTTCCCCTTGATTGCTTCTATTGAGCAGCGTGAGAAAGTAAATGTGTTGGCTATGTTGTCCTCGTCTGGATAACTTCCTCCTGACTCCATAATATAGAGGTCACTAGAGCGACAATTATTTCCCTGGCCATCATGGCTGGCTCCTAGGCTAAAAATAGAATTAGATCATTAACATATTTTGTAGAGCATTGTACTTATGCAGTAGTATTCTATGTACCTTGATATGGCATTTTATCCCTTTAGCATCATGCCTGCTGCCTTATACTGGCATATCACATTTAACGATTATTGAAAGGTAAATCTGTACCTTGTTATTTATGATGTCATATACATTTAATTTAAATGGTTAGGCCCAAGCATAACTCAAATTAAAAAATATCAGTGTCACAGGCCTGGAGCTGAACACAACTTAAAGTGTGTGAAAAAAAATTTCCAATGCAATAATTGCACTTGAATTATGTGCTATTTCACCCAATTTTATTTTGAGAATATAAGTATACTGTCGACCAACTTTCAAAGGGAAATCATATTTTCCAGATAAAGTAGGCTCACAGAGCGACACAGAAGGTGGAGGTACCTCCGCCTTCGGCTTCCCGCATTGTACCTATTACCCGTGGAAGATGAGAGAGATGAATGTAATATACCTGTGAGCCAGTTCATGTGCGGCTGTCGACCAAGACGAGCTTCCGGTATCTTCGATAATCGAGACTGAAAATCCATGTGTGCACATACGGCCCAAGTAAGCGTAGCCTGCTAATATTATGAAATAATAGTTATTAAATTGTGCCCATAGATGCCTAAGCAATGCACTTGTCCACAATCAATCTAGAATCAAACAAAGTATATATTATTCTATGAAGTAGAGCAGCAGAAAACTAATATTGTAATTGAACTTACAAGCAGCATTGTTCCCGTTGAGATCATATCTAAAACATAAATGTTTCTATATAATAAGGTTTTGCATATATTGAGGCTATAAATTTGAGTAATCTGTTTTAAATTCATTATTACATCAGAAGCTATATATCATAACGTTAAGCGCGGCTAGATAAGTTTTAAAAAACAATTAGAAAAGATTCACATATTTTATGGAACATTTATTATAATCTGAATAAATTTGTTTCGTGAATTAGTTTAACCCTGCTAAACTAACTGCAAGTTTGATTGATATGTTGTTTCTCTATAATTATACTGAATTTTTATTTTTATCATCCTGGTCTTATTGTTATTATGGAGGAAGTCCCTTGACGTGGCTATTTTTAGACACCGCCCTGCGCATTCCTATTCCACAGTTGACTGGGGGTTTAATAACATCAATTAATTAGTTTTTCTTTTGAGCTACTTTCTGAAGATTTTTCTAGCTCATTGACTTCACAAAGAGTGATTGATGAATGGGTGTGTGTATAATTTGATCGATTTACTCCAGAACAGCATCATTTACAATGGTGGATGAATCTGCCATGAGTATAGCACTGTAAATACATGAAATTACATGGTAGATAAATTTGCCATGGGTATAGCACTGTAAATCATACATTAAGCTAAAACATATTAACATTAAATAAAGAAAAGTGCTAGTTAGACTTTTTGTCAATTATGATTCAAATAGGTAGTAGAATAGTCCTAATTATTAAAGTATCTAATGACCGTTTGGGATGCCATTTTTGACGATGTGTTTTAGTGTTTAAAGTGTTAAATTTGCCACATATTAGAATGTTACGTACAATACTTTAGCTACTAGAGGACAATATCGTTAGAATTGGTAAATAGCGGCCTACTATAACTTTTGTCAGGACAATGTCAGTTTATTATGCCCACTGGAATGCCTCTTACCTCTTTGAATCAGTGTTGACAAACTGGTGCATGTACTGTATATATATTTGTTTCTGGTGGCCCAGCCATAAATTTTTAGCAAAACTAACGATTGTTACTGTTTTAGTTATGATGATGTGAAACATAAAAAATTGTAATTGTTTTTTTTGTGTTATTGGCAAATAAATAAATAAATAACCAGCTGAGCTACCAAGCTATCATCACGTCATAATACAGAGTTTTCAATTAAATCAATGTAATGGAATTGATCTTCAGGAAATTGACCCTTTAACCGCAAAATAATTCAATCTGAATTTTCACTCACTTGAAGTTGCGTCTCGCTGACGCGATCCACAACTTCAAGTGAATGAAAATTATTCAGATTTGACAAAATGGAGGACAACTGTTTTCAAATATTGCTGATTGAGGTCACATTTTATCTTTAACATGTTTAAAAGGTGGTACTTAGTGTGCTAATATAAAATGAAAACCCGAATATATGCGACACCGGTGGTTAAAGGGTTAAAGGGTGGCTCACTATGTACCATTGTCATTATTTAGTAAGAAAAATTTCAATAATCTCTTATTTCTAGTTATTCATCAGGTGGTACATGTTTATGCGGAATAATACCATAGATTAACCATATGTGGTTAATCTATGATAATACGTAACGTCACTGCCTAGTTAAATATGTGTCTAATATCATTCAAGTTACAGCAGCTACATATTGGGGCCTACACATGGACTAGTACCCACCTGCTCCAGAACATAGAGTGATCAGGATTTCCCCAACCTCTCCCGTCAGACGTGGACCATTCAGCCATTTTCTCCAGCAACGTGTTAGCGTCTATGTAAGTATTCTGATGCTCATTTGGTAAACGTGTTATAGACTGCACAGTAAACCAAGAATCAGCTTTTGTCTGTACCACAAAAAAAAGAAAGATTAGGCTTATGACAAAGTCCAGTGGATAACAATTAACTGAGGCATCGCCTTTCAGCAACTAAAGCATCATGTGGGAAAATCTAAAGAGTGATTATTGACTTAACATGGTTAAAGACATGCGGGGCGCCTCGCAACATGACGAAACACATGTGAGGCGCCTCACAACATGACGAAACACATGCGAGGCGCCTCACAACATGACGAAACACATGTGAGGCGCCTCACAACATGATGAAACACATGCAAGTCGCCTCACAATATGACGAAACACATGACGAAACACATGCGAAACGCCTCACAACATGACGAAACACATGGCGAAACACATGCGAAGCGCCTAACAACATGACGAAACACATGACGAAACACATGCGAGGCGCCTCACAACATGACGAAACACATGCGAGGGGCCTCACAAAATGCCAAAACACATGCGAAGGGCCTCACAACACCATGGGAAAACACATGCGAGGCGCCTCACAACATGACGAAACACATACGAAGAGCCTCACAACATGACGAAACACATGCGAGGCGCCTCACAACATGACGAAACACATGCGAGGCGCCTCACAACGTGACGAAACACATGTGAGGGGCCTCACAACATGACGAAACACATGCGAGGCGCCTCACAACATGACGAAACACATGGGAGGCGCCTCACAACATGACGAAACACAATACGAAACACATGCGAAGCGCCTCACAACATGACGAAACACATGTGAGGCGCCTCACAACATGACGAAACACATGGCGAAACACATGCTAAGCACCTCACAACATGACGAAACACATGTGAGGCGCCTCACAACATGACGAAACACATGGCGAAACACATGCGAAGCACCTCACAACATGACGAAACACATGGGAGGCGCCTCACAACATGACGAAACACAATACGAAACACATGCGAAGCGCCTCACAACATGACGAAACACATGGGAGGCGCCTCACAACATGACGAAACACAATACGAAACACATGCGAAGCGCCTCACAACATGACGAAACACATGTGAGGCGCCTCACAACATGACGAAACACATGGCGAAACACATGCGAAGCACCTCACAGCATGACGAAACACATGTGAGGCGCCTCACAACATGACGAAACACATGGCGAAACACATGCGAAGCACCTCACAGCATGACGAAACACATGTGAGGCGCCTCACAACATGACGTAACACATGCGAGGAGCCTCACAACGTGACGAAACACATGTGAAGCGCCTCACAACATGACGAAACACATGTGAGGGGCCTCACAACATGACGAAATACATGTGAGGCGCCTCACAACATGACGAAGCACATGTGAGGCGCCTCACAACATGACGAAACACATGCGAGGGGCCTCACAACATGACGAAACATATGTGAGGGGCCTCACAACATGACGAAACACATGCGAGGGGCCTCACAACATGACGAAACACATGGGAGGCGCCTCACAACATGACGAAACACATGCGAGGGGCCTCACAACATGACGAAACATATGTGAGGGGCCTCACAACATGACGAAACACATGCGAGGGGCCTCACAACATGACGAAACACATGTGAGGCGCCTTACAACATGACGAAACACATGGGAGGCGCCTCACAACATCACGAAACACATGTGAGGGGCCTCACAACATGACGAAACACATGTGAGGCGCCTCACAACATGACGAAACACATGCGAGGGGCCTAACAACATGACGAAACACATGCCATGCGCCTCGCAACTTTACGTCATAATCGGTCAACCATATCTACAGCTCCCACTGCGCTCAGTTACGGGTGCGTTATCGGGTGTGAGATCGCATAATTATTGTGACCTGATGCGCAAAATATACCGCGAAAATTATCAATCCAACTTTTTGCGTTGGTGTGTTTTGAGCTTATAAGGGTCTTGAAAACTTTACCTTCATAATGTGATATTTCTTGAGCCATGGTGTTACGCGAAATCCCCATTGTCGTGAATTTATAGTGTGGTATGCTAACTGCATCTGAAACAATGTCATAATAATAAAAATTATGTTTTGGTATGTATAATTCAAAATATATTGTATATGATGAAAAAAATAACTTTTGTGAAAATGTAACTGGATAATACATAACATTGCAGGTTTATATTTCTCTTTGGATTCTGCGCCTCTGAGCTCGCATCTCCGGTTTTCATGTTTGGGCACCATGCAGGCGAGATACATAGTAGCCTAACCCTATAAGCGCTGAATTTTTTTGGAGGCCAAAGCGTTTTTTCAGTTTAAAATCATCATAACTGTCTTAGTTAGCTCTTACCGATTCATTTGAATACCTACATGTATGTTTTGGGTCTACGGCCATTATAAATATTTTTACTCTTACAGTGCGGGGATCGACTTTAGACGTCAGAATCTGACGTCTTAAGACGTCAGATTCTGACGACTAAAGTCGATCCTCGCGCTGTAAGGGTTGATGTTATTGTCACACTTCACTGACCCCATTAACTATTAATCCATAGTAATATTTCAAGAAAAAAATAGCACCGTCTTCATCATTATCAGCAATCTCTAACATCCTGTAAAAACAAACAGAGTAAACAGATAAATACCTATAGCATGATTATACATACGTAAAATATTCAAGAACACAAAAGCATTGAATGTGACATCAACTGATTCTACTTTATTCTCATTTACAGTATAATTACATTCTTTATTTTAATGTGTACCAGCGGCCACCAGGTGGCTATCATCCGTTCATCGCCATGTAGGCTACTGAAAATACATGATAACCACCGGTGTATGTAGAAAGGTGGACACAGTCTTATAGGCCTATTTGTGAATGGTATGCTTTGGGAATGGATATCCTATACCAAATTAAAGTAGCCCTGTGCACATCTATCCTTATTGGTCTCTCTGTTTAAAGTATGATGAATAAAGGGGGGAGGGAGTTATTTGGAGCATTTAATTATTTATAAGTATTTATCTAATTTCTTTTTATGATCGTAATAATTTCTATCAATAATAAGTGATAAAATTATGCTGTTCAACTTTATTGAATTTAACTAAAATATTATTTCTGTCGATCATATGAGTCGTCAATTCACAACAACACCGGAACAAGTCTTTGGTGAATATTCGCATATATGCAAGTGTCCAGGTCGACAATGTAAATAAATGAAATGAATCGGGCTTAAGGCCACCTTTGTGCACATATAGGCTAAACTGGGCCAGGAGAACCTCCTGAGGATGGTGAGATGATTGAGATGGCACTGCCCTCGAAATTCGAGCCCTGGCGGTCTGAGGCCGAGCACGTTACCTCTCGGTCACGGAGGCTCCCCACAATACTGACTTTCACACGTGGATGGGGAAGAAACATTTTTAGTTTCTTTCAAACCGCCGAGTCCGGGAACCGAACCCCGAGCTCTGGCGTGAAAGGCAGCGGTGCTAACCACTACCCTAGGGCCCCCGCCCAGGTCGACAATGTACACTTACATCACATGTAGCCTGAATGTAAGATGGAAACTCGATTAGCATGATTAGGCCACTGGCCAGCCGACCGACCACTGATGCGTGACACGCTCGGCAAACATCGGTATACTGACAAGAGAGTAATCTCTCTTGTCACTGCACCGATGTTTGCCGAGTTTGTCACGCATCAGTGGACAGCACGACGGCTGGCCAGTGGATTAGGCCTGCATGAATGAGTAGTGTCTGAGTTTTCTTCTTAAAGGGACCCTGTGGGATAAGACATCTTCAAGTTTGTCAATTTTGAAAATCTAATTTATATGAAGTTATATAGCCTACTGATCAGCATCTTAACTAAAAAAATACAAAAAAAGCAAAAAACAATTTTAAAGCACCGAAAAAGAATGAAGTAGTTATGTTTCCAAGTCGTATATTGCCATGTAAACAAAACAAGTCAGCAATATACAGCACTTTACACCACAAATTCCCACGTCTTGGGCGGTGAGATCAAAGCAATCGCCGCTAATGGGTGTCTTATAGGCAGGACATGAGGGGATACACCTGCAGCACAGATTGTCTGGCCAACGCTGGGCCGACGGCATCAACATGTGGCCCAATGCTGTAGGAACAGTCAACCGTCATTTAGCAAGTGTTTATGTATACAAAAAGTTTGTTGGGTTTAAAGCCGATTTATAGAAATTCATATTTTTAAAAATCTAAAATTTTGAAAAAAATAAAATCATGATTTGGGGGATACACTACTTCATTACAAATTTAAAAACGAAAATTGATGTCATCACAAGGAGCTGCTTTAACATTACTGTAGGGATATAGGCGTTGTCAATCATATACTTGTGAATGGTGAGCTCTGAATATACATGGAAAACACATGTGCAGGATAGCTGATCACAGGCCTACTTCAGGCCCTACTTTATATTTTATTCAACGGAAGCCCTAGTTTTGCCCTCTCAAAAGCCGTCTCACTCCATTACACACCAAGCAGCCATAATGATGGCTACTGGCACGTAATTCAACTCTGGATTTAATATACTGCAATGACTCATGCTATGCAGTGGCGGATCTAGAGGGGGGGGGGGCGCAGCCGGCGTGCTCCCCGCCCCCGGTGGGGGGCTCAAAAAACAAAAAACGACCATATTTCGGCCGCAATATTGGTCAAGAATGCGACATTCGAGGCTTTAAATTTCAACATTTTCCGGGGGAGCATGCCCCCGGACCCCTCTAGAACATAGGCTATAAGTGCAAGCTGTGGTGTGTATACATTCTTGCAAAAAATCGCCCCCCCGCCCGTCTGTCAATTCCCGGATCCGCGCTGCTATATACTCATCTCAGCCATCAAGTGAACTTAAAGGTGATCTATCACCCCTTATATGGTATGAATAATTATGTCCTGATACGGGGTGATTGGCTATCATGTGACCCTCTCAGAGGGTCACATGATAGCCAATCACCCCATATAAGGAAACACTTGTGCCCCATCTTGTGGCAACTTTAATTTATTTGTCGCAAAATTATTCATACTATATAAGGGGTGATAGATCACCTCTAAGTAAGCCTAATTGTTGCAATTAAATGATGTCACTTGTAGATGCTTCCGTATTCACAAATAAATACGGTGTATCTTTGTAATAAAACGTGCATTTCAAATGAACTTTAATTCAACGGGGTCTTTTTCCACTGATATCTACTATTGCATGAAGATAATATGTATGGTCTCCATTCTGTAGCCACACTAATACGGGCTCCTGGATTCAAATTGTCCGTATTAACCCTTTAAGCCCTCACAAGGCATTAAAGCATCATTTTACATCCCTGAAAACAGACTTAATTTTCCTACAACAAAGGGTTTTCTAAAGAACGAAAATTTCCATGAAACTGGCTTACCAATACATGACATCACATCATTCACTACAAGTCGAGAATTGCGACAGCAACTCATGGCTTGTAGTGGATGAAGATGACAATGGCAATTTCAGGCTTGAAAGGGTTAAAGCGCGTGCCGAAAACTGGCCCAGCAGACACAAGACATCGAATTAATGTTGGTTTAACGGTGGACCAACGTTAAACCAACATTGATTCAACGTCTTTTGTCTGCCAGGGGACCTCTGGCTCCATAATCATTATTATTAACATAAACGCCGTCGTCTAATTCACAGACTGGAGATCCGAAGAAATAATGTTTGTAGTCGGAAAAAATTATGCTTCTTAAACACATTTCAATATTTTGAAACGTTGTTCAAATTATTTAGTAAAAACTGGATTCATGTGGCTTTCCTCGTCACCATACAACGTTGAATCAACGTTACCACAACGTTTATGACGCTGTTTCAACGTTGATACAACGCCGGCCGTGTGCCCAGTGGAGGGGGTTTGATGACATGTAGCTGTTTTCTGACGACCTTATTTGTATACACCCGTAAGATGGTAAGCGATGATTTAGACGTCCTTTATGCTTTACTGCCTGATCACTCACCGTGAAGGGGAGGGGGGGGGGGGTATCACGCATACACGGAATCGTGACAGATACATGGTCGTGACTACTGACAAATCATCGTGATCAACATTTTAATGTTGGCCCACCGTCTACGACACTGGCAAAACATTAAAATAACGTTGGGTTAGTGTGTCATGCTTGGTGGGATATGACACTCCTAAAGAATAAAATAAAAAATAAAGCCGTGATACCCTTCAGTGAGAAGGATGCATATAGGCCTGATATACTCATATATTAATGCTCAACCTATCCTTCCCCAGTAAACAGAAAACATTTGTATGACATTTGTACAATGTCGGCCCAACGTCGAAGACGTTGGGCCGACATTGTACAAATGTTATACAAATGTTTTGTGTCGGCTGGGTCGTAGACGTTATTAAATTGATTTTTTTTCACCTGAGTATTTTTTTAATAAATTAAGAATATTCTTCCATCACCAGACTATTCCAAATTTTACAATCAAACAGTGTATTATTGTAAAATAAAGTACCATTCCCAGATTGTATAACCAAATAGATGTATTGTAACTTACCATTCCCAGATTGTATGATCCATGATAAACTCCATCTCTACGTTATAATTAGCTATCTCGTCGGCTCGTCTTGCACGACTGTTAGAGTCTGGAGTCGAACCGCTAGCAGAGTGGTTAGTCTCCATCACCTGCTCAAGCACGGGGTTAAAAAATAATTCCTTGTGATCTACAGCAGGTGTTTGCGATCGTGTTCCTGTAAAACATACAAAAACCCTGAGGATCAAATATATCTCTTACAGATGATAATACATAGTATATCCTACGTCATGTCCTATACGGGATCTTGAATAAATTACCTTGTTACCTTGTATAAAAATATCTTATAATATGTGTCACAAAGCAAGAAAATAGATTTCTCATTCCTCGTGGCCAGAGATGCGTCATAAAAAATAATAGCAAATTTGATTTATATTACCTAATTGGCCATAACATTTTATCTAGTTACATTAATATTTTTTTGTATGTAATATCTAATTTTAAATTAAACATGGTGGATGTATGCACCATTGTGATTGTTTGTCTCCTCAAACACGTTGTGTCGCCGTTGTTTATGTCTAACACGTGATTTTCCAACATTGAAGGGTTGAGGTTTATCGTTTTCTTCTTCTTTCTCATCGTCAGGCTTAATGGAACACCTGTTATCCCCACAAATAAAATTTCCAATCTGAAAACATATAATTTGCATATGTAGGCCTACCATGCACAAATCAGTGTATCTGAAGACAACAGGCGTAATCGATATAATAATATTACAATATAGAATGTATTTCAATAGAATATCTAAATATAATATATAAATGTAAATCGGGCTGTCATTGCTACTATTAAAATGATTATATTTTAAAGTAAAATAACAAGTTTTGTGGAATGTTCTATGGTCATCATATCGAAATGTACATTCATCTAGTGATGTTGAATTTTTCAAATAATGTTATAGAATTAGCTGAGAAACAAACTCTCCTCGACAAAGTTGCGAGACCACAGCCGAAGAGAAATGATGCCTCAAGAAGACAGCTCTGTTGTGCAAAGCTAAAAGGCAGTATCTGCTAACTTGTAAAGTAAGCAGATACGGCATGTTGGCTTCGCAACAAACGATATTCTGTTAGAATTAAATCTACACAACAACATTAATTGTATGATTTCAGCGAAGTCACATCCTGGTGCAAATTCGCGTACAGGGGCATGTGGTACACCATGTGGTACACCAAGTGGTACACTGTGTGGTACACCATGTGGTACACCGTGTGGTACAACATGTAATACACCATGTGGTACACCATGTGGTACACGATGCGTTACACCATGTGGTACACCATGTGGCACACCATGTAATACATCATGTGGTACACTATGTAATACACCATGTGGTACACCATGTAATACACCATGTGGTATACCATGTGGTACACCATGTAATACACCATGCAAAACACCATGTAATACACCATGTGGTACACCACGTGGTACACCATGTGGTACACCATGTGATACACCATATGGTACACTATGTGGTACACCATGTAATACACCATGCAAAACACCATGTAATACACCATGTAATACACCATGTGATACACCATGTAATACACCATGTAATACACCATGTGATACACTATGTGGTACACCATGTAATACACCATGTAATACACCATGTGGTACACCATGTGATACAACATGTGGTACAACATCTGACACACCATGTGGTGCACCATGTGGTGTACCATGTGGTACACCATGCAAAAAATGTACTGAAAATCAAAACGTGATGTTAATACCGGCAAGACTAGGCCTACTCACAAGTTTTCTGGTAATTTGTCCATTTTCGGCACTTCCTTCAACCATCACAGTGGCCAGCGTGTCATTGTCCCAATAGAAGGCAATGTTCTGCAAGAAAACCCGTATTTATATTATCATCGATTACGTCAACTCCTTGATGACAGTCAGGTCAACTAATTGATTGATGACAGTAAATAGCCATGATAGAAGAGTACAGTATTGACATGATTAAGGCAAATCATCAATTATATCAGTAAACTCTAAACATATAGGTCGGATATAACAATTATAGCTTAGGCCTACTTGTGTTTGTTTTTACTTGTATGATATATAGCCAAAGTAATGCGCTTTTTATTGGATCTGTTCCAGCAGCTTGAGGTAATGGTGATGGTCCGCCACGAAATTTTATATACATATTGATAATAACATATTGGAACGACGATGATTACCGGACTGAATTTATGTTTAATTTTCAAATTATGAAAAGTAATCCTTCTCTGAACATCAATGGTATAACACACTAAAGTATCAAAAGATTTATCCTGCCTCTTGCTTGATATGATAGTAATTTTAGATATATCAAAAATACAAGGGTTTTTAATGTGATTATTCACATATTGCGTACTGACATAATATATGAGAATTTTTATTGCTTTTGTCTGCTTTATCAAAGTCTAGATATCAATACCCGCGTTACGTGGTATTAAATAACAGAACAACAACCGTATTTTAATTTCGTCGACGGGTACGACAAATTAACAGTATGCTTTATACTACATTAGCATCACACGACATCATAAGACAGTAGAGAACATACCTTTATCTTTGGTAAATTCAGCTCCTCGCTAGAATTCCCAACCACGATTGGCACATTCAAATCAATGTCGTGGTTTCTCACTAAGTGTAATCTGACTAACTGATTACGAGTCTGAAAGAAAACAATGATAATAATTCTGGCAATATTATTATTACTTTAATACATCTAGTTGAGATAATAACTTTTCCCAATTCGTTTTATTTGTTTTGCGAGGGTAATTCGGTCGTTAATTACGATCCCCGTAAACAGGAGACGTAGACCCAATGTTAGCCCATCGTCTTCTATATTGAACCAGCATTGGGTCAATGTCTGGGGTTGATATTTAAGCTATCCAGAAAATAACACCAATTTCGTATGGTGAACTTGTAATTAAGAACCGAACAAAGAGCTCTATTGAAACAATGATTATAGTTATTGCTATCATAATTTATTTGATTACAAAATGATACTGGTATTAGTTTGTGATACTATTCAGAAGTGTACCTGTAATTCAATATCTATTTCTTCAGGTAACATGGGATTTCCACCTCTTGTTCTGGTTTCTTGTATCTCTTGCGAAATGCCTCCATTTTGGTTTTCTGAGAAAAGATCAGCCACAACATAAAAACTGTCATATTTTCAGGTTGAATGGTGTAAGTCAAAGATGATATACGTTTTATACAAAACATGAAGAAATGGTAAAGCAAGTAAACAATACAAGAAAGTCCACCCCAAAATTATGAAGGTTGTAAATTGTGCACAAATAGTTTCTTCCTTTTGGTGTATATATAATAACTGGAACATATAATCATTAGAACAAATCATGATCTCATGACTTTATGCAGCATCTGATGTTTGGTTATAAGAAAGTAAATCAGAAGCGTAATACTATCAGCAGATTGTTTTGAATGTTAAAATAATTTACATACAGCGATTTGAATATTATGCTATTTAACCCTTTAAGCCCTCACGATGCATTAAAGCATCATCTTGCATCTCTGAAAAATGACCTAACGTCGCGAAACCTAGAGGTTTTGGAACGAAAATTTTTATGGAACAGATTTAAAAATAACAGTACACTGTAAAACTTTGCATAGTTTTTTAAAAGCGAATTACCGTATAAACAGCGAATGGCTGTTTTTCGACATTTGCGTGGTGCATTCTGGGATAGCCAGAATCCCAGCAGGCGACGCCATCTTGAACTGAGAAAAACAATACAACTTCAATTTATGTAAGTATTCTGAATTTCTTAGTGTTATATGCTATTAAAATAGCTCTGCCAATATCATGAATGCGGATAGCCTTAAGTGGCAAAATGGATCGTTGCTTACTTTATAATACGAGTTCATGTTGCAGTGTGATTACACGTGGAAAGTACAGTAAGTTACTGTTTATGTGGCCTATACCACAGTAACTTACCGTACCTATAGTGCACTGCTACTTGTACGGCAGTTAACCATTTTGTAAGTAGGCCTATATAGAATAATACAGACGCTCAATTTATTTTTTATTGATTTAATTTTGTGTGATATGAGTATTGTTTGTATAACTTAGTTATATGTTTTCTTTGCAGGATCTGTTGAAGAAACATCTCGACCATCATAAGCCATAAAGTCTTGAAGCTATCGAGAGAGATGTCCTTCACAAATGACTTCACAAACATTGAATTCTATCAATCAATTGGGAAGACTGGCATGTAGGCCTAGTCTAGCTGTTTATTGTATGTTAAACTCTGTTAAATACAACTTTACTTCTGCACAGTGGTCTGGAGTCAAGATTATAATCTCTGGAACCAGATGAGACATTATTTGTTAATGAAATAAATGGGGTGGATCGGATACAGCTATAAAGCACCTGTGTTTTTTTTAGAATGACGATCATAACTATTATTTGGGATGATTAAATATGTATCTTTTTGCTTAGGGTGATTAAATATGTTTCTGATAATATGATGTAGGCCTATGTAATATTGTTTTATAAAATATCATGCGAGATTGTTTGATATAAAATAAATTTTATATGGAATACAATTGTTAATTAAATTGTTGCCTGTTGTTCTGGTGACTCAATTGATTACTTTGCAACAGCGTTTTCAGCTGCCAAAACAGAAAGCTTAGAAATATTCAGTGGGCGTTTTTTTGAATGGTAGATAAATTTAGGATGTCAGTTTGACGTATTGCTTACAGTAATTTACTGTATTCAATATTTCCATTGAAGGTACAGTAACTTACCGTTTATACAAGGCTTATTACAGTAATTTACCGTACCTACAGTGCACTGTTATTTGTACGGTAATTCGCCGTTTTGTGAATAACAGCAACTTACCGTACCTACATTCCACTGTCGTTTTAACGGTAAATTGCTGGGGGTTTTTTCTGCCAGCAATTTACCGTTGTTTCAACAGTGAAAAGTTTCACAGTGTATATTTTTTCATTTGTCACCCACTTTAAGTCATCTTCATCCACTACAAGTCGAGAATTGCGACAGCAATTCGCGGCTTGTAGTGGATGAAGATGACAACGGTAAACTTAAATATTATGTTTGACCCGGATAAAAATACAAAATAAGGGTCCACTATACTAGTACTATGTATACATGTATTTTGAAAATTGTTGAAAATACCACAGGTCTGAAAGTTATATATTGTAGCAAGTAGAAACATTATCTATTTTAATAAATTGTACAATAGTTTAGTTATTAGGTAAATATTGACATGTTTTGATGTGCACGTAAACCAACTTGGTTTTGAAAAAAAATATATGCCAATAATAATAGCGTTGCTTTCGTCAGATATGATTAATAAAGACACAGGTCGTTGTGTTTCTTCTGAGCTACTTAAAGCTGGTGATAGCCTTATTGTGTCATTATCGTATAATATTTTTATTATTATGATCACTTAATTACTATTCATTATCAGGAAATGTGGCCAAAGTACAATGATAGTTGCTAATCAAAATATATATCATACCATAGGCCTACATTGTTTGGCCAAATAATATTGCTATTCATGAATTATCTATAAAGTTTTTACTCCAAATAACCTTAATAACTGTATATTATACAAGGTATTTGGCACAGGGCTAGTAAACATGAAATAAATGAATGCACTTGTTACTGTTGACGCCATCACGTACGTCCCTTTGTGATTAATACCCCTAGGTCCGTATTCTCGTATGAGTTACGACATGTCGTAGGCTTAGGTTGGTCGAGATGGCCATCTCGACCAATCCGAAGCCTACGATATATCGTAACTTGTACGAGAATACTGCAGACTAGTACAGCTGGGTGACTGTCCTGTGTTTGCTTGGATTTGCAACATTTGGCCAGAGTTAATATGTGTGTGGTGGTCAAATTATGTGAGGCGGCCGGTAAGCAGAAATGACATCACTACTGGGCTGTTTAAGTGGCATGCTCTGATATGTATATTTACCGATCTGAACACCTGACACATAAACTAACCATATAAAATGACCACGTACCATTATACATGATATGGGAAAGTGTAGAAACCTGAGTAAAGCTCGCTTATTGTTATGATTAGCAATGTATATGTACCCGCATGCACTAGTAGTTAAATGATTTACTTTTTTAATAAGAAGTAGATGCTGTGAGCTGCGGCAATCTGGTCGGTGATTAAAAATGTGAAATTGCCCACTTACCGCTGTGAGGAAGCTTTAATCTATTAGGTCTGGCATCGCAGGTACACAATACTACAGTACACATGATGAAACAGCTCGTCAGTATGTGGTGACCGGAACTGGTCGGTCCTAATAGTCTCATACCTATAACACAAATAATACAGCCATTAGATCACTAAACGAGGTTATTCGTGCGTGCATTAATTAAAACGGTTCAATTAAATAATGAAAATTATCACGCACTTGAAGATCTGTGATCTAAAACTTCAACAATGAATGAATGAATGAATGAATGAATGAATGAATGAATGAATGAATGAATGAATGAATGAATGAATGAATGAATGCATGACGCGGCCTTCCAGACACAATATTCGAAGGTCGAGCCCTGGTGGTCTCAGGCAGAGCACGTAACCTCTCGGTCACTGACACTCCCCATAATACTATAGTGTTTACAATTGAGCGGGGAATGCACCTAATTTATTTCTTTGAAACCTGAATGCCGGAGAGGCGGACGAACCCGCGAGCCCCGACATTCCAGGTTTTAACCACTACGCCAGGACCATCGCACATTGAGTGAGATAGATCATATGAAATACAAGGCCCGGGTATTATACTCAAATTAAGTAATCAGCAAATAGAGTGGGGGATTAGCGCTTTGGGTTCTATTTCAGACGTGCCAACACTAATTGATCAAGAGTACAACACGATATTTTTTCTCAGTGCGAGGTCCACGGGAATTCTATAGAATTGGCATTTCCTACCATGGTATTTGAAGTTAAAATAGATGTTATAGCGTAAAAAGAACTATTAACAAGTTAAATATTTATAATGTAGTTTTCGCTCCCGTGTGAGACGCACGAGAGAGTCAAATATACACTTGGAATAAAATCAATCTTACAAGCTGAGGCTGCTAAATGGTTAATGGAGATGAAGCTAAATCAACATCGGTATTTTCCCTGTGAAACGTGTTGTTAACTGTATTTATTTTCATAAGAAGACATGATCAGATAATAGATTAAGTCATTGTAATTATGACATTATATTTTCCTCAGCCAAAAATAATGATCAAATATGACACTAAGTAGGTAAGTCTATTATGACACCAATTGTCAAAAACAACTGTTAAACAAATAACATCGTGGTGTCATAGCATGCTAACATACCCTTCATTCCAATAATAATCGAACCATGTGTCACAGGCAGCATTTCGGTGATTCTTCATTAAATTTAAGTAAACAAATTATCAGTTATTCCAAGGGCCGATTTCATCATTTACGTCCCAACCTATCCCCCAATGTGACACACCATAATAAAGTCTCAGCTACTTCCTTACTTTCCTTAATCACTCTTGTTAAACAGGTTTACATTGTCGTACATGCCCTGGTCAGCGTGGGTGCATTGAATGTGCATTTATAATTAAGATGGAGAGTACAAAAACAAATAAAGGAAACAAATCTAACACCTGAAACACAAGACTAAAGTTATATTCACCACTTGATGCTGTTGCTTTCAACCGTGACACACCACCTGAACTCATTGTTGATCGGGTAATCATTAATTCTATTGTTTGTTTGTTAAATACGCATGTCAAAGAGAAAATAAATTAACTCAACTGACGAAAGAAGGTTTCTGGCTGTACATTTTTGGCTCGTACATGTATCATGTATATCCTGGTTAGATATGATACTACACCGCGGATGTGTGAACATACATATAATTATTATTGTATCCTTATCTTCATATAATAAGGTCGGCCATTTGAAGCTTAGCCTTCCATTTTCGCCCCTCGTCTTTTATCACTTAATACGCATATAATCATATCGGATGTTGAATCATAATCACTAATTTGGTTGGTAATATAATGGATAAATGGGAGGTGAGCCAATAATTCATTTTGTGCCTTCTCATTTGTGAATAAACGGGTTTAAGTTCTGTTCCAAGCGTTCTGCAAATGTCGATTAAGAAAGTAGTGCTGGTTGATTATAATGCCAGTTTGTTACACGACAGTAAAGCTACGGCCCCACCAAACGCAGCGCCGCGCCGTGCCGCTCCGAGCGTTAAAATCCTGTTTTTTGGATGCTGATTATGGAGGAATTTTTTGCGACACGTGACTCTTCTGGCTATTGTGATTGGCCACTGAGCAACGCCGAAAAATGCGGCGCCGTGAAAGATAAACTTTTCCCAGCTTTCATTTCGCAGCTTGCAGTGTATAGCCCCTACAATGATAAACAGTATAGTTTATCTTTTTTTTAACGCGCGGCGCGGCGAAGCAGTGCGGCGCGACGCGGCGTCCGGTGGGGCCGCACCTTAACTGATCCTCGTCTCTATCTTTGAACTCCACAATAACATCACAACTTCAAACACACACATCGTCCTAGCACTCTACGTGCACCCCCCTCCCCCACAACTCACCCACAACAACTTTTTTTTAAACCTTGATATGTCTAAAACAGGAAATGAGATGTTAACAGCAAAAAAATAGGGACGAATTTTATATTTTGACCCCTTATGGGGGGGGGGGCGTACCCCAAAACCTGTCTAAAATCAGGGGGTAGGGTTACGCAACATGAAATGTACTAAAATTTCCGTTCTAATGATGCAGTGGATTAAATGATAAAAAGGTTATGTCCAGAAATACGTTGAAACAGGTTTTTTTTATTTTAAAATAATCAAAATCGACAACAAAAAAGCTAGTTAACATGTTCAATGGAAACGACCTAATAAAACATCATTATTGGCGTTTTTAAATTTGACGTATGTTTTCTGAACCCAGATGTGTACATGCATGCTTAAAACTGAGCGGTATTTAGATTTCTACATGGCAAATATATTTTTAAATTCGAGAATATTGCCGCCTTTTTTGAAAATGTGTGTATTTAAGAGCATGGGCTGAAATATGAAACATTGAACTTTGCTCGACATTTGAGTGAAAATTATTATTTACGCTCTTTTTACATAATTTGGGTGTGCTGAATACGAATATGTCGGTTAACATTCTATCTTTGGTGTCATTCTATCTTTGGTGTCATTAACTCACTATTACAATGTGAAATATGGGCATATAGCACATCACACCTGCTTTAACTCACTATCACGATGTGACATATAGGCCTACAGCACATCACACCTGCTTTAACTGACTATTACAATGTGAAATATAGGCATATAGCACATCACACTTGCTTTAGCTCACTATTACAATATGACATATAGGCATATAGCACATCACACCTGCTTTAGCTCACTATTACAATCTGACACATAAGCCTACAGCACATCACACCTGCTTTAACTCACTATTACAATGTGACATATAGGCTTATAGCACAGCACACATGTTTTAGCTCACTATTACAATGTGACATATAGACATATAGCACATCACACCTGCTTTAACTCACTATCACGATGTGACATATAGGCATATAACACATCACACCTGCTTTAACTGACTATTACAATGTGACATATAGGCTGATAGCACATCACACCTCTTTTAGCTCACTATTACAATGTGACATATAGGCTTATAGCAAGCATATCGCACCTGTTTTAGCTCACTATTACATTGTGACTAAGCCTACAGCACATCACACCTCACTCTACTGTCACGTCAGTGTTGTCACAGGTAAAATCTGAATAGAGTCACCACACATGCTTCGCTGCTGACGTAACACGGTAAAACACAAAAAAAAACAAAAAAAAAAAACATAACTTGTAACATGTAAATGGACGGTGATTCATATCATATTCATTCACAATCGAGATCGTAAAGTTTAAGAGTAGAAATCAATATTTCCTACTCATAATGTTCATAATATTTGAATGATCGGAGTGCACTTCGTAAAAAATAACGTTTATAAGATCACTTCGTTATTACATTATTATGCGGAAGACCACGTATGATTATGAATCGTAGAATATTAGATGCAATACATTTAGAATGTTAAGATAATTATGTCGCCAGGTGTTCTATATAGCCCTAGCCCTTGGTCTGTTATAATATTGTATATAGCCACAATAATTGAGTTTCGGAATGTATGTAATGGTGTGAATATCAAAGGATGTGATATGTGTGCATTATATTGGCATAAATATATGCAGCTTCGTAAGCAATATAAAGGTGTTTGTTTAAGCATACGTGTTCGGTCAATATACTCCGTTGCGTATATGAGTCAGTGATCAGTGACTGTTGAATATGAAAACGTAGAAGGTCTTCAGCGACATTTATAAACAGAGAAACAGTGTATTTCATATAGTAATACTGATAAAAATGTAGAATGATTGTCCGAAAATAGATCCTTAACATTGTGTTTTATATAAACAGATGTTTTTTTTTTATTTTGCGTTGAAAGATAATCTATTGTCATGATCACATTATTTTGTTAAACAAAAACATGAGATAATATAATGGCGAAGCCACCGTTGAGTCGGAAGAAAAAGAAAACTAATACCTTCGCCTACAAACATATCCCCACTGGGCATACGACGTTGTTGCGACGTTGAATCAACGTCATTGACATTGATTCAACGTCGCAACAACGTCGTGTGCCAAGTAGGTATTATATATTTTACAAGAGGAAAGACGTACAGCACGTATTTTTGTTAACCCTTTAAACCCTCACGATGCATAAAAGCATCATTTTACATCCCTGAAAACAGACCTAATTTTCCTACAACCACGGGTTCTAGAATGAATATTTCCACGAAACTGGTTTACCAATACATGGCAATTTTCTTTAGTTTTTAAACCACATCAAATCATCTTCATCCGCAACAAGTCGAGAATTGCGACAGCAATTCGCGGCTTGTAGTGGTTGAAGATGACAATGTAAAGTCAGGTTTGAAAGGGTTAAAATATATTCACAGTAGAGCAGATACATGTGACACCGATGTATGATCGATAAAAGTTATTATCATATCAAAGCACATGCATTTTACCTGGACCCGGTTTTGCCAACCGACTTAAGTTTAAATGATGTCTTAAATATCAAGACGTGATCAAGTACCAACCAATCAGTGAGATTAATGGTGACTTTAGTTTAAGATTTAAGACTTAATCAAGTCTATTAGTGAGACCGGGACTAGCGGCAATAATCATGGATTCCTCGTGGATTGCTACAAAATAGTGGCGCTTAGATACTCATGCTATTATCATGACACATCAAGAACCTGGAAAACCTTTTCCTTTTATTCAACTTTTCTCAACTACGAGGCTTTATTGATATTTTGTTATTTTTATTGTCGTTTAGCTTGCACATTTTGTTTTAAGTATGTATTTCTAAAACAGCCAACACCGATAAAATATCACTTTTGTGTTACAAGAACAGAACACCGAAAGAACTTTCATGAGGTCAAATATAGCATGTGCCCTTGTGTCAGGTTATCGTGGGGTCAGTTGAGTACATCAGGCTATTTCTGCTTTAATGATGTACACAATAAATACGTAGAGGTACAAAAATCATTTATGCATGACATCAATATTGTAAAGCCTTGTTTAATACAGATCATTTTTATTTCATCCTGTATTTCATAATTACAATATTTGAATGCCTAACTAACCTAACAAGATATCACTAATAATTTCAACTGGGATTTAGGATGGTTAAATGCAAAACAACGATAAGATTACTTTGTATGAATGTTTCTAAATCACTCAACAACTGATTGCCTGATTATATTACTGATATATACGTTCGCCCTCAGAATGTATTGATCTTGCCAGCCGTTGCACCAGACCCACTTTAGACAAAACATTTTTGCTCATAGTAAACAAAGCTTTCATACATCTTCGCATAGATTATACTATAAATAATTATTCTGTAAAACACATCTGAAATCACTGCTAAACGACAATGAAAATATCTACTATATCGGTACATGTTATTCTACAGTGTAGCGCAAAGCGTAAAGTGGATAGCGTAAAAACCTAAAACTTATATAGCCCCAGTGGCTGAAACAGGTTTTAGCCACAGATTGACGGCGTACAAAATCGTGGGACATTTCTTTGGACTCTTATATCGGAAAATACCGGGCATAATCAAGTCAAAAATGTTTTTTTGAATCAGTCACATTTCAGTTCCATGCCCGCATGCTCAGCTCAGAGGTCGCACAGTCATTAAAAAGTTATGGACATTTTTCAGACCTTGGGGTCGGGATCGCTCTCGATCACCGCCATGTTGGGTTTTTCGGGTGAAGCAAATACATCAATCCATGGCGTCGGCTAAGACTCATTTACAATATTTCTAATGCACGTAAAACACAATGTTACGAGGTATATGGTCGTTAAAAAGCGCATAATTAGGCTAGGCTAGTAATACACACTAGTAATACACACTAGTGAAACAGATTACATACTTTATACTTTATTATTTTAACACTTGTCAGTCACGTCATAGATATCTCCACATATTCACACCGGGCGCGATAACCTCCCAGACCTCACAGAAAGTATCAGTTGACAAAGCATAATTTTCGTCATAATGGCATAATGTTCCCATAAAAATATAGTGATTATTTTTCAAAGAAGTATGCTGTTTTTTCTTCATATGATGTTTTTATAGCTGATACCTTGTTTATATAAATATGCTTGTGCTAATTTATGTATGATCATCTACGTGTAAATGGTAGTTATACTTAGGTTTCTACGAGTCACTTCGTTTTACCACTGATTACAAAACATGTGTTATTATCTCTGGTTGTTGATATTGCTGCGATAGAGACATTTTACACCGTCATCTTGGCAAATCTGCTTTTCACTTGCAAAATTACATGTGCTCTTACAAAGCCTACCATGCATGGCAATGTACTTAAATGATCAAACTTTTCATACATGATAAATTCCGTCCGCATTTAATATAATGGTTGTGATAGACACAATTCCGGAGAAAGTAAATTGTTTATCAAAAGTGCAATGTTATTAGCATGATATTATAATAACTTGGTATAGCGTTCCATTCTAGTTTTTCCCTGGATAATCATTTTGTTAGTTACAGTAGATCATCGTGACAACAGGTATATGTTGACGGTCCATCACATATGACCCTTATCGTGCTAAATATTCTTATTATTACTATTATTATACTGAAACTTTCACCAATTAACTTACATCATTCTTACGAGAGGGGCAGTATTTGAATTTAGGTGGATGAAATGGGCCTATAATATATCTTCTTAAATCAACGCTGCGCTTGTTACTTCCTAAATACTTCCTAAATACTTCCCAAATACTTAGCAAGAGGATCATCTAAATACATTTTGCCCGCTAAGTTATCTTATTTACATTATCACTCACTTGAAGCAGTGTTTCGCTACCGCGACCCACAACTTCAAGTGAGTGAAAATTATTCAGATTTGACAAAATGGAGGTAAACTGTTTTCAAATATTGCTGATTGATGTCACATTTTATCTTTCACATGTTTAAAAGGTGGTACTTAATGTGCTAATCAAAATTAAAAACCCGATTATATGCGACACCGACGGTTAAAGGGTTAAAACTTTGAAGCGCCAAGGTAGACAATGAGACATTTAACATGTCTCTCGCTGCGGCAGATGTGTAAAAATTATATTTATTTGTTAAATTTACAATTTTTACTGATGAAACACACACCATGTTTCAAATAACCGGTATTTGATGAACAAAATATTAAATTATAAACTATTATAAACGTGATTAGACAACCAAATGTTGACATCCAGGAATCGTTGACCCGCCACTCTGCAATACTATAACTACATCACCATTGTCTGTCCATCATAAAATCCATAAATTTCACTTGCTACGAAATAAAATGAATGACCTCTTCCAACAAACACGAGCCGTTGATCCGATGTTGTTTTAATGTTGGGCCGACGTCGAAGACGGCGGGCCAACATTAAAACAACATTGGCTCAACGGCTCGTGTTTGCTGGGTCTTGCTTTGATAACACTGCTCGATGTATTTATCTATATGGCTGTGAAGGCTGTCTATATGGCTGTGAAGATTTATTTCTCAGGCTTTAGTCCCGTCAAATTCATACTGATGACCTCCAAGGTTATAATTTTAAGTTTGTTATTTGTTTGTTCAGTATCATATGCCCTCCTCTAACATGGTATTGTAATTCAACCTGAGCGAGATAACACATGAAGGACTAGAGCCCGACACGCTTGATAAATTATCATAAAGGTAGGTTCCACGTGTATAATGATATCATGATGACACTGCGTATACACGTTCACTCTTGCGCTTGTAGCTTGTGATATCATCTAAAAAATTTGTTTCCCCGCGTGTACAAATGGTGAGCACTTAAATTTAGCACGCACATGGTGATATTCTACTGGTAGGCCTGACAGCTACATGTTTAACAAATCTTATGTATTAAATTACACTGTTATCAGGTTTAGTTGAACAACATTAGTGATAATTATACACCGCGTCCGCGATTTCCACAAGATATTTTCGACGCTGTGGTAATGTGTGCTTTTAGGACAGCGAATGTGGCTGTTGTGAACGCACGCCTTGTCCTCACAGGGCGATACTTAACCAGAGGTCTGGCCGGACGAATGGTTGCCAACTGGTGGCTTCGTCACTCTTAGACCAGGCACATCTGATCCATCAGTTCAGTCATTTTTTTTTCAAACCATTAGAAATACAATGACAGCGTATTTAAAGTATTATCATAACCCTAATCACACATAATACATATTTTACTTTACCTTCGTACAACTTGATGGTATAATAATGACATTATTAGCCGTGAAAACACTTTTAAATTCGAAAAACCCGTGTTTTTGTAAGATGTTGTGGCCAGCGTCTCCCATTCGTGACCAGTTGAATTCTGGGTAGACCAGATCAACTAATTTTAATGAGGACCCGGTTTGTTCCCTTCGGGAAAAACAGGGGAAGTGGACGGCATCACTGGCTGTATGCTAAATCTGCGCTGAAAAACAGCTCCTATACCAGCGTTTCACATATAGCATGATGATCAGTATCCATTATGAAAACATAAACACGTGTGTGATGGTCTCGCACAAGTAATTATAATCCAATTCCGGAATCCCATAGACTTGCATGTATTATCGCCCACACGTTAGAGGCCACAGGCCTATCAGGGACCCCTGAGATCCACTGGCAATTTTGTAGATGGAAAGTTAAAGTGTTGTGAATTCAAAAATGAGTTTTGCAATAATCCAATATAGCCACAATTTAACCTTATTTGCAACATATTTCATCACTTGTTGGTATGCAGTGAGATCTGTTTAGCATCTTAGTCCCCAAATTAGACTCTGTAGTTTGGGATGATCATGCAGAACGTAAATAAATGTTGAATGTAGGCCACACATGTTTAAACTCATTTGCATAAATCCCAAATGGACGCTGTTTTACCTTATTTGGTATCATTTTTCGGCATATATTGACCTTATTTTAACATGTTTTGCTATAATATTATGCTTTGTAGTTAGCTAGACTACTAATGATTACACAAAAGGTTTAACATGAGAACAAACAATGAAACTAAGTATTTTGATCCTCCTTGCCATAAATCCAAGATGACCCCTGCTTTACTTTGTTTGATTGCATATGTGACCCGATCTGACAAAATGAGTCTTAAAGCGCACTTTGACAAACGATGTCGGGGGTCATTAAAAGCTAAAATAACCTTTATTTGAAGTATTTTCAATATTTACATTCGTTTCTCATATGTAAATTCATTTTGTTAATAGTAATGCTGAGTCTACCCATCAAGCACCTGACACATATCGCCTGAACAATTGTGATGGATTACACTTAAATATACGTGGGCGCAAGCAGTTGTGTGAAAGGCTTAATGAGGGCAACCAAATTAAAAAAAACAATGGACAAATTGCTAGAAAAGTTAATGAGGGCGACAAAATATATAAAAAATTGACCTATTTAAAAAAAAATAATGGGGCGACGTGAAAAACAAGCATAAAAAAGCATAGCTCGAAAAATATTTTTCGAAAATCAGCAACACTCCAATGCGCAAATGCGCTGCATAAATCTAATGCGCGCGCTCATCTAAAACAGAGAAAAAACATAGTGGCCTTACCAGGTAGGCCTGTAGTTACAAGGCCAACTACGACTCGGTAAGTGACGGCATCGCTGAATCAACAAGCTTGTAAACAGACAACGACATCAGCCTACAGTCTTCACATCGACCGGAAAGACATAAACACACACGCCCGCCTGTACCATCAAACTAATAGGACTGAAACTAAGCCGTACCAACAAAAAAGTGTAATGAGCATTGTTGGTTTACTTTCTAAACCAATTTAGTGAACTAGAAATGACGTAAATAGTGTTGTAAATCTCTAGACTAAATTGTTCAATCAAATAAATCATTGTCATAGGATAACGAAGCTGATTAAAAGACAAAAACAACTTAATTAGATTCTAAATCTGAAAGTTACGTGGCAGGAGCACTTTGCGTGCTATCGCGCCACGGGGAGAGGTATGGCGTGTGAGATGGTCGGATTAACCAAAATGTTGTGGTAAACCTACACCGGGGTTCCGTTATGGGTCACAACGGCCGACGAAGGACTCCTCCCAATCTTGCCATCAAAACTCAAATAACTTCCTTCTCCGTCCGATCAACGGTATTAAATAAACCAGGAAACTGTCTTCTCTCTTGTCATGTTTATTTGATTAACATGCGATAACAACAAAGCACAACCATCCGCGCACGGCACGTCTCTATGGACTTGGCGAAAGCGAGCTGCGGCACGTCCGCAGTTGCTGAGTATCACGCTTCAAGTGAGGGAAAAATACTAAGGGCCGCACCACGCTGCTCTGCGTGCGCACGTCACCACAGTATGACAACGAGGCAGTCATTCCCGTCAGGCTGCGTCCAGGAATCTGGGGATAACTGCCACATTGACTAAGCGATGTCAGGATCCTACATTACCCCCGGCTAAGTGACAACGTAGGACCAAACTGACGTGTAGGAGACTGCTTCGTGCAATAGCGGGGTTGTCAATTATGTAACCTCTTATACTAAGCATATTATTCCTTAAAAAAAAAATATATAGCGGGTGCGGTTACATTGTGGGCGGTTGAAAGCGCAGCATTATACGCGAATTGTCCGATCCTCTTAACTCCAACTGTCCTTGATATATTAATCACGTGCTGCAATCTTCTATCAACCTATTCATTTAATTAACAGAATTGCTATTAATGCTTTAGCAATGAACTTGCTAAAAGAAAATGTCTTTACATTTACATATCTGTACACAATTCTGCCGGGCCCGGCACATTCATTTACAATTTAACAACATTATGATTACGAGGTATGCGGTTGGGCCCGCCATAGACGTCATTGGGCGCGACTATGGCGTGAACCATCTGCACAAATCGAGCAGGAGTCTGGATTGTGCGTCCGACTCTAGTTTTTCGCACTGTTTGGTCGGTCGAAATTTTGTCGCGGTTAGCGATATTCGCATGTTTGCTTTTTGTCGAGTCGATTGCAGCGTCAGCAGCACCGGGGGTTTTACCCCGTAGATGTAAAGGTATGCGGGAATACGTTCGTAAACCACCGCCGTTCCTGTTAGCGTGGGACGCGGCAGGGGCTCGCGAATGCGGCGCTACGTAAGCATCGTCTCTGTTGGACAAGTTTACTTGAATATCTGGTTGCTTTGGGACTGTGGCCGATTTTTGATTGCTTCTGACTGCCGTCGACTTGTTTGTATTGACTCTCGTCCCATTGGACGTCGGAGTGTCCGAACTACCAGGTCCAGGTGGACCCTGTGGATTCCTACTAGACATCCTGGTAGCCGTTGACTTCCGTGAGTTGCTTGGCGTTTTACGCTGTATTGTCGTACCTGTTGTAGGCTCGCACTCCATGTGAGCGAGTTTAACGCGATCTAAGGAGACCGTCTCAACCTTGCCTTTAACTAGGATTTTCATACCTCTGCCGCTCCTCGCGACGACCTTGTATGGTCCGTCGTAAGGGGCGGTCAGAGGCGGTGCAATTGCGATTCGGCGCAAGAATACATGAGTACATGTAGCGATTTCCTTGAATTGGAAAATGTTGTGTTGTTGTGTGTCACGTGGCGGACATAGACGGAGACGCGACATGGCTACGCGTAGCTTGTCTGAATAATTCTCCAAATCTGTGTTAGCGTCGACGTTGTACTGTTTAGTAAACTCTCCTAGGAGTCTAAGAGTTGTCCCGTAAATCATCTCAGCAGCTGACCTGCCCAGTCTCTCTTTCACGGCTGAACGAACTCCTAACAGTACGGCCGGTAACGTGATAGACCACGGATTCGGTGACTCGTGCGCCATAATGGCGGCTTTTAATTGACTGTGGAAACGCTCGACCATGCCATTCGACTGAGGGTGATAACTCGTGGCACGATTCCGAATAATCCCGAATTGGTTACATAAACTATCCCACAATTTGGACTCGAATTGAGCGCCCCTATCAGTGGTGATGGTGGCCGGGGTACCATAACGTGCTATCCACCCGCTGAAGAAGGCATCGGCGACCGTTTCGACTTTCCGAAAACAGGAGTGTTATGACGTGAAACTTTAGCGGTCTGGCAACCCTTACAGGTACGACACCATCTAGCAATATCTATGTTCATGCCGTGCCATACAAATCGGGTATTAATCAAAGGTCTGGTGGCTCTATGCGATGGATGGCCTAAACCGTGTAAGTTTGAAAAAACTTTTCGGCGAAATTTCGCGGTACGGTACGGCCGGTTGTGTCCCGTGGACACATCACACCAGATCAATTGATTATCAAATGATTTCAATAGTTTGAAATTCATAGTTGACGTAGTCGAATGTCTCAAACGTGTGAATTCCGCGTCATTAGCTTGATCGAGACTTAACGCTTTATAGTCTATCACTGGGCCATCGTGTATTGCTGACACTGATGGTCGTGACAGCGCATCAGCGACGAAATTTGTCTCTCCTTTTACATATCTAATATCGGTGGTGAATTCAGCAATGAACGCTAATTGACGTGATTGTCGTAGGGATGCGCGCTCAGTGACGGATGACATTACGAATGTTAACGGTTTATGATCAGTATTAACGAAAAAATTTCGTTCTTCTAAATTGTGTCTGAAATGTTTAATTGTAGCGTATACTGCCAAAAGTTCACGATCGAACGCGCTATAGCATGTCTCTGCTGGGTTCAGCTTCTTGCTGAAAAACGAAAGCGGCTGCCACATACCGTTTAAAAATTGCTGCAAAACGCCACCGACGGCAACATCACTAGCGTCACACGTGATGTTAAGCTGAGCCGTCGAATCTGGGTGCACCAGAAGCGTAGCGTTTGCCAGTATCTGTTTCGACTCAGAAAATGCTGACTCTGCTTCTTCATTCCACTTCAAATCGAAATTTGATTTCGGTGACAATCTGGTATGGCCTTCGTTGGCAGAAGTCAGTAGATTATTGAGTGGCGTCAGCTTGTCGGCGCAATGCGGTATGAAACGGTGGTAATAATTTACCATTCCAAGATACCTACGCAATGCTCGTTGCTTTTCGGGTTTAATGAAATTAACGATCGCGTCAACTGTGCTAGGTAACGGAGAAATTCCTTCGGGGCAAACGTGATGACCTAAGAAACTTAATTCAGATGTTCCGAACTGACACTTTTCAGGACCAATGATGATTCCGTACTCCGATAGTCGAGCAAAAAGAATTCGTAGATGTTTCTTATGCGTTTTATGATCTGGACTGGTGACCAGTAGGTCATCCAAATAAACAAAAACGAAATCAAGTCCGCGTGTCACGTGGTCTATAAATCGTTGAAACGTTTGACCTGAATTTCTCAGACCAAATGGGGTTCTAGTGAAATTAAACAAGCCAAAAGGTGTGGTAACCGCGGTCTTATGTACGTCGGACGGTTCCACCGGAATTTGGTAATAAGCCCTGACTAAGTCTATCTTCGAGAAAATTTTCGATCCGGCTAACCGCTGCGTAAAATCTTGAATATGCGGAATCGGATAACGGTCCGGTACGGTCTGTGCATTCAAACTACGGTAGTCCCCACATGGTCTCCAATCGCCGTTTTTCTTTGGCACCATGTGAAGCGCTGAGGACCACTCGCTGTCGCTGGGTTCAATGACCCCTAATTTAATCAAACGTCGTGGTCGAGCAAAAACCGGGTGACCTTTAGTCACAATCTTGTGAGTTATGCCGTGTTTGACGGGCTCACCCTTTGTCGTAGGGCGTGTCAGTTCCGGAAACTGGCTGAGGAGTTTAGTATATTCGTTCTGAACTGTATCGACTCTGTTCAATGACAGAGGTTTAAATGAAGATAATGAAGCGGCAATGGCTAAGCCTGTACGCATGTCTCGAAGACATCTGCTTCTCAAGTCTACGAGCAAATTGTAGTGGATTAAAAAATCAGCCCCGATTATGGGTTGCTGTACATCTGCCACTATGAACGTCCACGGATATTCGCGCTTCAAACCGACGTCGACGACGCGTTTACATTTGCCGTAAGTCTTTATAGTGCTATTATTAGCTGCCACCAGGGGGAGACTGTCAGCGCCCGAAATCCTATTAGCGCAAGATTTTGGCAGAACACTGACAGCTGCACCCGTGTCGATCAAATATCTGCATTTGTGTCCTTTATCTGCGACATATAATAACTTAGAGTGAGATAACGCGATATTAGCGACTTCGCGCTGACCTAATGAAACATAGTATGAACAGGGTTCACTGCACAAGCGCGCCTTTTCACCATAAGTGTGGTGGTAATAGCAAACCTTTGCAGTGGCTGTGTCGGTCGGTTGTGCGACATTATTTTGCGACGTTTGCGGCGGCGGTACAAAAGGGCGAACATTTTGTGGTGCATTAGTACAATTATTTGAATTAGGCCTATTAACAAACTCATTTGCCTGTACATTCGGCGGCGGAACGAAAGGTCGAGCCTTATCTTTAACGTCTCTATATTGGCTATGTTGATTACTAATGAAACCTGAGGCCTGTACATTAGGGACAAATGCAGGCGCGTGAGCGTAGTTATTAGCTCGTCCACGTCCTTTATTCCGTTTCCTCTTAGAAGTTGTTACTGTCTCTAATTTCTCGATGCGTTTGGATAGATCTTCTAACAAACCAACTAATTTGCTGGTCTCGTCGACTTTGATTTCTGCGACCCCCGGCTTACTCTCTTCAACGTCTTGTTCTGCAGCTAGTGCCCTGTCGGCCAAAACGGCCAAACTCTCAAGGGAGGCACTGTCGGGTTGCGTCGCCAAATGGGCTCTGATGGAAGCAGGCATCTGTCTTATGAACGCTTGTCGAATCACCGCCTTTCAATTAGTATGGCTTTCAGGCTGTCATATTTATTTGCCCTGAAAGGCTGCAGCAATACGTCTCTCACGCCTGATGCTATCTCCCCAGAAAGCGCAGCGCAGGTTAGGCTATAACGCTCGTCGTCATCATCGATCTTGTGGAGGGCGAATTGCATCTCGATTTGATTAAACCAGAGCTCCACATCAGAGGCGTAGAAAGTTGCAATTCTAAATTTGGGCAGGTTCGTAGCTCGTTTCTGCGGCTGTCTACCAAGCGGTGAAGAACTCCGTGATGAGTCACTCCTCGAGTGGGAATTCAAACGTCTATCCCGAGCAATCCGGGCAAAATCGGCTTTGAGGCGTTGATATTCCTCGTCAGCTGCTCGGGATTGAACCTCATTGTCTTCACTGTCGGGATGATAGCTATCTTTTGGTCTAGCACCCGCACCTTCAAGAGGCGATGACATTAATCCTTTGCTGTCGTACTGCTTTGACATGATGAAGTAGTGTTTGTGAAATTATTTAATTAATGAAGCACCTGGGGTAGCTGGCCTATTGGCTCTGTGCCTACCCCAAATGTGTTTAAAATGGCATGTCGTATTAACACATGCCAACTATTTTTGACGCGCCGTGTGCGGACAGGCTGTGCAATGCCGTAGAAATCAGATGAAAAATTTTTTGTAATATGTTGAAGTTAGAAGTGTAGACTGTAGCAAATGTTCATGCTATGTCGCATGGTGCGAGAAACGGGGGTTGCAGATTAGTTGCAGAAATATGTGTCGTTGAAATTTCACCTAAGTGCTGTTCACAAATTCACAAAGATATATATTAATTAAAATGAAAACTGGAGGTCTATATGAGAAATATAACGTTTTCACTGAGTCACACACATGCAAAATGGTATCGTGAAAACCGTAGGTCGCAGTGGTACATAAAAACAATATGCCAGATATAACTGTGATAAGCTATGCTAAGCTATTATATTAGTTTTTGTAAATCGACCTGGGTGAAAAAAAAAAATTCACACAAGTCGAAAAACACATTCAAATATTTGCAATGTTTCGCGATAGCGCAACTGTCAAATCGAATATTTCTGTATTTATAAAAAATTTAAACTTCAGAAATATTTATCGTGAGAAAATTTCGTTCTCAAACTGATAGACTAAATGTGACTGCGAAGAAAAACAGTGACATTTGTGATTTAAGAATAGTATCTAAAACGTGACTGACAGTAGTCTATGTTGATAAATGATAAAGTGTATCATTTCGCTGAAAAATGATATCTGTGATGAACATTCCACGTTTTTTTTTTTATAATGGTACGTTCATCACCGAATCACTTCATAAACGTCCGAATCAATCGCTCGCATCGATTCATTGGTTGACGTATAAACCGACTGTGTTCGATGGCGGTTGGTTTATGTCGCTTGTGTTGGGTGTGTGTGTGTATGATCGGCGCTCACAGCCTGTACGGCAGGCAGCGTGTGGCTTATAGTCTGTGACGGTAAGCTTTGCGCGATGCGTACATAGTATACAGTCAGCATCCCTGTCTCGCCTCACATTAGCATATTCATCAGCTACTGCATGCCCAAATAAGGCGCTGAATAGCCTAGCACGATTACAAACACCAAAAGCGTTTCAAAGTGAATAAAAAAAATCTCACCAATTAGTGACAGAATTTCGTTTTCGAAACGACTTAATTACACATTTTCTCCCTCAATCGTGTTGAAAAAGAAAATTTACAAACAAATAAAAAAAAAAAATTATTACAAACTGTCCGTGTAAAATTTGGAACACGTGACTAATAATCTCCACCAAATCAAAATGGCGGCTTACTTTATGCTAATGTGTTGCGGCGACACAGGTTCACTGTCCCGATGCATGCCGGGTAGGGGGGAACACGTGGGTGCCCACGGCGAGCTTTGAGCTAAGTTAGGGAAACCAGCGACCAAGATGGCGCTCACCTACCAAATACAAATACAATATTCAGCATTCTCTGAAATAACATATGATAATAGTACAAAATATTGACCTACGGTCCTGGGAATATTTTTAAGCAGACCAAATAAGACCGTTTATTGACATTCATTTAGGGAAACAATTTATTTTGGCCCTAAACCTATTAAAGGTTACCCGAGTCGAAGCGGTGGTAAAAATTTCTGTCGATTTGTAGAAAAATCGTGAAAAAAATTGACGAGATTTCGTCTGTCGACTTAAAGATCGAGTTACCCAATTATGGTAATCAACGATAAAAAATAAGTTATAGAAAATACCCCCCTCCTACTCGCCTACAGTGGCATTAGTAGGATGAAGGCACTCAACAAACTCTTACTATAAAAAATGATAGACTATGTCTATAAGAGTAATTTTCTAGATTCTTCTAGAGAATCGGCAAGGCCGCCATCTTGAAAAGGCGCCAAACACGTGGAATTTGGACCAAAATTTTAGAAAATTACGCCGTTTTTGACGCAAAGAAACGTGCTTCTCGTCTGGTAACACTTTCTAACTAATTAAAACTGGCATACATATATTTTGACCTACAGCTTTCACGTACCTTGAGAAAAAAATGCGAATGATTTTTTTCAAAAAATCCCCTAAAATTATGAAACTATCCTTGAAAACAGCAGTTTTCACCCGGCTTCTAGGTGAAAACACTGTTGCGTGAACAATCAGTCGTCGAGGTCACCAATATGGCGAGTGGGATCACGTCGGGACATCTATATGGCGTGTGAGATGGTCGGATTAACCAAAATGTCGTGGTAAACCTACACCGGGGTTCCGTTATGGGTCACAACGGCCGACGAAGGACTCCTCCCAATCTTGCCATCAAAACTCAAATAACTTCCTTCTCCGTCCGATCAACGGTATTAAATAAACCAGGAAACTGTCTTCTCTCTTGTGATGTTTATTTGATTAACATGCGATAACAACAAAGCACAACCATCCGCGCACGGCACGTATCTATGGACTTGGCGAGAGCGAGCTGCGGCACGTCCGCAGTCGCTGAGTATCACGCTTCAAGTGAGGGAAAAATACTAAGGGCCGCACCACGCTGCTCTGCGTGCGCACGTCACCACAGTATGACAACGAGGCAGTCATCCCCGTCAGGCTGCGTCCAGGAATCTGGGGATAACTGCCACATTGACTAAGCGATGTCAGGATCCTACAGAGGTTCGCATGGGTAGTTAAACACAATTTTTTAGTCTGACTTCTTCAATCTAGCCTTAAAGACTGTGAAGGTCTGCGCCAATTTTACATCAGATGGTAGTTTGTTCCAATCCGGTATAGTTCTAATGAAGAAAGAATTTGAGAACGGTATATTTTTGGTTTTAATGGTTCTGAAATGTTGTGTGCTGCCCCTTGTTCTACTGTCAGGTCTACACAGCATATCAATCGAGAGGGCTACCTATTAATTGCTTTGTAGATCATGCGAAGCCTAGCTGTTTTGCGGCGTTCTTGCAAGCTAGTCCAACCTAGGCTGTCAATCAATTGGTTCGAGGTGAGTCCACATTCCCTCTTGTAATTATTGTCTTGTAATTATTGGTGACAAAGCGTGCCGCCCTTTTCGTTGGAAATTATATAACACTTTTTAGCATTAGATTTCATACCCCAGTCTACATAAATTGTATCCGAAAAATAGCCATCAATCACGACCTTTTGATGAAAAGATGAAATCAAAAAAAAAATAGCCATCAATCACGACCTTTTGATGAAAGATGAAATCCATTTATGGATGTTTCCTCTTATACCATAATGATCTAGTTTGGACATCAGTCTGCGATGAGAAACCATGTCGAATGCCTTCGAGAAATCCAGGATGGCTATATCCACACGGTTCCCCACATCGGCTGATGCCAACAGATTATTTACGGTAGTAATCAACTGGGTTTCGCAAGAGTGACCCTTTCTAAAACCATGTCGCTTGTCTGAAATTATGTTTTCGTCATCAAAATGCCTTAACATGTGTCTTACCAATATATGCTCCATGAGCTTACAACAAACACATGTCAAGGAGACCGGTCGATAGTTTGAAGCCAGGCCCCTATCACCCTTTTTAAAAATTGGGCTAACGTTGGCAGCGAGCCAATCACCCGGTAAATTTCAAGTTTGCAATGATTGAGTGAAGAGAGCTGCAAGAACAGAAGCAGACTCTTTCGCTGTCTGTTTTAGAAATATATTGGGGATCTGGTTGGGCCCACTAGCTTTGTAGATATTGAGCGTGGATAGTTGTTTTTCAACACCCTTAGTTGTAATTTTCCGGTCACCAATAGTAGGGGCAGTGGTATCACCCAATTTTGGTACAGGAATTTTGTGGTCTTCCTTGACAAATACAGATTTAAATCGTTTGGCTCCACTAGGGCTCTACCCCGACGTGTAGCTTGTTGTTGGACATTTGTTAGTGAACAATTATACACAAGATCTAGAAGTTTTTGATTAGGAGCACGGTCGTAAGAATCTGGTTTAACTGTGCTAGAGTCCCAAATCAACATCACCACAGTTAAAATCCCCAGCAATTACTAAATTTTGTCCTGGTTGAGTGATTTTTCAATACCACCACTTTTTCGTACCACTACTAGGTGATCGGTAAAAACTACATATATGGAGTGGCTTATCACCTGGAAGCTTAACTCTTAAATGCCGACTTTGTTGACAACAAAGCCATCTCTAATTGCCCAGAGCAATTCAGGGAACAAAAAGTTCCTCCAAATAATAGTTTTAAAATTTCTTCAATTATTCACCAGTTTATATTAAAGTACATTAATGAGAGACAAGGGAACAAATCGACAGGTCATGATGATATAAGTGCAAGATTCATACAATTAATAGCTCCTTATATTACTGATTCAATAGTAAAGATTTTGAAATTCTAGTATTAAAACCGGGTGTTTCCCATACGTTTGAAAAGTGGCAAGAGTTACCCCAATCAATAAAAAAAGATTTAAAGGAAGACATATGAAATGATCGACCCATATCAATTTAACCAATAGCTTCTAAAATATTTAAAAAACACGTCTTGATTCTTTTCTATGAATATATGACCTCATACAATTTACTTTATCAAAAAATAATCTGGTTTAAGGTCAATCATTCATGTGAGACTGCACTTATACCCTTATGGTATATACCTGGCTCTCAGCACTAAATGAAGACAATGCAATAGCGGTGTTGCTTATGGACTTATGCATACATTTGATCTAGTAGATCACGATATTCCAATTTAAAAAGTTATAATTTACAAGTGTAAACTTTTCTCGTTACAATGGTTTAAATCTTAGCTTAGTAATAGAGAACAGTTTGTAGAAATAAATGGTAGGACCCCAGACCCATTAAAAAGTAAATCTGGAGTATATCAAGCTTCTCAAACCTAGTTTGTTTGTGTCCTGCTATATATTGTATGATAAGCTGGTGACTCGGAATGAAATAATGACTACGATACTTAACAATCCTTCTGATGTGCAAAATAATGTCCCACACATAATACCTCTCTTATAAAAGTACTATATCCCATGTATACGCTTTTTGTGTGTAATGTTGCAGCTCCTAAATTTTATAATGGTATGCGCGTAGTTTTGTGTGGTGAGACCATAAAAGCTTTTGGCGGCCATCTTGGATTTATGTAAATTAATGTAAAAGGATAGTGTCGGTTTCAGTTATTATCTCAGTGGTGACAAAAAAGTTCTAGTCTACTGTTGTGTACAGACCAGTAGCTATGACTTTCCTGAAATAAAGAAGATCAGATAGTGTACGAATGTCCCTCTTGTAGATTGTTCCAGGTGCCAAAAAAAGAAAAGGAATTTGTTCCGTGTCTAACTCTATTGTAAAAAGGTATTTCTAGGGTTTTCACATAATTTCTATGAATTCGAGTAAATTTCTGAGGTGTGATTAGACCCCGAAGGTATGGTGGCGAGAAGCTATTTAGCCGATTGTCCAGTCTCACTCCCAGCAGTGTTACTTCTTCGCTTGGGTCAATGGAGAAACCATTTACGTTGAGGCAATGACTGCCCTCACTCTCGCAATTTAATAAAATAGCCAGAAATTTGTCCAGATTGGCTTTCATGCAGCTTATGGCAAACAACCAGATACATTTTTCTGCTTCTATTTCCAGATATTATTTAACAATTTGAAATTTTTTATTTACATAAGAAAGAGTGTTATCATCTGCATAATTTGTAAGCAGTTTTGACAAAATAAAAGAGATCATTAATAAAAACATTAAAAAACATCTAGGACCGAGACCATATCCTTGTGGAACTCCTTTGTTGGTGGTTTGCCACGAACTGTACTTTTCGCCAGCACGGACACGCTGTTGTTTGTTGGAAAGGTATGATCAAATAATTTTAGACTATTTGGGCTGAACACCATAGGCTTCCAGCTTTGCCACCAGCAGATCGTGAGGCATATAGTCTAACGCTGGGGAAACATCCCTGTTCAATAGATTTATTTATTAGTCCAGAAATAATAGGTGCTATTTCAGAGCCAGTGTGTTTTTAAAATTTCGTGGAAATTAACCTAGCTTTTTTATAGTTAGAGTTTTTTTTTTATTTTAGAGACATCATTACTCGTGGTGGGAAAAAATCAAAGGTGACTCGTTGATTATGTTCGTTAATTTCAAGAATACTGGGATGATTTTAAAGGTCAGAAAGAGTGTGATCTTTTCCTATGTCGGCAGCTACGTTTACAAAGAAATCGTTCATAATTTTTGTAATGTACTTTTTGTGCGGGCGTTTTCGGTTGCAGCTCTATGTTCAGAAGGTCCTATGTTCAGAAGGTCCTATGTTTAGAAGGTTCTATGTTCAGAAGGTCTTTTGTTCAGAAGGTCCTATATTCAGAAGGTTCCATGTTCAGAAGGTCCTATGTTCAGAAATATTTGTTCAGAAGATCCTATGTTTAGAAAGCACGGGTGACTATTTGTCATTTCCAATTGGGTACAGGACGTTGAATCTACGTCAATGTCGTTCATTTAATATCGCAAAAACGTTGTATACCCAGTGGGTTTCCAAGCTTAAAATTAGTGACGTTTGATCAAATTTGATGGTCTCATTAAATTGTAGATATGACAGCTATAATTATATTTTATAGGAGGTACGCTGTTCGAAATACTATATAAAAACGAGTGATATAGATGTAGAAATATCAATTATTTTATGTTATGTGGTCTGGGCGGGGGCTCTAGGGTAGTGGTTAACACCGCTGCCTTTCACGCCAGAGTTCGGGGTTCGGTTCCCGGTCTCGGTGGTTTGAAAGAAACAAAGATGTTTCTTCCCCATCCACATGTGAAAGTCAGTATTGTGGGAAGCTTCCGTGACCGGGAGGTAGCGTGCTCGGCCTCAGACCGCCAAGGCTCGAATTTCGAATCCTGTGACTGGAGGACAGTGTCATCTCAATCATCTCACCATCCTCAGGAGGTTCTCCTGGCCCAGTTTAGCCTATATGTGCACAAAGGTGGCCTAAAGCCCGATTCATTTCCTTTTGTTATATGGTCTATGGGATAATTCTCTGTTGAATGTAAGTGGTATGTGGTGGTAGGTAAATATGCATATATCACAACCTTTACAAGTAAATATACCGGGTGGCAATGATGCACACTGGTAATGAGAAAAATATTATTTATCAATTTATTTTAGATGAATGATATACAGATGATGATGTGAGCGTAGAGTGATACGGCATGGTGGGTTATTGAGAGTATTTTCATTGAAAAATATTGTATACATCGCCCTCTATAAACCCATTAGCTTCGTCTCATAATTTCACTACATGTCAAAAGGTCTAACTTCTTCTGACTACCTTTTAAATCTTCTTGTAAATTTTCAGAGTAGTCAGCCCATGGCTAGATAATGGTCTGTTGGAAATGTCATGAAAATTGGTTCAGAATTGACTGAGGAATCCGCGAAATTCATTCACCCTGGTTGATGAATTTAATGTGAATCTGACTATAGAGAAATTACCCCCAGACGGTCGTACACATGGGTTTTGCTATGCAATGTAATGCTGAAACACCTTTGATTTTCACACAGCTGCGATATCCTCGGGTCGGATAGTCCCCAGAGTAACAATAGGAGCCCAACAGAGGGTAACTCCATCCTAGCCGCGGTGGATGGAATAGGTGTCAGCCACAGATTGACTCCATACAAAACGGTCATAACTGAAGAATTTTTTTTTTTTGAATCAGTAACATTTTAGCTAAGATGCCGCATGCTCAGCACATTTCCCTCAAAGTCATTAAAAGGCTGTGAACATATTTCAGACCTTGGGGTCGAGATCGCTCTCGGGTAAAACGAATCAATCCAGGGCTAACTCAATCCATCCCACACTATACATTAGGACAGAACTAACTAGTATCGCATTGTTTCCTTAATTTGTTAATTTCTCCATCATTATTATCAACCGATTTTCATGAAATTTTGTAAACGTAAAATTATATGCATTAATTCAAAAGTTAGACGATTTGACATGTAGTAAATTGAAATTATGACGTCTCTCTATCAACCCATTACGCTAATTATGGAATTCTATCACATGTCGAAGGATCTAAGTAAATTTTTACAGGTGTTAGGATTTGACTTAAAGATGGCCTGTGCAAAATTTCAAAGAAATCGGTTCAGAATCGTTGAGGAATCGACGTAATTAAACATGCTCTACAGATTTACCAAAATAATTGTGGCCCATGGCAGGCCTATAGATAAAAAAAGGCTCTAATTGCTCAACTCAACAATAGGGGCATACAACACATTTTGGGGATATGCAGGGGGTTATAGACACCCCCCCCCCCGGAATAGACTAAAATTAAAAAAAATGAAAGAAAGAAAGCAAAGTGTCAATGGCGCCGTATATAGCTCATCAGGTGTTTTTGGTTTGAACTTTCTATATGTCTAGGCTATAGGACAAGCTCACACTAGCCCCGGATTCGGTGGATTTGAATTCAGATATAATGTAGATTTGGTAATATTCGCGATGTTTTAATTTTCACGAATTTCTCGAGTAGAAGAATTTCGCGAACACCAGAATCTCGCGAAAATTATTATTATAATAGCACTACTGAAATGAAAAGTCCCAAAATCAGAAATTTGCGAAAATTTAAACACGCCGAAATTACCAGATCTACAGGAGTGTCATATTCCTGAATTAGGGGGACAATCCTTCTGTGATCACTCCTGATCTGTGGCTGTTCACTATGTTGATTGAAGTCCCAATAGCGATTTTGGCAAATTGTGGACGGACAGACGACGGACAACGCGCCATGACAAAAGCTCATCTGACCTTTGACCGAATGAGCTAAAATGAGAGGCTGTGATTTGTTATCTTGATGGCAATTTACCTGAAACTGAAAAATGTAAGTTTTTTCTACGTGAAACAAAGAATTTTCTGAATATAGGATCTTCTGAATATATCTGAATATAGGACCTTCTGAACATAGAACCTTCTGAATATAGGACCTTTTGAATATAGGACCTTCTGAATATTGAACCTTCTGAACATAGGACCTTCTGAATATAGAACATTCTGAACATAGAACCTTTAGAACAAATATTTTCTGAACATAGAGCCTTCTGAACATAGGACCTTCTGAACATAGGGCAGTCACCGGCGTTTTCGTATCCAAATGGTTTTACGCATGTGCGTGCTTATGTAGGGCGGCTGGTTTGATCGAACCTTGCGTTTTTTAATAGCAGCATGCTGGTCAATGGTTGATTTAAAATTGTTAGTAAACAATATCCATCCATGCTCTGGGTCTTCTAGAGTAAGGCAAGACCTCAAATTACTATCTGCAACACTTTCCAGAAATAGTGTTTTATTGATTTTTTTTTGTGATTTATACTCAATAAATTTGTTTTGCGTGCGTGGGACATGACAGCGCATTATGGATTGGTGAAAGTTAAATCATGGAACTCAATGATAGATGAGATCATCCCAGACAAAAAAATGTCGTAACTAGTGGTAATTTTATCTAAAATAGGCTTGCACAGGCCCTTCTATCATTTTTACCATCTTCCTTCTGCTTAGCCATCTTTGTTTTAACTATGTAATTGTCACTGTGTAGGTCTAGTTTCGTTGTGCATTTATGCAGTAGATGGGGCTATAAACCATTGCAGCTGAGGAGAAAACATGGTTGTGTATGTTTAGGCCTACATAGTACCGGTAGTTGTAAATTAGTGCTTCACGTCACTTTTTCTGCACAAATGGTCATTTAAGTGACATTGTAATACGATTAAAACGTTTTGGTCAAATTATGCGATGAAGGATGAACATATGTTTATGTGGGGTGGGGGTTATAGGGCATGGTGGGTTATTGAAAGCGTCTGTATGTCTATATTCGCTATATTACTACACATTGTGCGCTGACTGTCATAAGTGCCCTGAGGGCACGCACCAGGGCCTCTTTATGCCTGCTGCAGTTTCACAGGTGGACCGAAATCGTCAGTACCCGTCAGTGGGCATGCTTGAGATTACTTCACAGTGTCGACCACTGCTGTGGCCATTGATCAATAAATTTTCTTCAACCCACACGGAATAAAACTTCTTTTACAGTCTACTAGTTTCTTTGATCATCACAAAAACCTCCCGTTTAAACAGGTAAAAAATAAAAAAGATTGCTTTCAGTATCAGTTTTTGGACGTTTCGGGCGATTTCTCACCCGGTGCAAAGATTTTCGATCAGCCTGTGTTAGAGCTGTAGTACGAAGCGCCAGCATGTATTCGTACGGAAGCTCATTAGAGTAGGCGATACTAATGATGCCCTGATTGTTTTTAATAATTGTCAGTTTGAGAATAAGCTACAGCTTGTGAGCGGCCGACATCGCGGCGCTGTCACACACACTTTATTATTGGGCGCATTAATGCGATGACGTCACCGAGTGGATGCCAGCGCGGGGGTTCATTAACCCTTTGGGGGCGGTGCGGGATCCAGTATTTTTCTTCCATTTAAAGCTGGAATTGCTGACGCAATTTCCAGCTTCAAATGGAAGAAAAATAGTTAAACAGTTAGGTGGACTATCCAAAGTGTTTCAATGAATATTTCGATTGTGAGGTTGATAATTCATTGTATTCGCTATATGTAGTTGAGGGGTAAAGCCTTGTTGGACACAAAGCTGACACCTGCACGATGACAGTGATTAGCTGAATAAAAGAGGATCGGTCACAGGGGGGTCTAACAAAGGACTACAATGCCATCCTCATTGGCATACCCATTGTTCGTCAGTCTACTGTTAAAAACATGTATGCCAGTAAATTATTATTCTAAAGAAAATAGAATAAATCGTTGCTCGAAGCGGTAGATGTTGTATGTGTAAATTACGGTTCAAGTCATGTACAAGTAGTCGAAATATATTGATCTTGTATCGATAAACAGATAGTAATGTTTTTAAAGTATTATAAAAAAAATGCAACATAACACAATGGTATTAGCACTGAAATTATATATGTTCATGTTCCACTCAACTTGAAAGTGTAGCCTTAGTTATTACAAATTTATAATATTCTGAATTAATATTAGCAACTATATTGTTAGTGTAAAGACAAATCCAATGTGCTATCACCTTTTAAACGAGCCACTAACCTGTTTCGGAATGTGCGGGTAATTCTACAATGAGTGATATATCCTGTTTATCATGTGGTGGTATAATGAAGCCTAAGGTATCACGTCACTCTTAATATCTAGCGTACATGGACGCTAGTTCTTGCGAAACCCCTTTTTAGCTGATTGGTCAGAACAGAGATGATTCATGGCCTTATGAACACGACGAGGTGCTCGATAAATGTAATGGGAGCTGGCCGGGTGAACGACGTGAACACATGAACAGTCCCTGTTCACCCAGCCGTGACCTAGCAGTGAGCACGAAACGCTGACTCACGTTGGTCAACCGTCTTAGATGTTGGCCCAGTATTAAAACAATATTAGGTTAAGGTCTCATGTTTGCACCCTCCGCAGCGTAGTGTGCCCGTCCAGTGAATCAGTGACAGAAAAGAGTGGGGAGTCACATGCTGCCTCAAGACACGAACTTGGATTTCCAGGATATCCAATGAAAAAAAACCCATTATATTCATTTTAGAGCTATTCACGACTTTAACAGTTTCAATTTTTTCAATTCGACTCTGAAAGCATATTATCAAACGGCAAAAATTTAAAAAATCATTACTGTTGTCAGGCGTTTCGAAAATATAAAATTAAATAAAAGATGATTTAGAAAACCAACTCAACAAAAAAATTGTACGATTCTCCTTAGACCCACTAAAAGATTGATTTAGGCCTAAGTGATTTTCATCCATTTGAATGTGGAGTGCCAAAACAAAAATGCAAGATTTAAAGTGCATGAAGTATCATGCTTTCAATTAGATTCATTTAATAATGATGGAAAATACTATTTGAACATTAACATGATTCTGACTGAGACTATGTCTTTAAGAACACACAAAATAGGCAGCTATATATTTTGTTTTATTTGTAGATATTTTTTACTTTACTGTATTTTTTTAATGTTAATCCTATACGCAATCCTAAATCTTTGCATTTAAGCTTAATTTAAACATGTCTACATAATATATAAGAAAATAATTACACCGTTTACATGATGTTATACAGCTCCTTAATGTAACATACTGATAATTTGTCGTATTTAAAGCTGATTAAATTCGTATGTTTCACTTAACAAATTCGTATTTTTCGTGATATTTGGCTGTGTTTGAAGAGATATAATATATAGTAGTCACTCACATATAGCCACTGATAACAGGATATAATAGTGTACAAACAAAAGTACTTTGGGTTCCGGTTCACATATTATCATAATGATATTTAATCGCCTACATATTTTCCGATTTGGTCATGGATAGCGTGGTACACAGTTTTAGATGTGACGATATTAATTTTGATCACTTCATTAATAAACCTGTCTACCAAGATATTACCTGGGTATATTACTTCACATACCCCTTAAATCGCTAAGTAAAACGATTTTTATTTTTGCGTCACGCTACCGTGACCCACAGCTCAATCGGTTAAAGATTAAGCCTACTTACATAATTATATAGAATTTGAATCGAAATAATTTTATATGCTAATCTAGCTAATGTATTGCTCATTTTACCTTCAGATTTTCTTGTTTGAACTTGTTGAAGGAGAAATAAAAAGGTTACAAACGGCACGGCTGTAGTGGTGATTAGCACGTTAAGGGTTAACCATTTCAGCGCGGGGACCGTCTTTATACGTCAGAATCTGACGTATGTAGACGTCGGATGCTGACGTATAAATACGGTCCCCGAACTGAAAAAATAAAATATTTCTAATGGTCGTAGACCCATAACATAGGTAGTCAAATGAAGCAGAAAGAGCAAACTAGGCATTTATGATGATTTGAAATTTAAAAAACCCTTTGGTCTCCATGGTTTATACACACATAATTCAGCGTTCAGCGCTGTAAGGGTTAGGAGCTGTGAATGACTGTGGCAATACGCACCTATATTTATTTTACTCCACTCTGCCCATCGTATGCACGTGATAATATAAGGCGACAAATTGCATTAAAAATGGCTTTGTATGCAAAGGGTATATTGTGAGTCATGCTTTGGTACATAGGTTACTGTACCAGAGTATAACTAAAATAGACTGTGGTGCCAAGGAAGCTTTTGTTTGGCACAAAATTATTGGTAATTATATATATGAGTCATTCCTTTGATTCTCACGTGCGGTGGTAATGTTTTCTACTGTGTTGTCTCATATCAATGTCGAAAAAAGGAAAACCCTCTGAAGCGCAAAACACCAAAAAATTATTAATTACACTATTTTATCATTGTCAAAATATACCAGCGCAAAGCCGAACGCAAAGGTCAACGTGAAATCCAGGAATTTCGTTTCGAATTTCGCGTCTGTTCGCTTGTTAGTTTCTGCTTTATTTTTTTTATACTAGGCTATATCCCATAAAGCGCTAAAATATTGGAGACCAAAGAGTTTTTTTCAATTTAAAATCATCATAAATGTCTTAGTCAGCTCTTTCTGATTCATTTAGCCTAGATACATATATATGTTATTGTCTACGGCCATTAAAAATATTTTACTCTTTTAATGCGGCCCGGGATCTCCATTAGACGTCAAAATCTGACGCTTATTACAGGCGTCAGATTCTGACGACTAAAGTTGATCCCCGCGCTGCAAGGGTAAAAGGCCCACAACAATGAGCGATGTCAGGCCCGATTGATTTGCTAAGGACATCCCGAAAAAAAAATATGTTAAACGTAAAACACATCAACGCGAACGGGAGAATAAATATAATATGCATGTGACGACATCCCGCGAACAGACGCGAAGATCGACGTTATTTTAATTTTAGATGATTGATCAGTTATTGCAACTTATTTATAAACATCTAATTGTCTTCAATAATATTCCTTGCGTTAGAAAAATGCTACATCTTTTAAGCCTATTATGGCAAAATGTCATCACAACAGTCAGTCTTCACCACAGTCTGACAAAATCAAAGAGATAACAAAAAGAATCACAAAAACACAATTGGCTGACTATATATATAGGCTCAACCTAAACCTAAACTTGGAAGAGCCGCGCTAATGTCGCCTGTAAAACAGCTGGTCATGTGTCGCATGACACGTGACCATTATGATGGTGTATAATCTCCTTAATAATATACTTGACACATTATTTCCAGTTTAGTGAGTGACTTGATTATCACAGCTAAAGCAGGTGTAGCCTGAGACACAAAGAGGAGGAATTATGTGGCCGTACCGTGTGTTACATCATCAACACCTCTACCAAGGCCGCCATCGCGTGACTACTATCTGGCAGTAGGCCTATAGACATCACGGCCCAATGATTCAACTATAGCGTAAAATTTTATATTAATAATGACCAATATAAAATTTGGAAAACTTTATACATTAAGTGTCGATCATTAACCAAAAAATCAGCACGTGCAATACCGACCTGTCCATCGCATTTATTATTTAGGCCCTACATTGTATGTAGTATTTCGCACTTTTATGACCAATATTTAACGTCAATGTTTCTACTGACCATAGATTATATGCCAAGTATAGAACACACATTTTGGTGTAGACAAAGCTGGGTTCGAAGTAAATGTATTTATAAGTACGACTAGCATCTTTATTTTATGTATGCTGGCCTACTCCATCTAAAACAAGTAACCACGCATTACATAATTAAATATTTTTTTCTTACATTTAGTTGTTTTATATTACAAGTCACTGGACAGCATGTACTACTTGGCAGTTACGTACATGTGTTGCTGCAGAGATAAATTTCCATTGCACCTCTGGTAGGACAGGTGAGACTCCACCCCCACCCCTCTCAGTGCATGAAATGTATTGATGTGGAGAGTAGTATCCATTATACCTTATATTTGCCAGGGAAGAGCAAAACGGCGTTTGCTAAGTTGTAAAAATATATCTTCAAGAATCGACTTCATAGACAGTGATGGTTCATATCACAAATTGCTTTAAATATGAACAAATGGAAATTATAAAAAAAACACTGAAAATTGCGTTTGTAAAGCGAAATGTTTTGGTAAATAGAACAATATGCTGAGTGAAACACTCAGTAACAAAATAACGTGGTGTATTACTATACACATAATTGTTACCAGATTTTTCAGAAAGATTGAGTCAACGTGATGGCATTTTCTTATTCAATATAGGGCTTTGTCTCTTAATGTATCTTTTGTTTGCTGATGACCTCATTCTATTTGATGAAACTTCAGCGAGTAAAATAACGCATAGGCCTAACAATGCTAACCCGTACATACATGATAGAATGGCGGAACTGTATGTAAGATAAAACCAGAAACCCTAAATTTAGAACGTAAAATTTAAAATAATATTTTGTGTGGAGCCTTATGTTAAGTAGCCTATGTCAAAAGAAACCACATGATTACAGCCATAGCCAGATATAGACCGAGTGAACATAAATTGGAGAAATGGGGCGACACACGAATCCAAAACACGACACAGTGGCCTTAGAACCGGAGGGGGGGGAGTTGCCCCCCACTTTTTTTGACTGATCAAAAAAATCAGTTTGTCATCACGTAATTTTTTTTTTATTTCACTTGTACCGTTGATTGATACTTTGACATATGTTGGGAAAAGTCGTTTGAAAGTAATAACATAAAAAATGAAATATTTCACTTATCCTCGATTTGACTTATAGTAACATGTCAGCTGACCTCTTCCAGTAGTGTTTTAAGTAACAAGAACTTTTTTGCAAATGCAACATAAAACTCATGACTGAAATGGGAAGTTTTTATGACCCAAATCGGGTGTGAAGTGGGCAAAAATCAGAGGCAAATCCAGGATCTGAAGAAAACAGTACCGGGGGTATTTGCCCAAGATTTTCTTGGGTAAAGTTAAGTTACGTTGGGGGACTAATGTGATAAAATTATTGACTATTTTTCTGACTATGACTAATAAGGTAAAGTGTTTTTCTCTGCCAATTCAGGTTTTTGATAAACAATTCCTGACTTCCATTATTAAAATGTAACGCAAAGGAGCGCAAATCGTCTTAAGCACAGCCACCTCCTGTCCGAAAGAATTAATGTTTTACAATATGACATTTTTCTTCGTAACTTAAAAGGACCCCGTGGGTTATTCTTTTATAAAATTTTTTTGATAAAATAAATATATAAACATTTCTATGAATCCAGTGAAAACCTAAACAAATTATTTGTATGCCTAAAAGACAGTTGAATCTTCCCACAGCATTGGGCAACATGTTTATTCCGTCGTCCCAGTGTTGAGCGATTTTGATGAAATTTTGCAAGGATTAATATTTTTCGCATCAGGCGGCAAATACTGTAAAATTGTCATTAAAATTTTTTATATAGTTCGAAAGTTAGACCATTTGACATGTAGTAAATTTGTATTTACGACGTCCCTCTATAATCCCATTAAACTGGTTAAATTAAAGTTTGTTTTTAGCCTTGATTTGCATTACATGGCAAATGGTCTAACTTTTCAACTATAGAATATTTGTTGATGACAATTTTACGGTCTTTGCTGCGTGATTCGAGAATAGTCTTTGCTAAATTTCATGAAAATCGGTTGAGAAATCTGAGAAATCGGCGAAAAACATGCGATACAAGTTAATCTGACGGCGGGTATAGAGTGGCTTTGATCACACCGGCTGAGACGTGTGAATTTGTGGTATTAATTTGTGGTATATTTTGTTTACATGGCAATATACGACCTGGATATAAAACTAGTTTGGTCTTTTTCGGTGCTTTAAAATTGTTTTTTAATTTTTATAATTTTTTTTAGTTGAGATTAGTAGGCTATATAACTTCATATACGTTAATTTTGCAAAATTGAAATGTCAGCATAAGTTAATATTCCAATATTGTTTTCTTTCAAAAAAATTGTCTGGTCTGCCTACTATAATTAGGGAATTCATGCTGTTTTGAGGATGGTGGGAAGGGCCGAAGTGTGTTCTGGTAATATGTATTTGATCATTTAATTTCCCTTTTCCAATTGTGAATTGCCTGAATAACTCATACAAAAACATTGTGCTTTGAAATTCATCCGAGAAGCTCATAGACACGACAAAATCAGAAAAAATCGCTGGGGGCTTACAACGCCCCCGGACCCCCAGCTGAAATTTAAGATCGCTGCGCTCGCACGGAAGTCACACACAAATGTACTTTTCCCCCTTTTCCCACTTTCAAAATAATCTGACGCCACTGATGGCCTATTAAAGAGATTCGCTGTAACACTGTCATAATTTATGATAAAATACATTTTCTCATTAAATGTAATACATTATCTGCTGATAGATCAGAGCTAATATCTACTGACATCAGCATATGCCGCTGAACAAACCTACCATCTCCACTACAGCTCCCGGAATCGCATGACCTCGTTTTGGTGTCGTCTCCAGTACATTCGTCACCACCGTAAGCTGGTTCAGGATTTGTACATGTACGTGAACGAGTTTTCTCTTCTGTTCCACACGTGACAGAGCATTCTATCCAGCTTGACCAGCTTGTCCAGTGACCGTCCACCACATCCACCACTGAAACAGGAAATCAGGAGGAAGGCAGTTATTTTACTTCCATATAGTGTAAAGATTTCTTGGGCAAGCGCTTCTGTCTGTCTGTCTGTCTGTCTGTCTGTCTGTCTGTCTGTCTGTCTGTCTGTCTGTCTGTCTGTCTGTCTGTCTGTCTGTCTGTCTGTCTGTCTGTCTGTCTGTCTGTCTGTCTGTCTGTCTGTCTGTCTGTCTGTCTGTCTGTCTGTCTGTCTGTCTGTCTGTCTGTCTGTCTGTCTGTCTGTCTGTCTGTCTGTCTGTCTGTCTGTCTGTCTGTCTGTCTGTCTGTCTGTCTGTCTGTCTGTCTGTCTGTCTGTCTGTCTGTCTGTCTGTCTGTCTGTCTGTCTGTCTGTCTGTCTGTCTGTCTGTCTGTCTGTCTGTCCGTCCGTCCGTCCGTCCGTCCGTCCGTCCGTCCGTCCGTCCGTCCGTCCGTCCGTCCGTCCGTTCGTCCGTCCGTCCGTCCGTCCGTCCGTCCGTCCGTCCGTCTGTCCGTCCGTCTGTCCGTATGTATGTCTGTTAATTGTTCAAAATGGACTCCCGCTACATTTAGCAGTATAGTTATAACACTTGACACGAAGAGAAAGATATTTGGATCGATTGTAATATTTTAAGCAGAGGAGGTTTTTTTATTTTTGCTTTTTAGTTCGCCATAATTCAAAGTCAATGGTCAACATCAAGGTCAAATTTGGTTTTGCAACACATGTGACAAAAAACATTACTAATAAAACAAGTAACAAGTGAAATCGCTGTCGTGTAATTTTTACTGGAAAATTCTTTCCTGTTAATATTTTGATGATTCAAAATAATTTTCAAGGTATAAGTTATGATCTGATATGTCAAATGAATGTTTGTTTAACGCCACGTTTGGCCTCGTTGGCCAAGCTACGACTCGCACACGGTTCGGGGTTGACGTCACGCTCGACAGGTGCCTACTAGTGGAAATGAGTGTGAATCACAACATTATCCTGATTGAAATCCAGGATGCTACGTCCTGATATGGATCATTTTACCCTTATCGCAAAACCCTAAGTGTTGTTTAACCCTTTAACCGCCAGTGCCGCATATATTCTTTTTTTCACTTATTATTACCACATTCAGTACAGCCTTTTAAACATGGTATAACCATAATGTGACATCAATCAGCACGATTTGAAAAGAGTTGACCTCCATTTGTCAATTCTGACTAATTTTCACTCACTTGAAGTTGTGGATCGCGTCAGCGAGACACAACTTCAAGTGGGTGAAAATTCCAATTGAATAATTTGGCGGTTGAGGGGTTAAGGAAATCAATCACACCATCGATCATCCACGCATTTTGGGTAGTCATGTCCCACTGCTCCTGTCGACAACCAGATACCAGACACCTGTCAACCCCTAACAATGCCGGACCATTCCAAGGACTATACTACACCTGTCAGTCGTATGTTGCGACACACTGGATGATATTGTATCAGGCCTATTCTATAGCCCGGACGAGCTTCAATTTATTTAATTTATGGTTAAAATAAAATGATTCAGGTTTTTAAGTAGCTTTAGACATTTAAAATATATATATTCTGTGCAAAGCGGTTAGCTGCGGTGAGCTTACAATGTACTGTTTGTTGTCTTAGACCTGCTCTGCTGCAGGATTCACAACAGCTACTGGCAGCATGCTCCCATACAGTAATGTAACAGTACATAGGGTAGAGTTTGACGAGATCTTCACAGTTTGTAATGACACCGTCAATTGACGCCACCCAGTCTGTTGTATCTTCACAACCTGAACAAAATGAAATAAAATTATCAGTAAAATAGTAGACTTATAAATAACAATACCAAAATATGAAATGTTGGTCAAATTTGAACACTATATGCATGAAATTTAAGAAGTGTTATAATGCAAATGATTTGTTTGTGGAATATACCAATATTTCCATATGCGGCATAACAAGTGTATTATATAATAACATAAGTACATAAAATGGGAATACTTACTTCATTGCAATAATTACACCAATGCCACGTGGAATTTTACATGAAATGTTATTAATCTGAGAATCCCATCGTAATGATTATTAAAAGAAATCCAAGAAAATTTAAGTTACTCACAGCTTCTATAGTAATAGTCCCGATTTTTATATCAGGAACAGTAGCAGAAAAAACACTAACTTGGTTACATTAAAAATGTGTTTACCCAACAAACACAAAAACGGGTCAAATTTGAAAGAATACCGGTCAACTCGTACCCATGTCAACTCGTACCCATGTCAACTCGTACCCATGGCAACTCGTACTACCAATAGATGTCAACTCGTACCACAAGTGATGTCAACTCGTACCACCATTAGATGTCAACTCGTACCCAACAAGGCAAGCATTAAATGATGGTACGAGCTGACATATATTACCACACAATAGATGTCAACTCGTACCCATGTCAACTCGTACCCATGTCAACTCGTACCACTAATAGATGTCAACTCGTACCACAAGTTGCCACAAGTGATGTCAACTCGTACCCAACTAGGTGAGTATCAGATGATGGTACTCTTACTACACAACAGTCAACTCGTACCATCATTAGATGTCAACTCGTACCGAAGATAATATTCTGGAGGATAATGAATGTACGTTATACATAACTTGTAACTTTTATTTAAGTGGTCAAATAATATTCAATTAAATTATTGAGCCAGGCATGTCAAATGGGATTAGCCGCAATGGTCGGTATTGAGCCAGGCATGTCAAATGGGATTCATCTGTGACATTCATTCTATGATATTCAATTTGCTCCGTTTGGTAAGCAGATGTTTGACGATGTGTGTGAATATAGATATGCGATGATGAATCAAACGTTTCGTATATAAAAACTCTATCAACTGATGAGACTTCCCAAGTGTGTTTCAAATTTGACACGTAGCATTGAATATTTCGAAAAAACATGTTATAAGGCTTATAGATAATGCAGGACTTTCAGTAAAGCAGACTATGCAATATAAGTATAAAATGATGATGCATGTGGCACAGTGCGAAACGTACGTCGACTGAGAGGAATAACCCAGCAAACACGAAACATTTGTATAACATTTGACAATGTTGGACCAACGTCGATAACTTTGAGACGACGTTGTACAAATGTTATACAAATGTTTTGCGTTTGTTGGGAAACAACTTTTTAAGTAACCAAGTTAGTGTGTTTTTCCTGCTACTGTTCCTGATATAAAAATCGAGACTAATACTATTGAAGCTGTGAGTAACTTAAATTTTCTTGGATTACTTTTAATAATCATTACGATGGGATTCTCATATTATTGACATTTCATGTAAAATCCCACGTATCATTGGTATAATTATTGCAATGAAGTAAGTATTCCCATTTTATGTACTTATGTTATTATATAATACACTTGTTATGCCGCATATGGAAATATTGTTATATTCCACAAACAAATCATTTGCATTATAACACTTATTAAATTTCATGCATATAGTGTGCAAATTTGACCAACATTTCAAATTTTGGTATTGTTATTTATAAGTCTACTATTTTACTGATAATTTAATTTCATTTTGTTCAGGTTGTGAAGATACACCAGACTGGGTGGCGTCAATTGACGGTGTCATTACAAACTGTGAAGATCTCGTCAAACTCTACCCTATGTACTGTTACATTACTGTATGGGAGCATCTGCCAGTAGCTGTTGTGAATCCTGCAGCAGAGCAGGTCTAAGACAACAAACAGTACATTGTAAGTTCACCGCAGCTAACCGCTTTGTACAGAATAGATATATTTTAAATGTCTAAAGCTACTTAAAAACCTGAATCATTTTATTTTAACCATAATTAAAATAAATTGAAGTTCGTCCGGGCTATAGAATATGCCTGATACAATATCGTCCAGTATGTCGCAACATATGACTGACAGGTGTAGTATAGTCCTTGCATGTACAGCGTGCATGATCGATGGTGTGATTGATTGTCCCTAACCCTTACAGCGCGGGGACTGACTTTAGTCGTCAGAATCTGACGTCTGTAGACGTCAGATTCTGACGACTAAAGTCAATCCCCGCAATGTAAGAGTAAACATTTCTAATGGCCGTAGACCCATAACATAGGTATTCAAATGAAACAGAAAGAGCTAACTAAGACATTTATGATGATCAAAACGAAATTTGACCTTGAAATTGATCATTGACCTTGAATTATGGCGAACTAAAAGCAAAAATTAAAAAAACGTCATCACCTTAAAATATTACACTCGGTCCAAATATTTTAAATCACAAATGCCCGTTTTACTTTGGCTGCAAAATTCAGAAGTAAAATAACTGCCTTCCTCCTGATTTCCTGTTTCAGTGGTGGATGTGGTGGACGGTCGCTGGACAAGCTGGTCAAGCTGGACAGAATGTTCTGTCACGTGTGGCATAGGAGAGAAAACTCGTACACGTACATGTACAAATCCTGAACCAGCTTACGGTGGTGACGAATGTACCGGAGACGATACCAAGACGAGGTCATGCGATGCCGGGAGCTGTAGTGGCGATGGTAGGTTTGTTCAGCGGCATATGCTGATGATAGTTAATACCTATAAGTCCATGGGTCTGATATTCCCATCATGCAACCCTCAAATCTGGCTGTGCTAGAACCAAAATAATGCACAAAAACCTATATTTGTATATTTTACTACCGGCGAAGCCGTTTCAGCGTACCCCCTCTCAGCATACCGGGGGGGGGGGCACATTGGAACTAGTTTTAGCCTACCGGTTGTGATGTCTTGTCAATCTAACATGATGGTCATAAATAGCGAAATCCTACATGACCGCCATATTCTTCCAAAATATTTGAAAAATGTTGTTTCCCGCACATAGTTATGAAAAAATACGAGTTCATTCTATGGCAAAAATACAAAATATTGTATATTTTACATAAATAATGCCATTAACTAACATTAACTTGAGCGAAACTGTGACCTTTGAAGTAACAATAAAGTCTGGACTAAGTTTTATGCGTTTTTGGGGAAGCCATTTGCAATTTTGTTGGCCAATTTGCATTTTAAGAAATGTTGTCGGGTTATTCTTTATTATAACAGGAATTTTTCTTTTGCTTATGCGTTTTTTTCAGCCAATTTGAATTTTGATTACAATTTTAGACTTCATATTTCGGAATTCGGTCTCCAGAATTCGATCCTTAGAATTCGGACTTCATATTTCAGACAGACTTCGGACATCAGACTTAGGATAGTGGAATTCAGACATCGGACTTCGAACTATAGACTCCGGACAGATTTCGGACTGACTTCAGACAGACTTAAGAATTCAGACTTCGGACTTTGGCCCTCGGACTTTGGATTTTGAACTTTAGTCTTCGGACTTATGAATTCGGACAGACGTTGGATCCGGTTTCGGACTGCACACATTAGACTTTGGATTTTGGATTTCAGATTTCGGACTTCAGACTTCGGATTTTGGAGACCAGACTTCGATTTTTGGACATCAGTCTTTGGATAGACACCGAAAAGACTTTGAACTTTAGATTTCAGACAGACATCGGATTTTGAACTTCAGACTTCAGACAGACTTCATACTTTATACTTCTGACAGACTTTAGACAGACTTTTAAACTTAGACTTCGACATTGAACTTTGGATATACTGCGGACATACTCAGACCTCAGACTTTGAACTTCGGACTTCAGCCTTCGGTCTTTTGACTTCGGACAATGGACTTCAGACTTCGGTTTACAAACCTCGGACAGATTCTACCAGACGGACTCCTCACATATTTCAGACTTTTGACTTTGGATTTTCAACATCAAAATTCGGACATCGGTTTCGGAGTTCAGATTTCGAATTTTGTACCTTAGACGCCGGATATGGAATTTGTACTTCAGACGTCGGACTTAGTACTGTACACATCAAACTTCGAATTTCGGATTTTGGACATCAGACTTCGAATTTCGAACATTAGGCTTTAATCAATCAATCAGTCAATAAAAACTTTTCGCGCCTATATCCTCAACGGACAGGGCTCAGAGGCGCACAAATCCTTAGCGTGATCATGTGTCATAATCGTGGCCAAAGCAGGTTAAGCAACAGAGAGTCGGGCCTCTGAGGAGCTAGGATGGAAAAGCCAAGTCAATTAGGTGAGATTTAAGTAATTCCAGGAATGCTAAGATTTTTTTGCATTACGTATTGGCACAGGCAGGGCGCTCGCTAAGGCTGAGTGAGATATAAGAAAACTCTTGACCCAGTTTTTATACGAGGAACGACAAATTTATTTGAATTTGTGGAGCGTAGATATTTTGAGGATTTCGGCCAAATAAGCAGGTTGGTTGTCTTTTAGGGTTCGGAAAGTTATTATGCATATTTTAAAATAAATGTGAATCTTGACAGGAAGCCAACGTAATCGTTTTAGAATATAAACGGAACGACTAAAACGTGGGGCCTTGGTTAGCAAGGTAGTTCTGAACGCGTTGTAATCTAGTGAAATCGTTTTCTGGCATATTTCTCGGCAGGATCTAAGGAGAGATTTTTCCGAACGCAGGCTTCGGATATGATAGAAGCATATGCCCTACATGTTTGGGATATGTGTTTTCGGAAATTCCAGCTACTGTCAAATACTACTCCATATTTTTTGACCAAGAATTAGACATGGGAAATAATTTAAGGATTTTTCTCGCTGTTTAGACCTAATGAGGAAAAATCAGTCTTTCTGGGATTGAGATTCAGCTTAGACCCTGTCATCCAGGCCGACACAGTCATTAAACAATGTTGCAACTTTTCAAGAAACGAAAACGGATAGAGACTGGACGCACTGGTCCCAGCACAGAGCCCTGTGGAACTCCATATGATAGTGTGACTTTATCGGACCGAGTGTCTTTATTTTTTTACGGATTGGTGCCTAATTTTCAAATAAGAAGAAAACTAAATTTGAGCCTGCCCAGATACTCCATACCGATCTGAAAGTCTATCTGTTAATGTAGTATTGACGATGGTGTCGAAAGCGGCCAACAAGTCAAGTAACTTCACCATTGTCTAGACTAATAATGTTTCATGTAGGCTGATTGTAATAGATTAGATACATAGTTATTTTTACACGAGCTTGCAGCCGATTGGCTACCACCTTTTCTAAGATTTTGGAAATGGATACAGGCCTGTAATTGGTCAGTGTTTAGGAAGATGTGTTTTTTTAGGTAGTGATCTTACATGAGCATGATATTTTGAGGAAATGTACTAGTTTCCACTGAAATGTTTATTATATCACTGATGGGGGTTATTAATATTTTTCAGCACGGGTCCAGATCACATGATTTTGACGATAAGCTCAAAATAAGCTTTTTAATTTCATCTGTTTAATTTCGTCTGTCGCACGTTTAAAACGTTCATTTTGAATCTAATTTCTGTTTTTTTTGCACTGATGGAATACTATGTACTTTCTCTGGAAATTTGGTACGGGTAGTGTCAATTTTATCCACAAAATATTAAGAGAAATGATCATAAAGTGATTTTACTTTTGTAAATTATAGCTGACGGTGGAATTCTATACATAATGTTATTTATGGAATTTCATAGGCGGCGAGGATTGTCCGAATTTTCCTAAATAAAACATCAGCTAAATATTTGTTTTTAGCTTTTGTCATCATTCTATTACACATGTACACTGAGTAATCAGTTTTCGACATGTAAACTGAAGCAGATCCTGTTCGTCGCATTTGCTATTAATCAACACCAGGTGTCTCTGTCGTCTGTTACATCACCGTCTTTTAGCCAGCAGCCAGCAATTAAATGTATTGCACGAGCCTTGAGGTAGATCGTGATTGGTCAGTTGTGTTTAGATGCACATTTGTCCAAACGTTGGAAACTGTACACACAGTGCGCGCCATACAAGCCAAAGAGTATCCAGGAGTGTGCAACTTTCAATTTTATATTTATTTATGATTATTTCAATGGGGTTTTCAAAGTCTAGACTAAGCTCAATTTTTATTAAATATATACAGTATATATCAGTGTATATTCAGCCTAGATGATTTTATCTCATTTTCAGAAGCGTGAGTGCTAATAACGTGAATTGTTTTTTTTTCACTCTGTGAGGCCACCATTCTAAAAGGAGTAGGGGCTTTCACACATCTAGACAAGACAGTACAAACAGTGGCTGTAGACGCAGTGACCCATGGTGGTGATTATTAGCTGATCAGGGAATGAAGACCAGTGTCTGAAGTAGAGACACTAGCTGATGACACGAGTGAATTACACAAGTGGCACTGGTGCTTGTAACGAAAACGATCTATAGACGTGTGTGAGATCTGCGTCGTGCTGGTTCGAGACTGTGGCGAAGGGTTTTAACCTTCATTATTTCCTGAGTTATCCATGGATTTGGTGGTTTCTGGATAGTCTTTGTACTTACATGAGCTTATATGTTTAAAATGTAGCTCATAACAGAATTATACTGTTGACAGTGTGCTGATAAATCTTTCTCTGGTTTCTTTATTAGGTCCAAATTGAAACTTTGGACAAATATCGGAAAAACTTTGGACAGCCTTCGAATTTTGAACCTCAGACTTCGGGCAGACTGCGGACAGACCTCGGACATACCCTAGACAGACTTCGGACTTTACACTTCGGATTTTGGACTTTGGACAGACTGAGGACGGACCTCGAACTTCAGACTTTAAACTTCGAACTTTGGACTTAAGCCTTCGGTCTTTGGACTTTAGACATTGAACTTTGGGCTTCGGACATTGAACTTCAGACTTCAAACTTTTGAATTCAAACTTTGGACATTGCACTTCAGACTTTTGACTTCAGACATCAATCAGACTTCAAATTACAGAAGTCCCCACTGGGATTTGTAGTTTTGAATATACATAATAATTTTCCTTTGTCCAGTAAACGCATCGACTAGACTCTCCGCTGGTCCAGTGCTGTATCACTGTCTGGGACGCTTGCCCAACATTAATATAACATTGGATCAACGCTTCGTGTCTGATGAATTTACATCGGTTATTTTAATTGTCAAAAGTAGCACTTGAAATGTTACTAGTGTCCATAGTAAACACTCAAGTATGGGTCATTGGTGGGCAACTGTCTGCAAGACTGGCCCAGCAGGGAATGGCTATCAGCCGACATGTAATGCTTTCCCCCGTCATTCGATTAGCATTCAGTACAAAATCGATAAGAGGTAAACATAGTATACAAATATGTGGTTAACCTACTTGTGTATGTGATTATGGTACAGCAAAAATATTTGTAAAAAATGTTGAAAACTCGAGAAGTGATCAGCCTGAAAATAGTTGAAAAACGTGACAGAGCTAAAATTACAATCCCTCATGGCAATAGAGCTGCTAAAATCCGGATTGATCCACATAAAACTATCGATCGACTTAAAAAGTCATAGCAGAGTACCTCAACACATGAGGATCATTGTGCTGAGATTTGAAGTCATTTTGTTGAAAACTGAATGAGAAATGGATGAGCAAAACACGACCGTAGAACAATGATTAGGTGAAGGATCTGAGGTAAAAGCAACAAGTTTGGACCTGTAATGTAAAACTTAATAAACTGTAATATGTTTTTTACTGTTTTTTCCAATGCTAACATAATTGTGTCGCTAAAAGAATAAAAGCCAACATAACCCAGTAATAGCTACATATTTCGTCGTTGTTGTAGCATGAATGTTTTCCAATTCCAAGTCTGCAATTTCCAGCCTCTCAGTGTATCCCATATGTACACAAAAGTTGTCTAAATCTCCATTATTCATGCATAGAATTTATTTGTACTAGCATCGTCTGGTATAAACATATTGATCAAAATCTACAATACATGCATTGATTCTTCTTGCAATGCATTCTCTTTCTTATACTTACATGTATGCACACCGATAGCTACTTATTAACTCTATGTTGACAGCGGTTGATGGAAGTTGGAGTATTTGGGGCATTTGGAGCAGCTGTTCACGTACGTGTGGAGCTGGTGTAAAGCGACGTGACAGAGACTGTGATGATCCACAACCTCAAAATGGCGGCGACGATTGCAGCGGTTCTGATGAACAGACACAGTTTTGTGAGGAGAGTCAATGTGCAGGTATAACCAAAAATACTTTTTATTTTTTTTGGATAAGTGTGGGGGGGAGAGGTCTTGGGTTATGATAGGGTTGCTTTTAACCCTTTAACCGCCGGTATCGCATATATTCGGGTTTTTATTTTTTTCAGCACATTAAGTATCACCTTTTAAACATTTTTAAAGATAAAATATGACATCAATCAGCAATATTTGGAAACAGTTGACCTCCATTTTGTCAAATCTGAATAATTTTCACTCACTTGAATTTGTGGATCGCGTCAGCGAGACACAACTTCAAGTGGGTGAAAATTCAAATTGAATAATTTGGCAGTTAAAGGGTTAATTGTATTTAACGGCATTTGGGACATATTAGATATGCCCTTCACCAACAAGTACGAAGATTCAGTGACGAATTGCAGCTTTTATAAATTATTTCTAGAGTCGATGATCTCTGGAATCCCGATTGGCCATGCTCCTATAACTATCACGTCAAGGTATTATGGTATATAATAAATATGTTGCATGCTAAAACATTATGCAGATTATTCCCACATATTTAAAAGGTAGATGCCTAATTATTTAAATACTAAAATAGTACATGACGACAGCAAGATAATAAAGCACTTGTAATAATGATAGCATATAATAGAAAAATTGTTTATCCACCATGATGCCTACCGTCTGAATTTGTTAGATTTTTTTTATTTTGAACGTAAGTTGTTTCTGATTAATGGAGTGTTATGTAATGGTAATTATTTTCTCTGTAATCTTAATATTTACCCAGTCATTACAATTATCAAAGTTATTTAAAAACTAATAATGTTTTACGACATATCTAGATTGCAATAAATCCTTTGACAATTTGAACACTTCTCTGGGAAGGTTTAAAGCTCATCCCACTAACATTCTTAAGATCTGTCAACTTTTCTAATAGAATTGAGACGATGCTAAAATAGATCTAAGTTAAGATTTGAGTGTGGAGGACCCCAATCCCTGACCCTGTCCCTGGTCTCACCCAGTCCCTGACATCACTCAGAGACATCGCTGTATTATGTTTCCGTGATATTGATAAAGATTTTATTTTGGTCGATACAAAACAAACAACGTTGCATAGAAGACCCTACTGGCAAAGGTAAGTTTTTGTAAACCTTGTACTACGTATACCCATTTCAGTTGATTTAAAAGGCACAAATTTTAAGGAACAATTATTTAATTATAAGGATTACATATTTTGTATTCTATATAGGTAATTTTACCACTTTTACAGTACATGTTACTTAATGTTATGTTGTTAATAAATTATTGTTGTAAACGTTTTGTACAACATTATAAAATTAGATTATCATAAATAAGAATATCAGTTTTTGCCATACCTATTGTCAGTGTTTATTTTTTTGGCTATACAGATAAGAATTCTGGATATGCTGGAGGTGAAGAAGATGAAGAAGAAACAATATTTTGCCACAAATATAACCCCCCCCCCCCCTTAATTATGTAGTTACTTGTATAGCTATGTTCGCCTGTGTATCTTTGATACATATCCCAGAAGCAAAATAACTATTCTACACTGTTGTATGATGTTATGTTTACTAAATGTTTTTTAATGTTATAGAAAAAAATAATAATGGAATAATAAGCATGGCTGTCATTTTGTAAGTTAAACCGATTGATTTAACATGTGTCGAAACTGGTCATGGTTCTTTTTGCTCGTCAGTCAGGCACATTATGTAATAGTAGCACCTAATTATTTGCATGAGAATGTATTTATGAGCACACACAATGCGCAATCCCGTCGCTAATATCAGAAATGCATTATGTATGTCTGCTGATATGCACATGCACGATTAAAAATGAGTGTTTCACATTGAAAATATAACCAAGTCACAAAACAAAAATGTATGTTAGATAAATTCTCAGATATTTCTTGTAATCATGGTGATTGACCCTGAAAAGGGTCTTGTGTGAATAGTATAACAATAACAGCGTTATTATGCAGCATTGAGTGGAGTCTATTAAATTGTTGAACTCTATGGAAACATTATATTTATTTAAGAAACAGTTTAAAACTACTGTGGTAGCTTACTTATGACCAGGAAAATAATAATCTGTCAAAGATGCATCGTGATTTGTATTATAATGTGCAAAGCATGACACCGGACGAAGGCCACATTACTCTTATTGTTAGCGAAGAACCTGCTCAAAAAGAGTTTAACCTGGTTAACCTGGTGTGTGTTTGCGAAGTGATCCTAAATGACGTAGATATTAAATATTGTTATTTTGTAGATGAGTGGCTTGTACAATTTGAAAGCGCCTAATGAGCACTATTTGCTAGTAGCCTATGTAACACGACTAGTTGCTGCTTTAATAACTAACATCATTTAAATATAATTTATTCACGCGTATTCACTGACCAACTTTCATTTTTAGGCCTCAGCCAAATTTTGGCGGATGACTATTGTCGTCATTCGGCGGGTCCGTCCGTCCATCTGTCCGCTACTTTTTACACCATAACTTGTTTCGCTTTACTGGAATGCACTTTAAACTTCACATACAGGTTAATCTTGATTGAGTTCACATTTGACTCTTCTGTGACCTGCATGACCTTGATTTTTCCCCGGTCGGCAAAATTTCTTGTCAACGCGATTCACTCAACAATTTTCTATGTATCGTCCAATATGTATACCATATATCCATTTCACCAATAGCTTGAATGAGTTCGAAAATGGGCGCACATCAGGCAAAAATGGTCGCGGCGGTCAAAATGGCCGACTATTGGCTATTATTTTTGTATTATGCGTGATATCTGGAAAACCGTGTCAGATAGTTATACCATTACTGTGGAGCAAATGGGAGGTTTCATGGAGGGGAGTTATGCCGTGAAAAATTTCAACCCAATAAAAAGTCAAAATGACCTACTTGTGGCAATTATTGACTTTAATATACAATATATTTGCAAAACCGTGCCTGATAACCATACCATTACAATAGAACAATATGTGCAGTTTCAGGGGGGTATGTGCCTTGAAGATTTTCAAATCGATATAATTAAAAATGACCGACGTGCGCCCATTACCATGCTTATTGACTTTATTATTGAAAACCATGCTAGATAGCTAGACCTTTACTTTGAATTTTTTGGGGGGAATTCGTGAAAGGATCCAACCTGAAAAATTTCACTCTATCAGATTAAAAATAGTCTATAGTCTAAAATGTTTTTTCAAATGATTTTCCCTTTGAGGCGATGATTAGATGCTGAGACCTAATTTCATCGCCAATTTCAATTTGTTTAATATTGTTTTACGCATCTGAAATATCTGTTGTATGTAACGATTATGTAACCACGTTTCTCATTACAAGTGGTGCTTTTGCGATATTTGCTCAAATATAAACATTGTGAACATTGTGAATTCATTGACAAAGTACTTAGTTGAATTAATATTCCTTACGAAATTAACCAATAGCATATTTAAAGTAATCCGCTCCATTTCGTATCATTGCTATATAATTATCTCTAAGCAGCAATTGCTAAAGTAGCTTCTCATCTTAAATAAATCGAGATGCCGTTGAAAAATTAGGTTTTGTAAATGACGTAATTACAGCTTTTACATCATTTTTTACGATGTAACGTGCGATGTATTGAAACATGTGCTACTCTGTGGTAATTTGTGATGTATATACCTAGATAAGTTTAGATAATCGGCGCATTAATGGTCACATTAAAGTTTAAAGTATACAGCTGATCTTTGTATGTATAGTTTAATTATTGACAGTTGATGGACGTTGGAGTAATTGGGGTAGTTGGAGCAGCTGTTCACGTACGTGTGGAACTGGTGTAAAGCGACGTGGCAGAGGCTGTGATGATCCACAACCTCAAAATGGAGGCGACGATTGCAGCGGTTCTGATGAGCAGATAAATTATTGTGAAGGTAAAACATATAATAACATGGACGATGAAAATAAGTTCAGTCTGTCTATAAGAACAAAAATATTAACACAAGCATATTCAAACAAACCCACTATATTATACATTGATCATATTTATTTCACATCCGGAGTATTTGGACATTTGTATAATTCAACAATAAATCGTAATGAGTTACCAACAACAATATTAATTAGTCATAATTGTATGAAATAATATATCCCTATTTTATTAGATTTACAAAACATAAAATACATCTATAACTTTTCTTTGTTTCCAAATATAGATGACACAAAAGACTGAACACATGGTCTGAATGGTATTGATACAGTGTAACGTGTGACTGGGGGTGACGTAATACACAATGTGCCAATGAAAATAAGGATGACTATCATCATAATAATGACCAGGGAGGCATATCAGAAGAAACCGCGGATCGCACAAGTGAATGCTGTGAAGGTGGACGCAATGCCAGGTAGCAATATATTCCAGATTGATTTGTAAAGAAAATTTGCAGTCATGTTATCTTAATCAATTTCAATATAACGCAATAAGATAGGATAGGATAAGATAAGATTGATTTATACATTAGCTAATGATAGTAGATTACAGCCATGTGTGATAAAAACATGTAAATCAATACCATTTAAAATAGGCAGTTTGACTGAGTAAATTTTACAGATACCGGGAGTTACATTGTGTACTTTAAATTATATGAAAATTATAAGGTGATTCAAAATACCCTACATACTACATAGCAATATAATAGACACTACTTAGGTTTGATTGCTATAATAATTATGTGATATGTGTAGTAGCTACGACTTTCCTGAAAGAGGGAAGATCATTTCCTCTGGTAGATTGTTTTAGATCTTTGGTGCCAAAAATGAATTTGTCCCGTTCTCGAGAAGTATTTCTAGTATTTTCTCAGAATTTTTAAGAATTCGTGTACATTTCTGCTGTATAATTTGATCCTTCCATTTGTGAAGGTCTGAAAGGCTATTTGTTGTCGCCGTCCTTTTTCAAGAGAAGACAAGCTGGTCTGAATCAACAATCTGTAGTCGGACTTATAGTCATATAAATGACATAGCCCAGAGCCCTTTTCTTGATTGTGCTTCTAAGTGTTGTGTGTTTGATAATGACCAATGGTGCCATATTGCTGGGCAGTATTGAAAATTGCTCACGATAAATGTCCGTTTCAGAATAATTAGTATTCTTTGACTAACATTTCTAAAATACGTTTCTTGGTCTATTTGTACATATAAATAAACTTTGTATAAAAATAAAAGCTGAGATGCCGTATTTTTTAATTGATACAGGGATTCAAAATGTCATAAAATAAAACGTTTATGTTCGATCAATCTGACATATCTGATCATTTTAAAACCTAACATTATCATGAATGTGTTGAGAATATTGAGAATATTGTTAAGGCGGAAGATACTTGTTGCACACGAACAAGATGGAGCAGGAGCACCCTTATGATAGTTCATGCCATCGTTCTTCTCTGAAATTGCAAGTTTAGACAATGCAGATACTCACAGTATTTATGTTTGTGTGTTTCTCTCTAGGTTGAGTTGCGGGGCGTGTCGTCATTGTGGACATCGACCATCCCGCAGATGTGTTTGGATCTTTGACTGATCTGATGCGGATCCAAAGCTCTGGATTAGTAAACCGGTTTAATATCGGAACGAGTCGAACGAGGCCTAGTCGAACAGCAGTGTTTGTATGTGGGTATTGAAATTGTCAATTTGTGAATTTGTGTGTATTTGTCGCGCATTGGGTCAAAATATGTAAGGGTACTCGGGCATTATTGTAATGTCGAATACAAGCCCCGTCCTATACAAGCAGCTTGAATTAGTGGAATATGCACTACCTTGTCATGGCGTTGGATGTATAAAAACATGTACAAACTGCACTCCTGTATTAAGCTGTCAGAAGAACAGCTTTAATCACGAACATGCAACACCATGATGTTTCACCACTGACTATAATACACCAAGTGTATGAAAAGCACGGTCAAGAATTATTTTGTGTGTACTGGGTACCTGGGTTTGAGGAGCGTATATATCGTATTATTTTCAGCTATTGTACAATCCTCGATAAACAAATATGTTTATACCAATTGTGTGTCATTTCCCCAGATGGTATTTGTTTGTGTCAATGCAAAAGACAAGGAGAAATATTCGCACAAGAAAAACGCAAAAAAACTAAAAATGATTTTGTAGCTGAAACATCACACATCGTAGCACCTTATCCAATACTGAACAATTTATATCCATGATGAGCAGCGAAAATCTTACGATTATCAACGGTATCTCAATATATCCTTATGTGTGTTTTGAGAAAAAAGTAGTCTGACTTCGGAACCTACCTATAAACTTTGCCAGATCCAAAGGCTTCTCATAACCCGTACCGATGTGTTTGTTATATGTGCGGTGCTCTTCAATTCTGAAGAGTTGTACCTGGGTTTGCAAAGACTGAGGCGCATCACCTATATAAACATATAGACCTTATATGCATTACTGTGTACCTGGTAACGATATGTTTGTATTTCACATTGCATATGGTTAAGGTGGTACAAATCTTGGTACCGGGTACTGAAAATTTACTTTTATTTAAGGGCAAAAAGTATGTATCTATTTATGTGTAAAAAAATAGTGAGGGCGTCGTGTCCATTTGGTCGGTATGCAGCAATTCTGCACAGTACTGATGAACTAGTTATATTTTGGATGATATTTTAGATCGCATATATATTGTAATATTTAAATCATTTCGATGTGATTTACACAATTACTTTTTTAATTGCATTCTAAGAAACCTAATGACATTTTTCATGATCAGACACTGGGCAACGCTATATATAAAGTTATTTCATACAGGGGATTATTCTTTTTAAATTAAGGGCTTGTTTTATTGTTTAAGTTTAGAGGACCTTTCCCGTCGCCTGTGTTATTGGACCGGATGGGACCTTAAGGAATAGGCCAGAGCTGTTTTTTCAACTGACTTTTTATTTGTTTGTTTAAATATATAAATGACAAGCCTGATTTTAAGTGTACATGCATATCATGTTGATTTACATGGGATTTACAGAATTAACTATGCTAGCCCTGTTGTAAATGTTGTATATTGTATATATATATGTTTTATGCCAAATAAATCAGCAATGACTTGAATTATGTCAATAAAACATGTATCTATCTAGTTATGTAAATAAAAATTGTACTTTTGAATTGGGATGATGTTTCTTATATATGGTCGGGCAGGGCTATTAACCACTTGAGTAGTAAGTCATTTCTCAAATTCAGTCATGTATTATATGCGAGATATTCGGGTATTTTTAGAGGACCAATTAGGCCCTAGATTATTATTCATACATATCACTGGATATTATATATTTTTCCATGTATGTATGTATGTATGTATGTATTTATTAACCTCCACTTTGGAGAGCATGCATGCAAAGATACAGGTACAAAGGTTTAGAGTTTAACATTCAACACACTCATAATGAAAAATTTAAAAATTAACATCAGGTATTATACAATACAAGACATATTAACAGTGAAATTTAATACATACTATTGAGAATAATACTAGATCTCCTATTGAATAATTATTTTGATATGATGAGAAAAACAAACGTTTACATCTTATTATATATAGTCATACACTGCTCACCCTAGACACTGCTCCTTCGCATGTTAAAATGTGCAGATGGTTGACGTCATATGTCCCCCGCTCTTAATTTCAAGTATTGTAGTAAGCTTGTGATTGGCCGGCTGTCTTGCTAAAAAGACCCTGATCGGCTGGCGAGAATATTATGGTGGCGGAGGGGTGGGTGTAGACAGACACCTGTGTGGAGCCCAGCAAACGCGAGCATTTGACCCAATGCTGCTTCAATATTGGCTCACCGCCAACGGCGCTGGACCAACATTGAAACAACATTGGGTCGAGTCTTCGTGTTTGCTGGGAGAGCTGTCCGCATTTTGATACACGCGTGCCGTCTGTGTCTGGTCGGAACAGGCAGCATAGTGCTCTGTGTAATATAGTCACTGCTAATTGCCTGAATTCATGGTTCATATAAAAAAATTACAATCCCCTCATATATATCTCTCCATTCACTCACATATTCACAGTTCAATCCACTCAGAATAAAACCTAATTTTTCACTTGTATTCATACATTCGATTGACGATATCAAAGCTGCAGGCATATGAAATGAAATGAAATGAAATGAATCAGGCTTTAGGCCACCTTTGTGCACATATAGGCTAAACTGGGCCAGGATAACCTCCTGAGGATGGTGAGATGATTGAGATGACACTGTCCTCCAGACACAGGATTCGAAATTCGAGCCCTGGCGGTCTGAGGCCGAGCACGCTACCTCTCGGTCACGGAGGCTCCCCACAATACAAACTTTCACACGTGGATGGGGAAGAAACAATTTTGTTTCTTTCAAACCGCCGAGACTGGGAACCGAACCCCGGACTCTGGCGTGAAAGGCAGCGGTGCTAACCACTACCCTAGGGCCCCCGCCCGCTGCAGGCATAGATTCGATGACACGTGTCCAGCGCTTGACACGCTCATTGACAAGTACTGGACATTCAAACAATACGTAATACGTGCTCATGACATAGTCGACTGTACATTGAACAGAGCTGACACAACTTACTGGATTTAGTATACATAATAAATAGTTCACGGAGATAACAACAAATCTAGCAGTACATTTACACTTTCTAATTGACTGAGGCCGGTCTCTACACAAACGCCACATCCAACTCATTGCAGCATTATTTACACTTTATACAAACATTGACAAACTTTTAAATAGTATACACTGCATATACCATTTTTTCTGTATTGTGACCATATTACATTCTTTACTATTTTTTCCATTGCTCACGAGTAATATGGTTTGGGTATAAAATTAACAAACTTAGAACTTTGTCCTGTATATTATATTTGTGACACGTTTTAACAATCGTAGACAAGGGCCCTGTTTTTTACGCTTTGAGTAAGGCATATGGAATGTTTCTAATAGAAGGTTAGGCAGATTTTTTTTTAAATAAATTAGGAATTCGTAACAATTTCCATAGATAGATTAGTCTATACATATCTATAGTAGCTTGTACACTGAGCCATCCCATTAGGGCTGTAGCTGCTGGACCAGCGCATTGCTGCGGCAACCCCTGTAGTCTACGAGCCGCATCCTGGTGTGACCGCTCCATCAACTCAACATTATCATCACTAATAGGCCATACTTGACACCCGTACAATAACCGCGGCATTGCTACAGACAGATACACCTTTGATGCACTCATAGGGTTTATTCCAACATTACGGGCGCACATACCTTGGATCATATATGATATTTTCTTATGAATTTGAACTCTTGCATCTGTTGCAATTTTTTCAGCGTGTTTTGTACTGCACAGAGGGATCCCGAGATGATTAGCACCTTCTACATTATATATTACATGATTATTAATTACTAATTGACCACCTTGCCCGCCGTATATAATGAGCTGTATCTTACTCGGGCCAAATTCATATTTCCACTTTCTGCTATGGTTTACACACACGTCAGTTAAGTGTTGTAATGTATATAATGACGTAGACATTACAGAGATATCGTCAGCGAAACCTACACCACTAGTACTGATCTCAAGATTCCCTATTTTAACTGCACACGGGATATCTCTAAGTTCTTCTAGCAAGTCATTGTTATAAACACAATATAAAAACATAGAAAAAATTATTGATGTATTATTGATTGACCAACGATCTGGTTCTTATACATGTTATAGCTGATAGTCCACATGGATTACAATTAGAGCTAAATGATTTAAACGCTATAGCTCAGACGCTGGGTCGAGTAGTGAATTTTGAAAAGTCTAAAATAGTAGTTAACCGTAATGGCGCACATTTCGCTAAGCATGAAAAATGGTTCATAGCCAACAATAATCTCAATGTATTAACTGAATATAATATTATGTACCTTGGATAACGTTTACTACAACACTAAGCCCAAGCTGTATGCAGAAAAAGCTGACAACAAGAGCAGAAACAGCCTTAATAAAGGTGCATAAAGCTTTAAGACAGCTGCCTAATGCCTCGATAATCATATTTAAAAAAATATTTGCCAGCCGTATCGCTCCTATACTTTTATCCTGAGCAGAAATATGGGGAATGGATGGATAATTACAATAACATCGAGAGCACATCCATTAGCCCCAAAACGTTTTTTAAATGTCAATCCTAATGTATTTGCCTATGTTGATACGGGAAGACACGAACTCCACGTAAAATCTGTATTGCCAAGTATCAAATATTGGATACAAAATTTAAAAATGAAAAAATGCAGACTAGTTCGCAAAGTGTATAATATGATGTTAATGAATGAAAATGAAAACAGTTGGATGTACAGTATTTTTTTTAATTTATTGTCATCAGTTTATGAGCATCAGTTTATAGAAGTTTTAAAGGAAACTTTGATCTATTTTAGCGATCAAAAATGGATTGAAACAATACAAAGTAGTAGATTATATATGATAGCCACAAATCATGTAACCTTTTCGTTATGAAGAAATATATATGTTGTGAATAATAATTATTAGCCCGTTTTAGAATGGGGATGAGTAATCTTCACCAATAAATGTAGGTTTTTAGTTGACGAATCATTTGTATGTCATCTTTGTACAGAGGATGTAGAACAAGAGTTTTTTTTCTATTATAGAACGCCCTGTATATCACGACCTCAGACTAAAATACTTGCTCCCATTTGACAGTCCACCAACAGAAGAAATATTTCAAACTTTGTTGAGTACTGACGATCATAGTTTAATACAATATGTTATTTATTATATTAATACAATATGTTATCATGCATACCAGGAGAGTGAAAATTGTATATTCGACAATTATCAGACATAGGTTTGATAAGACGTTATTTGTACATTATTGTACAAAATTTGTGTATGTATTGTATCTTTTAAAGAGTCATGGCTTATCAAATAAATCAAATCAATTAATCAATCAAATGGGGTGGTTCGCATTGTAATATTATGACCGAATTTTCAGATATGTATAATAATCACAAATTAACACTCAAATTTACCATCTGGAGAAATGACATGCAATCTACCGTGCTTTTGGTGAACTTGTTGTGTATAAGAAACGTGTAAAAGTGTATACGTCTTTAACACGTTTAAGACAATTTGAGACACATCTACATGTAGGTCACACAGAACCACCATGAGCTATATAAATAAACCCATTTCAGTAGATCAATTATATTACACAAAACATTCATTCGTGATTTGCTCTCGTACATCAGAATTGTATGCGATTCACTTGATCACATACATCCCGGTGATTTATTCCATGGTGCCGTATTCACCATTATATAATAAACACAATATGATATCTCAGCAGAAGGCGACAGATTTAACAATTGAATAAGCATTTTTTGTGGCATTAACGTCAATATTTCAAACCTAAAACAAACGGGTTAGTCAAAATATACATTTTTGAATATAATAAAGCAAGCATATCTCTCAATTTGTGTTATTAAGAAAGTCGCTCGATTTATACTGTCACCTCTCTGTCGGGACATGAATATCGAACGACAGATCTTGGTTTAAAGCCGCATCTGGCATGTCAGCATAGCAGTGCTGTATGTGTGATTTCTTCGCTGTTAGCTGTAAATCTAAAATGACAATTTCATGAACGTTCAAATCAAATACATGCGAAATTACATGGATGAGCTACAGTGTCATTGACAGTTTCATTTTTGAAAAAAGGCGGGGGACAAAAAGTGCATTCATATTTATAGATATGTGCATGGCAAAGATCGTAAGCAAAAATAAAAGTGAACAATAAATAATATGTTTACTTAATAGTTTCTGTAATTTACATGTCAACAGAATATTGAAACATTTATGAATTTACAGCTGCAGACATGTTTCTGGTCTCTCCATTCTGTTTTGTGTCTGACATTTTTGACTTCAGTGCTTGTGCATTGTTCGCTAGTAATGGGACTGAGTGAAATGGGACATGCCGACGGTCTTGAGCCTTCCTTAGCCACACCCAGCTGTGGATAAAGCAGAGTCCCACACAGATCCATGCCAACACAAAGCTCCAGCCATATCTACCACGTCTCGCTTTATTTACAAGTCTTTTATATGGTATATCCAGCCCTTGAAATAACTCCCGCCGATCCAAAAGATGGCACTTGCCATGGAACAGAGCGATTGATATCGTCAGTGACATACCTAGAAACATGCAACTCACAATGAATAAAATGTAGGGGCCTAAAATACATTGTATGAGACTATTTTCCCTATATAGGCTATATAGAATTAATTAATTTAATACATGGTCTCTACACTCTACACTAGAGAAGGGGACATCCCAGAATGTACCCTCCTTCGCGGACCCCCCCCCTTTTTAAAAACTATATGCGACACTCCCAGAATCTACTCCCCCTCCCAGAATCAACCCCACTTTTCAACAAATTTATATGGGCGAGCCACCTGGAATCTACCCCTCCCTCCTAGAATATACTCTCGTTTTCAACAGCTATAATATTATACGACCCTCCCAGAATCTACCCTTCCCTCTCAGAATATTTTTCAGTTTTGGGAGCGAGTGGCATATTTGCTCACATATACACGTAGTCCTAGAAAAAGGGTATATTCAGTGACTGCCTGCGAGGTAGATTCCTGGAATATCGCATATAGATGTAGAAAGGGGAGTAGGTGTATATTCTGAGAGGGAGGGGTATAACCTGGGGGTGAGGGGTAGATTCTGGGAGTGTCACATATATTTATTAAAAAGGGGGGGTGCATTCTGAGAAGGAGTGGTAGACTCTGGGAGTGTCGCATATAGTTGTTGAAAAGGGGGTATATTCTGGGAGGGAGGGGTAGATTCTAGGAAGGTCGCACATATAAATTTGTTGAAAAAGGGGGGTTTGATTCTGGGAGGTAGGGGTAGGTTTCTGGGAGGGTCTCATACAGTTGCTGAAAAGGGGGGTATATTCTGGGAGGGACGGGTAGATTCTGGAAGGGAGGGGTAGATTTCTGGGAGGGTCTCATACAGTTGTTGAAAAGGGGTGGATTCTGGGAGGGTCGGACACATAAATTTGTTGAAAGGGGTGTATATTCTGGGAGAGAGGGGTAGATTCTGGGAATGTCGCATAATATTATATTTGTTGAAAAGTGGGGGGAGGATGGTATATTCTGGGAGGGAGGGGTAGATTCTGGGAGGGTCGCGCATATGAATTTGTTGAATAGGGGGGTATATTCGGGGAGGGATAGGTATATTCTGGGATCCGAAGACACCTCGCCAAATCACGAAAAAGGGTGTAGATCCTGGGAGGGAGGGGTAGATTCTGGGAGCCCCCATGATCTACCCCGTGGTATAATTTAGTATCAACCCCGGGGTGGATTCTGGGAGATTCTGGGAGATCCCAGAATCCACCCGGGTATAGTTTCAAGGGGGTATAATCTGGGTTGTTACACTGGCACAGAGATTAAGGGACATATAGGCCACTCTATATCTAATAGCGTGGCAGATAGCACCTTTTAGCTGCGATAGGATGGGCGTCTCATGTATTCTAGGTACTAACCTGATATCAGAGCTGTGGCTGAGGCTATCATCACGTATAGTTTACTATGGGCTATAGAGCCATAGCCACCAGCGACCACACTGATCACACAGGCAACGATACAGATCACAGCAAACATAAAGGCAAGTCTCTCCAAATCTATAAACATGACAAATACAACATGCAACACTAACCACATACACTATCAGCACTGTCTGGCCAATCCGATTTTTTCTCGGATTTTTTTATTTTTTTAAACTTGACAAGAATGTGGCTGTATATGGTTACTACAATATGAAGTTGTATGTATTGTTTTAAAGTTTTGGTTTTGGGAAATAAACTTTGTCTCGTCTCGTCTCGTCTCGTCTCGTCTCGTCTCGTCTTGTCTTGTCACGCGATAACTAAGTGTATTACAATCGGAAAGTCTGTAATATGTATTATAATTATACTGTTTAGATTCATTAATTATGTGATTCTAATTATGGTCAATGGAGGATCAAATAAGTAATTCTATGTTAATAGAATTCATTGGAGAGTGGGAGGGTTTTTAAAAATCTCCTGAGTTTAGTAGCGTGAAAACACCTATTTGGCCCTAGTTTTGTAAAGCCATGTGATGCTTCACTCGTATAACTACTTACAATAATAATGTATTTTACTCGTAGTACATATACCACCACATATTATACATCATCATGGAGCACATTATAAACCCTGTATGCCCTGATGTTATTGAAGGCGGCATTCCGACATGAGTGGATCCGGCATTGTTATGTCCAGTCAATTGGCAGAGGTGTAGTTAAGTAGGGTTTAAACTCCGAATCATGATGATACCTACTCTCTATTTATGTATACGTTACAGTGAGTTGCCACTGAGATTTTGAATCGTTGTCGAGAGCGGGCGCTCAGGCTGTGATAATTATTTTTAAATCGGCTTAGTAAAGTATGTTTGAAAGGTATCTGCAAAATGTAAAACCGGTAATACAGTAGGAATTGTCGTGTCAGATAATGACACATGATCAAACACGTGTGGAGTAGGCATTTGTTATGAAACGGAGTAACAACTAAAAAAAAATACTATTAGTCAGGGCAAATTTTTCAAAAAGAGGCATTCTTAAAGTTTGTAAGGCATTTCTTAGTAGAATTTGTCATGCAGTTGTTTTCACACAATTCGAATATGCTGAATCCAAATCTGCCCCATGCCAAGCTCTATTTTTAATTTTTCCCTTTCAAAATTGCAAAAACAAAATGGCCGCCAAAATAGCAGATAAATTCTCAATTATCATGATTATACATCACGTCTGGGTGCACATCGGACACACAAACTTGAGTATCGAGTTCAAAATAACATTTTTGTTTTGAGGAATTTCATGTTGTAAGACCTGGTCAACTATCACGCAAAAAATCCAAGATGGCCGCCAATAATACAGAAAGTAGCATAAAGTTTTTCTAAAAGTCATAGAAAGTTGTTTTTGGTGGCTAAATATACGTTTTTAATATCAATAAATCTAGTACAATACAGTAATAACCTCTAACTTTTATATCACATGTAGTTTCAGGAAAAAATCCAAGATGGCCGCCAATTATACAACAAGTACTATAACCATTTTTCTAAATTTCGTAGGAAGTTATTTTTGGTGCTTGAATAGTTCTCTGATACAAATAAATTACATAGCATCAAAATCAAACTCAACTTCCATGTTACATGTAGTTACGAGGAATGCAAAAATATGATAATTTAAAAACAACACATTAAATATGAGGAAATTGCACAAAAATAGCATGTGTTACTTTCATTACTGTAGCTACATAGGCTTGCTGTGTATATCTCAGATTTGCATGAATGCCATCATCTTGCATAATGATAATGCTAGAATAGTCACCCTCATCAATATATTAATCATATATTTGTGCAGCTTCGGAATTGATGTAGCGAATCCTTGATATGACGCCATTGGCTAGTTTCTCGTGGTCCTAATTCACACTTAATCAAACTAGATGTGATAGCTCTTCAGGTTGAGCAGGAAGCTTTTACACGAGAACTAGTTGCAGTTGTCTATCAATAAAGCTCCAACCACAATCTCATAGATGTTTATAATATTGTTATCTGGCCAGAGCTGTATTTATTGCTAAACAGGCCTAAAATACAACGGAAACAATATATCCACTTTTTGTGGCAGGGGTTATTGACGAAGAGGATACATTGAAATACTCCAATTGGCTTAAGTTCTAGTTCTGGATGTTTATGAATTAATTTAAATGTATTTCTTTTAGAATTTATGTGCTGGTGTTGTGGAAGCCATTGGGACGGTTGAATGGTACGGTAAATATCACAAGTTCTAGGTTTACACAGCTAGGCATTGTTATGATGAGAACGTTTCGAAAGCAGAATGAGCAAGTTTACAACAGTTCTTACGACTACCACATTGTCAGTATCCGACAGTTTGATTGCCGTAATAACATTTAACGTCCAATCATGTACCTCAGTATTTTCCACACTTAAATACCACTGTTCATTGAATACATGAATTGCATTGATCTTTATCAAAAATGGTGAATTTGAACATTGAACTGAAACTGTATTGCCCTCCTTCCTGATTCTGTACTTTATATGTTATATATCCATCTGAGATAACATCGCAGTGTGCAAGGAAATGTTTTTGATGCAGGATACATGTGTCTTCCATAGATTATTAGGTGATCAATGTTTATTACAAAAAAATATAATAGATAAGTAATATATACTCTGTATGAATGATAATTAACCCTTTGAAGCCTGAGTTTACCACTGTCATCTTCATCCACGACAAACCGCGAATGGCTGTTACAATTCTCGGCTTGTAGTGCATGAAGGTGATTTGAAGTGGGTGAAAAATTTAGGAAAATTGCCATGTATTGGTAAACCAGTTTCATGGAATTTTTAATTCTAAAACCCCTAGTTGTCATGGTTGTAGAAAAATTAGGTCCGTTTTCAGGGATGTAAAATTATGCTATAATGCATCGTTAGGGCCTAAAGAGTTAATCTACTATGTCTGGAGGAGACATATAGTTATTAGGGACATAAATATCTTGACGTCCATCATATGGTTTCATCACTTTATATACGGTAAGACTTATTGTCTTTAACATTGATACCTCTTCCTGCAAAATATGGTGGTCGCTCCCATACCACTTCAAGACACAACTGAACCTGTTGGGTTATTGTATATTATGTGAGAGTGAGAGCTTATATCTGATTAGAAGCATGCATGACCAGAACCTACTGATTCCTCATACATTCTACCATATCACGACCACATCTAGAAAGCTTCTGTATTTCATGTTAATCTTCACAAAAACATCCTGATCGTGCTACGAACGGTATTATTGCCCCAATTACCACATATGTTGCATCACATCTTGTTGCAATAGTGTACCCAGTAATCTTTGGTGACTTGTTCATGACACTCTATAAGATTTAGTTGCCAAGACTAGGTTAGTTACTAACATCTTCTGAAGATGGTGTATGTTCATACTATATTTATAAAATAAATTCATCCTCAGTATTTTCAACATTACCCTAGCGTGTCCTCAACCATAAATCTTATATGACCAAAACATATATAAGTCAACTTCTGCACCCAATTACAGATTTCCGATATCGTGTAACTGTATTTTATCATAGTTATTGATGGTGATATCATTTATTTCATCTGAAAACGGTGTTATCAGCGTATTACCAGGCTTTTGTACGGTATCTATTCTGATCAAAAATATATAAATTAGGATGATAATATTATCATGATTATGTAAATTGTGAATCCGATTGAGAAACATAATTTTTATATGATGTGCACGTTTTAACCAGCACAATATACCTAGTTACTGGAATCATAAATTGTTAAATTTAAACGACTGCTTCTCTCAATAGGAATGGAACATGTATGTGTGTCATTATTGCCACGGTTATGCAGACCACCTTGATTGATTAACTTCATGTTTTGCTTAACCCTAGTACAGGGCTTGGGCAGGAGGGTGCCACCCATCTTCAACGCAAATTTAAATTATTGCTTTCTTCCTTACGGTACTGTAAAAACACGATGCAGGTGGATATCACATAGGCCACATAATAATATGCCTAGAACGGATATATGGTGAGCGACAGGTTATCTAGTGCCGGACAATGATCAACAATCATAAAATATTTTTTGTCAATAGTCTAAACATTTTTACAACATGCCGGATTTTACGTTTGTTTCCCTCGGCTTCTAAATGTGAAATAATGACTTTATTAAATAAATCATTATTATTACACTGGACTAAGATGTCTCGTTTTTCTGGCGCAACATTTGTTTTCCCCGTAACTTTGTAAAATATTGATAATAGATGTTATCTTGGCTCTGAATTGGTTTCCCGGGTGTGAGAAACCTATATGTAGACACCAAAAACACATCTCAACGTTATTTGGAAGCAAAGTTATGGCACATTGCCTTGAAGTGGCGGCCATTTTTGATTTTGTCCTCTAGCGGCAAGCGCACAAGGTGAAATTTAGGGGACTTCAAGTACGTTGCTCACGTGGGTTTTAATACACCGAAATAATGTTTTTATGTTCATTGTAAGCCAAGCCGTGATGTAAAGTTGTGACATTCACACTAATTTTGGCGGTCATTTTGTTTTTGAATTTTGAGTAGGAAAACACAAAATATAGCTTGGCATGGGGCAGATTTGGAATCAGCGTTTCCAAATTGTGTAAAAACAACTGCATGCCAAATTCTACTAAAAAATGCCTTACCAAGTCAGAAATTTCGAAAATGGGCCTTGACTATATCAGTGAAACGGTATATAGAGCTAAATTGAGAACATGGGGCAGAGAGGTATAGCACAAAAAGTGAAAAAAGTGTTCCAATAGTTGGAACTTATAGCACTCGAACGGCTTGAATTGACAAAACAATAATTTATATGTAGCAAAAAAACAGGACGTCTATATATCTGTCCATTGCAATTTAATGGAGAATCAGACATTTGTGCTTTACTGATTGTGACAAAAACGGCAAAATAGTCATTATGAAGGTTATTGGTAGCCCTATACAATATATCTTTAAATGCACATTAGGTTAGGCCTCTATAATATTTTTGCTTAATTATTAATATTGAGGGCACTATTTATATAAAATTTAGGTTAAATATTAAAAGAAATAAAAGGACGCAAACTGGTGAGAAAATACATTTAGCTAAATAATAAGCACTTGTAAACCCACTTACGTATGACTGCTGGAATATCACGTCTTATGTAGTCTCTCTGTTTTCCAGATGTTATGAAATTAAAACATCGTCGAGTTTGCAGCTGTAGTAGGCCTAGTCTCTTTCTTACCCCTACTGCAATTGAATAAATACACGCATATTGAAGCAGCACTGTGTCAATAAATCATTGTCAGAATTGGTTAATGGCAATCGCTCACACCACCGTTATAAAATACCATCTTCTACATGTTCTATAATAAAGGATTGTTGTATGTTATCAGATAACATTTAACATCGCACGACATGACTAACCGGTACTTCGAAGGAGTATAAACCACATCATCCGAACGCATTGCTTAAAACACGGTATAATAATGACTCCACTCCTAAATGGCTAATTGTGAAATTAAATACTATCACACAATTCTCGTACAAAAAGATGGCGTTCATACGACGTCATTATAACATAATTAGATCTAAATTTTGTTATAAAGAAAATGTTATAATATATTATAAAGAAATATTCATTACACTTGTTGTTTATGGTTTCAAATACCGTTCTTTGGTCAATTAAACATAATTTTTTGGACACATAATAAAGTAGTCATTCTATCTCAACTAAATAAAATATGTACGTTACATTTATAGCCATGAGCACGTGCATACAACGATTTTTTTGTGAATCAATAACATACAAGAAATATTTTGTGATATTCGATTTTACCACTGTGAGCAAAAAAAATTCGGTTATTTTATGTTTAGTACTCGGTTATGGTATTAAATGTAACATAACATTTAGTGCGGCTTTGTGAGCGACAAGCAAATTATATCACCGAGCTATTTAGCATACAGTTATATACTAATACATTTTATCTTTATGTATTTGACATGGACTAAAGATAATTAATTTACTGTGCTACAGTATACTGTTTTGGGGTTTAATGAAAGCAGCGGAATGTTAGCATTACCATAATTACTGAATATATGCTGGTGTTGACAGTTATTGGCAGCTATATCACCATAAGCTAGCATACCGCATTAACACTGGGCCATTGCATTAAGAACGCTTGCTATGAGGTCCCGCATTCAATAATTATCTGCCTCTTTTGGCCACTATTTGGTATTAATGCACATGGTTAATATAACGCATACAGTGAATTATATTTGAATTAAGACATCGGCACTCCTCCTACTTTTGCCTGATCTGTGTATTATTGACCCATTTGAAAAACAGTATATTTAAAATAAGATGTTTGCAATTATATAAATTCTTCCCAATCCGTTACTGTGTGTGGCAATAATGAGCATATCAGAGAGCTTCTGGGCATGTATGATACCATTTAAGCTCTGACCGTGTGTTCGTATATGTAACTATAGAATGCGTCCATTAATCGTGGGAGATATCCGGCATTGGGTTTATTTCATGCGAACATTGGATGGAGAAATAGTCAAACAAATCATTAAAGTTGTGATGAAATAATAACAACAATTATAATAGTAATATATACCTTCTAAGTCGTCGCAATCACGAAAAAGATTACCATATTGAACAAAGAGAACCAGCTTATCTTTGGTCCTCAACGTGCGGCGATGTGATGTGACTGATCTATTAAGATGAAGCCTATGACTAGTATTGGTGTGTGGTGGCGCCAACCATATCTGTTTGTGAAGAAGAGCTGGTGGTTCATAGTAAGATGTATTGGTGAATGAGTTGAGTTTGCTATATTTGGATACCGCATCATTGTGGCGTGCTGACGACTTGATTGTAGAGCTCCACAGATGAGTGACCATAATATAAGACTCAGTGTCTTCTGGTGTCCACACCTTGGTGTCTGTGTCTGCTGGGTCACGGTGACCTGACTCGGGCTTCTGGTGCAGTGTGTCCATTATCAGTCCAGTGTTGTAATCACGATATTCCCAATAATCAGTCATCACAGCCACTATGATGAGAACTGAGACATTGCCAGCGAATATCACTGTGCTGTATTGACATACTTTATCCAACATGTTGCTAGAAGTATCCAGGACTTGATGAAGGTCACATCTTTATTCAAGAACCGTTTGAAGATGACATTTCCTTTTTAATGTGTAACACAAACCAATGAAGCAATCCCACTCAATGAATGAGAGCGTATGACCTGCATGACGATGTGTGGTATTCCTGTAACTCACACATGTAGGGTATTTGTAGTAGTTCTCACGCTCACAATGTGAGGGGGGCATTACCATGTTATCATGTTACATCAACCAGAAGTCACATTATCCAAAGAAACAAAACGATCCGTATCTGATAACAATCAGCATGATATGACAGCACTACATTTAGGCTACATATGTTATCTTCAGCAGCTACCCTTACATCCTTTCGTTTACATAGGCGTGTTTAGTCACATATAAACGGAGTCCCCCCCACCCTATATGTAGTAGGCC
>OZ024904.1:23497288-23557404 GCA_964017125.1 Flabesymbios commensalis | reverse complement strand
ATTTACCTGAAATAATACGCAGCAAACCGTCATTCAGCTCTCAGCACATATATATTCAACCTAACATGACTTTTAAAAAAATTATAATTTGATTATTTCAAGTACCCTTTTACTGCCAGAAAACAGGAAAAAAAATGTAATGTCCTTAAAATTGTAAAAATGTTGTCTTCATAAATATATCAATCAATAGTATGCAGTAAATAATAATTAATTACATGTACCATAAAGTAATGTATTTAAATTCCTTTGACTGAGAGGGTCGTGGCACAATGGCTAGAGCGTAGCTAGGCGCAGGACTGGGTCATATAATCTCCCCTCTCAACGCTGGGACATTGTTTGATCAATGTTTTATCTTTGGGCAAAGCACTTTACCCTTAAGTGCTTCACTATACTCAAATGTAAATGGATACCTGGTGGGACATAGATGACAAAAAATTGTTGTACGACAATTTTCTAGCGCCACATCGCTGAAGTACTGTATGCTCCGCGGACAGTTGAAATGATACATGAACGAACATATCCAATGACCAGGGATAATAATTGAAGGGCTTCATGCAATAACCTGCTAAGCGCCGTTAACAGGTTCTTGCGGATAACGACGGATTTGAGGTGCTGAGGTAGGGAAGATTATTTTGTATTTTTTTAGCTTTACGACCATTATAAAGCACTTTTCTGAGAAGCAAGTACATGTTTATGGCTGTTAGTGAAACAGATTTCACTATAAAAAACTGTCAAGTGCGTTTACCAGTAAATATTACTAGATAACATGTAGTAAATCGCGCCGGTAATCTCACTTAACATGTTCTTGCAAATAATGCAATCACAAACAAGAAATAGTGAGCACCCTTAACCCTTTGAGTGCGGGCGACGCTTTTAAGCGCATTCATACTGTTTTTCCACAACTAAAATTTGACAGAAATTGAACAAATATGCATGTATAAATCTTGAGTAAAGCCCCCATTGTGAAATTTAGCAGGTTTAATTTTTAAGTGAGGAGATATTTTCTTTTCATTTGAAGTTGGCAATTGCGTGAGCAATGCCAACTTCAAATGAAAAGAAAATGTTAAGTAGTAATGAAGCACTTAAAGAGTTAACATGATTTTACAAATATCAACAATATTAATTTTAAATGCGCAAAAGTATTCAGATAAATGGGTGTGAAGTCACTGTTTCACAGATATCTAATCGATATCCATGATTTTTGAAAAAAATCGTATAAAGCAATAAGATGGTAATATAATTTACAATAAAATATTGTGCTATTGAACTTGTACACAATTTGCAAATACTAGTTAGCAAACTTTAAAAATGTGCGCAATGCATGCTGGGAGTCTTAGATATGATTATTTAGCTTACTTTACCAATATTATTGATAAACAAACTCATTTTACTCAGAAGCTCTTAATGGAAAAAAAACTGAAGTTAAACTTTGAAGTCGTTTTTTTAACAGGTTATTGTGCTGAGCCATTCAATTATGATGTACGGCGCCATGAGCAACCCTGGTCTGCATAGGTACGCCATATAAATACTCACATTAGTATTAATATTGTTGACAACATTTGTTTGTGAACATACGATCATAGACAGAAATTTTGATACCCAAAGTGTGCCTATTGAAAGGACTTTGAATTATGAAAGCATAAATGCTGAAGGCATATATAAATTTATCTGGATATGTTGAAAAATACATCATTAAAAAAACATAATATATTTTCATTTTTTCATTTGTGTCGGAAATTTGTTTTTATAAAATAAAAGAAGTGCACACGTTTTATGCGCTGGATTTTTAAAATATTTTATTGAAAACAAAAAAACTTCAAATTTAGATATATAGGCCTAGGTGAAATAACCAATATGTTGGTATTAATTTATTAGTTACCCTTTTCAGGTCTGCTCATTATGGAAATTGCCGTACTGCACCATAATAAACAAAGAAAATATATGTTGACGTCTATAATGCCGAGCCACCCAGTCGTTTGTAACATCTTCGTTTTTTACATCAGACAATAAATAGGTGCCCTGGCTACGGCTCAAATTGCCAGACACCGAATAACCTTGGATAGGCCACAACAGGAAAGTTAAGGACAAGATTAATGATGCTCTGAAGATCCTATGTAATGATAAAGCATGATGTAAACAAACGTGCGTTTCTGCGCAGAAACTGACGCTACGCATTGGGGCCAAGCGGCCACAAGTGGGTGACATCAGTCAATGGATGGGCGAGTGGGTCAACTCTTTTTGGCAGATCAACATGCAGACATGGGTCATACGCACTACTGTAGGTGGCTCACGTCCAAAAAACTGGCAGATACTTATCTTCAATAACCAAGTAATGAGTGGTATATTTCAGTTTCTTGAAGGCTATGAAATACTTTGACCAGTATTTCCATAAAATGGTGCGTTTTTTGCTAATTATATATGCCACATATAATATTATATTGCGTTCAATATATTGAATGTTAACTTGTAATTTTATGTTTAGACACGTGTTTGAAATACGTGGTAAAATACGTGGTAACTATTGTTACAGTATTTTACGTAAAATGAAAAACAAAACATGAATGGTGTCCATCTTCATCGATCAGTAGCTTAAAATACGATTTATGTATATAACCCTATATTCATTTAAATAACAATGGAGTGACTGTTAGTGATTGGATGATTCTGTCATGGCTCTACTGTGTGAGGCTGATTGGTCAGGGAGCGGAGCTCTGTCCTTGATCAGAAATATACACACAGGTGTTGACCCAATGCTGGGCTAATGTTGGCCCATCGTCTACGACGCTGGGCTCGCATTAGCTCAGCATTGGGTCAGCTTCTTCGAAACACCCCGTCTACGTGATTGTTATTACTTCATACAGGAAGGTTATGTTTTTGGTCGTGTTGGTCTGCTCACAGGATTACATTAGAATCAATGAACGGATTTGCATCAAATTTTTACTAGAGGATTGTCTTAGGCCATTACATTTTAGGGATGATCTGCATTCGGATCCCGGATTCTGATTACGATGCGGATCACGTCAAATACGATCCGGGTCGCGCGGTGGCGGCTTGCAGTCTTTGACTGACTGTCTTGTATTCTATATTATGCTATTGATTCTGGTCAGTTGTGGCAGAGCCTTCCTGTACCATATCTCTGTCGGACACGCTAATTTACAAAGGCAGGGACAATTTCTCGGAACAAATGCAAGGGCAACTTCCCTGTTTACCGACAATCAGTCCCATATATATTATTCAACCAAGCCTATATTGTACTGCAACCTGAAACGTTTCATTATGTTCCACGACACTTGCTAATAGCCTGTGAAATATTTCATTAGCAATTACTTGTCTAATATCTCCGTAGTCGATTAGAAACGGACAAAGCCGCGTTCGTAACATGTGGCAATGTCACGAACTGTTGTTTCTACTTTGTTCAGTCCATTCGACTCATGTCGCGGATCACATTCAGTTACTACTGATTTTAAATAATATCTGTATGTTGGAGCTATATGGTAGCGGCCATACTAAATACTAAAAACATTAAATGTTTTTTTCAAAGCTTTCGGTAAATATGACGAAAATTTAAATCAACAGTGTCATAAAATAGACACTTTAATAAATCGAATTGAAGTTGTGTGGCGGAATTGTAAAACAGTGCATTTTCGCGGATTTATTGGCTGTTCTCCAAATGGAGCTGAACAGCGCACAGCAGAGCAGAGCAGAGCAGAGCAGAGCAGAGCTGAGCTTATCTTAGCTGAGCTGAGCCAAGCCGAGCATGTGACAACAATACAATACAATACACTACAATACACTACACTACAATACAATACAATACAATACAATACAATACAATACAATACAATACAATACAATACAATACAATACAATACAATACAATACAATACAATACAATACAATACAATACAATACAATACAATACAATACAATACAATACAATACAATGCAATACAATAAAATAAAATAAAATAAAATAAAATAAAATAAAATAAAATAAAATAAAATAAAATAAAATACAATACAATACAATACATTACAATACAATACAATACAATACAATACAATACAATACAATACAATACAGTACAATACAATACAATACAATACAATACAATACAACACAATACAATACAATACAATACAATACAATACAATACAATACAATACAATACGATACGATACGATACGATACGATACGATACGATACGATACGATACGATACGATACGATGCGATGCGATGCGATGCGATGCGATGCGATGCGATGCGATGCGATGCGATGCGATGCAATGCAATGCAATGCAATGCAATACAATACAAAACAATACCCATTCGAGGGCCATATAATATATACCTATTGTTATTGGTAGGTAAATGACTGGTCCTGTCCATCAGGGGCCATCAATAATATATGATTGGTAAATGAGACGTCAGAAGCAACTCTCTGGTGACCAGATGTAGGCTGGTGGTTTGGGAGAGCAGCTGGGCTGCAAACATGGAGAAGTCTAAAATGGATGATAAAATGACAAAGTTTACCAAGTCACACATGTTTCTTGAGAGTGAGAGCAGACATGACAAACACAATAAAGACGAAGAAGCTGTGACCTGGAATGGTTTCACACAGAGCACCACTTTTCATGGGATTCGTTATATCTTCAGTGAGAATCACTTCAGACCAAGAAGGCAAGTTTCATACGTTATTTAAATCAAGATAACATATATTATCTTTACATTATTTAGATACAGATTTGTGTCCATTCACTTGTACAAATGAATTGATGTTATCATAGATGTTTCTAATTACATTAAAATTGTTGCCCGTAATCCCATACGATATTATTTTGATCCATAACCCGGATCGCCACACGGTGTCAAATGTTTTTTTGATCATTTAAAGCACGGAACGTTTCTTTTTATGTACAAATTTATCGATTCAAGATTTCAGGATAAAAACAAGATCGATAGTAGAATAGTCTCTCCTAAATCGGTCTGATATCGATCTTGTTTTTATTTAAATTTAAGAAGTTTGTCCAACAGGTATTTATTAAGCTGGTAAAAAAATCCAAAACAACTAAGTAAACGTATTCGTCTGTAATTCTCGGGTATTGACCTATTTCCTTTGTTTTTATTCACATGAATAATATTATCGATTACCCATGGTATATTTCAAGATAATAAAATATAACTAACCATATTCATTTAAAACACTTTCCCAATTGCTTTGTTTTTTCTACGTGTTTTCACAGCTTGTAAAATGTCTCATCTGATTTCTTTTGTCCAGATAAAGTTCACTGTGGGTACTGTTGTTGACACGTATTTCAGTGTTATTGTTATTTTTGTTTAGTTTTTTTGCAAACTGTTTACGTCTGGTAACGTGTTATTCGTATTCTGATAATGCCAAGGTTGTTTGGTATACATATCGTACGGCAATTACCACCCACAATTACGATATATATATAATAAAATATATATATATATATATATTCACCCATATGTTATCCATTCACCAAGGTGGGTGGTTTAGGACCATGATATTTATCAAAAAAAATCGTGCCTACGAAAGTATTTCGTGCCTACGAAATAGTATATGATGTAGGCCTATATGATGATTCGAATTGATCAGGTGAGCCTGGAGGCATAAATTGAAGGGAATATGCCTATAGCCTACGTTACACCAATATTTTAAGCTGTAATTAACATGATTAATAATAGGCACAATTAAATATACATGTTGTTGTATCCCTCCTTGTAGTGGCACGTCATTCAGTAATGGTCAATGCGTCTCTCTAATTTGATTCTCTTATAAAAAGTTCCAAAGGCTGCCAGGTTCTGAAGCGCAGGTTCGAAAAGGTATGCAAAGAGGTCTATTCTAATCTACTCCCAATGGTCAAGTAAATATGTCAAATATCAAGGTGAATGAAGAGCGAAGAAATATAAACCTAGGTGGATGCTATTAAAAGGGTGTTTTACGCAATATCAAATGATATTAGAACATATATTGCAGCAAAACAGAAATAATTTGACAATGATGGATTAATTTCTGATATTTTCAAGAATGCGCTGTCTACAAAAATGCACAACATAGCGAACACGTAGGTGACGAAAGCACGCGAACAGGCGCGATATGCGACGTTCATTTTCGGCTTGAAGCTTTTCGTGCTCGCCCTCGCGTTTGCCTCGCATTAGTGTGTTTTGGGTGTACTGATAAAATAGTGTGTTTGATCATTTTCGTGTCTTCGCAATACGCCTGACGTTGTATCGAACGTTTCGTTAAAGATGTAAATGTGACACGAACAAACGTAGTAAATCAACGTCTACGACGTAGGCCTACATCTGAGGACGTGCAGCGTTGGCAGTGTGTCAGGTCGTTGTCATGGGTATCTCTTAGCAACATATAGAAGAACCGAAGCAGCGTCCGATGTAGGCTACTTCAGAGACGTTGGATCAACGTCGGACGTACGTCTGAAGCTTTGATATAACTCCCGCTCTACGTCAAGTTTACGTCTCGCCATATTTACCAAAACGTCGGAAACGAAGTCGAACACATGTGAGAGATGTTGGGGCGACGTTGTTCAATAATTGTTTGAATGAAATAGCTATATATATTATGTAGATAGGGGATAAGTGAGGGGCTAAATTGAAATTAGTTGAATTTTAACATAAAACTAGATGGATCACTTAAAACTGGGTTATTGCTAGTTTTAAAGTACCCCCACTATATACATACCCATGGTATGCTCAAACTGGGGACTACACGGGAACGGCTACACCGAAACTTGTTACATATGCAGATTAATTAGCAGATTGATCATTACAGAATGACGTCCTACCATAGGGGGGGGGGGGTCAAATTTTTGTTCAATATGCCTATTTATAGCCTGTTATCAAGTCTGAAGATTCATCAACCGATTTTTCATTTTACCCCCAGCTCATTGGACCTGTTCGTTCGTGTGCCATTTTAACTCCACGTAGAGCATACAGACCTGAAGCTATGTCGGCGCATTGAACTAATCGTACACATTGCCATCTATGTCCATCTCTGATTTTATTGTACACTGTCTTTGGTATAAACTGTCATGAGTGAATCAAGACCCTCCCAGTAAACAAAAAACATTTGTAGCCTATAACATTTATGCAATGTTGGCCAATGTCGAAAACGTTGGACCGGCGTTGTATAAATGTTATACAAATGTTTTGTGTTTACTGGGCTCCGTCTAGTTTGCTGTCTAGTTTTAGGAAGCATAGCGAAAAGATTTTACACATCAACTAAGACAATATAGGTTGCGGTATTATCGATGATAAGTAGATCAAATGTAGCCTATATATCAAATTAAACATTAACGTACATCACAACTTGCGCAGCAGCAGACAATACCCAATGTACATCGGTTATTAATATCGAAATCAATTAAATGTAAAACAAACAAAACACGCAATTGTCTCTTAAATGAGTCTAAACTATATATATCTGTCATGAGAATATGTTGTGGAAGCGTGTTCCATAGGCAAGGTAACCTGTCAATGTTTATTGTGTTTGTACAGTTTTTACCATATTCTAAATAAAATAGGGTTTCTTTATAATCAAAATAACTACATAAATCAAGAATATATGTGCGGTAACAAGCATACTCTGATGCATCAGTCTGGTCTGGCTGTGTTGCTCCAATTCCTATTCAAAACAACTTCTCCACGTTGTTACGCATTTTTTTAAATATTTTGAATTTTCAGATATGCCATGTGATTTAGAGGTATACTGTACAGCTGGCTTTATTAACCCTTAACCCTTTAACCGCCGGTGCCGCATATATTCGGGTTATATTAGCACATTAAGTACCACCTTTTAAACATGTTAAAGATAAAAATTGACGTCAATCAGCAATATTTGAAAACAGTTGACCTCCATTTTGTCAAATCTGAATAATTTTCACTGACTTGAAGTTGTGGATCGCGTCAGCGAGACACAATTTCAAGTGGGTGAAAATTCAGATTGAATAATTTGGCGGTTAAAGGGTTAAAGCGCTCTATTAAATACTTTAAACTTTCACCCACTTGAAGTTGTGGGTCGCTGTGGTTGAATATTGCGCATAATTATTTGTTTAATTTGGGACCAAATCTTGATGTTTAAACTTTCGATTCATTCCAAATAACTTTGATTTGATCGACTAATAAAACAAATTAAAAACGACTATAATAGTGTGCTTAGTGGTGTAAGGGTTAAAGCTATAGACCACTCTATGTCAAAGTCAAGTCAAAAGTTTATTGAACCCTGGCCTCAATGAGGCATGGGGCACAGGTATCATACAATTCATGTAACAAAAGCAAGAAATTATAATCCAGTTGAAACAGATTAAAACAAAATACTTACCAAATTGAATTTAAGCTAAACAATGATAACATAATAAGAGTAGGTTTGAAATGCGTATAAACAGATAAACAACATAATAGAGGTGAATCAATGTACCTTTAAACAGATATAAAGCATAAGAAATGGATTTATAATATGTATTTCATTGGTGATTGGAATTATTATATGTATATATTTAGCTTCTGACATCCTCGACTAATGAATTTAGCCAGTTTATTTAACATAAATATATCGACACAAGTCATTAGAGACTCCAGTTTTAACATATTTGGGTTATTGTGACAAAAGCGTGGAAGCAGCTCTGTACGCAAATCGTGCAGTTCAGGACATTCAAATAAAAAATGAAATTCATCTCCGACATAGCCCAACTCGCATTTGTCACATAACCTGGTATGTCTTGGCAAATTTGCGTACCTGCCAATTTCAATTGGCAGACGGTGATTAGTAGTACGAAACTTGCAAATTATTCTTCTGGTAAATGGGGACATAGTAAGATATTTTTCAAAAATTAGGCTTTTCTTAAAAACTCGATATAGCACACATTTACTTGAATTATACACAGTAGTTGACCATTCTTGTGAATACTGTTCTCTTAAATTGAGCCGAATAAATTCAGGGAGGGAGCATATTGTTATCGATTGTGAAAGCCAGATAAAACTTACACCACAGTTATCTAGAATATTTTTAACATGTTTTAACCATTTAGATTCTACAGTGTTGATTCTGTAATGCGCGTACATAATATTATACATAATAGATGACAGTTTATTTTTATTACTAGTTCGAATAATTCGGCTCCAAAAGGATACAACACGAGTATTAATATGTATTGAAACTGGGAATCTTCCAGTTTCACCAAGGGCCATGCAAGTTGGGGTAGACATTTTTAGAGACAAACTGTATTTAAGATAATTCAAGTGTAATTTTTCAATTAGATTGATGTTCTCGAAGCCCCATACTTCACAGCCATAAGTAAGGATGGGTAAAACAAGAGAATCAAATAATTCTAGTTGAATGTCTAATGGTAAATTTAACTGTCTGTTTCTTCTTAACAGAGCAAACATGGCTTTGTTTGCTTGATCAAATAGGTGTTTTTTATGTTTTACAAATGAATTATTAAAATTAAAAATCACACCAAGATATTTGAAATGTTCTACAATCTCAATAGTAGTATTTTTGTAAAAAAAATTATGTTTTTCTCTGTACTTATATTTAGAAAAAATGACAATTTTTGTTTTGTCTGTATTAACAGACAAGTTCCACATATCACAATACTCTGATAAATAGTGCAGATTATTTTGTAAAGACTTTGCATCATTTGCCATTATAACAGTGTCATCAGCGTAAAGCAGTACAAACATCTTCATATAAACGTCATCCCCTACGTTGATTGGTGATGATCCTCTTAGTGAGAAAAAAGACTCGATATCGTTCACATATAAAGCAAATAACAGAGGGGAAAGATTTTCACCTTGACGTACTCCGTTGTGGGACATAAAGTAATCTGATTTATTATTATTACAAGTAACACATGACTTAGCATTGATGTATATATTCTGTATAACAGTTAATATTTTTCCGGATAACCCCAAATTTATTAGTTTGGACCATAGCCCGACTCTCCATATTGTATCGAACGCCATCTTGAAATCAACAAATGCACAGTATAGTCTTTTCTTTCTACTTAGGTAAATATCAATTATAGTTTTGAGGGTAAAAACATGATCAATAGTTGCATAACCTTTCCTAAAACCACTTTGGTTTTCTTCAATTATATTGTTGGTCTCGACAAAGCTCGTGAGGCGATCGTTAATAAGTGCTGTAAAAAATTTCCCAAAACAACTCAAAATTGTAATGCCTCTGTAATTCTCAGGTAAATTTCTTTCTCCTTTATTTTTATAAATTGATATAATCTCGCCTATTGTCCAGTTTCCAGGAATATTACCAGTGTCTAGAATGTGATTGAAAAGTTTTATATATATAGGTAAAAATACATCAAGAGTTGATTCTATAAACTCATTTAGTACAAAATCAGGTCCACAGGCTTTATTGTTTTTCAGTTTCTTCACAACGCGGCGAATTTCTGCTTCAGAAAAATGTTGATTGAGATCGGGATTATTAGCTGCACATGAGCTTAAGGCAATGTCATCGTCTACATCAGGGGTTATATTAAGGGATTTAAAATGGTCAAACATATTCTGCATTGGGACAGGGATATTATGGCATTTAGATTTATTAATATTCAACATAGTCCAATACTTTCTAGGGTTCGTGGATTTCAAAAGACGAAGTTCATGTTCGAATTCCCTACGGGCTTTCAGTTTTGCTTTTTTATGCTATTCTTATAGGCTTTACTAGATCTAATTAAGTTTGTTTTATTTACATAGGACTTATTCCTTCTAAAGGCATCTTTATTATCTCTATAATTAATGCGTGATTGCTTACATTCTTCATTGAACCATTTATGTTTAACATTAAAATTATTATTACTATTATTATTGTTATTACTATTAACATGTGCAGGGCAGTTTCGCTTCCGCTTGCGGAAAGAAGATTTAGCACTTGACTGCCATATGTTATTAATAGTCTCTACGATGTTATTGACATCGAAGTTATTATTTTCAATTTCTTCATATAATCTATTAACTTGTTGCATATTAATATTATTTACAAACTCTTGTTTTTTCGATGAATCCCATATATAGCCTTGTTCGGTACTGTTTTCTTTTGTGTCTGGAGAACGTTTTGAAAGAGGGGGGACTGTAGCGGTACATGCAATATTCAAACTAAATTCTATACCACAATGTATATCAGAAAACATCGGATCAAATTCATTTACAGCAAAATCCTTGACTTTTGACAGTAGCATAGGTGAACCAATAACATAATCAACAATACTATTCTTTGATGTTGTGTAGTCACCACAATATTGGTCAGTGCCTGATCTACCATTGAATATATATAGTGATGCAATTTTACACAGATCAATGAGTCGCCTACCAAAATTATTAGTAGGCTTGTCATCTTTTGATGATCGCGTGGTTGGTACACCTAGACTTTCGAGGGTCTGTTCGTCCTCGAGAATATCAGCTATTGCTAAATCAACATTGATTTCATGAAACAAGTTATAATCATAGAGGACAAAATCATGTAATGCTCGGGTCCTGGCATTGAAGTCGCCCGCTAGCATAGTATAATATAAAATACGTGGGTTTAATAACATTAAATCATTTTCAATATCATCATACATTCCAATATTGCTATACCTTGATCCCTCGGGTGGTAAATATATTGCACCACATAGTATGTCTTTATCAACATTAAACATTTTCTTTTTAAGCAAAAACCATAAACAAGCTTTATTATCAGTCTTAATTTCTTTACAGTTTTCGTATAGATAACTTTCCATTGCAACCAGAATACCACCAGATCGTCGGCTAGAAATTGAGAATCTGTTTTTTATAAAAGTTGAGTATCCCATGGAGGCCTACGTGTCTGATTTTAACTATACAGTGGTTGTCTCTATCACTGTAATCAGCATGGTGTTTTCTGGTACATATGTTTCCCACTGTTCCTATACAGTGGACTAAGGGTGGCGAAGGGTGGGGTTCGCCATCGCACTTCAAACGGCCTGCGTAATTACATCGTTAACACCAATAGCACTACTGTGTGCTGACGGCCTTTCATTTTTTATGAGTTAGCAAGAATATATTTATCCATTTAAAGCTAGCGGTAAATATGAATATTCAATTAGCGCAAAATTAGTCATTAAAAATAGCCCTCCCTCTCTAATTGCTAAATGTTGTGACTTTAGACAATATTCAATTCAAATATAACACTGTAGGCCTATATAACTTCTCAAAATATACTTTTTTATGCAACTAAGTCCAAATAATCAACGAGTACAATATCAAATAGACATATATTTATTTTATATGACATTTGCCATATATACACTTATAATGCATGGATGCATACGATACCAATGCCGCCTTTAAATACATTTCGTAGTGCAATAGAATTATATCCCGATCACTTTAAGCATTTTTTGAGTTTCAAATTAAGGAAAATGAAATGAAAAATTCCTCACAATAAATGTGTGTTTGAGCTTCCCAGTGAGGTATATATGTTATATACACAATCAATGGATGCTAAACGATACCTTTAAAGGTATCGCTTTAAAGCCGCCAGGACTGACAGGGTCAGTAAACAAGACTCTCATCTTTTACAAATGAACAATGCTGGGTTAATGTTGGCCCACCGTCTACAACTCTGGCCAATATTGTCCCAGCATTGGGGGAAAGACACGACGTGTTTTCTGGGTAAACGTCAACAGTCTGGGAAATCCGTCTACCAATTTGTAAACTAGAACATGGAAATATAAATGTAATATAAATAAACTTTTTTGCTAACTTATTAGCAGTATGCATACTATTATTGCCAAATTAAAGAAAATCAATACGTTAAACCCTGTGCTAAAACATGTTCAATAATAATTATATTGATTTTTGCTAGCTATACTTACGGTATTATATTCTGTTATGGTTTACCATGTTTATAGGTCGGGACAAATCTACATGACTAAAACACATTGTCCCAATGGTGTTTTATTGTTGGCCAGCCGTTGTAGATAGTAAACTAAAAAATAAACATTATGTCAACGTGTCCTGATTACTGTCGCTGTCGCTCTGGATGTGTTATGATAGTAGTACCCCACCCACTCCTCAATTAACCCTTGGTAGCCCACGCTATTTTTATTGATCGGCCAAACAAGGTCTTTGGGCAGCTGCATGAAAAAAATTAAACATCATTCGGCCGAGATAACGTAGAATTTATGGACAAACCAAACTAGTCATTCGCAATGACATTAATGTGTTGGCGGCCACTCTTTACATGACATAAATAAGAAATAATAGCGTTTCAAATAAACGTCAATCTCTGGCTATAGCATTGAAAGGGTAGGATTGCGCGACGTGAACGCTCTCCGTCGTTCAAACAAAACACTGTCAAACCCCTGCTTACTAATCACCCTCCTCAGTCAATAAGTTAATAGCTCTCTCGGTTTTTAATTTATAGAGTGATTATAGCATAAAAAAAAATTCAAGTACATGAATTACTCATCCAAAATGTATGGATGAAATTGCGCTGAGCAGAATACAGCCAGAAGAAAAATACACCTTGCAGTCTACTTGGTGTTTTACTGTAGACTTGGAAATACATCGCTGCAAATAGCAATGTTGGCCCTATTTTGATTGAATGTTGGGCCGCTGTCGAATACCGGTACAGCATATTATTCATAAACTGATATATTAATGGACAAGAAGACTTATAATAGTTTGAATACAGCTAGCCTTATTATACAAGTCCTCAGCTTTGTACATAATTATCAATACTTGTAAAAGTCACATATTCAAACATATAATTGCGGGTTGTTGATCTGTTGGAGGATTCAGTTCGAATTAAAATCTGTGTGTAAAAAAGATATAAAGATATATACTTGTTTACGATGTAGATCTACTTACCTAATAACAGGTCAATAATGTATCATAGTTAATATTATTACATGGGTCCCGTTTCATGGTTATTTATAATCATGGATTGATCAGATGAAAATTATATTGCAATTATATTCAGCAGTTGTGGAATATTTTTAGCGGTATCTACACAGCTAACACAACCCCTTGAACCAATGCTGGTTTATTGTTGGCCCACCGTCTACGACGCTGGACCAGCATTTCACCAGCAATGGTTCAAAGTGTTGTGTTAGCTGGGATGCACCATCCCCCCCCCCCCCCCACCAACCGGGCCAAGCCTGACACGCTTTCTTATCTGCGCCTGGGCAATTAGTCTTTGGTTCAACCTTCTTCACTGATGGCCTGCTCCTGTTGGTGATAAGCTCCATGATAAGTAGTTACACCAGGTACACACACGGTGCGCACACTTTGTCACACCACTCGCATCACCTGCAGAAGTGTCGTGTCAGCGTTGCCATACACGTTAGCAGTACTGTACTTCTGCACCGGATTGTTCATGATGGTTGCTGACCTACTTTTGTCCTTATAAAAGTATTACTTTATGGTATACAATTACCGTCAAATACACATATATAAATCGATCATTGATTAAAATTATTATATTAAAGTGAAAAATGTATATTAAAAATCCATCAAATTGCTCGAGAGTGTATGTGAATATAATTAATTTGTTTTTGAATAAATTAAATTGAATTAAATGAAATTAAATAATTAATAAATAAAATAAATAAATATAAAATAATTAAAATAATTATTACTGTATCTAAATAATTATATTTGAATACCATCAGAATCATAATATATATTTCCCTGAGAGTAAATCATATTGTGGACTTCACCACATCTAAGACAACTTCATATTATATGACCGTCATATGGAATGAAGACTTAATCCGGTATATTATTTATCATGTTTTTCATTCCACAGATACATATGGCTGGCGTGTGTGCTGACAGCTGTCTGTTTGTTCTCAGTTCAAGTGTTCAGTCGATCAAGAGATTTTTTTCAACATAAAACAAACGTTGATGTTCAAGTGATTTATCCTGACTCAGTTCCCTTTCCAGCCGTGACACTTTGCAATCAAAATAACTACAGGTAAGACATAACTCATCAAATCATCTTTAAATCATCAAGTTTTTAACCCTGAGTCAGTACCTTTCTAATCGGTAATCAAAATAACTTACAAGGTTAGACTAACAAATGTATATTAAATAATGACGATTTTTATCAACATTTAAAGTACATGAAAATCATAACTAAATAGTGAGTCAGGGATTGCAAACCTCCGTCGACCGCTGTGATTGTGTATTGGATCCGGACCATTCCACACATTGATTGGATACTTCCTTGACCCGAGAAAAATATTTCAAAAAAATGTGATCCGGATCGTTATCTGGATCCGGATGCGGCTCGTTATCTAGATCCGGATTGTAATCCATATGATCTCTAAAATTGTACGAGCTGCTCCTTGGCTTGAAACAGACCTTTAGTAAACTATTCATGCAAATTAGTTCTTCACTTGGTGAGTAATCCTGCTTACCGACAGACAAACACACAAGCAAACAAACATGAACCAAACATTACTACCTTTGGCGGAGGTAAAAATGACACTCAGACTAAGTAGCAAATGAAAAATAGCAAAATAAGTTCATATTTAATGAACGGACTACATCTATGGTCTCCATTTTTTGAGACCATAGATACCCAATTTTTCAAGAGAATACACAAATAACGCATAAAAATGTTATTTGTGTGTGGTGAGGATTCGTTATAATTATGTATATAGTGAAGATTATCCTGTGACAAGTAGCTTATTGTCCAGATCATTTTATTTGTCCTACACGTGTTTCGCTGGATTGTTTGTCAAAGAACGAAATTGAAAGACTGCTAATTGCTTATTTTTATACAGAACTCAAAATGGTATACTTCTATGAAACTTGTATTAATGTACATCTCTAAGTCCAATCCAATCAGGTTGATTATATTTCTGTAAAGCTTTTACTATTTTTAGACTAACAGAGGCAGCGTCAATGAATCTCTATTCTTTCCTAGACGACGTGTATTCTACAGATAGTGATGGTGAGTTGTCATGGTGATAATTGATAGATTATTACATAAATCAAATATACTGTTAGCATGAACGTTAATTATGCACTCTAAATTATTAATAACCTAATATGAGTATATTTTGCAGCCATAAATCTGACCCAATATCCAGTTCACGATGTTGACGCACTTGAGTTTTTACAGAGAGTTGCACACCAGAAAGATAACTTTATCGAGCGGTAAGTTTACGTGAGTAATTCTAAAGAATCGCTTTATTGTGGCGAAATTTAGTTTGAGTCTGCCTTGATTATGAAATATTTTATCCTTAGTATCACATATATTTATAATGTGATAAAATGTATCTGGAGTTAATATGTTATTAAATACAAAAAACATGAGTCAGCCTTCACAAAAACAGATTCAGTTTGTTCCGCAAGGCTGTCATAAGATTGGTTCAAAATTATGTAATTAAATTTGACGAGTCAACTTATATTACCCATTTTCCCGATAAGTTATCTTATTTATATTTTCATTCACTTGAAGGTGTTTTTCGCTACCGCGATCCATAAGTTTAGGTGAAATGTGCTCACATTTTTTTTAGTTCAAAATCAAACATTTGCAATTCTTGATTTTGCGAGTCATTTCGTTCCCAATAACTGATTTAACATGCTACTGAAATAGATCACAAACGACAATTGTCGTGCTTAGAGCTTGAAGGGTTAATCGTTGGAGCATACGAGATCACGTAACACATCCTCAAACGGGATATTTCACTATGAAAACTTATTTTCCACAGGTGTTTGTGGAAAGGAGAACCATGTAACGTGAGTCAGGAATTCTTTACCACAACTACAGATTTAGGTGTGTGTTATACATTCAACTCCAAACAGGACGGTCCATTAAGAATGGTTACAGAACCAGGTCGGAATCTATTGCATATTTTGTTATAGATATATATTGCATATATTTAAATATATCAATATCATATATATGTTACGCGTATTCAAGTTTGGATAGTCTAGAAGAACCATTACATAAGATGGACCTAGAGAGGCTGCGACTACAATACGAAATCGGTTTTTTCCAACAAACGAGATATGCATTGTCCATAGTATGTTACTCTCCAGATTATGTTTCTATAAGACCTTAAAAGATTTAAATGTCAAGGGTATAATTTTCCTACCCATACAATAAGGGAGATAATTAGATTTAAATATATGACCCGCCCCTCCCCTTCGAAAAATGTGTAAATCGACCATGCTGAATTAGGCCTATAGAGTGGATACTAATTTAAATTAATTCAGGTTTTTTCAAAACCATAGAAATTGTTCAGATATACTAAGAAAGTAAAACGGCATAGATCCGAAGATAGCTGCCAGTGACCAGATTGAAAAAAATATTTTTCCCATTACTCCCTTCATTCCCTTCCATGTCTTTAAATTGGCCAAATTCTTCGGCGGTGGTGGGTAAAGTAGAATGTAGCTGATCTCTGTAAGTAAATTAATGAATAATACCTTCAGTATTTTAAAGATTTTGTGTTTGTTTTATTGTTACCTGAAGCATTGCTGAAGCATTGCTTCGGCTTTAGTGATATCACTAATTTGCATTGTGCAGTGGTCATGAAACTATAAGGCCATGCCACATGCGTAATATATAGATATACCGCTAAGTAATAAAATAATAAGCAATATTGCAAAATCGGATATATATGCTTCAACATAACATGTTAAGCAAAAAATGATGACGAAGAAAGGAATCAGTAGTTGTCTTGTATTTCCTGATAACAAAAACATATGGTTTGGTAAAATAATCACGTTGTCGTGTATTTGTTAATAGTAAAGGGCGGGTGGCCCTAGGGTAGTGGTTAGCACCGCTGCCTTTCACGCCAGCGTTCAGGGTTTGGTTTCCGGTCTCGGCGGTTTGAAAGAAACAAAAAATGTTTCTTTCCCATCCACGTGTGAAAGTCAGCATTGTTGGGAGCCTCCGTGACCGAGAGGTAGCGTGCTCGGCCTCAGACCGCCAGGGCTCGAATTTCAAATCTTGTGTCTGGAGGACAGTGTTATCTCAATCATCTCACCATCCTCAGGAGGTTCTCCTGGCCCAGTTTAGCCTATATGTGCACAAAGGTGACCTAAAGCCCGATTTATTTCATTTCATTTCTTAATAGTAAAGACATATGGTTTGGTAAAATAAGCACGTCTCAATCTCAATTATTGACGGAAATAGGGTAACTTTGGAGATTTCGTGGCGGCCATTTTTAATATTGCCTAATAATAGGCATTAAGGGCAATGGCCCTGAATCCGCCTGGACACCATTATCCTAGATCAAGAAAAAAAAACAGCTAAAATAAAATTACCTTGACAATCCAGAGTTAGCTGCCGGACTATATCATAGACATGAATAATTGTTGACATGGAAGTGAGAATATTTATTATTTAGTAATTATGGCCTTTCTCTGCTTTTAGGCTCTGATTTTGGACTGACAATGATACTGAATTTGGAACAATACGAATATATGAGGGGACCACAATATGATGCTGGTGTCAAGGTAAGTTTTAAACATGAGCGACAAACTCGACATATTTTCCTAACAAGAAAACGTATTGAAATATGACCTGCTGCACATGTGTTTGAGAAAAAAGAGATATATTGCACCCTTACGCAAGTGCATACAAAACATATGATATTACAATATATATATACATATGTACGTGGAGTCTATCTAGCAAACATGACACATTGATTCTATGTTGCCTCAATGCTGGGCCACTATCTGTGTCGCCGTTCTAGCATTAATTCAGCATAGTAACTGTGTATTGTGCTTGCTAGGTATATAATTATAGTCTCTATATCACTATGAATGACAGTGGCAGATCCATGGAGCGCGAGCGTCCTCCTCTTAGTTCAAGGTTTCAGAAAAATGTCAACATTTATGCCGAAATATGTTCTAGAATGCACCACTTAAGGTCTTAGATTTCTACATTTCCCGGCTGTGCCACTTGTGGTGTCTATGAATTCTGTCAAATCCTGGATCCGTCACAGATTGAACTATGATCATGATAAAAATTTGTATAAAATAATTATATTGTTTTGCGTTGTGATTTTGCTCAGATTTTGCTACACGACCCCGATGAGCAGCCTCTGATGAAGGATCGTGGTTTTGCAGTAGCCCCGGGCACTCATACATTGGTTATTGTGGAAAGACAGGAGGTTAGGCCAGGATGTGTTTTTTTATCTGTCCGCGCATTTAAAAAGACTTAGCCTGCGCATTACCAAACACGTGTTTTTTATGCCCAGCGCATATTAGGTGGTTGACATTTTCCGAATACTAATAATTTTCGCCCTCGTTTACCTTTCAAAGATAAGTCAAAGGTTTCTTTTCAATAACTTTTCAGAAAAAAATCTAAATATTTTTATCTAAAATTAGTTATTAGTCGCAGCGATTCAGTTTTCGCAACCTGTCTAGATACGAGCCTTAAATTAAGTGTGTACTATTTGTGATAACAGGTGAAATCTCTTGGAGAGCCCTATGGAAGTTGTGATCCTCTGGCAGAACCTCTGGCGCAGTGTAATCATCATTGTAAAAAGACAGAGTTACGTAGCAGATGTGGATGTACTCCACCTCTCATGACCAAAATGGAAGATCAAAGTGAGTGCTTAACTGCGAAATCACATTTTATGATGGGAAATATAATTTTGTTCACCTGCAAAACTTTACTGGACACGAGGCTCCCTGTCCTGGATAGTCGTCATGGTCAATAATAGAGACCAGTAGAGTACCTGGTCCATATCATAATATGGTGATCCAGACCCCTGTTTTTGTCAACAGTGACATCGTAGAGGTGGGGAAGACATCGCTAAAAAATTACCTCGAATTGGTCAAAATTAAAAGTTGCGTGCTTTCATTAAAAAAATTGATCCTTTAAAAAATGAAATAAACTATTGGAGTATGTAATAATCAGAACTAGCTGTTAGTTATAATAGGCCCACGTGTTTATCCAGTACAATGAAAAATTACCAAAATAATTTATGATAATATGTGACTACTCGTACAGGCCTAGTAGTACAATCCTGACTAATAGTCACTCAGTCAACATCATAATTATTAAGAGATTTTATACGCACGTAGTTTCATATTATAACACTGTACTGAGCGCTCCTGAGCATTGCATGGATAGGGCGCCATGCATTAACAAAACTATTAAAAACAGGATCAGATAATGAATGCTCTTATTTATAATTTCAAAAAAAGCCGCATTTTATACTTTAGACAAAACATTTACATAGATTTACTTTAAAGCATGACATCAAATTTCGTTTTTAATTCCGTACTGAAGTAGTGGTGTGTCCCACGGATCATGTTTTAATTTTTTTCAGAATTTTCATATTTTTACAAATATTTTCAATCAACATTTCTATGAAACCAGAAGTAACCCAAACAAACTATTTGTATACCTGAAGGACGATTGAATGTTTTCACAGCATTGGGCCACATGCTGATGGCTTCGGCCCAGCGTTGGATAGACAATCAGTAATGCAGGTGTGTCCTCCCGTGTCCTGACTATAAGACACGAATTAGCGGCAACTGCTCTGATCTTACCATCTGATACGTGGGAATATGTGATGTAAAGTGCTGAATATTGCTGACTTGTTTTGTTAACATGGCAATATACGACCTGGAAATACAACTATTTCACTCTTTTTCGGTGCTTTAAAATTGTTTTTTGACTTTTTCGTATTTTCAGTTAAGATCAGTAGGCTATATAGCTTCATATAAATTAAATTTTCAAAATTGACAACATTGAAAATGTCTCATCCCAAGGGGTCCCTTTAATATACCCTTTTTTTTTATGATATTCGCACTGAATAAATAATAAAGTCACTGTTGTTTTCTTCCAGATGTGACAGACGTATGCGGCATGGTGGAAACCTTCACATGCGTCCCCAAGGAAGAAAGTAAGTTACACAATGAATATTAACTCTTGTCCTGCTGAATTGTTTCAATTTTATTTTTCGTCATTTAAAGCTGGAATTGCTAACGCAATTTCCAGCTTCAAATGACGAAAAATACAGATATTTTTCGAAAATATACATCTTCTAAATTGAGTTATTTTACTAACTGAACATCTACCACAAACTGTATTGTTCATTTCAGTGACAAATTATTTGGTTTAAAATATGCTTAAAACCGTATATATCCGGGTCTAGCAGGACAAGGGTCAACAACACTAAATAAATAAGCGTCTTGAAGGGTATGGCAAAATGTAGATTTATGATAAAATATTTTTAAAATCAGCTGTGACATTCCTTTATCTCTTATTTCTTATGTTATACGTTTGTGTTTTAACATTGTATTGTCTTCCTCTTACTTTATATTCTGACTTTATTATATGTCTATAGTAAACCACAAGAAAATCAAATATATACGTAATAGATATACATTAAAAATACAAGAAGAATAGAATGAGTAACTTTAAAAAAAAAACAATCACGTACGACGGTACGCATGAACACTTTTTCACACTATACCTTTGGTACTTTTACCATTATAATGCTTCACACTTATACACCATTTTTAATTATCTTATTTGGGCGTTTTTCACCCTGTTGAAACATACCTTTGCTTTATTTTTTTATTTCTTGTACGAACCACATTTATTTTTCCGTCCACACTTTGGATCGCTTCAGTTATCTGTTTCTCATCTCAAAGAATTTCATTTTCTCGTTGTTTTATATTGTATCCTACATTTTTTTATCAATTTCATCTGCTTGCGAATTTTCTCACTTTTGTTTATTTTGTCTTTTGTTCGTAATTAGTATGTCCCTTCACTTTTACACTAGTTTACAGCAGGTTTTTTTTGTTATCCTTTTTCTTATCAATGACTCACACTTCAAGTATATTTTATATATAGCTTTCTTCTGCTACTTGCATTTTAGCTCTAGGGTTCTCAATTTCATTGCTTCAAGTTTCTTCATTTGTATCTGGAATCGGTGACTCATACTTTCACTCCCCCACACTTTGAACTTCTTTTGTCATATGTGCATTATCTCAATGAAACAGTGTTTCCGTCATACTTCGTGTTTCTATTATAATTTGTATCTAACCTTAACGACAACCACGTTCATTGCTTCACTTCCTTCTTTCGTCATCTCATAGTTTCATGCGTCGTGATTTTTTATTATGGTGATATATATATTTCTTGCATCATCATGGCTTTGTGACGGCTATTTGCATACTCATATTTTACCAGATCTAGTTCGGTCAAAGCTCTCATATCCTTGTAGATGACAGTAACGGATAAATGATTTTTTTTTCTAAGTATCTAAATGACCTTTTTAGACCAGAAAGAAAGTTTATCGAACTCTATGGTGGAATAAGTTAAAAAATGTGGAGCAATGTTTTCATTACTATATACGTGAGGCGAGAACGCTATCTATCTCTACCCATTGACATCCAGCTGTAGCTATTCCACACGCTGTGATCCCAGTAGTTATGTACCGAGCAGAAGCTTGGGGAATTGAAGATTGCACAGTGATTGATCGATTACACTTCAAATTGTCTAAATATATATTATATTTGATAAACCTACATACACAAATATGGTATAGGCCTACGGGGAAACAGGTGAAGTACCGCTTAGTTTACGAGTTAAGTGTGTAGTTGTTAAATACTGGGGTGGTTTAATAGCATGTCAGACTAAGAAGTTATCCTCTTTTATTTATAAAGTTATATATAGTTTACACACAAATAATATCTACCACTCTCCGTAGATATTATTTAGTAGGAAAATACTATGTAAATGTAGATGTTGAAATAATAGATTTCCTGTTGAAATATTTATACAAAAATCAGGGGACGGAACTTTAAGATACTGCACTTTACGCCACAAAAACGAAGTGGGAAACCGAATTACATTATGTATTAAAATGGCCTTCCTTTTTTGAGCTAAGAATGTTATTACCAAGCAAACGCATATTCACACATCCCTCGATTTTTAATTTTAAATATGTTATGAAATTTAGTGGGACCAAATTACTGAAACTATCTAAACATATTATCACTAAGAATGTGAACGGATATTTTTTTCTCTTTTGTATATATATCTAACATGTTTTGTTACCCGGTAACGATCGCCGCCATTGACCTAGGATTTATCATGATCATATTTGTTCTCACTTTAAACACTAACATCAAATGTAATATCTATTTTGACTTTAATTTGTAAGGTGAATCCACTTAACATGTTATTTTTCTGATCAAGGTCAAATATCAAGGTCACAGCAGGGGCAAGTCAAATCTGGCCGGCGTTAGCCTTATGTCATAATCGAAGTGATCTTTTTCACTTTCTCGGCCCTGGAATTAGGTGTAGTACCTCCATTTTTCTATATTCCGGTATCTTCTTCAAGAAAGAACCCTGATAGAGGCCATTTTGGATTTGACCTCTGTGTGACCTTAGATCCAGCATGGGATTTGGTGAACGTTTTTTTCTATAACCAAAAAGTCATTATTTACACAAATACAACAAAAAAACTTTTGTTTTTTGTCCGGAACTATTCCAATCTCAGTTCTTTATTGACCAAACTAATCGTCGGCCATCTCCATTCAGATGATATCAAAGTGTTGTCCTGCATACCTGAAACCCCTGTGATAGACACCATTTGGAAAAAAATATTATCACTATATATACCTCAATTCCAGCAAATGCTATAGACATTTGTTACTCTGTCATGGCCCCAGTCATGACCATTTTGAATAATAGTCGCAATCTAGGTTTATGGAATCTGAAGGGTATCTAGAATTGTTGTTATAATGCCGCCAGATCTGGCATGTGGAAAACATGTTAATACCTGAATACCAAAATTATTAATTTCTTTCTGTCGAAAAAGACATCTATGTATTTGTTCGATCTTGCACAAATGACGACAATCTGGGATGTTAACCAAAACGCAATTTCTAGTCCACTCACTGGTCACATCACAAAGTCGGACATATCGGGCACATCAAGAATCTGCTTCTTATCTGTCGAAAATGACATCGATTTGTTGTTTGACCTTTCTCGCACAATTGGCTGTCAACTTAGATTTTGCCATTGTTTTAAAAAATAAATGGCCAAATTTTCTGGAAACCCAATCATTATTCGAAGAAAACAGAAAGAACATGTAATTTTATCCATGAACATGGTCCTTAATTTTTGCATCAGGTTTCTTATATACATGTATATATATTTCAATTTTTATTGAACTCTTTAGTAAACTTTATTGTTAGCATAAACATAGTTTAATATAGAACCTTTTTTTTTATTTTATCTATGGGGAATTGAGGTTTAAACTAATTCTTGAATTCCCTCAATAATTATGCTGATTATGCTAATTAATTGCTATACATTTTTTTAGCTTGGTTTGGTCATTTATACATATATCTCCTGGACAATTAGGACATATTCATAGCTATACATTTCGTCTATCTTTCGTCATTTGCTCTTCTAATCAATGGATGACAATAATATTAATACTAGCACTTTGCCTTACTGTATTCCTCTGAGTCACACCAACACTGCTCTACTCCTGTATGGCTCTATATATGATGTTAATGTTGCTACAAAACTGTATTATTATTCATTATATTTGCTGATTTATTTTAGAGAATTTAACCAACCAAGGTTTATCATGTGGATGCTCAGTGCCGTGTGATCGCCTGTTCTATTACCCCAGTCTATCTTATGCTCATCTCTCCACATTCAATGTCGAGGATTTAGTTATTGGAAGCGAAACACGGAGGCAACACATAGAGTCAAATTTTCAAACAGCTGTTGAAGTCTCAAATGCTGTTGTTAAAGAACTAGTTAATGCAGAAAACATACTTTTTCAACGTTTGTCAAATTCCCTTGATGCAATACATGTGTCTTTTCAAGATCATATTCGCCATTTTGAAACAACTGAAAAGATGGCTAAACTCCTTGACACGACAGATGTGATAACTGATATGCGAAGTGCACTGTATGATTATTATGAAACAGCTGCTAGCCTGACCAGCGCCGAAGAAGTTATATATGAACTGCAAAAAACTGATATTAAAGTCACAAATAATCAGTTATTGGTGACAATTCTAGACTCTTTAAACAATCCCCTCCTATCTAACCCATCCGATGTATTTGAAGGATGCATAGAAACCTCTACAAAGTCTGCAACGACTATGCTATCAGACACCGGTGCAAGAAAAAGGAGAGAGATATCCGTACATGATTTTATGCCAGTGTATGAAGGAGAACAAGACAATCGCCACGGTCTACAATCAAATCTTAATGACCCTCTATATAGAAACAAAAGAGATGCATATACACTTGATTGCTCTAGAGTGCTGTACAATATATTTCCATATCATTACTCTTACAAAGAGTACATGCAGTCAATCTTAGATGAAAACAATGAGAGCATTGTCGTGTCTCTTATAGACCAATATGAAATTGTTTACGAAGACACCCTGATAGAACTCTTTAACTTCACTCACGTTTATCCAGAAGATTTTCCGGAGCACGATATTTGCTTGTCTTCACTAGAGTACTTGCAGAATGTTACAGATCCAGCTATAACAACCATTGTGAAGGCTGTAAGCGACTTATTCAGCTTAAGTCATGATAGAAATGAAGTTATTGAACTGCTTGGAACTATAAAGGAAGCGATTGATATGGGGGAATTAGAAGACACTGAAAATATATTTTCTAAATCTGCTAGTTGTCTGTGGACCTCAAATTACATAGCATCCTCTCAGAATCTGTATGCTGGATCTAAACAAGCCAATCCGGTAGAGAGCGATATACTACAAGACATTGAAACGATAATATCCTCTAGTCTACAGAAATCATCAACTGTCACTATTGATTTTGATATGGTACAGAGAAGTTTGAATACGTTCATGGAAAGTTTTACTGAGCATTTTCTTCCAAATAAGCGCTATATTCTGGAATATAAAAGACATAATTTATTTAAAGATTTGGTCGCTAGATACGTGACTAACAGTCAGTCTCAAAAGATTGGTGAGGAATTCTTCACAACGCTAAGTCAGTTCGAAATTAAGCTGAAAAGTTTCCATGAGAATCTAGAGACCATTCGCAGCCTTTGTATAGATCTTTTTCAAACATTTTTCAGTTTGTCTTTGCCAATCATCAATGACAAAGAGATGTATAACACACGATTTTGGAAAGAATTTGTGTACAATACCTCAGACATTTATTTATCAGATCTAGAAGAAAACTATGTATTTGACAGACGTCGTTATATCAACGAGATTTTTGATCGCATATATGAACCTCACTTGACATATCTGTCCGCTGTAATCAGCAACACATCGGCTCAAAGAGAAGCTATGTTCAATATAATCAACGACCTGGACAATGACATGAACGACTTTTTGCAATCCAAGAAAATGGCGTATGATTTCTACATGTAAGTTTGTTACATTACTTATTATATGAAAATGTAGGCCCTACTATAAATTATTTATTTAGATATGTTTTAATTGAACATCAAATACACGAGTCATGGCTGATGCCGTTCATTCGGAGCGAGAGAATGCACGTTGCCAGGCAATTAAGAAAAAAAATGTTTTTCTCCTACAACATAAAACGCATAGAGGATTATGCAACAATATAAGGCTATATAAGTACTGTATAGTAAATATAATGGGTCATCGTACATTTTTGTTTACATTTTATATATTTATCTTAACGCAATTGAATGTTATGAGAATATCTGTCCATAAACCTGAGTAGGCTTACAAGGCTATGCATGAAGGCATTTTGAAAGCTGTTCTACAAGCACTGTGTGGTCCAAATCAGAACAGAATAATCAGCTAGCTTACCATCCAATGGATGGCAGTATTTATTTCCTATGTATAATAATAATATGAATATCTTGGGTGTACAGGGTGCCAGTGAGTATTGAATCTGTACATTAACTGACTTAGTATACTGCAGACATCTGAGGATATCTGGCGAGCTCCTACTAAGGGCTGTTCCAGCAAAAATCCGCCCCCCCCCCCTTGGAAGGCAATCATTTTTTTCGGGGACTGTGGTGTACATATTTTTTTTAAATTCCGGAATAGGTGGTGTGTGAGTGAGTGAGTGAGTGAGTGAGTGAGTGAGTGAGTGAGTGAGTGAGTGAGTGAGTGAGTGAGTGAGTGAGTGAGTGAGTGAGTGAGTGAGTGAGTGTAATATGTAATGCATTACCGTAATGTGTAATGCATTACACAAATGGTCTACATACATGTATTTAATTTCATAAAATTAGACAGAATTTTAATAGGTTGCAATTTATGTATTTATATTTTTAGGAAAAACTTCTTGCATGTGGATATTTTCTACCAGGACATCAGTTATGAAGAAGTGAATCAGAACATTGCTTTTGAGTTTCTGAGTCTTCTCAGTGAAGTTGGTGGATTTTTAGGTCTCCTTCTGGGTGCCAGCGTACTGACAGTATGTGAGCTGGTGGACTATATGTTTCTTACATGTATACGAAAATGCAAAAAGAAACAAGTGATCAAACCATACACAAAGAAGGGTACGTAATCGGTGCATTACGAAAAATAGAAACAATATGAACACTAAATTACATATTTTTTATACCACGTCATTATTATCTGCAGGCAATTCTAATTGGGATAATGAAATAGCTCTCATCATGCTAGTTCATATAGGATTATTGCTTAGGACCGATCAATTGGAGTTTTTTTCTATACCATTTGCGAGCGTTTAAATTAAATACAATAAATTGATTTCTTATCCAACCATATAAGGCCACTATGATTAATTTCTCTGTTTTAGATCAAACAAAATTCAAAATCTAATGAGTGAGGTAAAAAACCTTTGACAACAAATACTGTGGACCTATTTCTGGGAAAGTTATTGAGGGCGACGAAAAGAACAAACAAAACAAACATAGCTGGATAAATATTTGTCATCTCTTGAATTGAACTGTTTATTCTGAAATTGACAAACACCTGATGCGCGCTGTGGAAAAAAACATGGCGGTTTTTGGTGATTCCTTAATAATCTAATTCCCGAAAAGTGTCATAATATCCCTGCTACGCCGGTATCAAAGCTAGAACGTCCAATAAAGGGTCAACACTCATGTCATCTCTGCTGACACAAGTGCTTTATTTCAATATTTTTACATCATAACATATTTAATTAAGTCTCGCAGTCGGCCTACTCATCCAGAATATCTGTTTCAGCATTTGTGCAGGTAATTCCTTGTAGGTAATTACTAAGTGCTACGAAGCAGCCCACTTTGAGCGGGAATATGTGTTTTTGTAAAACTTGCACAATGTGTGATGACTGATGACATTGCCTGACTGTATGCAGAAGATCATATACAGACCAGTCACCAACAACAGTCAATCATCCCATCTTGACCGAGTTTCCATCAGCACCGCGTCAATATCGCGTTTCTCAAACTTTCTGAAGTACGAGACACTGTGTAGCTGTGATGTCGCGAAGCAGCAACCAGCTAAGGGAACATCTGCTGCCTCATTTGCAATCAGCCCTGTTGATGAATGGGTGGTGGATATCAGCGGATGCAATACTAGGTTGTGTGGTACTTGTACACAATGGTGTGGAGTTCCAGTGAACGCAAAACATCAGTATAGCATTTGTACAATGTTGGACCAACGTCGAAGACGTTGGGCCAACGTTGTACAAATGTTATACAAATGTTTTGTGTTTGCTGGGGTAGGCCTACTTGTTATCATACTGTTCTGTTTATGTTTTGATGTCCCAATCAGCCTGTCTATATCACTGAGTTCATTCGTGGACTAAAATATCATGAACTTATTATTCGACATGATTGTTGTTATTCGCATCAATCGCTGCCTGGCTACGTGTATTTATATATTAATCATATGGTATGGCTACAAAGGCAGAAAAAACTAAGAGACTTGGGCGACTTATATACTTCTTCAGCTGAAATATGTGTTACATCTGCTTGTCATATGAAACATGTCTTCAGGGATTAGGAACAGGAACCAACGCAGCCCAATTATCTTGCCCGCAGTGGACGTATGTTATGTTATGTTATGTTATGTTATGTTATGTTATGTTATGTTATGTTATGTTATGTTATGTTATGTTATGTTATGTTATGTTATGTTATGTTATGTTATGTTATGTTATGTTATGCACCAATTGTATCCAAACTTTTTTAAATAATATTATAGACCAAAATTTTTAACGATGCATAGGCCTAAATTATGTTACGTGACTGCCTCTCCGGTTTTGCTAACAATGTCACACCAATCTTTTCTGCGTACCAACAGTTTCCGCTCGAAACCCCTTCCGGAAGCATTTTTTAGGTGAATACTGATGTCCCTGGACAATCAAGTACAGTAATTTACTTTCTGTTCACATCAAATCTCCATGGAAATAGAACATTTTCCAATTCTGCATGAAGTGAAACGATACTTAAGTTAATTCCTTCACATAGCATGTAGGGCAACAAGGCTAATGTTGAATAGTCAAATTAATCTGAACAATGATTGCATTGTCTTTGTTTTAACTGTTTGGATTCTTCTGGGAAAGTCACTGTTTCCCAAGAACACCGCAGAAGTGAGGATGTGTCTTGAAATCATATGTCACATTTCAGGAGATTATGAAGCCAGGCAATTTGGACTATTTTAAAATATTTTGGTGGCACAGTCCCTACTTCTATACACACTATATCTACTACCCTCTCTATCCCTAATCCACTCGGCCTGTATGTGCGCAAAAAACACATTAATTCAAAAAATCATTCGCTCATTCATTCATTTATTCGTTCGTTCGCTCTTTCTTTCCTTCTCTCTTTCTTTCATAATTTAATTATCTATTTTTACATTTCATTTGTTTTTTATTCTCACTTTCGTCAAGTTTCATGTTGCATGCATATTAATTTAATATTAACCATGCCGCATACAAGTGACCCTCAAAAACATTAATAACATACTAGACATTATTTTTTTTGATATAAAACATAAGTTTGGACAATTTGTTTTGCTTTTCTAGACCTGACAGCGAGGAAGTTGTGACACTTTACGGCTCTAGGAAGAATATGTTACGACCATCTTATTTTTTTGTGATTTTACCACATAGCAGATTTTCGTATAATTTTAGCAATGCGACGTGAGTATGAAGACATCGTCTTCTTTTACGGAGTTTCTACATGGCATGTACGATATTAATGTTTATGATTCTGTTAAACTTCCCTCTGATAGCAAAGTTGTTACACACAGTGTATAATGACTCAGAGTTTTTAATGTCGCACTTTGTCGCTCAGTTTGCTTTCAATGGGATTGTTCACATTTAGAACTCTCTGCCTCAGAGTAGGCATATCCGGTGCATATCTATATATACCTCGTGTATATCTGAACTAGAGAGGTAATTCACATGATTCATGAGCGATGATTGTTGCTCATGGCATTTTAAATGTTCATGTAGTAATTGATATTTGTAAATTTGAATTGTGAGGGGCTGTTGGGAAATCGTATAGTAGTTAATGATGCATCATATATATTATTTGTTTGGTGGAATACTTGTAGATGCTTCATTGAAGCCTGTTTAGCATCTCTCCCAGGAGGCCCATGTTTATTTGTTTGTTATTTGTATGTTTATTGCGTTGTATTTCTTACATTGTTCAGTACATGATTATATCACACAGATAGTTATTTCAAATACTTAACCTGTTTATTGCATGTATGTGTATAAATACGTTGAATTGAATAATTTTCAGTTGCGTGGGTTATGTATGTGCATAAATCAATGTACATGTTAGCTGCATATTACTAGTATTATATACCATGTGTATATCTATAATTACTGCAATAGCGCAACTTACTCAGAACGCGTCCTCACATTTTGATGTATCTGGATAAACCATTTAAAATATAACAATGTGGTATCTTGCAAATTATTCCATATATTAGCACCAGTATATTGCTATAAACATTTAAAACAGCGTTTGTTTGATTTGGGTAAAAACAATTTATTAGTATAATATGATCTTGTTATGCGGGTTGCACTATATATAGATCAATAAAACGATCCGCTACATAGCTCGGCTGCAACCCTGCTAGAGATTTATATACTGTTAGAGCCGTAAAATAGTCTCTCCGCTGACAAACATTCAACCAACCAAGATCTGTAACAATGGTTATATCACTGACTTTCCGATTTTGTAAGCTTTGTAATAATTAGGCCCGGCCGTGTTTAAAAAGTATATTCGCGATTATATTCGTGATTAGAGCTTAAATTTGAGATCAGGTGGGAATAACGACAGTGGCCCAGCATTACATCAGCAGTGGGCCGGTGTATCGCGCAAACACGGGACAATCACTTAATGCTGTTTAAATGTTGGGCCAGCGTCGAATACGATGGGTCAACATTGAAACAGCTTCGGGTGAAAACCACCTGTTTGCTGGGGTCTGCAGCAAATCCTGTGTTGTAATAGTGTATGGCCAGCGTCGTAGAAGATTGACCGGCATTGGCCAGCAATGGCCGGCGACGCTGGCCCAACATTGAACCGGAATTGGGTAGGTAGACCTACATCGTGTGTACGAGGTACATGGCAGAGACACGCGACAGCACAATTCGCGGCCAAGTATTGAATGGATGTTGGCCAGCACCGGCGATGGTGGTGGGAAGAATAAACGTTGGAGATATATTTTAACTTGTCTCCTTGGTTCTTTCCTTGATTATGTCTCAGAAATGTAGGATTCTGGCCCATGATTCAACGTCAGAGCTGGACAGCATAGCAAAAACTGTGGTTGTCTATGCTGGTGGTCAGTGTACGCTGAGACCAACAATTTCATGGAAAATGTGAGGGTAACCTCATTTAAATGATAAATTCACGTATAAAAACATGAGTTTAAATCCCCACGTTAAGGCATTATTCCAATGAGATGTAAATCTATTAGTATAGAATAATATAAAAATAATTGATCAAACAATGACGCAGTAATCCATTGCGCAATCGATCGTCCGCGCACCAGATTTTCGGGGCACAGCTTTACGAATGGCAATGATTACAGACTCTGTATCGCACACAGTCTGTCATTATGGACCAGCCCATGATGAACACCAATACAGTTATGTTTACAAAATATTAAGCCTAATTTTTGTCTATAGCACTCAAACAGCCTAAAACATAGGCCTATACACTGACTCGATTTAAAGCAATGCGTGTACTGTTTTTCAACTATCATTTGAACTGAATATTACATTCCGCAAGCTGCTAATAGTTTTTTTTTCGACTGTTCAACATTATTCCATCAGCGACCGCTTTATTTGTCTTATATATCACTGTCAATGATGTACTAATAATCATCTTTATATTCAGGGACTGCATCATCATGATCATCTGTATCTACTATGAATAATATATGTCCACACAAGAAATGCTCTTTAAAAATATGTTTATAAATATGGTTCAATGTGTGTGATTTGAATCCACATCCAAGGAAATATATATACGACTTGTTTTAATTATTATGCAATATGAAAATCTGAATTATGAATAGCCATGCAAAATGACTTTGGATAGATCTTCGTAACAGTTCCGTGACATTGATTTATTGTGAACTGGCTGAAGTTTTTGTGCCATGTTTAACATAGATTTGTGTAATGTAAAACTTATTAGATTTAATATTATGTGTGTAACGCTTTAAACAGCATCTGAACTGAATATTACATTCCGCACGCTTCTAAAAATTTTGTTTTAAACTATTTAACATTATTCTCTCCGCGACCGCCTTATTTGTCCTATATATCATTGTCAATAGTGCACTGTTCTTTAGAAATATTTTTATAAGGATGGCTCAATATGTGTGTGATTTAAAGATATCCTCAACAAAATATATACTGAGGACTTGTCTTAATTATTTTTTAATAATAATGAAAATCTCAATTACGAATAAAATATTTTCAGTACAGTTTTTGCAACATATATTTTTTTCTGAAATACAGCTTTTGGTGGAGCGGCTAAGTGTAAAAAGATCAGCCGAATCGTCCACGTCGCGAAACAAACGCCATATCAGGCGTAAATGTCCATCAGGGAGTTCTCCTTCAAAAAAAAAAAAAAGTTAGCCAAGCACGAACTGAAAATTGCCTCTATTTCCAAGATAACCGCCTTTTGGTCACTTGAAGTCAAACAATAAATATACATAATTTTCGACAGAAAGAAAAGTGATTAGTGATCTCTATCTATTGCTATACGTATCTTAATAAGGGTTTTCAGGTACGCCAGACGTGGTGATGTCGCTAGAAAGCACCCTAGACATTTCATTGTGGGTTATATCCAAGATGGCTACCATTCTCCAAGGTTAAGCAATAAATTGATGTCATTTTCGACAGAATTGAAACAAATGCATGATCTGGGTGTATATCGCAAAGTTTTCAGGAAAGCCCGACGTGGTGATGTCGCCAGAAAGCACCCCATACATCGCAGTGTGGGTGAAATCTAAGAAGGCGACCTTTTCCAATTGTCAAACAATAAATCTAGCCTATTTTCGACAGAATTGAATCTGATTTTTTTCTGTTGGTGTCTTCAATGGTGTTATAAGGTATCCCCGACATAATGGTATGGCCAGAAAACACCCTAGACATCGCGTTATGGGTGGAATTTTAGATGGTCGCCATTTGCTCAAGCCTTCAAGGCCAAACAACAAATTAATGTCATTTTCAACAGAATTGAAGCAGTTTCATTATGTTTGTGTTTATAAAAATCTCTGCCATAATATATGTTTACTAGCGTTGGTGAGAATTATGTATATTTGTGTACAGATCCATGCCCATAACCATTATGTCCACCTTCAATGAAAAGGGCTGTTCCATTTCAACAGGGGGTATCATACCCCTGTGGTTATAAACAGGTAAGAGACTATAATCCAATATAAAGCCTTGTAAAAACTACAGCCGATTTGCACATTTGTCCTTGGTCACTGAACCTGTTCATTTGTGTGTCATTTCAACCCCCCGGGTAGAATAAAGACTTTAAACCATGTCGTTGATAGGTGAGAAATAATTATAATATCTAATAATTATAATCGTCATACTGACAGCATTCGTTACATAGGCCGATCTGTCTGACACAATAAATATCAGTTTAATTAGATGCACATAAAATAACAGTTTTATACAGGATAATTTTACACTATAAAATGTATAAAGATATACTGATAATAATAACGATATATTAATACATTCGATCTTGTTTTGGTTATAAATATATCGCAGTATTTATTTCATTATAAATGTATACATAGGATCACCGTTTTCCACATGACAATTTACCAGGTGAATCTCAACTCATGTGCATGATGTATACATATTGAAAATCCTGAACAAAATCCCGTTGAACATGAATTCCACGTGGAAAACACCAAAAATGTTGAAAAAATATATTTCATTTAGCTCCTGTTTACTACTATGTTGCATGGAGAACATATCGAAGTAAATAGTTCTACAAAAAATAATAATGTAGGATTCATTTAACATCAAAAATATTCACCGTATATATACGACATAATACACTATTTTTTACCGCCAGAACGGCTATGACACGTGCTCCTAATAGAGGTATTTTGTCTTCTCATCTAGCAACAAGTTAAGCGACTATTGTCAGCAAAAATATATATAATATATATAGTTTCAGTATATATACATATAATCACAATGTATTAGTTATTTTAACTTTTCTAACTGTTTTAGAAGTCTGATGACGGCAATGTCCAAAACTTAGAAATGTCAAATCACCCGGTGTGATCACGTAACGAAATTGTTGAAAAAGGCTTATAATTTTATTGATTTACATTGAAAATAAATAATAATTGTTTTCCTCCTTCTATAGGTCAATTCAAAATTAAAAATGTTTTAGTTTTGGACGTACTTTGCCCTATATCCGCTAGAATTACGTTACATGATCACATTTTTAAAGTGTAAAAAATCATGTTACGTGATCACGCATTTATGATATGGGAAGCTACACACCTATTTGGGAATATTTTGAAAAAATACTTGTATCCAGCGTAAAAAGCGTCCAAATACACTTAATAAAATATAAAATACAAATCCACATAGACCAAACTATTTGTCCTTTACTTGAAATATATGAGATGAAAATAAATAGCCAGTGATCACGTAACGAATATTGCTGTGCTATTAACAGCATATGTAATTATAACCTCTTATCATGTTGAATACAAACAATGTTCAGTTACTGGGTTTTATATTGATATATCGATATATATTCGATGAAAAACATCTCCTATTACTTACCGTTTTTAAGGTGATGATTATTCAATAATGAAGTGATCACGTAACTGTGATCACTTAAGGGTTTTGTTTTCAATTCATTTTCTCCTACACAATAAAAATGATCTCTCTGATACCGAGAAACATTGTGATATAAACCAAAGGCTTTCGGAAACGAGTAACGTAGACATTATTAAAATATATCGAATGGTTAGGCTGATAATTCATTTTGACACTAAAAGGGAACTTCACAATTAGAGTGATCACAAAAGAAAGATTTAATAGGTTTTTTAATTACCACAAAATGTTCGATTTAATTAAAATCAGGTCTACTCACCCTTTAACTAGATGTAGTGACTCTGGTTTAAAAAAAATAGAAAAAATCGATAACGTAACGCTGATATTCATGATTCTATTGCAAGTGTTTTTTATTTTCATTTATTTGGTCTTTAAGTGATCACGTAACGGTGATCACGTAACGGCATATTTCAATTTTGTTTTCGTTACAATGTAAAGATGCATGGTGATTTGCATTGGTTATGCAAACCTCCAACATAGCGCCAAAGTGTTCTTTTCCGAAAAAAAAAACACATAGAATATTAGCAGAAACACAATGAGAGCAGAAATATTAAAACGCACAAAGCCTTAAAAAAACCATGTCCATTTGGCGTGATCACGTAACAGTAATTTTGCATGGCTATATTAATTACATGAACGGTATTGAGTATAAATATTTATAGCCAAATGGTAACTCAGAAGAGTAGACACGACAAAATAACAAAATGGTTAAAAGCTATGAACTATTTGAGAAAAAACAAAACGAAAAAAACAAAAAATGTGATCACGTAACGGTGGAATTCATGTGAAATGACTAGAGTATAAATGTCCATAAAAAAAAAGTTGTGAACCAGTGAGATGTGTAGCACAGATATTTATACGCACACCACGGTTGTAATTACAATAATCTGCTACAGTGGATTTTCCCATTTCATTGTCTTCAATCCGAGTGATTTGCGAGCCGCGTTCCTCAGCTCTGGCAAAAGGGATAAGTATATAATAGGATTGATAACGCTTGAGAGTACAGTCATCATCATCCAGCCTGTGTTTGGCCAAGACAAACATGGGGGTGCTGCTACGTCCATCTGTGTCCTCCCAAGTGATACCTGCTGAAAATATCACACTGCGGATGACAAAGCTGGGTATAATAGTGAGCCATAGTGTGCCAGATATCAAGACTAACATCTTCAAGTTTCTCTTTACCACCAGCACAAACCTGATTTCCGCTCTGTGTGTTGCTGGTTCGCCCTGGTTGTTGTGGGTCACTTTAGCCTGGTGCTCTGATACCAACATGCATAAGGCGATCAGTGTGAAGATGCTGATGACTGCGGGTGGAGCGAAAAACACCACCAAGGTAAAAGGGTTCATAATATCGCGGTGCTATTCGGTAATTAAGCAGGTCTTTGTTGTATAAACCGGTTGCCTTACAAGAATGATGTCTAGCAGGAGAGAGTACAGTATCCCTATGGATGACAATACAGCACTGGTTATCAGTATTCTCCTCTTGTTGAACCAAACTGTATACTTAAGAGGGTACCGAAAAAAACACATATCGCTCAAATCCAAGGTAACCCAAAATATAGACAGATGCCAGATAGACACCGACTCCAATGGTTGAAAATAAGCGACAGTATATGTGAGGTAACACTGTCATGTCGTTCATAATTGTGACTGGTAAGGACTGGAGGGTGTGTGAATTACATATTAATATATCACATATCATGTACCATGTAGTGAGGATTGTCACTGAGATTTTGTGTTTTCCTGGTCAGTGCTGATGAAGTTGACATAAAACCATACTATTGCTAATATGGTGGTAGTAATCACTGGTTCCGTTAAATTAGCCGTTACTACAAGTTGCGCGATAGTGTTCGTCTGGATATATAGCTGATGTGTACTTAGCATTTCGAAATCTGTTGTTGTAACATTCTGATACTCTGTGGTAGTTGAGACATTCAGTGTGGACTTCAGATGAGTGGATATGTAGCCTGTATAACTGGTAGTCTTTTCCATGTTCCTTTTCGTTCTGCAGGCCTACAACATGGAAACAGAGTATGACTAATACAATGTCCGCACATCACATATGTATGGAATTAGATTTGAAAACTCTGTGAAAGAGACTCGTTAGGTTCATCTCTAAATGTTGATATTTCGGTTAATTAAGTAAACAAAATACATTAGGGGAAACCCAAGAGGATTTGAACACAAGGTGCATTTGGACAGTAGGTCTGGGCTATAAATAGATGACGTCACTATAGAATCATCACCCTCAGGGAATGACTTTAGGGAAGCTTATTGTTCAATTTCAAATGTTTGGCCACATTTCGTTTAATTTTGAACAGTCGAAGTACCTTTTCGGATATAAGTTCAATTTTTTTTTTAGTTCCTCCGACCCCGAGTTAGTGAACGATAAAGTTGCCCAGTATTTAAAAAAAACAGTAATTTAGATTTTTTGTCCGTCTTCCTGCCCTAGGTTTCAAATAGAAACTTTTGTCAACCAACTAATATAAAAACACTGGCCTTATTTATGGCAAATGTCTCATTGCTCGGGAATTGGGCTATTAATAGATTTTCATGCTGTTGGGTGCATTTGGACAAAAAAAATCAAGGAGGATTTGGACACTTTTCAGGGAGGAATTGGACACTTGGAGAAGATTTGGACAGTGTCCATAACTTTATATCCTCCCCAAATTACTTGTCCGAATCCTCCCCAGAGCACGAAATCCATTATCGCAATAAATAAAGTTATAAAATGGCTCAGATAATATGATATTATGACTCTCAATGAATAAAAACGTCTATTTAAAAAATGTTTGCTTTTGATTATAAGTATTTCCAAATGCTGCCCAGCCATGTCCAAATCCACCCACATATGGGGAAGGATTTGGACAAATTTGCTTTGTCTTTCTATCTCTACCCATGTTATTTTTGGCATAAAACAACACATATGGCTGTACATGGCCATAGTGAGTCTCTTTCTTTGGGAAAAAGATGAGCTTTATCACATAAACATGGTAGCGGAAAAACGAAAAAAGCTGGCAATGTCAAAATTCTCCTGGGTCTCACCTACACCATTTCTGATCGCAATGCAGTGTCTGTATGCTTTAAGGCTGAATCTATCGGCTTACTTGTTCAAGAACATTTTAAAGGTGATCTATCACCCCCGATATAGTATAAATAACATTTGTGACAAATAAATAAAAAATGCCACAAGATGGGGCACGAGTGTTTCCTTATATGGGGTGATTGGCTATCATGAGACTCTCTGAGAGGGTCAAATGATAGCCAATCGCCCCGTATAAGGACATAATTATTCATACCATATAAGGGGTGATAGATCTCCTTAAATGCGGTATACCGATATCTGTCTTGTCGATTTGTTTTCTATGTATCAGAACATAAAAAGCATATAGTGAGTTGAAAGTATGTTCACGATTAACGCCTCACGTTGCAAAATATCCAACTGACTGCAGCTAAATACTACAGCAGAAGGATTCATGGGGCTGTGTATAGATACACAACTGTTATCAGTCTACACTACTGACTGAAAATGGATTAGCTAATCTCTAGTCATTGTTGTCTACTCTTTTAACTGTTATTGAAACATGTCGAGACTTTATTAAAATTATGTGGGTGTTTGAAAGGCAAAAAAGTTGCACTTTAACTGAGTTATAATGACGCTGCATGTCGGAAGCGGTCTGCTCAGAACTATATGACTAAGCATCTCATTTACATTTCATCGACCGATAGTCTATGTTGTATTATGATTCGTGAACGGATATATTTACAAGTTTCTAAGGAGAGGCAATACACATAGAAATATAATCAATTACAGATTGTGCTAGAGCTGTGTCAAGTTTATTATAGAATACAATCTATATTATTTCACTCAACACATTCAATTTATATTATTTCACCTGACACATTATTACGAATCTGAGATTTTATTGTAATATCATCATTACATGAATACTAGTTACGAACTAGTCATATCAATAGTTGATAAAGTTATTAACCGAATTAATAAATTTATTTATTTACCCACAAAGATTGTCCTTTGTTTTCTACAAAATATTTACAAGTTTCTAAGGACAGGCCATACACAGAGAAATATAATAAATTGCAGATTGTGCTAGAATTGTGTCAAGTTTATTATATAAGCCTATTGAGCCTAGAAAAATCATAGCATCATCCAGGTGTGCTTGGTAACCACATAAATTGATATTGGATTTTTTTAGTATATATTAGTAACAGTAAATTATATTCACCTTGGCGGGTGTTAAAAGTTCTATGCTTCGCGATTTTATTTAAAACAAGTTTTAAAGATTTACACTCTTTGTCCAAAAAAAATGTTTTCTGTTTTTCTTACTATTTGATTTATGTTGTTTCTTTGGAAATAATGGAGATATGGCATTTTCTAGCATGCCGTTGAATATATCACATAGCATATCGTTATACCCTTCAGTTGCGGCACACGACATTTCGTCGTACGCAATGTTTGTCTGCTCGTATTACAATCTGTGAGCCCATTTTGTAAAAAATGAAGAAAATGAAGAAATGAATGTTTGTTGTAAACATATTTATTTAACGAGGATTTACAAATAGCTACAAAGCTAATGTCAGTGTCTCCTCAGTGCAGGTGCAAGTGCAAATAGTAATAATAATATAATGTGGTGTGAAACATGTATAAATTAAACATCGGCACCTCTATGCAATACCATAACAATGTGACCGAGCAAATACACAACATTGTCACCCACATTTACGAAGAAGCAAAAAATATGAATACACACAATAAGCATGAAAGATGCCTTCAAGGCGGCTCAAAAATAACATTATATATTCACACATTTCGAAACAGAGAAATACAAAAGTACACACTATAATTAGGAAACAAAATCTTAAAATTAACATAAAATGCAGGTATCTGGCTACATCCCAAAACGCGATGTTTCGTTAATATATAACAAAACAAAATGGCATATTTTTATATTTATTTCGGGGGGCAGTGTAAAAGATCCCGAGACAAGAAGTTCGTAATCTATTCTTGTTTCTGGAGGAATTAACGGAGATATTTTTTCTAGCATAGTTTCGCGTTGAAAAGTGTAATTGCTGCATTGGAAAAAATAATGTCTAGCAGATTCGATTTGAGGCCCACATGTACACATGGGGCTGGGTATACAAGATTTGTTATATAGATCCCCATTTAATGAAGAGAAGCTTAACCTCATTTGACAGAGATTAATTTGATCAAGTCGATTGCCGATATAAAAATGTTTGGGTACTATGGTCTTAACTTTCAGGTAGTCAGTTAGTTTGCATTTAAATAGAGCTTTTTGAGAACAGCAACGTATGCTGGACGGTAGCAGGTTCCATAAATGTGTACTTGAAGGGAAAAAGGAATAACGAAAGTATGATGTTCTGCAACGATGTCCCAAGTATTTGAACTCCCCCCTGGCTCTAGTGGTATTTCTGCTGTTCCCCAGAGGGCGCGTTAAAAAGGTATGGAGGTTGACAGGACAGGTTTTAAATACTATGCTATGGAATTTTAAAATTTTATGAAACGTTCTCCTGGTTTGCAAAGTACAAAGTCCAGTTTCTTCCAGTAACAGTTGGCGTGATGTACCTTTCTTACAACCTGTGATCAGACGCAGCGCATTATATTGAATATTCTCAAGGGTATTTTTATCATTCTGGGAACAGTTGTCGAAAACTACATCTCCATATTCTAAAAGTGGACGTATAAAAGAAAGGTAACAGCGATGTAGTGCTGAGCGACTCATTTTGTACTTAAATAAACGGAGTAAATGGACACGTTTCATTGCCTTGGTTGTTATTTCGTTGATATGATCAGACCATGATAGCGTTTTGTTCAAGACAATGCCTAAGTGTTTGTGGCTATCTACTTGTTTTATGACAGTATTGTTTACCAATACTGGCACATAATATAATATTTTATTTTTACGTGAAAAAAGTATAGTTGCAGATTTGGATGGGCTAAGCGTCAGAAGCCAGTCCCTGCACCACTTGGAAATTTTTGCCAGGTCACGATTCAGTATTTTGGCAGCCTTTCGGCGGTTACAGTTCACTTTTTGGAAAAGCGAACAGTCGTCAGCAAAAAGAAATAGGTCAGATTCTATCGAATTACAAATGTCATTTATATAAATTAAAAACAGAAGTGGCCCAAGGACTGACCCCTGAGGAACCCCGGCAGTTATTTCAAGCCATGATGATTCTGTGTTATTTACCAGAACACGTTGTTTCCTATTTTTTAAGTAACTTTTAATTAATTCCAAAATATTTCCAGCAACGCCATATCTTTTTAGTTTATATAGTAGGCCTGTATGCCAAACTTTGTCGAAGGCCTTTGAAAAATCCAGAAAGACACCGTGTACTTCATCTCCGGAATCAAGTGCTGAATAGATGTTATGACATATAATGGATAACTGGTTAGTAGTGGAATCACCTGGAATAAATCCTGATTGTTTGCTAGAAATTATGTTTTGATTTTTCAAATAGCTAAATAAATGTTGGAAAATAATTTTTTCAAACACTTTCGAAATACATGGTAGTAAACTAACAGGCCTGTAGTTGTTACATTGTGTCATATCACCTTTCTTGAATAATGGTATCACATTTGCTTGTTTCCAAGCATCAGGAAAGGTGCCCTTTGCGATACATTTATTAAATAAGATAGATAGAGGTTCAGCTAAAGCAGATGAGGTCTCTGTAAGTATTCGATTACTGATATTGTCCGGTCCTGTAGCTTTACCAGGTTTTAGTTTATTCAATGTTTTGTATACCTCAAGTGGATTTGTAGTAATATTATATATAGTGGCGTTATAGCGAGGCGGTGTCTGAGGTAGTTTTGCAGCAGATGTATCAAGAGTGGACTGTTCAACAAAGTAGCGATTAAAAATGTCTGCTTTGTGCTTATTATCCGTCACCAGAGAGCCATTATTATTAAGAGGAGCTTTAATAACTGGTTTATTATACAGTAATGCTTTACATGTTTGCCACCATGTCTTAGAATTTGGATTCCCACTGTTAACCGTTTCAAATTGCTTCAACTGGTAGTTTATTTTAGCGCTTCTAATTTCAGATACCGTTTTGTTCCGAATCGTTTTAAACTTATTCTGCAGCCTTATGTCTTGTGGTTTGTTCTTCAAACTGGAATGAAGTCTGTTTCTAGTCCTCATTAATCTCCTAATTTCGCTGTTAAACCAGGGCTTGTCTCTGGGACGTATCGTTGTTTCATAGCAGGGAATAAATAATTTTGCATTATATGTTAGAAGATTCATAAAATTATTTGTAATTTCATTAATATCACCAGCTGTGAATATGGTGTTCCACGCAACATTCATTAGACTGATTCGGAACATAAGGAAATTTGCATTTTTATAATTCCACACCGTTCGTTTATAAGCAGTATGTATAGATGAGGTTTGAGGGTATAGTCTGAAATATATAGGGCAGTGATCAAAACAGCTATCTTTAGGTAAGGTGCCAAATTCATTCACATTAAAAGTAGAGTTTGTAAAAATGTGGTCAATGCAAGAGTGTGAAGTATTTCCAAATCTGGTCGGCTCGTCTATCAACTGAGAAAAATCATTGCAGTCGAAAAAGTTTTTCAGAGCTTTTCCATCCGAGGATGTGGCATCGTATGTACACCACTCTTGGTGCTTTGTATTTGAATCTCCAATTAAATATATATTATGGATTGAGTAAAATTTCGCTTTGGTTATTATATGAAAAATATTGTCAATAAAGTCATTTATATTTAAACTAGGTGGTCGGTAGAAAAAACAAAGTAGATGTGGCGTACATTTGATGTCGACTTCAATGCAAATATATTCTCCCGATGTCGGTTCAATAAGAGGACACCTTTTAGCGGCTACGTTCTCAGATATGTACACAGCTACACCACCGCCATCCCTTCGACGGTCTTTCCTAATAGGCGGTAAAAATCCAGGCAGGAGTATCTGGTCATCTAGTATTGAATCATCCAGCCATGTTTCACTAATTCCAAATATATCTAGAGAGGTAATACTACACATAAGGCTAATAAGATCTAATTTTGTTTCTGGGTTCCGGGTTGGAGCGGTTAAGCTACGTACATTCTGAGCTCCTATTGAAAGAGATTGTAAAATTGGACCAGGATTCGATTCTACATCACCAGAGCGAGAAAGATGCATTTGGTAAATCATCCACGTTATAAGAAAAAAAGGAGCAATATTTTTCCAAAATAAAAGATTGGAAGACCAGCGGGTGATACTTTGCTGGCCATGAAATGTACCTATCGACATTCGATAGTGTGCTACGTCAATTGACATTGTGATTTTGTAAAATAGACATACATATATAGCATCTGTAAAGGTAACCGATTACCGACATATTCAGATCGGAAATGTAGACAAAAGTGTGCATGGTGCAAAAAAAGAACAAAGTTAACAATCCCAGATAAACAATGGACACGAATGCTGTCGGCATCGTGAGTGAAATGTGGAAACCACAATATGAATCAAATCAAACAAAAAATTAACAAAAAACAGTGAAATTGAGTACAATTGTGAGGAAATATGTACGTGTCAAGATATGGCCTAAGTTTGAATGTTTGGGTATTAGTGACCGTAGTGGCAAAACTAATGTTCAGTTGCAGTAAACAGATTTGTGAACAGATCGAATGCAGTGAGGCATAGCGACATGCAGTCACTGTGCTACCAGGCAAAATGTAATGATTTTCGGTAATATATTCTAAAGCCCAACGTTAAACCAACATGGGCACAACACATACAACACCGACCTTATTGTGTTTTGTCAATATTGTAACATTGTTGACCATCCCAGTAAACACGATACGTTGACCCAATCCTGCTTGAATGCCGGGTCAGCATTTCCAATATTGAAACAACGTCGGGTCAACGCCTCGTGATTGGAGGGATCAGCTTTGACACAATCATGGTGTAGTTATGAATAATGGACTAGTTAACAGACGTGCCACACCAACATGTGATACACTGTGTACACACATAATGTTCGTAAACATATTGTCTCAATTTAAAGCCCCGCCAGGCGTGTCATAAGCGAGTGTTGATCCAATGCTGGTCCACCGCTGCGACCATTGCAACATTAAACCATCACTGGCGCAACGACCGGTGTTTGGCGGGACGAAAGTTGAAAAGCAATAATATAATCTACATCCTGATATATAAAATATACAAAAAAAAAAAAATAATTATAAAAAAAAAAAAAAAAAAAAATAATAATAATAATAATAATATATATATATGTTTCTCTAAACAATAATAACTATTTAACATACTAAATTAGTAGTATTTACCATGTTATGATCATAAAACATTCAATCTGCATGTACATTTAGTAGATTATCCAAATGGTTATAGCAACTGATTATGATAACCGCGACAGAAATTACCAAGTATTGTGTATTTACATTTCATGTTTAAATTAAAAGCACACTTATCGTTGAATACGAGGAACGCATATCTCGTTTTGATCAACTGAGAGAGATTCATAAGTTCGATACTCTTCGAGTCATAATTTGAAACACTAAAATACTAAGAAAATTAATATTTGTGTTGCACTTTTTTATCCAATTATATAACCTAAAAGTAAGTATATATAACTGCATAAACAATGTAAGCAACTGATGAGTACTGTGACGGATTCAGATGGGTATAATAAACCATTAAAAATGTTACCAAACTGTACATAATGAGACTGTGTGATTTCTGAATATTAGTACCACTAATTATGTTTCTAAATTAAATTTGAAAATAATACTCTGAAGACAAAATCCATAAAGTTCGCATGATTAAATACGCATACATATATTAGGTATTTGAACAGTTATGAACACAGAGTTATTAACAAAACTGACACATTTATAATGCTGGAATAGTCTGTAAAAATATCGGATCATAGAAATAATACATCAGACGCCATCCTTTCCACTTGTATTTATATAACCATCGAGATACGCACGCTCGTGTGTAGTCGTTTGATAAAATAAATAAACTATTTAATTTATCAAATCATCTATCACAAGCGAAAATAATGGAAATGTATGGTTTAACATTTAACATTCAATTGGAGGAATATCTGTCACAACCGTTAACTTTAGATATAGAGCATAATTACTCAGTCTTTAAAAAAGAAAACAAGATTATTGGCTACATAATTACATAGACACTGAGGATGTTCGTCATGTTCATGTATGTGTCAATATTTGACATTCAATTGGAGGAATATCTGTCACAACCGTTAACTTTAGATATAAAACATAATTATTTAGTCTGTTAAAAAGAAAACAAGATTATTGGCTACATAATTACATACACACTGAGGATGTTCGTCATGTTCATGTATGTGTCTACACCATAGTGATATGGCTCTCCATCAGAGTATCATCATCTTCAAGTCGTCGATACGGCATTGCACGATTCGAGGATGTAGAGGGCTGTCCCGACGGGAATGGTGTTCCTGGTCTGCTGGATTGGTGGTGCTGTATCGGTGCATGTGATGTGGGAGCTATCCCTCCAACGGCACCTGCCGCCTGTTCCTGGTTATCAATAGCAGCAGGATTGTTGATCGCTACCAGACTCAATGATGGAGAAGACAAGGTTGATGAACTGTTCCGTCGGTGCACTGGTGTATGTGGAGGGGGGGACGTCTGCTATCATTGCTAACCTTGCTGAAATAGGAGGCTTGGGGGTGCTAGAATGAGTTGGTCCTGCAGTCAGGTGCATAGGCCTGCGTCCAAACACATTTGTAGATTTAATGACTTGTTCAGGATTTACTACTGGTCGCTGTGTGTTTTGAGGCACGTTGGTTGAAACATTTATGGATTGGAAAAGTTCTATCTTTCTTTTCCTGGCGTCAGCAAGTTTGCACCATACCTGACCTTTGACAGTCCAGGCGTCCACGACGTTATCGCTACTTTTGACTCTGTTTAAAAGTTGAATATTTCTCCTCGTCAAATCTTCAGTGATTCCTATATGAGACCCTTTCAAATTACGTCGTACGCGCAATACCTGCTCTTGGTTGTAAGGTCGAAGAAATTTCACAATAATAGGGGGTATGTGGTTGTTACTCTTTGCAGGTAAAGGGTGTGCTGCCACAATGTCACCCATATTTATGTCAAGCTTCAGGCGTTCGCGTAACAGTTGTAAAACTGCTTGTGGATAGTTCTGATTTTGAACCCTAAGGCCAAAAATGCGCACTGAACATTTGCGTCCATGTTGTTCCAGATTATTTAGATCAATTTCTAGGTCTTTCTTCGATTTTTCAAGCGCATCTATTTTTTTTTGTAAGTCATCAATAGTGCTCACCTTTTCACCTAGCTTTCTTGACAACGCTGCATTATCTCGTTGGATATCATTCAGGCGGGCAGCTGATTCCTCCATCATACGTTGATTATGATTAGCAGTTTCTTTCCATTGATTAAGTTCTTTTTGTACAATGTTTGTCACTATTTCTTCAATCTCTGTTCTGCTTAATGGTAGTGACTCATCAGACATGCAGTCTGCATTTCTCCTTCTCGACTTCTGGTCTTTCCTTGTCATATTTACATTCAGAGTCCAGCCCACAGATAGAGAAAAATGAACACAGCAGACAAAGGCTCACTGTACACAGTAACGTACCTGGGCGTGTGGATCAATCCGCTGAACACATGATCATTCAGTGACCGGTTTGTACAGATTTCGTGTTAGTCAACATGTAATATTATCGACCAGAAACAGGGTCAACATGGCCGCCCTTGTCCATTCACTCACTACACATTGCAAATGTTCATCGATCTTCGATTACACCCAAAAACATGTTAGTCGACTCCACGTAGCACTGAAATTATCACTAAAACTTATGAAACATATCTGCCAATTATTATGCCATTCCGACACGTACTTCACCCAAAAATCACATATTTCGGGAGCGTTGCTTGCACACAACCGTCGCGACTCAGATGGTTTATCTGTTTTCCCTATTTTAATGTCATAATCCGACAAGTATATTATACAATATTCGATATTAAATAGCATGTTTGTCATTATAATGACACATCATCACATTACAATGCTATATTATGACCTCAATGTGCCATTTCATCAATGTATAAAGTCATATCATAATATTCAAGTACCATATCCTAATATTCAAATGTCATATCCTTACATTAAGATAGTGATGTTAAAATGATATAATGCATTTCGTGATAATATGATGCCAGATCTTTTCATTTTAATACAGCAACGTGATGTTTAGCCACTATACACTGCCTTTATAAAGCTTTATTGAGCCAGCATAACGTGATTTTGCTATATCAAACACCAATGTTTGGACATTATATTACATATCATGATATTAAAGTGTCATATCCTGATATCATATTCATATATCCTGACATAAAACTATCATATCATGACGTTAAACTGTCACATCCTCTAATTTGATGTCATATTCTGACATTTAAATGTAATATCACATTGCAATATCATACAATGTCATATATTTATTACGTAATATACTAATATTCAAATAAAATATCTGAATATTCTAATCTTTAATCCAAGGTATTTATTACCATTTTCAGGAAATTGACCAAATTACGTAGGCCTATAGATGGCCAAACTCTGCCAGTAAAATGATGTGATTTAAAACATTTTCTTATTTAGTAGTACGTCGTACATGTAAATAACCAACAGTCTCGTAGGACACGTGTTCAAGCTGGTGTAATATTGTACTTAGCTCTGTTATTATGTACATTCACACAAAATTAGCTAATATTAATATCCTAGAATAATCACAACTAATACTTAACCAAAATCGAATTTATATATAGGCCTACTATATAAAATACCTACATTGGAATTAGTCGTTGGGTGTTCTTACGCTATCTCAAGCTTCAAATGAATGAAAATACCCCTATATTTAAAAATTAGACATGTTAGAATTTTTAATCAATGATTTCTGACATATGATATTTTGTAAATTTGATAAATCTATATTTATATTCCCATATAAAAAAGCAGTTGGACATCGCTTAATCGTGGCACCTTCGCTATAAGAGCTTACCAATATGGCAGCCATGTTGGATTTTGTGTTGATAAGCACATTCTATTAAAAAAATTGGTGATGAAAATATATTCTAGATTCCATGGCTCTGAAAAAAAATTCAACAACATGATAATTATGGCATGTAAGTGATTTTCTGAAGGGGGGGGGGAGACGATTGACATAGTGGTCGCAATCCTAGATTTGTGGAGATAAGAAAAGGACTGATATCATTTCTGATCATGTTGATGAGCTTTTTGTGCCCTAAGACATGTGTAGAGGCACCAAAATATTTTTTTTTCAACTGCAAGAGTGAGGAATTGGGGTATACTCCTGTTTTTTTTTTTTGAAAAAATGACGTTATATGATGTTACATAACATTAAACTATGTAGGATTTATGTTGATAAATTCAATATAATAAAATATTGGTGATCTAAATGAGTGCTAGACCCCATGGGTTTAGACTCAACAACAACGAGATAGTTACCTCATATTTTCGTTTTTTTTAAGAGATCGCTCAACATACTCAGTATATCAATATGGCGGCCATCTTGGATTTTTGGTATTGAGAAAAGTACTGATATAATTTCTGATCATCTGAATGAACTCTTTGTGTCATCAAACATAATTAGAGACACCTAAAAAAAAAAAATTAACAGCAAAAAGGAGGAATTATGGTCTACCCCTGTTTTTTCGAAATGGCGTTACATGGTGGCGGCCATCTTGAATTAAAAAAAATGCACAAGGGGGATTTTTGGGGCATCTTCGGAATTCGTCTGGGGAGATGTCCATGTATCATTCTTGAAAAAATCAGCTTTTTGCAATTTTATTCCAGGCTCAACCCTAATGCTCTTGCACTACATAGGTCGCATCAGAAGATACCTTGATCGACAGAGCACTAAGCAGCTTGTGCATGCCCTTGTATTGTGATATCACGTCTCGATGCCTGCAACAGTCTCCTTTACGGTCTGTCAGATACCCTACTAAAACAGCTGCAGCGTGTACAGAATGCATGTACCAGGATGGTCATGCTGTGCGCCAAATTGAGTATAAGGTCTTCCTTCTGACATTCAAATGCATAAACAACTTGGCTTCTGCCTATCTGACAGAATTATTAACAAATTAACGTCCAGCACGAAGTCTCCGCCCAGCTGACAAAAGACTGCTGGTTGTACCTCCTCTTGGTAAGAAATACTGTAACAGGTCCTTCCCCTATGATGTCCCTCTATTGTGAAACAAACTTCCAGAAAGAATAAGACTGATTGATAGCACTTCGCATTTTAAAACAGCTTTGTGTTTCACGAGATATCTTTATTATTTATGAATATGTACTTGTATATTCAATTTTTACACGCCGTTTTTCTTTTTTACAATTATACCTAACTTATAATATTTTTTTAATGTTTACTCATTATTATCTACCTTGATTATAATTTAAAATATGTTTCATTAACTTTTACATAACTTCGGTAATTTATATCTTTAGTATCTACAGCGATCCAGAACAACCTTTGGATGGACCGCTAAACAAAAGTTTTAATCAATAATAATATTTTTTTTTTGTTCGTGGGCAGAGAGGCACGTGCCGCTTTGCCGATGTCGCTGTCTGTCGTGCGGTTTCATTCTCCCCGCTTGCTACAGGATTTTTAAAGAAAAATCATGTTCCCCCCCTCTCAATCTTGGAACATTGTTTTGATGTCGTGTCATTGGGCATAGCACTTTACTTTCAAATGCTTCACTCGACTCAGTTGAAAGTGAGTACCTGGTAAGACAGAGTGGATTTTGACCACTTTGGTCACTTTTTTTTAAATTGATCGGCACTATCGGATTTCTGGGGAAATTTGAGTCTAGAACAAGCTTCGAACATAAAGTGAGCACCATTTCCCTAAAGAGCCCAGATGAGAGACTGACTGCAGGTCGTTAAAATGTAAAATCGGATGATAGGTCTTTAGACTTTATATCACATTTTAAAAACATGCACCTTTTGTCATCAAACACGAAATATGGACCCAGTGTTGGTATGAAGCTGGCCCACCATCTACCGTCCACATCGTACCAACACCGCATCAACATCTTTTATTTTCTGGGTTTGCGTGAATATTATCTCCAGTGTGACACAGTTCGAGCTTATTGGCCAAAACAATTCAGAGCAAAAGGTTAATTTGTCATATTGTATATACGATGATAATTATTCACCAACCTAGTCACGCAATAATCTCGATATATAATTGTATTGGCATGACCAATAGCGACGAATTATGGGCACATTGTGATTGGCTGGTCCAGTATTGCCAGGTACTGTTTAACCCTTTAACCACCGGTGTGGTATATATTCGTGTTTTCATTTTTTATTAGCACATTAAGTATCACCTTTTAAACATGTTAAAGATAAAATATGACATCAATCAGCAATATTTGAAAACAGTTGATCTCCATTTTGTCAAATCTGAATAATTTTCACTCACCTGAAGTTGTGGATCGCGTCAGCGAGACGCAATTTCAAGTGGGTGAAAATTCAGATTGAATTATTTGGCGGTTAAAGGGTTAATGTATTCTGACAATAGTGACAACACTGAACACGTGGCGTGATAGCTCGGACCTGTAATTTGACAATAACATAATAAACTGCAGAGTAGGCCCAATCTATTTTCTTGCTATATATTTCACCTCAATTGATTCACGAAAAGGGTGAAACAAATGTTAGATATCCGAAGCATTTCCATCAAACAACTGTTAACTCCCATTGCAGAATTCATGAACTCTTTAACGTGATCATTTTTATTTTATTTCATTTTGCTTAATACGCAATTGCAGCTTGAAATGAAATGAAAATGAACAAATATTTAGGGGCACCTTTCGATATTCAGGCGGGAATGAGTAGGCCTATTCACACCATTAAGATATTACCCAGTAGGCCTACATGAATCACTATGACCAGCATCTCACACAATATAATACAACCATTAAGATATTAGCGGTAAACGGATCACTGTGACCAGTACCTCGGACATTATTATACAACAATTACGATATTAGACAGTAAATGGATCACTATGACCAGCGCCACAGACATTATAGTACACACCATTACGATATTACCCAGTACATGGATCACTATGACCAGCACCTCAGACATTATAATACACACCATTAAAATATTACCCAGTGCATGGGTCACTATGACCGGCGCCTCAGACATTATGATACACACCATTAAGATAATTATCCACTTTTGTGACAGGATAGCCTGAACATGCCCAACGGCTGTAGTATACGTGATGTCTGGGGTTCGAATCAAATTCGAGGAAAACCATAATACTCGTAAATATTACACCAGGCGATGACGTTAATAGCAGGTTGCGTTATTGCATCCCTGTGTGCATTGTGACTTCGACCGTCTTAACAGCCAACTCCCAGTAAAAAATATGCTAACACAATGCTGTCTACGATGCATGCCCAACATCAACATGAAACCAACATTTGTTTATCGTCGACTGTTTACGGGACTAGTTTTTTTCACCTTCATCCGCAATTCTCATCTCAATATCAGTTAATAGTTAGTTGGTTTTATAAAATTGCATTTCAAAGAAAACTTTATTTATTGAATAATACTATTCGGACGTGAATTCATTTAATCAGAGTAATTATGATTTGGTGTGGTGCAAATATGCATGCGCAAAAGCTGCTTAAAGCGACATAATCAGGCCAAAAATCATCCAAAAGTCAACAATTTATTTTCGCTTCTTTATGTTCATAATAATTATGTGAACATGTCCGTAGACTAGAATTATGGAATCTTATAAATTTTGGATGATGTGGCACGTTAGCAAGTGAACCGAAAGCCCCAATTAGCATTTTTCCCCGTATTTCTTATTTTGAACGCGCATGTCCGAAATTAAATTTCATCCTTATTTCTCGTATAACTAGTAAATGCGTAAGACAAAATTAAAAAAAAACATATCATCATCTTGAAGACCAGGAACGAGCTAGCATGGCAAACATATCAATAACCAACAAACACAATGTATACACAATGTTGGTTTATTGTTGGTCCAGCGTCTGCGAAGATGGCCCAACACTTGGTCAGCGCTTAGTATCTACCGGTGAGAACTAATTGCGAATCCAGAATCTGGCGTCCTGAATCCAAGCACGCCGATGCTGTTTCAATAGTGGACCTGTTTATATCAGAGATCCTTAGAACACCTTGCACACTACCATTTTATTTACTCATGCAATGTTGACTCGGCGCCTTAAGTTTTTTGCCAGGAGATATTTGAAGATAATAATGAAATCACTACCTGAGCAGAGACATAAGCTCTGCATGAGAAACCAGAGGGTGACAGATGACCTCATGCTCAGGTTAATCCTCAACATCATCTGTATAGTATATGATGATGGTACTCTGGGTACCTCAGGTATATGTAGTGGTAACCACGGTCGGCTGCTGTTGACTGCGTGGCTCTTATTTTGGGTGTTCTATGTGTCATATAACGTTTTGAGTGGACGATGGAGTGATCGAGCTGACGAGGTGTGACTGGTTAAGTCACGACACATTCAGGCAGTATTGCACGATCTGTACAGAGATACATTATCCCGACATTGAGCCAACACCATGTTTACGTATCTTGTTTACTGGGCTGGGTACTCCCAAAGAGCCTATATGATATATATCATTTATCTCATACCAAGGGTTGTATTGTAACGATTACAAACTTTTTTTTACCCCGCTGATACAGCTATGAAGATTTAGAGGAACCAGCTTGTGTGCACTATGTAAGGGTAGGTATACGTTAGTTATTCCCCGCGGGCATGGTTGGTCATTGCATGTTATCCAACGCCTATGCGCAGATTAGAGTTTGATTGGTTCAGAGTCAGGCTACGTTCATCACGCCACCTGAAAGTGTACACCCGCTACACAGCCTTATGCCCCCACCAAAGATTGGCTCATTGCTGGGCCAGCGTCTAGGTCATCGGCCCAATACTACAGCAACATTGGGTCAATGACTCGTGCATGCCCTCATAACCTGACCTAACTGTAACCGCCATGCTTCCTTCAGCGGGCAGAATCCCCCTTCCCCCTCCCTCTCCTCCTTAACTGCGCGCCCGCCAGGTGTGCCACTGAGACGTGTGACAAGACGGAAAACAATCTATAGGCCTACACTTTATTGAATCAGATCACGGGTCTTGAATTGGAAATAATTATTTCGCCATTGAGATTGAATATGTGAATTTATATAGGCCTATAGTTGGCTAGACTATTGCTACTAATCTCATCATTAACTAGTATGAAGTTACAAGTGATGACGTCACAGGCATTGGCCTAGGCTATGGTAAGTTACCTTCAGTTCTCTAGTCTAGGCCTACTTTGACTGAAAAATGTTGGTATGAGATAAAAAGACAATACCATGGCTAAAGTAGTATCGTCCCGCACATCAGCCCTCCCTAGTTGTATTCTCCCTCGGGTCATGGGTCTTGTATCGCCCTAGACCTGTGGTCTTCGGGCGATACAAGACCCATGACCCTCTGGAGAATACAACTAGGTCGGGCTGATATGTGGGATTATACTATTTTAGCCATGCTATAATCTATAAATATCCTCTTTGGTACTCCTGCACATTCAACTTGTTTACTGCTAAATTCCACACAGGTTAGGATGTCTTAGAAAGCCACACAAATTCTCCCAAATATAACGATAAACGTTTTTTGTAATTAAAAGAATGAAGCCTTAAACACTCATTGAAAATTAAACTATTTATTATCAGCAAAGCCGGGTTTTCACATACTATCTAAAATTATATCACTCCAATCCTGAAAACATCTTTATATTTGTCAGTTGTTCAGGACCCTATTATTGACTCAACTCAAACAAAAGTAATGTTTTTTTTAAACGGTCAAAGGAATACCGATTCTGAACGAACTATAGTAAATTTGTTGAAGAAAATAACTTGTTAAAAGTGACCTTCAACATTCCATTACGATCAGTCTAGTGTTGACATTATAATGATGGCGCCAGGGTTCCCACTGTCATGTTAAATCATGTCATGCATAAAAACAAAATCCAGGCCTGGAAATAATTTGGCAAAAAGTCATGGAAAAACCATGGAACTTTGAATTGACTTTTGAATTCCCACAAAAATCATGTACACTTTTTCTAGCCAAACTCCAAAATAATGTGCACCCTCTACACACTTTTGCCACACAATGACACTGGCGGTGCACTTTCTTTTTGCAAAATCATTTATTAAAATATTTTATTGCAGCACTTATATAATGGGGCCTTTCCACAACAAAAAAGGTTGTCGTCCCCTGCAGTTTTTATTGTCATAACGTCTTCACCACATATTTTACAGCTATAATAGAACAATATATTATAGTGCTGTTACTACAAATAAAAATTATGTAAGAATGATGAACATAAACTTTGTCACAAAATTGTGACTGTCAAACTTAAAGCCAATTCTCATGGGTCATATCTCAGTAGCTGGAACAGGTAAATTCGTGAGCTTATCTGTGTTATCATGGTTATTAGCTAGCAACGAATAAGCGTGATAAAAGTAAAAGGGGTGAAAGAGTATACAATTTATCGAGATCACTGAGCGCCCTTGTACCATTAGTGTTAGCAAAAAAAATTTGCGACTTGCATGATAATCACATTTCAATTCAAGAGTTTATAAAGAAGTAAGTGTTAATGGTTGCCTCTGGAGTCATATCTCTGTTTGTAAATTTCCCGCACAAGGTTTTGCTGAGCTGTAAATGTGCTCCAAAAGTTTTTTTAAAATGTTATCAAGATTTAGACAGTTGGCACAATCTTCCAGATATTTCACTTAAAATGTTCTTCTCGTGGATTATAATCATGATAATGAACATAGGTATACCCACCCACTTTAAATACCTTTTTTTATGATAGCAGTGTGGGTTGTTTATGATGTTTAGAAACATTCCAAGAACCATTAAGCTAAAATATATGGTTGAGTTTTTTATCTGGTTATCATGAGTTCACCTACACCAGCGAAATGATACCATTTGACAGGTACAGTCCATACATTTGTACGTAAATTTATATTCCACCACCCACTTGAAGTCAGATGTGGGATTATTTCAGTGTGATATCCATCCGGCTCGCTGTAACATCGTGCTTCCAGAAGATATGGTCCTGCGACCAGTGTGGATGGACATGTGATATATTTCATGCAATATATTACTATTACTATTACTTTGATATTATTATATTACTATTACTATCACAGTCTTTGAATATTATTCCTATTACTCCCCAATTTATTACTATTACTATTACAATAACTTTTTGTCACCATTTCCAAATTGATAACACGTTATACTGGTATACTATATTTTCCATATACATTTTAAAATAATAAACATCAAATCATATACACTTTTAGACGATTAGTGCAGGGGCATATGTTGATATTCAGGGTCATGTTTTGCAAACTAGGTAATTTATGTTGCACACGTTTTTTGGTGACAATAGGGGTATGTTGATTTGGAAACATCTTGGTGCCAATTTTTGTGTGTGCCCGGCCGGAGCCCCGGAGCCTATTAAAGAATCATTCAGCTTCAAAACGCGCATGCCTGGGACGGTCAAGTGTAGGCCAACAGTAGCCTATTGAGTACAGATTGACGGCATTAATATAGCCACTGAACTGATTACAAGATACTACTCAAACGAGACATTGATCCAATGCTGTTTTAATGCTAGGACAACGTCTGCGACGCTGGCCCAACATTGAACCAACATTAGATAAATGTACAATGTTTGAGAGAAAGTCCTCCTGCCAAGCAAACGCAAGACATTTGTATGACATTTATGCAATGTCGGCCCAACGTCTTCGACGTTGGTCCAACATTGCATAAAGTCATACAAATGTTTTGTGTTTACTGGGTGATAATACAAAATTGGGGGTCAAGCAGTTTCCAAATCCCCGCAGTAATACAGTCAGTTTGTTTGCAAGTAGGCGACCAAGTAGGGGCAAAAAACAAGGGCTTTAAATTATTAACTCATAGATGTCGCTCAAGTATATATGAACTTGCTGTGATTTTAGAACTTGCTCTTAATGAGGCTTTGGGTATGAAACGCATATTTAGTATTATTATGGAATAAGGCCTTGGCTTACCCACGGGCACTATCGCCTTCTGGGGGACCCTTGTCCGAATTTTGACAGTTGACTACACCTTTAAGTTTGTTTCGCCTGTGTTTGTGTCATGTTTTTGTGGACAGAGGGGTGCCGTGTGTGGGAAACAGTTAACATTTCTGGGAAACAGTCCTTATGCACAAAGACAAATATAACGTTTCACGTTGCTAGATGAAATACTTGCACGTTTAAAAAGTGTTAAAAAAATATAATCACGATTCTATTTGTGATTAGAACTTAAAGGGATTAGTTTGGAATATTGTTGGCTCAGCGTCGCAGACGGTGACCCAGCATTACATCAGCATTAGGCCCGTGTATCGTGTTATCTGGGTAGTGGCCTATCTGGTGACGGGGTGAAAAGCATCATACGCATGGGAATGCTGCAGCCCAGCAAATACGAGATGTCCACCGTCCACCCGAAGCTTGTTCATTGTTGGCCCACCGTCTGTGACGCTGGCCCAATATTGAACCAGCATTGAGTGAAATGTTCGTGTTTGCTGGACGTATGCAGCAGACCCAGCTAGAGAAAGTGAGCCAATGCTGGGTTTTTGTTGGGCCATCGTCAGACACGTTGGATCAACATTGAAGCGGCACAAACATCGTAAGCAATAGGTACCTTACGTAGTCGGACAAATTTGATAAAAGAACTACTTCATTTGGATGTGGGGACTCATTTATTATACTACCATCATCCCTATTATTGCCTCACACCACTGCATAGCCTTATAAAGAGCTCACTAAAAAATATGTTGTGTTGTGTTCCACTATTCCTTTTGTAGGTCGCGATTTCTCGCCATCAACTGATGAAAGCGCATAAACCTCTGCCCCATATTAATATAGTTTGCATACAAATTTGTCCCATAAATAACTGGACTAAGCTCGTAGCAATCTTTTCGACGGGTTCTATGAACATCAGAAATTTGTTTGATATGAGCTTTGTTTCCCTTTAGCAGCAAAGTGACCTATGATTATGCGTCAAAAGCCTGACAAGTCAGTTGCTGCTGAGCGTACATGTGGGCGGTCTATTTGGAGTTTTTCTTAAAAAATGTATTCATATTCTCTACTCAGCGAGCACGACATGTATGCCCGGTGTTGGACCCACACCTTGGTCGGGCATCCGGTGGATATGTCGTGTTTGCTGGTAAACAAGTCTAGTTACCTGGGCCTGTATTCTCGTACAAGTTACGATCTATCGTAGGCTTCTGATTGGTCGAGATGGCAATCTCGACTAATCGGAAGCCTACGATATATCGTAACTTGTACGAGAATACGGCCCCTGGCACACAGGACATGTTCGCTTTGTTTTGGATCAGTGATGGTACACTGTCTATGCCACTGACCCAGCGTTGAGGCGATATGGATTCAGCGAGTCGTTCTTTTATGCATTTATTTGGTCATTGCCTCCGTAATTCGATTAACCGTGCATTCCCAGCGAGCTTGATACGTGGGCTGGTGCTGGATCAGTGTTGATACAGACTCTCTGACTCTGGGCCAGCATTGGACCAGTATTGGTATAGCGTCTTTTGTTTGCTGGGTTTGTTTCTATATATAACAATCATAACTACATGTGTTATTATAATTATATCAATATATATTTTTGTTAAATCAATTATTCTACTATAATTACCCGCGGTCATTATTGTACTTTATGCTAGTAAATGGAAAGAGGAAAAAATCGATTGTATTTGCAAATTTGTTAGAGGATGGCCCTCCTGTTAGCGGTCATTTGCTGACCTTAAGACCAACAGTAACAGTAATAAAATTGTATGAACAAATATATACGAATGAGAACAGCCATTTGATTTAAGGGATAAACCTGATCGTAAAGCAACCATTTAGAGAGGGGGACGTGGCGTAATGGCTAGAACGCGGAGCTTTGCCAATGTCACTGCCTGCCGTGCGGTTTCGAATCCCGCTTGGTGCAGGATTTTCAGAGAAATATCATGTTTCTCCCCTCTCAATATTGGGACATTATTTCGATGTTGTGTCCTAGACAAGGTACTTATTTACCCTCACATGCTTCACTTGACTCAGGTGAAAATGAGTAACTGGTAGGACAGAGATGGCAATGTGTGCGATTAGTTACTAGCGCCGAAATGGCTGCAAGTGCTCTATGCTCCAGAAAAAGGAGTTGAAATGGTGCATGAATGATCAGGTCCAGTGACCAAGGGTAATATGTGTGAAGCGCACAGAGCATTGTATATGCGCTATATAAGAGCTCACCATTATTTTATTAATATTAACCATAATTTATTATATAATTTTATATAATTTTAATTAAGCCAAACGGTCGGTTTTCTGTAGACATTGCACACAAATTATATTAAATGAATATCTTCAGATAAATTTGCTTAAGAGGAACATTACAAGGTTCTAACGTATGAAGTGTTGTTCTTTCTAAATTGGTCGCTGTAAAAGAAGGTGGACTAAGCTGAATAGATCGCTGTATTTCCATAATTATGCACTGGAGGGCAGACTACATAGTAACACTTAGGGCGAGGTGCCCTTTTCACGAAAGCATTGTGTTTGTGAACTATATGCGAAGGGTAAAGTTTTAAATAGTTTGACATCACGGTTCACAAACTGTCCTCGAGATAATCCATAGAACCAAACTAGTGTAATTTGAATCACATCATATTGAGAGAAAATGTCAAAATCTTTCAAATCTTCACAAAGCTGTAGTCTTTTATCACCGGAATATAGCTCAATGGTGACTCCGCCATACTGACACTTCGAAGATGACTTATCAGTTAATGTGTTGGGTCCGTGGAAGGGGAAGCTCTGCACATTTAATCAGAAGAACTCGATGGGCGATTTTGTAAATCACGTTTCTGTGATCAGAAAGTGTTTCTACAAAATATATGTGATCATGACCATAGCATCTCCGAACACTACCCGATATACTGGTTAGACGCGTATTTTTATTACTGTATTGGTATTTGGTAGTGTATGGTATTAACACTTTTACAAATGCCAAATATGCTGATGTTGTGGCCTGGATGCCACTTGTTTGATCCACCATACCATAATATCGCATTGATTTTTCACTGTCTCCAATAATTGTCATTCCACCAGCCAAGAGAGATGTCATCTGGACGTATATAAAATGTTTATCCAGTTTTTTTTGTGAGCTGTTACAGAAAATTGATAGTTCATAAAACACATAGTGATGTCATAAGAGAAGATCATTTAATTTAAAGTGTCGTGTGATAAAACACAATAAATGATAGTTTTTAATAATTCTAGTTAATGAGATGGGTGGGGTAATAATGGGGTGGGTGGATGGGCGGATCGGTCGGGGGAGGGGGTTGGGTGGGTTTGCAGGTTGGTGGGTGGGTGGATAAATGAATGGATGGGTGAGTGGGTCGGTGGGTGGGTAGATGGGTGGGTAGGTGGGTGAGTGGGTGGGTGGGTGGGTGAGTGGGTGGGCTGGTGGATGGATTGGTGGGTTGGTGGGCGGGTATGGGTCTGCGGGTGGGTGGGTGGATGGGTGGGTGGGTTTGTGGGTGAGTGGGTGGGTTAGTAATTGGTTGGGTGGTTGGGTGGGTTGCTGGGTGCATGAGTGGGTTTGCGGGTGGGTGGGCTCGTGGATGGTGGGTGAGTGGGTGGGTGGG